>OW386293.2:26365351-27089520 GCA_936432065.2 Rutpela maculata
CCAAATCAGTTAACATCTAGTCGCCCCCCCACGGCCTTGAAAATGAAAGAAAAGGCCAATTTTTCGATTTTCAACATTTTTCAAATTGACATTTGAAATTTTTTTTATGACTCTTTATTCTAAACACGTGTGTGGCAAAAGTTTTCCAAATAAGATATTTTTCAATTCCGGGGAAATTAGAAATTTGTCACTAAAACGTAGAATTTGACCGAAAATAGGGTTTTTTTGTAGTAAGAAATTTCTAATTTCCCTGGAACTGAAAAATATTTTATTGGGAAAACTTTTGCCACACGCGTTTAGACAATAATAAAGAGTCAAAAAATTTCAAATGTTAATTTCGAAAAATGTCAAAAATCGAAAAATTGGCCTTTTCTTTCAGTCCTCGCATCGTCCTCTATTGAGGTGGATTAGTGCACACATGTCCAATTCAAATTCCATGTCGACAGCCTGCGTGTACTCTTTGTGTCACCCTGAGGGACTCAATTCCTCTCTCCGGAGGCATAAAGTTTAAGGTCATCCATGTAAAACGTGGTGGATAACCTTATGCTTTCTGTCGCCGAGGGTACTGCAGTAGCAGCAGGGTACTTCGAAGTGAAACAGTTAATGGCAGTAGTGAGATGCAAAAGAGAAGGGGGCTTAGGGAATCTCCCTGAAATATTCCCCTTCCGAACAATACCAACAGTGTCTGAACTCTGCCATTATCCGATGTTATCGTAAAGCAAGTCCTCTAGAGCAGCAAGTGGACAATAAGCTCTTGCGATGTCATATCAAATGCCTCGTTTCTCATATATTCGTTCGTGAACCCGTTCAACTGGTTGTAGCACCCGAATATACAAGAGGCGTGTAAAGACCTTGTAGCATCCGTTTAAGCAGGTTATCGGCCAGTAATTCTTTGGGTTAGACAAATCTTCGTTCTTCGAGATCAGCACTGTCCGCCCCTCGACAATCCAAGAAGGAATTTTCTGCTCCCCATTTAGCCATGAATTGAAAATTTTGACCAAATGGTGGCGAGCACTGGAAAACTTTTTCCATCAAAATATATTTATCTCATCGAGACCTGGGGCAACAAAGTTCTTAGAGCCCTCAAGAGCTTTTCGAACGTCTTCAGGGGATAGCGGTTGGCACACCTAGTTTGGTTGTTGAAGCCTCTGGCAAAAGGCTCCAAAGTGTACCAGGGCTGGAGTGTCTCTGTTGAGTGGGAGCTTCTGTCCGTAAAGCGTTTTCCAGAAGTTTTTCACCTGATCTACAGTCGGCGGATTCTCTACAATACGCTGAGGCGGTTCGAAAAGGCACGACGGCTTTTTGCGGAATAGATTGTTTTCCGCCAGCCCCCTCGCCTGCCTCACTAGTGACTTTTTACAAGCAACTAGCATCCTTACCCAGTCAAGGCAGTGCTGTTTGGTGGTTATTATTATTAAATATTTTTGACAAAGAGTTAAACTTGATGACGAATACTTAGGACAATAAGCTTTTAGGCTGCGGTACCTGTGTGTCAAAAGTACTACTCCTGTATTCATATCAAATATATCTCAAACTGCAAGGCATGGCGATGATCCCATTAAAGTTTCGTCAAGGTATGTCTAGTGTTAGGAGAGTAATAATTGGAAATGATTTATTTTTAGTCTCAAATTTGGCAATTTCGCTAGTGATCAGGTTAATTTCTTCAGAATTGAAATAAAATTGGTAGTTAGACATTTTCGGAACAGCTAATGCAGAACTAGTTTACTCATAAACCATTAACTTTATGGAAGAAGTGCAAGAGTCAAAAAGTCTTTTAAATCCAGTGGTGATACAGAATTTTTTCATCAACTTTTAGGTGTTGGTAAAAAATGCGACACAATGTCACGTTCACATAATATGATTTTTATTAAATCTAACCCAAAAGCTGATGAAAAATTCTGTAAAGTTAATGGTTTAAGAGTAAAAACTTCTTGAATGTCTTAAATGATGCAAATCGTCTAGTCTTAAAAAGCTGTATATCAAAAACTGTTAACCTTTTAATAGCACACCCACAGAGGAACTTTAAATCAGAAAGTCAAAATCTAAAACATCAAAATTTGAACAAATTCCACCGAAACTACTTTTCCATAAGTAAAATGAGAAATTCTTTGCCAAATAAAATTTTAAATTCACTTCTTACACAATACAAATTTAGTACTAAAAAGTTCTCACGACAATTTAATGATTTGTTTATTAAACATAAGCCATATTTTTTTTATATATATGGCGATTTCAATTATCGCCCTTCCAGTTCCGACTCTGATCCGTATTGACTTGATTCGATGCCTCCCTAGTTTAAGTATACACTACAATTTAATAATAGAATGGCTAATTTTATCTAGCCTCACATGAATCTAAATTAAAGTATAAACATGATTTTTTTAAAATTGGTTGTACAGTTTAATCATGCTCCAACAGTTATAGTTCACATTTTGTGCAATTTTTTTATCTAAACTAGCACACGGTGTTCATTAGCGTTCATTTCCTATTCAAAATAGCCTTTATGTTGCCAATATTTTCAGTTTTATTGAGGTCTCATGAATTATTAGGATTAATTTTATAAACAGTTTATTTTCATGCTAGTAAATATTTACTGATTTTGTGATCTCCATTTATCAAAAGTTCCTTACAATTATACGTATTTGGTAATATTTAAATAAACCCAACATCATATTATCACTCATCTGATTGTAAACAGCTTTGGGTTGTTTCTGCTCCATGTAACGATGTAACTTTACATTTTGTCTTGAGGTTAAATTTGACAAGGTAATAATAATAGATAAGTGAATTCTATTTATTTTTTCTGTAAATATCTTGTCTTTCTAACATTTGAACTAGCGTCGAATACCTACCAAATATTATCCTTCTCCGTCAAGTGGTTTTGTAGATATAGCGCCAACAGACAGACAGGCAGACTGACGGAATTAAATGCCTTTAATTTTCGTAATTTACGTACTCTGAAACGTGAAACTCCGAAGAAATCTCGGAGGGTGATTTTTTCGCGATTACAATACTTCCCTTTGGTAAACGAGGGAAGTAACATAAAAATGAAGATGGCATTTTTTTTAAATTTAAATGGTTAATAACTTCTTTATATATACAAAAAAAGGTAAGAAGAAATGGATAGGAAAGAAAGTAACTGTACTCTGATAAGTTAGAGAATGAGAACGCCCAGTTTCAATTAGTAAAACTTTTGGGAAGTTGCGCTTACATAGTCCAGTATTCGTGTAATGTCGTTACAGCGCCAGCGTTCACATAGTTCTCTTAAAGAGATGCATTTTGAAGAATTGGAAACAAGGTGGAGAAACTTATTCTTAAGTATAGTCGAAGTAATCTTAATAGTGAGCCGTTATGAGGGGCGAGAGGAATAAATAGGCGGAAACTAGATCTCCCGTCTTTACTCCACTTTTACATTAAGTGAAAGAGAAAATGCCGGCCACTTGATGTCGATTATCCGTGCATGTGGGAGTATACCTTTGAGTGTGTAGTTTAATCCAGGACCGCAGTTAGAGACACCGCAGTTGAACTTATACTGTCAGGGTGAAAATATAATTCGATAATTACTTTATATTTCTTTATTTGGTAATGTGTTTTTGACTCCGTAGTGTGTGCCTCGTGGGCTAAGGCTTTCCATCTTCTTGGATGCTTGCCTCGGGTTATTGTTTGATATTAGAATAGCTGTGCTCTGAGGCTGGGCTGATATGGTTTAATTTTGTTTAGTGTTAGTATTTATTAGTGGTTGATTGCTGTGTGTGTTTGGGTAATATTGTTTTAGTTGTTTAGTGCACACTGTATGTTTGTGTGTTTAATGTTTTTCTCTGAATGGCTCTTTTGTATAGTGTGTTATATTCTTATGTTTGTTTAGTTTGTTTTTGTTGGGTTGTTCGATTTAACAAGGGTGTTGGCCAGATTTGGGAGTAAAGTTTTCAAGACAAAGTCACTTAGTGTGGGAGTGCCAGTAATGTTATGCAGATCGGTGACAGGTAGGTATCTATGGTATTTGTTAGCAATCCTGAGTAGTTTATTTTCAGTTCTTTGTAGCTTATTTTGCGAAGTGGGGGTTATGAGGGGTACCACAGAGGGGAAGCGTATGTAATAATAGGTCGCAGATATGATTTGTAGATAATTGTAATTGTAATTTGTAGAGTGTGACAGTTCTGCTCCAGCATTTACTCGTGATGTTTTTGAGATGTTGTTTAAAAGTTAGCTTGTGGTCCAGAGCAACGCCGAGATAGTCAATTTTATCTGACCACTCGATGTCATGTCCGTCGATTTTGAGCAGTGTAGTTGTTTGCTTACTGTGTTTTTTGGTAAAGCAGATTGCCTGTGTTTTCTGATGATTGACTTTCCGGCCCCGGTCTGAGTAGAATTTCATAGTAATGTCAGTCTGTTGTAGGAGGGTTGTCAGTAGCGTAGGGTTTTTTGATGTCGTCAGCATATAAGCATATCGTGGTGCGATGATCAGTGGGGGTTGGTAAATCGTTTATATAAAGGTTAAAAGGGTAGGACCAAGGACTGACCCTTGGGGGATGCCGGATAGGATGGGTAGGGATGATGAGCACTCCTCATTAACTACTGCTCGGAATTGGCGGTCGGAAATGTATGACTGTATAATTTTAATGATACGAGTCGAAAATCCCGCGAAGAGAGCTTGTATAGTAGCCCAGGGTGCCAAACTTTGTCGAAGGCTTTCTCGAGGTCTAGGGCGACAAGCCCCGTTAGTAGACCTCGATTGAAGTTGGTAGTGGCTATCTCACCAAATCGGAATAATTGCTGTGTGGTGGAATGGCTGGCGCGAAAACCAAACTGGTGCTTGTTCAGTATATCGTTGTTTTCTAAGTGCTCCTGGACTCGACTTAGTATCAGGGTGTCAAGACTTTTAGCAATGCAGGGGATTAAGCTAATGGGACGGTAATTGGCTAAGTTGTTTAATGGTTTTCCAGGTTTAGGTATGTTGATTATTTTGGCTATTTTCCAGAGCTTGGGGTAATAGGTGAGCCTGGTAGAGGCATTAAAAAGGTTTGTTAGGTATAGGTATGTTTTAATGGGAAGGTGGTGTAGGGCATAGGTGGGGATGTTGTCAAGGCCAGGAGCTTTCCTGAAGTGATTTTAAAAATAATTTTAGTAAGTTTTGTTACCAGTTCATAGCAATGCTTTGGGGGATATTGTAAGTGTAATATTATAAAAAGTAAACGAGCGAACAATATAGTTCAATCCGTCTCTCAACGTCGCTTACAAATGCGATTGCTTAAACTATACTGTGAGTTTCCTTAGTCTAGTGGACGACAGGCTGCGCCTCTCTGTCGCCTTATATGTTAGAGCCGATCTCACTCTATCTGTATAAATTAATTTCTATTGAGTCTGCTAGTCTTAGTCATGAGTCGGTATAGACTACTGGGTAGGGAATAAACTATCCGTAGTTTTGTTCTCATCTCTGTTAAACGTCAGGTGAATTTCGAATCTAAAGTGTAACCACTAGATCACTATTCGTTATTTTTACAGGCGTTAATGTCTGTCTAGATGAAATTAGTGTTTCGCCGGTTGGTTGTTATATTATTATGAAATATACCATGCATTCATTTTAAAACACTATAGAATAGAATAGAATAGAATAGAATGGAATGTAATTTATTCCCAGACATATATACATAACATTTCATACATAACATATAAATATAAATGATAGTAAAAAATATGTGTACATGGAAAATTGCTCCTCATGCAGCAGTAGGGAAATATGGATTAGCAGCGTTATGCTAACAAATTTAGATACCTATTAATAACAATAGTGAGTTCAATATTACATAATTTTTAATATTAAGAAGATAATTACAGCGTTGTTTCGAGGAATTCGAGAACGTTGTAAAAGACATGAGAAAATAAAATGTTTTTTAAGTTACTTTTAAATTGGTTTATATTATTGATTGTTTGAATATGTTGTGGTAGATGGTTAAAAATCAGCACCCCCATGTACAGGGTTGATATTATAGCTATAATATGGGGGTAGATATGTGTTTCTATTTCTTGTGTTGTAGTTATGAATTTCTGATGGAGTTGTTAAGTTTTTTTCTTTTGAATATCGCCAAGGATAAACGATATATATACAGGTTAGTTAGTGTAAAAATTTGATTTTCTTCAAAGTAATTGTGACAAGAGTCGTATCTTCCTAGGCCACACAAGGTACGAATGGCACGTTTTTGAATTAAGAATGTGCTATTTACATTTGTTGAATTTCCCCAAAATTCAATTCCATATTGTAAGATAGAATAGAAGTATGCATAATAGACTGTCTTGGCTGCATCATAACCGATGTTCTTTTTTACAGTGCATATGGCAAATACTGCACTAGATAACTTCTTGTTGAGAAGATTTATGTGAATTTTCCAATCAAGTTTTTCCTCAATATATAGTCCCTAAAATTTTGTATTGCACACAGGTTCGATAATTCCTATATCTGAAACCAACGCTGTTTGAGTTATATTACTGTTCGGTTGAAATAGCATGTTTACAGTTTTTTCAAGATTAAGAAGTAATTTGTTGGATGCGAACCAGTCAGACACGTCAGTTATCACCACTTGTGCCGTTTTAATTAAATTAAGTAAGTAAGATGCTTGTGTCATCTGCAAATAATGAGAACTTTAACGATGGATAATTATAAACTAGGTCATTAATATAAACTAGAAATAATACTGGTCCCAGGATTGACCCTTGAGGTACCCCGCTTTTAATGTTCTCAGGCTGTGAATAGTATTTTTTGTAAGCAGAATCGTTAAGTGAACAAATCTCAACTGAGATTTGACGGTTATCGAGGTATGACTTAAACCAGTTGTTCGTTGTTCCCCTTATTCCATAGTCGTCCAGTTTACCTAATAATATAGAATGATCTACACAGTCAAAAGCTTTGGATAGGTCACAGAATATTCCTAGAGGTGGTTGTTTATCTTCTAGTATTTTACTGATATTGTCTAACAGTTCAAATGTAGCGTCAGATGTACTGTAGTTCTTGCGAAATCCATACTGGAAATCTGTAAGGATCTTTTTGTTTTCTAGGTAAGTTATAATTTGTTCCTTAACCACTGTTTCTAATATTTTCGAAGGTGATGGTACAAGTGAAATAGGTCTATAGTTTGATATTACTGTTCTTTCACCTTTCTTGTGTAGGGGTTTTATAATAGTGATTTTGAAACAGTCTGGAAAAATACCTGAAGTTAGTGAAAGGTTAACTAGAATCATGAGAGGTTTTTTTAAAATGTCGCTATTTTCTTTTATGATTGTGATTGGGATATCATCAATACCTGTTGATCTTTTTGGTTTAAGGTCGTGTATTATTCGATTAATATCAGATTCTACAACTGGTAAGAACTGAAATGAGTTTAGGAAGTTTAAATTAGTTGTATTCGGGTATTTAGTTGATGAATGCTTGCTACTTAAGTTTCTGGATAAATCTCCAGCAGCACTAATAAAATAATTTTGAAATTCGGATGCGACAGTGGTTGGGTCTGATTATCCCTATTGTTAATGTTAATTTTAATATTGTTTGAAGTGCAAGTACAATTCTTTCCTTTTATTATATTATTTATAACGTCCTAGGTGGCCTTAATTTTATTGTCGGCATTCAGTATTATGTTATTTACGTGATTTTGTTTAGCCCGATTTATGACTTTTTTAAGTAATGTACAATACGTGTTGCAATAATTTTATAAAATGCAGATTTGTGGTGAATTTTTTTAAGTATAATAAACATCTTTTGTTTCGGCAAGATGCTTTAATACCCGTTGTGATCCATCCAGTACGTCTGGCTTTCGAGCTTGTGTCAATTTTCTTGATAGGAAAAGCTTGATTGAAGCAGCTGTTAAAAAGGTCATAAGAACTGTCATAAGCGGTATTTACATCAGTATGGTTGTACAGTGAAGTCCAGTCTACTTGACTAATTAAATGATTAAATAGTTTTTTATTTTTGTTATTATACAGTCTTTTCTCTTGATATATGGGGCATGAATCTTGTATATGGAGAAGCGTTCGATAGGGTCGGACGTAAAATTGCAATAGTCAGGATTGGCAGTTATAGTACGTCGGGTACATGGCTATATAAGCTAAAAAGCTGCACTTCTCGATTGGGATGTGCCACTTTCTGTGGTCATAGTTGTTGCCAAAAGGTAACTTTCCAGATAGGGAGCCACTTTAAAATCCGTGCAGAACACCATAATGGCGACCATTAAATATGGCCGCCATTAGCCACACTAAATGTTTTTGTATCTCAGCTCCTAATGGTCCGATTTCTATTATCTTTTTTTTTGTTTGAAAGCTCTTATAAATAGGACACTTTTTTGTCTCTGTACATTTATCTCTACATCTTAGGAGTTCTGCGCAATTAAAAAATATATATTTTTTTTAATTTTTGGGAGTTTTTTATAATTATGATTTGTGAATTATTTATTTATTTCCGTGCAGCTTTCTTTAATGTACCCGACGTACTATCAGGCGAGGCGATGTCGACTGTGCTGAATTCGTTCATCAAAATTTGTCACAGCGTTAACGGCCACAGCACAGCGGCAGCTCTCCTCTCTACTTCGAATGTACGAGTATGAACGACTATCCCTCTGTAACGTGGAAATATGAAAGCACGTATATTAATAAAATACATAAATAAATAATGTTAGGAAATTTCATTTCACAAAATGACATAGCAGGATAAGCATGTGTTAGCTACCCCCGCACCAATCGGTTCGATATTTTAAGCACAAGTTGATAGTAGTGTTAGATGAAATTTCCCAAAATATTATTTTTAGAAGTTATGGGGGCAAAAATAAAAATTGAAAAAAGAATTTTTCTCAAGAGTGAATAAACCGATTTTCATGAGAAAGAATATATGTTATGGCTTTTGATGGAACAAACGTAGGAAAAAAATATTGAGTCCATTTGTCGGAAAGAAGTGGTGAAACAATTTTCTCAAAATAAAAAAAAAAATAGAGGATGTTCTTGAGGCACACCCATCATTTCCTTTCAAATAAATGTTTATGTGCTCCTTTAAAACATATCCAATTTTCAAAGCGATCGGAAGGGTAGAACGTATTAAAAATTGATAATTACAGGCGTACTGCGGGCGGTGCGGTACATTACTACATATTACCACGGTCACTGGCGGCCATTATACCCCCTACCATTCAAATCAGAATCAAACTTCAAGAAGTGTGGTGCAGATATTTTCAAATTATCTGACGTCAACTGTTGGGTCAAACAAAATTTACTTTGAAAATCTGAACATTTTGCAATGATGACCTCTGTATTTTTCAAAATCCACGAAGAGGAGGTCACTCTCACTAGTCAGGGTACCTCTATATTGTGAGTTCCCTTGCCTCTCACAATTCGACGTGACTTTTTTGCGTCAGTCTCCTTGCCTGTCACGATTGTTTATCGTGAGTCCCCTTGCCTCTCCCTAGTCGAGGTGCTTGGTTATTAATTACAGGAATATTATTATTCCGAGTAAAAATATCTCTGATAATTTCAGCTGGCTTCAGGACTTTCGGCAAATACCTTGCATGGGACAGACAGTATACAAGTGGACCAACGGAAACAGAGCTGTTGGCACAGACTAAAACAAATCAGATATTTCACTTATGCCGTATCATGGTTTAGATAATAAATCAACTCCCAGCAGGTACCAATTTGTGTCGTGATCTGCGCATTGTCCAATCAGTCTTAACCAGCGAGTATAGTCACAGGAGGGACCTTATGATGCGTAAAGTAACCTAACAAATACTCAAAAAACCACTTAAATGTATAACAGTAACAACTCTAACCTTCAATACAATACACCACATTCCAAAATAATTAATATTACCGGTGGAGCTGTTGACTACTTCCGTCTCTGAGATTTCAGTACTAAATACTCGCTCCTGTGAGATTATACTCGCTGGTCTTAACTTCCATGTCAACCGCAAGATTTCTCTGTTTATGTCTTCTGCGCAGAATCCTGGCAGGTATACATCACATCACAAAAAATGAAACTGGTAACATAGGGAATACTATTGAGTGAAACATCTGATTTGTTTTAGTCTGTGCTGTTGGCTGCTGCTCGCACGTTCTTGCAGTTGTATACTATCTGTCCCACGCAAGGTATTTATCGTAAGTTCTGAAGCCAGCTCAAATTCTCAGCGACATTTTTGTTGAGTAATTGAAAATTAAAATCGACGCAACTTGCAATTTATAATTTTTAGTTTTACACTTAGCAACTTACGTTTTGTGATACCTCAAAAGAAAATTATTTTAATACCCTATTCAATGACGCAAGGAAAATCGAAATCAGTCCCACAAACATCTATTATTCATACATGTCTAGTTGACTCAGAAAAGGCGATTGGTGACCTTCCATCCCGCGAATTGCAAAAACTGTCAATTTTTCGGTCTTGCACCCACGAGGACTTTTGATCAGGAGGTCATAAACTGACACATCAAAAATTCAGATATTTTCAATGAGGTCCAAAATCCTATCTTTTTGTGTGGGGTTCTTTCAGTACAACAGGATTTTTCTTTCTTGTTATCATGATTAGAATAAACGCACTGGAGCCATGAACATACGGACAGACGGGCAGACGGAGAGACTCACAGTGCTGCGATCCGTAGACAAGAAGGTAAAAACCGACCTCCTTTATTTTGAGTTTAATTACCTACCCTATAGGTAGGTAAGTAACCAAACAAGCTATTCCAAGAAACATTTTTTGGAAATTCTCGGTATCGGGGAAGGTTTATTGGACCGAATCGAAGGTAATTTGAACATAGTGTATTGCCTACTTTGTCAGTTGAAATTTTGCTTCAATTATGAATAGTTGTGTGCTGAACAGTATTTAATTTGTGCTATTTTGGCCATGGAGAATATAAATCCAGATATGTTAACTATTTAGATAATATACATATAATAACCTCAATATTTGGCATTCTTCAACCTGTTTGTATTTTACAAACGAATGTAAAATTTGATTTTCATTGATTTTTTAATAACTTCTCTAAACTTTAAAAAAAGTATATAATAGTATATATGTAACTTTCTGCTGTTTTGTAACCAATTTAGTGTAGATGAATATTATTATTGTGCAAATATTTGCAAAATTATATAAAAAAAAGCTTTATTTCCTTTATAGGCCACTCTCTTATGTATGGTAAATGTTTTGAAGTTTGGATGTCAGCAGCAGATAAAGACTTTACTGCAATAAGGCAGTGTATTATAAACTCGTATAACATTACAATCCCTGACGCTCCAGAACTACTGAATGTCACAAAATTAATATCTGCTAACTTAAACGTTCAAGATCCTATTTATTAAAAAAAGAAAGTGGTTTTCTCGCCTTGAAAATTTCAGTCCCTGAAAGTTTAATAAAACCCACCACTATCAGTTCGACTACCTCAATTAGGGGCAGCAGCTGTCCACAGAAGCAGTTCGAGGAGTGTTCCGTCGAAACAAAAAAAAGTGGAAACATTGGTATTTTGGGGGGGGGAGTGAATTTTGGAGGGGTAAATTTTGTAGTGGGTCAGTTTTGGAGGGAAAAAATGTGTGAGGGGAATTTTGTAGGGAGTAAGTTTTGAAGGGTTTAAGTTTTGGAGGGGGTAAATTTTGAAAGGGGAAAAATTTTGGAGGGGGGAATTTTGTGAGGGAAAATTTTGGAGTCTTGTAATGAAGCATTCTTTAAATTTCTGCTCCATTACTAAGATTCCGGATTTACACACGACACCAATGTGCACAC
Source organism: Rutpela maculata (assembly GCA_936432065.2). Taxonomy (NCBI): domain Eukaryota; kingdom Metazoa; phylum Arthropoda; class Insecta; order Coleoptera; family Cerambycidae; genus Rutpela; species Rutpela maculata. The sequence goes on from OW386293.2 coordinate 26,377,090, forward strand.
GGCCCGCAAACCTACCCATCTCCCGTCTAGAGGCATGGATTTGCACACGACACTAAACTATACGCAGTTCTACGTCACCAGTAAGCGAGGATTCTCAGATATAAAAACCGGCCACAAATCAACATAATTTAGAGTGTGAACAACTCTGACAATCTGTCTACAGTGTGCTGAGCTGGACATATTACAGTTTTGAACATCTCCCGACGCAAACACGACGAAGCGAATGCAATCTGACCCTAGGAATCCTACAGCATGTTGGGAACCTCTTGAGTCTCGAGTCGTTAGTCATTCCCCGGCGCCGTTTCACCGCCAAAACCAGAGCGAATGAGCCTGACCTGGTGACCCCCTACAGCGTGTTGAACTGGGAAACTTCTTGAGTCGACGATATTCACCCGACGCCCGATGCCACTCCCGTAGCAACAACAAACGTCGCATCGCAATCGTTACACTCTCTCTCTCTCTCTCTCTCTCTCAGATAATAGAAAATGTTGTCCTAAGAACCGTAAAAGATACAGACATATAACCTGTACCTGTATGTTATGTAACACTGCCACACATTACCTGTTTGGAAAAGTAAATAAATTGTTTATATCTTTATTGGGCTGTCTTATTAACTAATCTGGACCCTGATTAATCTCCGAACCAGCTAACCGACAACAAACCGTTACATAATTTGGCGCCCGAGCAGATTTCAAGAAACCGTTACATAATTTGGCGCCCGAACAGATTTTTAGACTTTAGTTTACTCCAGATAGCCCAAAAAGAGACCTCCACGAATAAGAGAGAGATATTGTAGCATGCATATTGCTGCTTCATAAATTATAACATAATTTGACTCAAACGTGAAAAACAGCGGAAGTCTCAAATATTGTTTTTTTAATTTACTTCATAAACAAACACAACGGTATGCAACCAGAGTTACGTCTAAGTGTACACAAGGTAGTGGATTCTAACTTAGCTTTAAGAGTGGAAAGGATAAAGAGACGACACGATTTACATACTACGAGTAAGCGAACAGAACTAAAATTTCTCCGTTACATGAAGCTTGGGACTTCGTAATTTGTTAGCTAAATTTTTGAATAGTGATGTGTCTTCATTAAGTTCTTTTTACGACTTCAACATCGAAAGGGTTGATAGTCCCTCTTCATGAACATGAAGCAGGCCTAATTGTTTTTCACCGGTTTAACCCGTAAGTAATTTATAAAGAAATAATTTTTTTTTGTAACTTAAATTTGGCAACGGCCATTTTGCAGCAAGTCACGCTTACACTTCATTTCTTTCCAGGGTTTTAAATTTGGATGCAAGTCTTTTCAATTCAGATGCAAATCTTTTCAAATTAGATGCAAATCCTCTAATTCTGGATGCACGTTGTAGATATGCATTCTAGATAAGTTTTTTCTCAATGTCACACTAAAGTTTGGGTTGGAAACTTTATTTTTTTAATCGTCTAATGGGGTTGTCTTTCTTCTCCTCTACGTAACTGGAAGAAGGAATGTATATATTAGCCTAGGACAACTTTTTTTGGAGATTGCGACGGTAATATGGTAGGATAGATGTAAATTGTCCTTATGGAATTTTTGGAAGCGTCGAATATGGTACTGGGAACTTCTTGACTTAATATTGGGCTCATCTAGAAGTCAGCGATTACGTCAATGTGGGTTGGATTTCACCATCATCATCCCTCACTTGGAGTCACTACTTTAATTCACTGAGAATTCCAGATAAGTGTAGCAAATAAAATTTTTATCTAATATATTTTTTTTAAAACTCATATTTTTATGCTTTAACATTTTTAGAGTTCTTTAAAGAATCAAATTGCAAATGTTTTTTTTTTTTGGAATTATTTCAACTTTCAATTTTATCTTTAATATGTTTTGAACGGACAGTTAATATTTTCAATTATTATTTAGGTATAAATTATCGGCGTAACATCTAACTGAAAACAAATATATAAAAAGCTCTGTAAAGACGTTGTGATCACAATTTCTACGAAACGCTTATATTTAAATAATTAATAATGACCTTTAAACACCATATTGTCGGTTCATGTTTAAGACAATATTTTAAATAATATCTATATAAAATATTATCGTCCATTCGTTTTCTCTTTTGTACATAAATTTGTTTAATTTTAAGGCCTCAGTTTAGTTGTTTTCTAACAAAAACACATCCAGTTTGATTGGTTTATAATAAAATCAATTTTATAATCACATTGTCCACTTATTTCAGGTATTTTGATACAAACCAAATTATGCAAACCATACAAACTGTACAAATCATTTAGATAATACCTACTGAATTAATTAATTAATCTTTTTGTAAAAGAAAAGTTGAATATCTTTTAGAAATATTTACAAGTATTAATCTAATCTTGATTTTCGTTAAATTTGGAATATTAATTTACATTTTTTTTTACAATCAATTCTTTTTATTTATTTGCTTTTATCATGATTAGAGAATATTATTTAGGTATTATGCAAATCACAACTTACACACTTTTTTATTTATTATAAAAATACCTACTTTCTGTATATTGTTGCCCTAATCTGGGCACGCTAATATACTAGTTAGGTAAATACTTTAAAACACTCATTATTGGAGAACCAATCAAAACAACTACTCTTCTAGCTAATACTGACGAAGTATTGAATTACATGATAGGATTCTTAGCATTTTAAAGAAAAAAATATATTGAAAATACTTAAATCATTCATTTAAATTTAGTCATTCACTTTTTTTTTTTTTTTTTTTTTATTTATTTAATATGAAATTATCTACTTTCTGTATATTGGTATCTTAATCGGGTCACGCTAATATACTACTTAGGAAAACACTTTAAAACACTCATTATTGGAAAACCAATCAAAACAACTACTCTTCTAGCTAATACTGACGAAGTATTGAATTACATGATAGGATTCCTGGCATTTTAAGGCAAAAAAAAAAAAATTTATTGAAGATACTTAAATTATTTATTGAAATTCAGTCATTCACAAGAACTATTGAACCTTACATTCAATTTCAACTCTAGAAAAGTTGTACAAGTTTTTTCGAACTCGTTAGTTCTCATCAGTAGAGTATAGAAACATTCATTCATTATTTACAAGCCTATTCTTGATTTATTTTTTTTTACAATCAATTCTTTTTATTTATTTGCTTTTATCATGATTAGAGAATATTATTTAGGTATTATGCAAATCACAACTTACACACTTTTTTATTTATTATAAAAATACCTACTTTCTGTATATTGTTGCCCTAATCTGGGCACGCTAATATACTAGTTAGGTAAATACTTTAAAACACTCATTATTGGGGAACCAATCAAAACAACTACTCTTCTAGCTAATACTGACGAAGTATTGAATTACATGATAGGATTCTTAGCATTTTAAAGAAAAAAATATATGAATGATTTAAGTATTTTCAATATATTTTTTTCTTTAAAATGCTAAGAATCCTATCATGTAATTCAATACTTCGTCAGTATTAGCTAGAAGAGTAGTTGTTTTGATTGGTTCTCCAATAATGAGTGTTTTAAAGTATTTACCTAACTAGTATATTAGCGTGCCCAGATTAGGGCAACAATATACAGAAAGTAGGTATTTTTATAATAAATAAAAAAGTGTGTAAGTTGTGATTTGCATAATACCTAAATAATATTCTCTAATCATGATAAAAGCAAATAAATAAAAAGAATTGATTGTAAAAAAAATAAATCAAGAATAGGCTTGTAAATAATGAATGAATGTTTCTATACTCTACTGATGAGAACTAACGAGTTCGAAAAAACTTGTACAACTTTTCTAGAGTTGAAATTGAATGTAAGGTTCAATAGTTCTTGTGAATGACTGAATTTCAATAAATAATTTAAGTATCTTCAATAAATTTTTTTTTTTTTGCCTTAAAATGCCAGGAATCCTATCATGTAATTCAATACTTCGTCAGTATTAGCTAGAAGAGTAGTTGTTTTGATTGGTTTTCCAATAATGAGTGTTTTAAAGTGTTTTCCTAAGTAGTATATTAGCGTGACCCGATTAAGATACCAATATACAGAAAGTAGATAATTTCATATTAAATAAAAAAAAAAGTGAATGACTAAATTTAAATGAATGATTTAAGTATTTTCAATATATTTTTTTCTTTAAAATGCTAAGAATCCTATCATGTAATTCAATACTTCGTCAGTATTAGCTAGAAGAGTAGTTGTTTTGATTGGTTCTCCAATAATGAGTGTTTTAAAGTATTTACCTAACTAGTATATTAGCGTGCCCAGATTAGGGCAACAATATACAGAAAGTAGGTATTTTTATAATAAATAAAAAAGTGTGTAAGTTGTGATTTGCATAATACCTAAATAATATTCTCTATTTACACTTTTTTTAGTCAACAATTTATACTTTCTTTATAATTTGATTAGTTTATCTTTCTTGTAATCAAACTTCACTCTTAGTGTAAATTACTAATATAGGAAGATTGCCGCCCCGCCTCTCTAGAAAAATTATCATTATATAAGTCAAATCAACATCTCTTTCAGATAAATTATAAAAACATCTGTCATATATTAATTACAATCTACCAAACACGTAAAATCATTTGTAAAGTGTTTTCTGACCCATGACTCGTCTACCGAGTCTCTGAGCTGCTGGTGTAGTAACTTTTTTTTCTCTAAATAACATAAAGTTCAGTCTAAATCTCGAACACATTACAAAATAATTAATAATTTATTTAACAAGGAATGAATGTTACAATATAAAGATATTTTAAGTTAATTTATAGAGAAAGAAAGATATTCCAAGTCAAGAGACAAAACGAAAATGTAAAGGATTTTGTGGTGGCAATCCAGACTACTACAATTGTAACCCCAGAAGAGATACAATTCCGGATAGTACCGAAAATACGTTAAACGAACCAAATTGCAGACACAAATCTAGATTACTGCATTATAGACGATAGCTGTACCGTCACATATGGAGCAGTAATATATTTAAATTTATGTCCAGAGTCCCGAAAATACGTTAAACGAACCGATGTTCCGAAACAAATCCAGATTACTGCAATATAGACGATAGCTGTACCGTCATATATGGAGAAGTAAAATAATTTAAATTTATGTCCAGAGTCCCGAAAATATGTTAAGCGAACCAATGTCCAGAAACAAATCCAGATTACTGCATTATAGACGGAATCCTGTACCGCCATATATGGAGCAGTAATAATTTTGTAGACCCCGAATTTTCCAACCCATGGAAACCCTGTATCCCGCAACCCTAACGAAAACAAGTCCAGTAAAACCAGAGTCATCCAAAATAAGTGATGAAGTCGGAAGTCCAAGTGCCAGACCTGCTGTCACCCTTGCCTCCGACGCCCGAAGCCAAAAGGCCGCCCCCAGTCCGAGACGCAACAGCCTAATGCCGTTCCCAGTCCGAGACGTACCGTCCCCGATGCCATCCGCAGTCCGAGACGTACCGCCCCCGATGCCATCCCCAGTCCGAGACGCACCGTCCCCGATGACGTCCCCAGTTCGAGACGTATCATCCTAGATGCCGTCCCTGATGCCAACCCCGATGCCGCCCCCAGTCCGAGACGCACCATCCCGATGCCGTCCCCAGTTCGAGACGTATCATCCCAGATGCCGTCCGCAGTCCGAGATGTACCGTCCCCGATGCCATCCCCAGTCCACCGCCGACCCCAGGTAGGCCAATTACCTGCCTCCAGGTGTTATTCCAGGACTACGACGCAGCCCCCCCGGTCCCAGCTCCGCAACGGAAGCGACAGTTCAGGCGCCACAACCAAGGGCCCCGCTTCCAGAATCTCTGGCACCGCCCCCCTGTCCGCCATCGCCCCCTGCAGTAGACGTCCGGAAGAACCACACTTGTATTTGTATACCTGTTTCTTGTATTTTTTTTTGTGCTTATTTACTTTAACTATTTTACCTGTACCATGGCTCTAAGATGTTTTACATACTGTTTATGTTATTTTAAAAATTTCACCCCTCCAAAATCTCGCCCCCCTCCACATTGAGGTTAAAGGAGGGGAGTTAAAAGGGGGGGTAAATAGGTAAATCAAGCAAGTAAGAGTCCATTAAATTGGTATTTAGTATACAGTGTGTCCCACTTTCCACGTTAACACCTTTGTAGCTCAGTTATTAGTCACCCAAATTTAACCAAGTTTGGATGCTTATCAAAGACCTTTATTGTAACTTTTTTAAGTAAAACAAAACTTATTTCAGTCATTGGCGTGCATTTTTATTACGAAAAAAGGGTCGATTTTTCGAGAAATTATATTAGGCATTTTTTTGGTGAAAAACTAATGCAATATTATTTATCAGCATGCTGTAGAACCGCTATATCCAGAATTTAACAACATTTTGATTTTTTGTTTTTGAATTATGACCCACTTAAAATTAACTATTTTAAACAATAAATAATCAATAAATTGGTAACGAAATTTTTTTCGCAAAAAAAGTCATTCTTTATTTTCTCTTTAAACTCGTTTTTTCTACCACCCCATATCGATACTTTCAAATTCGGTAATTCTTAATGCCCGAATAATTTACAGGTCTGATCCAAAATTTTTCAATGAAAATTCTTGGCCTTCGAAATTTGAAAGTTTCGATGATATGGGATAGTAAAAAAAGTGAATTTAAAGAGAAAATGGAGAATGAGTTTTTTTAGAAAAATATTTCGTTACCAATTTATTGATTATTTAATGTTTAAAATAGGTAATTTTAAGTGGTATAATAAAGGTCTTTGATACCCATCCAAACTTGGTTAAAATTGGGTGACTAATAACTGACCTACAAAGGTGTTACAGTGAAAAGTGAAACACACTGTGTACAATGTGTACTGTTTAATAACGCATTATTTTAGAACGCCTTGAACGATTTTTTTTTTAAATATACTGCTCGATGAGCTTTATTTGACTGTTTTGAAAAATTTGTATTTTTCATATTTTCAAGACCTACTAAGCTTCTCTAAATGGGTCGGAATTTCGAAGATCGACTATTAGGCAAACTTTTATCGACAAATTGCATAGCGTATTCGATTCGCAGTTGTCTCAAATACCTCTATACAAAAGATTAGCTCGATACTTCATATAGGGTGTTTGTTATTCAATAGCCAAATTTAAAATTTCTTACTTTTCAACTGGCCCTGTATAAAAGTCGGTTAGGTTTACAAAAAAAGGTAAAGGAGTCATTCGACTTAAGGAACATCAGATACTAAATAAGGAAGAAAAAAGAAAAGTTATTCTTTAAATAAATAGTGCTTCTATACATTATAGCCCAGAGGACAGAGAACATTTTATAGTGAAACCCACAAAAATTTGCAAACTGATTAATTTTTTTTTAACGAGTTCGTGAAAGTGTATAGAATAATATCCCGAAAAGTTTACATTTCGCTCGGATGCAGAACATAAAAAAAAGTGAAAAAAAAAATTTTTTTAACTATTTTTTCAAAATTTTGAAATTAAGTCGAGGTAGGAAGAAATAAAAGATACATATGGATAGACCACGTGTTTCTGAACAAAAAATATCCTAATAAAATTTATCTCTAAAGCCACGGTATTCCTGGAAAAAAAATAGTGAAATAACTTTGTCATTCTGCGCGCCAGCGCACGGTTAAATGCATACTAAAAATTCTTAGCTGTTCTATCGAGTAAAAAAAAGCTTTTTTCTCTTTCTGATTACACTTTTTAAACATTTTTCTTAGTGAATAGGAGGATAAATGGTGGATATGGAGGGAAAATATATAATTATCAATGCATACACAGACATCACACATAGCCGCTGAATCGCTCGCATGAATTTTTACGTGCCTTTACTGTATTGTATTCATTACAGGTACCCCTATCCACATTTCAGCTATATCCAATAGATTCCTTATACAGTTGTTAATGTATTGGAAAAGTTCCAGAATTTATATTCAAAAGAATCAAATATATTTTTATAGTTATAAGGATGAGATCGTGAAAATCGCAATTTCTTATCATGATCCGATTGATCATATTTTCCAAAAAATGCATACAAGTAAACGATTTTGTGTTTGAACATTCGACAAATATACATTTTTTCCGAAATAGTGATATTTTATTTTTTACAATGAGTCAATTTCTCGACAAGTTACAGCCTATATATATATATTTATCAAAAAAAAATTATCAAGCAAGGAAATTAAAATGATTTGAGATGTACTTTCTTTTTAATCCTCGTTACTACAACTTAATAAACCATAATAATCATGAAGTGTACATATTTTTCAACAGTTTTCAATGAAGAGAGAATTTTTTTGAAGGGCTTTTAATTTTTTTCTATATTGTTTATTGCGACGATTGAGTTCGGGCGTGATAATATAATAATAAAGTTTATTTACTGCATTAAGAGAAATATTACAAAAATTACAAAAAATATAATATGAATATAATGTAAATAAAGAGCAAACCCTCTAAAGCGAAGCCTTGTGCGCGTGGGTGCATACCTCACTGTCCATATATCATCCCCCCCCGAAGAGGAATCTGGTTATACAAATGGCAAGTTGCGAAAGATATTATTAAAATATCATTTCATTATAACATTTAAAAACATTTAGAATCAAATATTTAAAAACATTTGAAATCACAAACAAATTCAATGCGTTAAGTGCAAAACAAATGTATACAAAGATTTAACACTTAAAGTATATTTTTCCCATCTATCCTTTGCTTGTATTGTTTATATTGTTTAAAACTAAAAAGCATCAGAAAGCTACAATTTTCATCTTTTAAGGGGTCTACACACGATTCAGCGGCAGGGAGCCAGCGGACCAGTTCACTTTTACGAATGAGTTCAAAGCGTGCCGACAAGGCTGGCTCCCTGCCGCTGGATCGTGTGTAGACCTTTAAATGAAGCAACACTCATATAGATTGAACAAATTCTGATTTAGTGACATGTAATTCAGTGCATCGGTGTCATAGTCATGCATTCAAGCGCGTGCACGCATGCATCTCGCTCCGAGTTATAACGTTACACTTGACTGCTTTTTTATGGGAAAACCATGGCTTTAACGATAAGTTTTGTTAGGACATTTTTTGTTCATAAATACGTGATTTATCCATCTGTATTTCTTATTTTTTTCTAGCTTGATTTAATTTCAAAATTTTGAAAAATAGATGAAAAATTTTTTTTTCCCTTTTTTTATGTTCTGCATCCGAGCGAAATGTAAACTTTTCAGGATATTGTTCTATACACTTTCACGAACTCATTAAAAAAAAAAGTTTACTTAGTTTGCAAAATTTTGTGGGTAAATACTGTTATGTGTCGCAACCCCCAGAATGTAGGCAACACAGAATTCAATTAGTTCGGATGTCTGAATATAGAGATTTGCACCTACTAGAGAAAGAATCTACTAGAAGCTCTAGAGTGATGACATCCATTCTGGAACTATCTAGAGAATGGTGACGTCATACAGAAAATTCGGGATCCCTCATCTTTATGTATATAAGGGATGGAGTAAACCAGAGTGGACAAGTTAGTACAGTTCTAATGGTCAGTTGAGATGGTGTGAGAGTAAGGAGTAAACACAGTGATAAAGTTACTGAATAATTGATTTGTTGTACACAGTGTATTATTAGTAAAGCAATTAATTGGTTGTAAGTTAATAAATTAGTGTTAGTGTTAACCTGGTGTTATAATTTCCGAACCCACGATACAGGGTTTTTACAAAAAGGGTGTAAGCATGTCACAATTGGTGTCAGAAGCGGAATTATAACAGAAGATTTCTGGACTGTTCGAGAAGGTTTCTACAGTGTTCTTCTCTGGAATTAGTGGTGACACGGAGAATTGACTTACGGGACATTGTTTAATGACTATTTTGGGACTCAAAACTGTGAAAAGTGCATTTTTGAAACATTGTAGAACATTTTATTAGGACATTAGTGTGATAATTCAATTCTTTGAACTGGAAAGTGACAGAGACACTGAAAAAGACTCATTTGTGTTAGTGCGTGAAAATTTCTAGAACTTTTCTAGTTGGACATTAGTGGAGATATTACTAAATTCTCTCAACTGGATAGTGACAAAAGACTCTAGATAAGACTATTTCGTGCCATTTCGAGATTTTTCTAGAAAGTTCCATTACCGATATTGACGTGACAGTTAAATTTATTTTATTTTAACATAATCTTATGCCCATAGAAACAAGAGGCATGGCAGCAGAGAAACAAATACAGGACTTTCTTGCGGGGTTTACGAGGATGATGGCGCAGCAACGCGAAGGAAAAGAAGACCAAGAAAGAAGACGTCAAGAGGAGGAAAAACGACGTCAAGAAGAAAAAGAAGAGCAAGAAAGAAGACGTCAAGAGGAAGAAAAGCAGTGTCAAGAAGAAAGAGACGAATTAAAGAAAATTATGGAAGACATGGAAATAAGACGCCAAGAAGAAAAAGAACAACAAGAAAGACAACGTCAAGATGAAAAAACCGAACTGAGACAAATTATGGAAGATCTGAAGACACGACAGCAAGAGGAGAAAGAAGAACAAGAAAAGCGACGTCAAGAAGAAAAAGAAGAGCAAGAAAGACGACGTCAGGAGGAGAAAGAAGAACAAGAAAGACAACGTCAAGAGGAAAAATCCGAACTGAGAAAAATGATGAAGGACTTGGAAATAAAACGTCAACAGGAGCAAGAAAGACGCCAGGAAGGAAAATTCTAAATGAACAAATCAAAATACAACAGGACGCTATAATTTCCGCCAATGAAGAATTGAAGAGTGAAGTCAAAGAAGAGATAAACAAGGTGGAAGAAAAAGTAGATAAGGTAGAAGACAAAGTAGGTGTAGTTGAGACAGAAGTCAGTCTGATCAAAGGAAAGATGAGTGAGTTCGAAGGAGAAGTGGACTTAAACGACAATTAAGAGAGAAAGGAGGCCAGCTAGTAACATCATCGGGTCCTCGATTAAAACCTCCCTCCCTTGATGGCATTAGTTCTAGCGTTAAGGGGCCAAGCCTCAGAATTACTTCAGACTATCCCAGTGGAAAAGCAAAGGGATTTTAAAGTTTTGGAAACTGCCTTGGATTTGAGATATGGTGATCAACACCTTGCCCAAGTATACCAAGCTCAGCTAAAATCACGGACGCAAAAGGCTGGATCGCAAAAGGCTGGAGAAAGTTTACAAAAATTCGAGGCTGCCATAGAGAGACTGGCACACCTGGCATATCCGAGTTCACCCAGAGAATTCCAAGAACAATTAGCCATTTTAGACGGCATAAGGGACGAAGAGGTCAGGCGTGTTCTTAGGTTAACGAGACATCAAAGTATTAGCAAGGCTCTGGTGCGTGCCCTGGTGTTATAACTTCCGAACCCACAATACAGGGTGTTTACATAAAGGGTGTAAGCACGGCACAATACCTTCATCGACTGGGCTATTATTGGGTTGCTGTACGTAGGTGCCTTAGTGAACATTTTTGAAACAAATGGATTGGAATAGCTTTTCTTTTTCTTCCTTATTTAGTATATGATGTTGATGTCACTAAATAAGGAAGAAAAAAGAAAAGCTATTCCGTCCAATCGATATGTTTGAAAAATTTTCATTAAGGCACCTACGTACAGCAACCGAATAATGTGTAAAAGCACTATTTATTTAAAGAATAACTTTTCTCTTTTCTTCATTATTTAGTGTCGAATGACAACTTAAGATTTTCAGTAAACCTAACCGACTTTTCCACAGGGCCAGTCGAAAAGTGAGAAATTTTAAATTTGGCTATTGAATAACAAACACCCTATACGAAATATCGAGCTAAAATTTTGTATAGAGACAACTGCGAATCGAATACGCTATCCAATTTTCTGATAAAAAATTGCCTAATAGTCGATCTCTAAATTTCAACCGATTTAGAGGAGCTTAGTAGGCCTTGAAAATATAAAAAATACAAATTTTACAAAACACTCAAATAAAGCACTATACCTAAAAAAAGAAAAAAATTAAATCGGCTAACGTGTTCCAAAATTAATGGGGTGCTGCGGTATTAAATAGCGCACACTGTATAAGAGAAGCTAAGGTCTCAGAAATTTACCATCCCCACCCCACTGTCAAAGAGGATGAAAAAAAAATGTGACTTAGTGTGTGTACCAGAACCGAGGGCCTCAACATTTTCTTTACACTGCCACCCCCTTTCACCACCCCCATTGTACTACCAATGTGTCAAATCATTTTATGGGTTTTTCAAATATTATATTATTAAAGTTCCATAAACAATTATTTCCACATACAATTTTTTTTTTTCGTTGACTTTGATAGGAAATATGAATATGGAAGTAGTGATTCCTTGGACAGCGTTTTTTTTTATTAACCTTATATTGTAAAACAAATATTATGGATGTAAATGTAGACTAATGTTAGACAATTTTGTGGTAAATAAATCATATGATACTACTGATTTTTTTTTTGAGTTCTGATTTTTGTCCATTTGTTCCATAAGATCATCGCACTGTAAGACGGACATTTTGAAAGTTCTTCAGAATTCGTTCATTAACACAACGATAAAAATTTTTTACGAGCAATATTTACATTTTTAGAAATGTGCCAATCAAATTCAACGAACAAACGAATTATCAATTCTCAAACGGCGATTTATTGACAACTACAATAAATCCCTATTATTGATTCGGATATGTTCGCACATTAAGGCACCCTATATATAGGAAACCTAAGTGCACAACACTGACTAGTTGGAATCGGTGCGACAGGACTCTAACTTAGTGGCGAGTCGCCTGCGGAGGAACAACTGCTTTACGATTGAAAAATTAAGCTGCTAAGAAGCTAAGGTCACTTCTGATTTATGTCCTAGGCTCACATTCTGTCTCTGGTTCTCACCACTTTCCCACATGGCTTTCAATGCACGTTGTTTCAGTAAAGGATATATTTGTATGCACTTTTGTTGTTGACTCGTATCAATGTACTGGTGCGTCTCAGTGTTACGTTGCCATATGTCAATGTAAAATTAGAAAATTCTTTGTTTGCGTCAGCGGTAGAGAATACAATTATGCGGATTCAGGGGACAAGTGAAAAGCTTAGATTTGAAGGGTCTTTGATGGGATATCATGTGCAATCAAACGTCACTATCATAAGTTATAAATTTTTATATGTGGAGTTCTCGTGAAGGGTGAGGTACTTTGTCGGTATGAGATATACATTTACTAAAGTTCTTACACATTAAAGTCCAAGCAGTACCAATTTCAGCTCAAAACATACAGTGTCTAGTTAGTGTTCCCTCGGAAAATTGTGCAAAAACGGCTAACTTTATAAAAAAACTTTCTTAACAAAACTCTCAATGTTTTATCTCTATTCTAACGCAAAATTATTTTCAATATCAGGTGTCACAAAAATGAGTTACACACGAAAGTATGATTTTTTTAAATAAAACACCCTGTATTTGGCGCCAGTTCAGCCTACAAGCGTCTTGTGTTATATCGTAAAATATTATTTTGCCAATCGGATGCAGTGTTGCCAAGTTATGATTTTTGACCTGTTTTTTTTTTGTCAATTTACAAACATTTCTTTGACTGCCATATCTCCCTAATTTATTAATTGTTTTGTCTAAAAATGTAAGATGTTATTTGATAATGATGTGCCTACTGAAGAACATTTTTGAAATAAATTATTATTATACCGGCTGTCCAAACTTTTTGTTTACATTTCTTGATATTTAATTATTATTTTTCTCAATTTTTTTTAAATGAAATATATTTTTTTACATGGACGAATAGAGCATACCATTCCCCACATTTTAGTATCACACGTTTTATTTATATTTCATACGGTTTTTGCGATATGATTATTTCAAGTAATTTTTGCGTAAATTGAGGTGCTCTCTATTTTAGCATTAAAATCTAGTATGCTTTGGTCTTTTATTTTGCGCTTATTTTTCACTTAATGACATATATGTAAGGTGTTTAAGATTATCGTGATTAAGTTGAATTAACATTGTTAATTAATCTATAAAAATACGAATTATAATTATTGTCAACAAGATTTGATGTCTATGGTGCATGTTATTGGTGAATGTGATAGAAGTTGTTTATTGGCATCAACAGTGTATCATCAAAAATATCCTGATAGAAGGTGTCCTGATGTGAGGTCTCCAGAAAATTTGAAAGAACATTTTGAACGTACTGGAAGTGTTGCAAATGAAAAGAAGACGAGATGGTGAAAATCCTACGGCAAGTGTTCGGGAGTTAAATAGGGATTTAGATGTCAATATATGTGGTGTTTCCTTGGGTCTTCGTAAAAACAAATTTCACCCCTATGGAGTACAGCTGCATCAAGACCTTTTGGATGTGGATTTAAATCGTAGATTAAATTTTTGCCAGTGGACCCAAAACCAAATTGGAGAAAATAAAGAATTTTTCAAATTTGTGGTGTTCACGAATTAATCAACGTTTCATCGTAATGGATGTGTGAATAGGCACAATTTCCATTATTATGACAGAGAAAACCCTCATGTTGTACAGAAAAATCATTACAGATACAACTGGAGTTTAAATGCTTGGAGGAATTGTACATGATTAAGTTATTGATCCTCACTTTTTGAGGGAAATGTGAATCGAGCAGTCTTCTTGCATTGTATGCAACATACTTTTCCACAAATGATCGAGCATATTCCTGATTATATTACAAATAATATGTGGTTACAACTTGATGGTGCACCACCACATTTTAGTAAAAATGTTCGTCAGGCCATCAGTAACCAGTTTCCTGAAAGGTGGAGAGAGAGAGGAAGTCTGATATTTTAATATAATAAATATCTAATTTATTATTTTATTAAATTATGTTAGGTCCCATTGCATGGCCGCATAGGTCACCTGACCTGACTTCAATGGATTTTTTCCTTTTGGAGATTTGTGAAGTCAGACGTTTATAAAGTAGAACCAACGACTCGAGAAAATATAATGGAAAGTATTCGTATAAGTGTTGATATGTTATACAATGTAAGGCGTTTATTTATCAAGAGACTTCAGTGTTGCGTGAATCAAAATGGTAGACATTTTGAGCAGTTTTTAGACTAGTTTCAATATCGCGAAAAAAATTATTTCTCAAAAACCGCTCATAATTATAAAAGGAAAGTGTGCGAAATCAAAATGTGAGAAATTGTATGTGTTATTCATCCGTGCAAAAAAATATAGGCATTCCATTTAAAAAAAATGTGAAACAAAAGACCAAAGCCATACTAGAGTTTAATGCTAAAATAAAGAACACCTCAATTTACGCAAAAATTATTTGAAATAATCATATCTTACAAACCGTTTGAAATAAAAATAAAGTGTATGATATTAAAATGTGGGAAAGTATATGCTAGCCGCAACAGAAGCCGATATATTAAAAAAAAACGGTTTTTAACCATTTTTCCAAGATGGCGGAAAACCCCGGTCTCGCAGCGTGCCGACAATTCACTAATACACTCACCAAGCCCCAATAGTGCCCCACTACCTGAATTGTTTCATTTATACTGACTAGGCTACAGTCATTTCTTTCGTCGAAAATTTTTGATATTGCAATTAGTAGGGAAACAGGTTGATAGTTTGAAATAGCTTGAGAATTTACACATAAAATGATTTGGATTTATTTAATCAGATTTTCATATTTAGTACTTACTGATAAGCAATTGGACATACACGTTGTATAGATTAAGTACTTTAATATATCCGAACTCTCATAGTTTAAGCAAATTACAAAATATTGTACTAAAATATTAGGCAAGTAACACAATTCGATTATAATCATTACCAGTTTAATTTTGATTCTATGAGCTACGTAAAATATTAACGACAAGATTAGGAAAGCAAAGTATCCCCACGTATACTTGACGCCTTCCCATATTAAGTGGAACATGCAACCAGCGCCTCATTACTGATTCAAAAATGTATCCAATGTTTTTCTTCATAGCTTTACCCAATTAATATTTTAAAAGATACCAATTACACGAGCTCTGCAGGCACATGTTCTACAACAAAAGTGGGGTAAGGTGTAGAAAAAGAATCGATTACCAATGAAACAGTATAATAACTTTTTGTCATTGTTGTTGATGTTATGGTAACTTGGTAACGATAAGGAGTTCTGTTTAATAATTTACCGTTACCGTGATACGAAGCAGTTTATTTCTCTAGATTTATATCTGGTATTTGCTTGTTCACTCGTTGCAAAACTTTTAATGCGATTGCTCTAATCAAACTATGTGTTCATTAAAAAGTAACGATTACTGTAATATTAGCATGAAAATATATGAATAATTTTAATAAACTAAATTTATGTTTTGAGATAAAGATATAGCAGAGAAAATAAGTCTCTATGAATTCAGCTGTACAAACTATGTGCTCATTACGGAGTAGCGATTACTTTAATATTAATATTAGTCGGGGAGCCTCCCTAGCTGTACATGTCAAAAAACTGGCTGTACTTTCAAAAGGGCGGCTATATGTTAAAAAAAAATACTGCTCATATTGTTATTGTTATTTAACACAAAAACTAAAAAAGATGAACAGAAACTTTTCCTACAAAAATCAACGTGCATAAAATTTTCTACAATTTTGTTCCTATACAATATTTTGATAGGAGTTACCATTTTCCAGGTAAATGAGTCCAAAATTAAGAAAACATGGAAATTCATATATCGGTAAATCATTTAGAGGAAATGACTTTGACAATTATTGTAAGGCGTATAATATAACTTTATATTATTAACATAACAAAAAATAAAATAAACTAAAAAAAATTAATAATAATATAATTTGCAGACATTTATCTCGAAAACGGTAACAATGGGCCATGAACAGATTGTAGTACAAGGAAATTAGGAAAATTTATGTGGAATAGAAGAAAAAATATAATAAGCTGAAGTGTCTATAATAGTTAGCTTATGTGTGTAAGAATAAGTATCAAAAAAGTTCCCACCTTACCCCTAAGGGGTAAGCTTCATTCTTATCTCACCCCTTTAGGGACATCGCACTGGTTTTTTTACAATATATTTTAAACGCTTTTTCTTAGGGAAAAAACATAAGTATAGGAAAAGGTTTGTCACAAAATTCTCTACTTGTGTGTTATGTATCGATATTTCTATTACTTTTTATGTTATTAAATCGTAAATTGTAGGGTTAAATAAAAATGAAAGTCTGATTATATTGAATACGGTTAATCGAACATAACGTAGCCTGATAATATTTCAAATGATCCAACACAATCCTAACCGCCTTATTCATAAACACACTAGAGAGAGAGAGAGAGCCAAGCCTCTCTCAGTGGAAAGACAAAGGGACTTCACCTCGCTCAAGTATACCAGACCCAGTTGAAATCACAGACGTAAAAGGCTGTGGAAAGCTTACAAGAATTCGAAGCTGCGACAGAGAGACTGGCACACCTGGAATATCCGAGTGTACCAAGAGAATTTCAAGAACAATGAGCCGTGGGGGCCTTTTTAGATGGTATAAGAGACGAAGAGGTCAGGCGAGTTCTTAAAATATCGCGGCATCAAAGTATTAGCAAGGCTTTGGTGCGTGCCCTTGAAGTAAAGGCTGCCTTTAAAGACACCCTGCGGTCAGAAGTGCGTGCTGTGACAGTCAAAGAGGCACTTTCAGATAAAAAGAAGCTGGACACTATGGATATGCATGAAATGTTCAGAAAATTATTGGCTAAACTGGATTCTCTGGAAAAAGTGTTTAAGCAACCAAGCGGTGGAAAGTCAAGCCAAGGTGAAGGTATACGGTGTTATCAGTGCAGCAAATTAGAGCATATTAAATGAGATTGTCGACAGAAAAGCCCCGAGAAGATAAATGCCGAAGTTGTCGAAGAGTCGGATTGAGACAAAAAGAATCTGGAGACTGTACTGACAGACTTACACAAAATGGTAAATCAATTACTGACAGGGATGCAGGACAAACTACAGAGTAGTGGGAATCCAAGTGGGGGTATTCGATATAATAGCTGCGGGAAACTAAGCCATTAAGACGAGAATAATCTGCAAACGACCTATAAAACATGTTTTATAGAAAATTTAATTCTCAAATTTTTCAATACCTCTAGTTTTGTCGTAGAACATCACATTTCCAAAATATTATTGAAAAACCAGCACGGTGTCATTATAAGGGTGAAAAAGAGATGAAGCTCACCAATTAGGGATGGGAACTTCTATTTTTGCTAATTTCCGTGTACTATTAGGGTTAAAAGATTGGATTCTGCTGGCTCATTCCAATAAAATTAAATGTAAATTACTCTTTCATAGTGAATTTAGCAATAAAAGAAGGCTTATTATCATATCCGCATTAGCAGAAGAGTACGGACCCCTAAAATGTTAAGCATTACTAATAATATAAAACCCTTAAAAATGTTACTTTCTCCCAAATATCCCAAATATATCCGAAAATTTCAAGATTTAGGGAGCAGGTGGAATATTGATGATAAATTAGTCGTATCATTAGAGGAGTTTACAGGTGCCATATATGGATCAAAGAAATGCTCTAACGTGGACGAGCTTCGCCTAATTGCCATTAGAGAGAAATGTGGTGACGACAAAGATCTGTCTTTATCAGTTGACAAAAAAGGTGATTTTTCTTCGATTCCACCATCAATAGCTTGCCTGAGCATATTAAAAGAAGTATTTACCAAACACGTATTTGGCGATTGGCCGACGAAGGTATTCACAATATTCCGAAGCCTTGGAATGATTATGGATGGTAAGAAAATGGAGAATCTCTTTGGCGTTCAGCAGATAAAACTGAAATTCTTCAGGAGATGATTTCAAATCAAGTCATAATAGACGAAAGTGAGGATGATAACGATATCATAAATGAAGAAATAGAGGAAGAAGACTTGGATGAAATATTCGATGTATCGGGAGATAGCGATAGTGAATCTAAAAACGAATGAGGTGTTACTTACGTTTTATATTGAATTTTATATTTTATTTTAAGAGCTGAATCATTTATCTGGAAAATGGTAACTCCTACCCAAATATTGTAGAAAACTGTATGCACTTTGTTTTTTGTGCAGAAAGTTTTTCTCCATCTTTTTTAGTTTTTGTATTAAATGACAAAAAAATATTTGCAATATTTTTTTTTATAAACGGACGCCGTTCTGAAAATACAATTTTTTTTTTTGGGGACAAGTCTAAAATTGTTCCTTAGACTAATCTTTATGGCCCCCAAGGATCGGTGGAGGGTTGCACGTACAGTTAGAGTGGGCTCCCGAAGTATATAGGAATCTGTAAATAATTAAAATAAACTAATATCTGATGTTTTGGGATACAGTGAAAATAAGTCTCTAAGTATACAGGATGTAAGTGAACCTACAGCAACTACGTGCACATCGTGTCAAAATGATGACTTGGCCTATACAGTATATCCACAGTTAGAGTGGAAGAGAGGGTCAACTTTTTTATTTCTCATTTTACGCAAAAAGTGTATGTTTCATAAAATGTTTTTATTTTGTAAAAAATTTGATTGCCATGGAATAAGTTTACATGTTATTTACAGGGTGTTCATAAAATTATTATTATTTTTTTAAACTATTTATTTAACGTCGGCCTATTTCCGCTACCAGGGCCTATCACCATCGCCAGGAGATGAGCTACCCCCAACCTGGAAATTTTGCCGAACCTCTTCTCTGTAGAAAAGTAGGGATATTTTACTTGCCTAACATTTAATAGACAAGAGACCGTGTGCTTTACATCCCCTCCGAAGGATGGTATATCCATTACGTAATCCTAAATTACATAGCTTCTGCGTATACGCTGATATACAAGCCGCTAAAAGGTGGGACGAGATCGCTGTGTTTCTAAAGATGGATTTCACATATCCAAGTACTAACCGCTCTGCACGTTGCTTCACTGGAGTATCGAAATACAGCACAGTCAATACGCATCTACGCTCACCCCTTTCATAAAATTAAAAAATCTGAAAATGATGTAAGAGTCAACTACGGTCAATTTTAACGAATTGAAAAACTCACTAAGAAAAGTTGTTTAGAATTAAGATTTATCTCAGAATTTCAATTTGTGGATAAATCTGCTTAATTCGACTTTTCTAAAAATTTCCATTAGTATCATTCGGTAAAACTTACGGTAAAATAAAAATTATTTCCTTCTTACAAAAATTACTAAATAAGACAGCTAATTATATTAAACTACTTTTATTTTTAACAGCATTGAAAAAATTTATTAGGAAAACTAAAACAAATTTAAAAAAAAATATTACACGTCTCCACCGTACTCCACGCATTTTTGAAGGCGAGTGTAAAGCTTTTTGTAACTATTTCTAACATCTTGTAAGAGTATTGACTGACTAGCTTCTCTAATGCGGTCTTTTGACAGGTCAGTGTTATTATCTAAAGGCCTACTGTATACAATTTGATTCAATCGACCCAACAAATAAAAATCTATATTTGTTAAATCTTGGGACCTCGGAGGCCATGAATTTGGACTATACCGTCCAATCCATTGGTCGTCAAACTTATTCCGTAACCAGGTTCTAACATTTGCCACAGAATGAGCCGAGCAACATTTTATTGAAAATAAAATGAATTGAGGTTATCCAACGGTAAATTTTCTAATTCATCACTGAAAAAAGTTTGCAGCATATTCAAATAACTGTTGCTGTACAAGTATCTTCAAAAAAATATTGTCCTATAATTCTATGGTTAGACACTGCGCACCAAACATTTACTTTTTTAAAGTATTGTCGCCTATATTGTATTCTAAAATTAGAATTAACATCACTCCAATATCGACTATGGTGCGAAGACATGATCCCATTAGTCGAGAAGGTGGATTCATCTGTAAAGATAATTTTTTTATGAAAATTTCTACTCATGTTTTCAATCCACTTTGAGTGAGATTTCTTAACCACTTCCAAATATTCCGCTCGTCTTCTTAACGACAGTCTCGGATGTTCCTCTACTGACTGTAATACTAACAGAGTTATCACTCTCATCAAATTTTTGTTTAGATCTTGGTATTTTTAACAACGATCCAGTTCTTAAAAAATTCTGTTCTAATTTGTGACAAGTCGACTGTGCAATACGCACGTCTAGGTATTTCAAATTAAAATCTTCGATTACTTTCCGATAGCAAGACTCACCAATTCCATAACAATGTGTTAGATACATTTTTGCTGTAAAATTAGCATTTTTACAATAATTCTTAATAATAAAACAGAAAACGATGTTCTACAGTAAAATGACAAATCGAGGATAAATAAATATCACTGTCAACCACAAGCCAACTCTTCAATTATACAGTTTTTCTTTTAATTTTCAAAATAGTAAAATTATGCCGATTTATAAATAAATTGGAATTCTGAAATACATTTTTCTAATACATTTTTTCAATGCTGTTAAATAGTACACGTAAATTAAATAAAAAAACAGTGAATAGAAGAAATAATTTATAAAGTAATAATACTTGAGATGCGTTCTCTAGATAGGGTTAGAAATAGATACTCGAAAAGTTCCCCCCCAATTTAGGGGTCGATTGCAAAAAAACACCCCTAACGGGGACTTAAAGCTGGTTTTTCACTTTTTCACTTTTATCTTGTAAACCGTTCGTCGGAAGAGACAAAAGCATAGGAAATAAAAAATTTGTCGTTGAATTCTGCATAAAAAAATGTTCTATTAACCTTGTAGCTTATCCTCACCTATTTCGTGCTAACAGCGTCCGAACAGAGGTGTAGTTTGGAGCGCACATTTAAAAATCAATCCTATTCGAAGTTTCACACCGAATATCATAAAACCGGTTACTTTAACGAGAAAAATGCTCAGGAATGAATTTATAGAGCGGAATTCACTCTATAAGATGCATGCATAGCGGATTTTGACGCAAGTGATTTTTATTTATTTTCCCTTTTTTTTCACACAGATGCGTTTATAATTTTAGGTAAAATAAGTATAGTACCGACGTAGATATAAGGACGGCCTCAGGCTATACCCAGAAGTATTACGGCAATAAAAACTTCAGACATGAATAATTACCTTAAACGTATATACAGGGTGTTTCAGCTAAAAGTCCCCGGGTCATTATCTCGTAAAATAATAAAGATACTTAAAATTTGTAAATCGCGGATAATTGACACCAAAAAAGGCCTTAAATTATTGCAGTTAGAATTGTTCCTTCGCAGTGCACAGAGATGGCGCTGCGGTGAGAAATTATTTTTCGATGGCTGGAACCTTGAAACATGATTTATACGATTAATGAATAAATTGTGAATAATTTTGACTACGTAAAAAAATTTGTAAATACCAGCCGTTTTGGAGCTACATGAATTTTTTTCTCCATTTTTTTGTCTCTGTAAATTTTGAAAACGTCTGTAACTTTTCTGTTTATCATTTTAGAACACCAATTATTTTTAGAACTTATATCTTATTATATTCCATACTTTTTAGATTATTACATATTTAGAAAATTTTTAATAATTTCAAATTTTAAAATTAGTTGTATTTGAAAAATTCTGAAAATTTTGAAAATTTTCAAAATATGTAATAATATAAGAAGTATGGAATATAATAAGATAAAAGTTCTAAATAATTGGTGTTCTAAAATGATAAACAGAAAAGTTACAGAAGTTTTCAAAATTTACAGAGACAAAAAAATGGAGAAAATAAATTCGTGTAGCTCCAAAACGGCTGGTATTTACAAACATTTTTACATGGTCAAAATTGTTCACAATTTATTCATTCATCATATGAATCGTATTTCAAGGTTCCAGCCATCGAAAAATAATTTCTCAGCGCAACGCCATCTCTGTTCACTGCGAAGGAACAATTCTAACTGCAGTTATTTAAGACCTTTTTTGGTGTCAATTATCCGCGATTTGCAAATTTTAAGTATCTTTATTATTTTACGAGATAATGACCCGGGGACTTTTAGCTAAAACACCCTGTATAGTATACTTAAAATTATATTGCATTTTCTGTATCATTTTATTTATTTCCCTCTCAGACCCTGATATTCTGCATATTAAATATAAGTAAATAAATAGTCAGGTAGTTACAATTTTTGGTCATGTTTCAACTTTGAGCTTTCTTCAATCCCCCATCCTCTCTTCGATGAGAAATGGTTAATGAGAAAAACCAAGAATTCGTCTCTGTATGATATTTTCAATGCTGTACGAGAGAGGCCAATAGATTTTTCTGATTGTCAGTTCAAAATTTATGGCGGCAATTTGATTCATCGAATAGTATGGCCAAAGCTTTATTCGTAATCATTACGGCAAAAAAGTGGCAAAAAGTGACTGTAGTGTTTGACGGGTATGCTGACAAAGTCTGCAGTACGAAGAGCATCGAAAGAGTATTTCTCCAAATTCAATCTGGGCGAGGAGAAAGCTTGGAACCAACGGATTGGGGTTGGAAGAAAGTAGGCAACGTCTTAGCCCCATTTATAGCATCGAGTTAACAGCACCAATTTCCACTCTACAGCTAATATCCTGCAGCTGCAGAAAGGGTTGCGGAAAATGATGCAGCTGTGTTAAGGTTGGATTGCTCAACAATGTGCTCTAATTGCAAGGATGTTTAAATTCCGAATTTGAAGAAGAGTTTGTCGATGAAGAACCCCTTAATGAGTAAAATTGGACAGAATTTTAGTGGAATAGGCCTACATGGGAAACCACTTAAAAAAACGCACCGAGGGTGGTGTGGCTACTTTGAGGGTGGTGTGGAAATAAGCTCAAATTAAAAATACAGCTTTGTGGAAAAAAAAGGGAAAATAAATAAAAATTACTTGCGTCAAAACCCGCTATACATGCATCTTATAGAGAGAATTCCGCTCTCTAAATTCATTTCTGAGCATTTTCTCATTAAAGTGACCGGTTTTAAGATATTCCCTGTGAAACTTCGAATAGGATCGATTATTACCTGTGTGCTCCAAATTACCCCCCTGTTCGGAGGCTATTAGCGTGAAATAGGTGAGGATAAGCTACAAGGTTAATAGGACATTTTTTATGCAGAATTTAACGACAAATTTTTTATTTCCTATACTTTTTTTCCTTCGTCGAACAGTTTACAAGACAAAAGTGCAAAACCAGCTTTAAGTCCCTGCTAGAGGTGGATTTTTGCAAAAGAAAGGGACGGTGGAACGTCCCTTTCCTTCCACCCCTCAATGGGAGGGGAGGGGGACTTTTCGGGTACCTATTTCTAACCCAATCTAGAGTACACATCTCAAAAATTATTACTTTATAAATTATTTCTTCTAAAATGTCTAATTTACGTGGACTAAAACATAAAAGTAGTTTAATGTCCAGTCGGCAAGTAAAGATATGGGGAGTTACTTGGACACAATTCCCAAGTTAATGAAATTTTGGGAAATTGTTTGGGGATGGTGTGGGGTGTGTAATCTAAGTTTTCGACCTCGAGGAGCTTGTGGAAACAGGTGATGAATGGGGGCGGAAAATTGAAGAACGTTTAACCATGCTGGATAGTTTCAAAACAGATCTAGTTGCAGTTAACGCTGAATAACACTACAAATGTATTAAAAATTTTTAATTGAATTGAATCTGCGGTAGGTTCTTGATGAAACATATTAAATAAAATTAAGAAATTTAAACACTTGGTATTTTGTTTCACTGGTTTTTATTCAGATTTTTCTGACATATGTTTCGGTCTCACGACCATTATCAAAGAGTCTTAATAACTAACCTAAAAGTGACCGCTTACAATATATATGCACATTGTTACCTACAATAAGCTTGGAATGGGATGATAGCTAATTTTAATTTTATTGCAATTGATTAAATTTAATCCTACCTGGTACTAGGAACTTAATTATCTTACTAGGAACTTACTTAATTATAATTTTAATACAGTGTCTAGTACGGGAGTATTTGCAAATATAATTTGTGTATTTGTAACATTTTTGTGGTTTTTTAGGGCCCTCTTTATTTCCAAAATTTCAAGCATATCTAGATTATCTCCTTTATTGACCTTATGTAAAAGTTTAACATTACTATTGCTAAAGAAATGATTTTGTTGAATACAATGTTCTGCAAACCCCGTGGATTTTACGTTATCTAAAATTGACTTTTTATGTTCCTTGACCCTTACTTCTATGCTTCGACCACTCTGGCCTATATATAGGGCATCGCAATCGTCACACTTTATTTCATATACCCCCGATTTTTCTATATCTTCTGTTTTTTCTTTATTATTAACTAATAAACGACCTAAGTTATTTTTGTTTGACGATATTGTATTAATTTCTAATTTATTTAATCTATTACAAATAGAATTGCTAATACCTTTTACATAGTATATACTATGCCACCTTTCATTTTTTCTATTGGGTACATTGTAAAAATGTTTTTGCAACAATTTTCTTTGTTTTTTCTTTATGATTTTATCTATGATTGATGTGTCATAGCCATTGTTGGTAGCTATTACTTTAAGTGTTCTGACTTCCTTTTCAAAGTTGGCTTTATTTAATTTTAAAGATAATAACCTGTGGACATAGCTATGGAAAGGTGACATTTTTATCTTCCAAGACTGATTACAATTTGCGTGTGTGAGAGTGTCAGTAAAAGTGGGTTTTCTATAGATATCGAGTTCTAAACCATGATCCATACGTGTCAATGAGATATCTAAAAAGTTTAATGAACGTTGTTTCTCCATTTCAACAGTAAATTGAATTTTATTGTTTAAAGAGTTAATTAACTCAACAAATTGAGTCAATTGTCGCCCAGTACCAGTCCAAATACAAAAAACATCGTCAACATATCTTACTGGTACTGAGCGACAATTGACTCAATTTGTTGAGTTAATTAACTCTTTAAACAATAAAATTCAATTTACTGTTGAAATGGAGAAACAACGTTCATTAAACTTTTTAGATATCTCATTGACACGTATGGATCATGGTTTAGAACTCGATATCTATAGAAAACCCACTTTTACTGACACTCTCACACACGCAAATTGTAATCAGTCTTGGAAGATAAAAATGTCACCTTTCCATAGCTATGTCCACAGGTTATTATCTTTAAAATTAAATAAAGCCAACTTTGAAAAGGAAGTCAGAACACTTAAAGTAATAGCTACCAACAATGGCTATGACACATCAATCATAGATAAAATCATAAAGAAAAAACAAAGAAAATTGTTGCAAAAACATTTTTACAATGTACCCAATAGAAAAAATGAAAGGTGGCATAGTATATACTATGTAAAAGGTATTAGCAATTCTATTTGTAATAGATTAAATAAATTAGAAATTAATACAATATCGTCAAACAAAAATAACTTAGGTCGTTTATTAGTTAATAATAAAGAAAAAACAGAAGATATAGAAAAATCGGGGGTATATGAAATAAAGTGTGACGATTGCGATGCCCTATATATAGGCCAGAGTGGTCGAAGCATAGAAGTAAGGGTCAAGGAACATAAAAAGTCAATTTTAGATAACGTAAAATCCACGGGGTTTGCAGAACATTGTATTCAACAAAATCATTTCTTTAGCAATAGTAATGTTAAACTTTTACATAAGGTCAATAAAGGAGATAATCTAGATATGCTTGAAATTTTGGAAATAAAGAGGGCCCTAAAAAACCACAAAAATGTTACAAATACACAAATTATATTTGCAAATACTCCCGTACTAGACACTGTATTAAAATTATAATTAAGTAAGTTCCTAGTAAGATAATTAAGTTCCTAGTACCAGGTAGGATTAAATTTAATCAATTGCAATAAAATTAAAATTAGCTATCATCCCATTCCAAGCTTATTGTAGGTAACAATGTGCATATATATTGTAAGCGGTCACTTTTAGGTTAGTTATTAAGACTCTTTGATAATGGTCGTGAGACCGAAACATATGTCAGAAAAATCTGAATAAAAACCAGTGAAACAAAATACCAAGTGTTTAAATTTCTTAATTTTTTAAAAATTTTTACAAAATGCCTGCACGTGTTCAAAAAAGGGCCTGGATGTTCTAGTAATCCCAGCTATGATCAAGGTATGGAAATTATATTCAAGTTTCTCGAGGAGAATAGTGACGAGTGCCAGTTTTCTACTGGACAGTTGCTCGATCAGCTACCTGAAGATTCTCGTCCACACGTGAAAACTTTGAAACGGCGTTTGGTGGAGAAATATAAAGGCGACATAATCATAAGTGATTCAGCCAACAGAGCAAGTGTGGTGAGTTTCAAAAACACTGGTCATAAAATTTTATCTGACAGCTGGTACTCAAATGAAAAAATAGGAGATCCTCATGCAGAAAGATCTCGAATCGTGAAAAATTATTTTAGAAGATATCCGCTCAAAAATTGTCAACACTGCTGTTTACCCTCCCATTGATAATTTTTTGCTGATTCCCATAATTTTGTCCCAGAAACACTGTTTCTCCTTCTGCATACAATCATTTTGACGAATAAACGGGGTTCACTGGATTCATGGCAGAAAAGATATCTTACTCTAGCACATGCCATTATGCTAGTTGTGCGTCCAAAATCATTCCTGTCTCCACTATGATTGGGATCGCCACGTATGTATACAAGAAGTTTGGGTTCAAGCTTCTTCTAAACCTCCTGGCCAGCTAGCTATGAAGAGGCTGCTAGGCTTGAAGGATCCTATGTGCTGCAGGCAAAGAAAGTCATTATTGTTGAGTCAGCTAGCCCATTCAGCCAGTTTATATTTGACAATGCAGACTTCAATGTGAACACGTTGGATGGACGAGGCACATTCCACGCCATAGGAGGAATAATTGCTGTGACCAGTAAAACGGATGTAAATACCTGGAGTTTGAACATTTCTACGTAAGGCAGCGGGTCGGAAAGGGCCAGGGCTATACGTAGTATGTATAGTATACATAGATATATGTTGAAAAATAAAAGTTATGAAACAAAAACCTGAATTTTACTCGATTTTTTTACATTTTGAGAAAGTTCCATTTTTGAACTACTGTATCTCGATAAGTATTGCGTCAAATATTTTTTACCAATGAATATTGAAGGAAATTTAATGCTCTACAACTTTATTTGGATGACTTTCTCGAAAAACGCGTGGTTTAAAGGATATAAGCGAAAAAACGAAAAAAGTCCGAACATTTCGAGGTTTTTTGCCCCCTTCCAAGTTTCCACGGGCTCCTCGAGGTCGAAAATTTAGATTATACACCCCACACCATCCCCAAATAATATCCCGAAATTTCATTAACTTCAGAATTGTGTCCAAGCAGAAAGTACCTGGACTGAAAATAAAATGACTGGCGAATTAAGTAACAATACTAATACAATACTGTATTTATTAGATGTTATATAAATGATTTATATTAGTGAGAAAACATATAAAAAAAATGTAGGCCAAACTAGTCTTTTATCCAAACAAAGACTATTGCTAAATTAATCGGCCCTATTCGAGTGACCTTGCTGTAATTTTAGTTATTTATAAGTTAACCCACTTTACCTTGTGTTTTTCATAATATTTACTTTGCGATTAACGCAACTTCGGATAAAAATGTCATTAATCTTAACGGGCGGTTTACACATGTTTGAAGTTTGATTACTTGTTTGTGTAAGGTGTTAAAGTTACCCGCAACTATTTTTTTATTATTATCTCACTGTTTTGTTTTTGATGTGAGTGCGCTGTGTACCTATTTGTACTATTAACAAAGCTACTTTTTACTGAAAGTTGAAACATATATCATGGGAGGTAAAACTAGAGTAAACTAGATCAAGTACTGTTTACTTCGAAATTAGGGAGGGGCAAATAATATTGTACCGATTTTGTTTATATATGAATGAGTGACTGGCCATACGCTAGTAAGTACCCTGAGAATATTTCAAAATGGCCTTTATTTTATCCCTAGTGCCCTTAGTTTCTGATATACAGCGTTTTTTCTATTTTTTGCCAAAATTTAGATCGGCCATATTTTTTTATTGGATTCACCAAATCGAACCAAATTTAGTAAGCATGTCTCGCTAATAGATCACAATTCAGTATTGCAAACGAAAAAAACTATCAGGAACGGGCACAACTTTTATTCTTTTGGAATTTGCCTAAAAATATCATCCTGTATATGGACTTTTGTAATTTTCAATACCGAATTTAAAAATACTCTAATAACGTATTTGAATCATGTAATTAGTTTATTTGGTACAGTTTTAGTGCTTCGAGAATTAACAACTGACTAATAAATCAATTTTAAAAATATTTGGAAGCCTTCCGACTAGAAAAAAAATTAGTAATTACATAGGTGACTTTAATTTTGCTGTAAAAAGTTGAATTTTACTCTCTGTTAAAATTTGTCACAACGAATGATTTTATCAATATTAAACTAGAAGCATTAGTACTAAATGGTATGAGTCATAATCTATTGTCAGTGAGAAAATTGATGAAAAATAACCATAAACTTATTTTTGGCTCACATAATGTCATTATTGAAGGACAAGGGTATAAATTTAACTGTGTAGAAAAGAACAATCTTTTTACGTTAAATATTGAGATTAATTCAACAAAAAATGGCCTATCAGCACAAATAGATAAGAATGTATGGCATCACAGGTTAGGACACCTAAATAGACGTAGTTTACGTGAATTGGGACTTCCGTCTAATGATGAAAAATGTGACACATGTATCCAATGTAAATTTTCAAGATCCCATTTTGGAAAAACATGGAAACAAACCAAACACATTGGAGAATTAATTCATACAAATATCTGTGGACCAATAAAACCTGTAACAAACAACAATGAACAGTATTTTCAAGTTTTAATAGATGACTGTTCACATTTTACTGTAGTAAAGTTATTGAAAACGAAGAATGAAGCAGAAAATAATGTTATTGATTTTATCAAACAAATTAAAACACAACATGGTCTAAAAACAAAGAAAATACGATGTGATAATGGAGGTGAATTTGTGTCGAATAGATTCAGAAAATATTGTAAGGCGAAAGGTATTCAATTACAGTATACAATAGCATATAGTCCTCAAGAAAATGGAATAAGTGAAAGAATGAACCAAACATTAATAAACAAAGTACGTACGAAATTTGTAGATACTGAATTACCGAAACATTTATGGGGTGAAGCTATTATGTGTTCAGCGTACGAATTAAACAGATCCCCATCCCAAGTCTTACCTAAAGGAAAAACACCAACTGACTATATTGGTACGGAAAGAATGATTTAAGCAAATTGAAAATTTTTGGTAGTCAAGCATGGATGATGCAATTACCTAAGAAAAATAAACTAAGTCCAAGGGCGAAATTAATGAGAATGATTGGTTACTGTGGTGGAGGATATCGACTCTGGGATCCGATTGAAAATAAAATAATGCAATCAAGAGATGTGGCCTTTAATGAATACAAAATAAAACATACGGATGTTACAAAAGAAAGCAATCCTGAAAATTTCAAAAAATTCAAAGGGGAAGACGAAGATGAAGATAAAAATGAAGTACCAGATACAAGAGAAGAAAATAGAGAAGATGAAGAAGAAAATAGAAACGAACAAGAAGAGATGCCAACAAGTAGTATTTTACGGAATACTCAGATAACTAGATCTGGAAGAGAATCTAAGATACCAACAAGATAAAATGATTATGAGCTATATTCGGCTTATTGTCTTATTGGATGTGAAGATTGTCCAGAGACTTATGAAGAAGCTATTAAAATTGGTGAAGGTTGGAAACAGGCAATTAAAAAGGAACTAGATGCTCATAAAGTAATTCAATTCAATTCAATTCAAAAAGATTTATTAACATTTTAGTTACAAAAAATGCGCCTGAGTTTGAACCCGGTTCAGAGCCGGCCACATCACCACGGCGTGCAACGCCGTCGTAGATGGGCACACGCGCACTGGCGCACATGCGCACTGTTTTAAAAGGTCGGGTTACTAGTACGGGAAAAACTCAATGAAAAAACCCGTTCGAACAAATGACAACCTTCATCCGATGGTCTACCTGCCTTCGGAAAGTAATGGAAACTTGGAAGTCAGGTACATTACCGCCAGAGAAAAAAGCTATAAATACAAAATGGGTTTTCCGAGTTAAAGAAGACTGAACTAAGAAAGTGAGATTAGTTGCCAAAGGATTTCAGATTCAGGAGGAGAATAATTTTAACAATAATTATGCTCCAGTGGCAAGAATGAGTACTGTACGAATGTTCATTGCGCATTATCTAAAAAATATAAAATAAGACAATTGGATATACCCACAGCATTTTTAAATGGGAAATTAAACTCTGAAGTATATATAAACAAACCACAGGGTGTGAAAGACGAAAGCAAAATTTTAAGACTCAACAGAGGATTGCATGGTTTGAGATAATCTCCAAAATGCTGGAACAAACGATTTGAATCAGGCTATTAAAAGAAGAATTCAAAGCTAAAGATCTTAGTGAGATTAAAATATTTTTGGGCATGGAAATACACCGAGACAGTGAAAATTGTAAAATTACTCAGACTAAATATATAGAGAAGATAATAGAAAAATGTCTTTAAAAAGAATGTAAAAGTGCTAAAACACCCATAGAAAAAGGATTTCAAGTTGATTTAATTGAAGGACTAGTACAAGTACCATACCGAGAACCAATCGGTAGTTTAATATTTCTTCCTTGACACGTACCCGATAATTCACCTTTTTTCTTTGCTGTCATATTTCTTCCATCTGCTATCTTTATACAAACTTCATTTTTCAATGTTCTAATATTTCTAGTATAAAAACGTTATGATTTACTTGACAATTCAATGCAACGAATATAACATAATTAGTTTCTGTTTCTTGCTGTGCTCTTGGCTGAAAATTTCTGGTCATTCGACGGAATCCTCTTCTCATCCCTCTATATCTATTCGAAGATGGCGGAAGGTGTGGATCTGTCGTCGAAACCAAATTTAAGTTTACCAGTTACTAGACAAAAATTAATAAATGAAAACTGTGCAACGTGTAACAGTGAAGTTATAGATGGTGATGAATGTGTTAGATGCAGTTATTGTGACGATATATTCCATAAACAATGTGCTTCATATGAAGAATGTAATAATTGGTTATGTCCCACATGCAAGAATAACAGTATGCAGAAAAATATATTTAATATTGTATTATACCTAAAGAAAAACATGACTAAGTTAAATGAGGTAATTATAAAGCAGCAGGAAATCATAATAAGTCAAGGGAATAAAATAAATGATTTAGAAAATATTGTGCGAAATATTAATGATAACCAGCCAAGAAAAGAACCAAATCTAATTGGAAATGACAGCAGAGGCAAACAATCTCAGCACCCAACAAACCTATATTCAAACATTTTAACCAAAAACACACAGATGGCAACAACAACACATATCAATCAAAGTAGACAAATAAAGCAAAAACCAGCCGACGAACAAAAAACCAATAGCCAAGATAACAAAAATGTAAAAACATCAACTGAGTCAGAGATAAATAATCCATGACCTACATCAAACACGTCACAGCAAAAACACACAAAAACATAAACAAATAAACAAGCATCAACATACAGTGGTATTCAAAATAAAAGGTTTACACCAATAATTGGAATGAGGTCAAATATAACATTAAATGTTGTACCAAGAAAAATTTGGTTTTTCGTGTCACGTGTGGGTACGGATGTGGGAGAAGATGACCTGAAAAAATGTTTAAATGATGCAGAAAAAGCAGATTATGTTGTTCAGTGGATGAAACCACGAGGTAGTGTACATACCTACAACTCTTTTAAGGTTGGAGTACCCAAAGAGCTGGAAGAAAAATGTCTGGACCCAAAATTTTGGCCCAACGGAAGCTTTGTTAACAAATTCCTTTTTTCAGCGAAGAATAAGAACGAACCGACGCAAAAATAGTATGTAACAAATTCCAAGCAAATTTGAACTAAAAATTCTTCATTTAAATACACAATGTTTAAGAAATAAAGTAGAAAGGCTAGATTTAGAAGTAAGTAATCTTAAAATAAATGTTTTATGGTTAGTTGAGCATTGGATGGAAAAGGACGAAATTGTAATTTTAAATAACTACTCATGTGTAAACTGTTTCTCCAGGAACAAATTTAGGCATGGCGGCGCAGCTATATATGTGAAAAACAATATTAAACCAATAACTAAAAGTAGAATTGATTTAAGCAGTATTAGTTCAGAAAAAGATTATGAATTAGCAGCGATAGAAATACAACAAAATGAGGAAAATACAAATAATATTTTAATCATTACAATATACAGATCACCTGATAGTAATGCAGATATTTTTTTCAACAAACTTGAAACTACATTAGAGAAAATTGACTTGTCGAAATATAAACTGGTCATTACCGGTGACTTCAACATCGATTTTTCTAAAAATTCATTAAATAAGCGTAGAGTACATAATAGAGTCATTTAACCTAACAATAGCTACAAATAGTCCTACAAGGGTAACAGATAATGGGTCCACTATTATAGATTATATACTTACTAACATCACAGAATCCGATTTTAATGCAAATATACAAGACTTAGATATTTCAGATCACAAAGCTATTGAAATGCATGTTAGAGCTAAGCTCCCTGTAATCAACAATAATCAGTATAAAAAAATGAGACTAGTGAACACAGAATCCATAAATAATTTTAATTGCGATATTGCGTCAGAGACATGGAAATCTGTGTATGAACATGAAAACCCGAACAAAATTTATAAAGAATTTTTATCAATATTTCTACTGTACTATAACAAACATTTTCCAAATAAATCAGTCAAAAATCTATCAGGTGGTAGAAATAAATGGATTACTAATCGCATCAAAATCGCTAGTAAACATTTAAAACAACTGTACAAACAAAAGCGCGATAATCCCAGTGACGAAAATCTAATTGAGTATTATAAAACATATAAAAAAATATACAACAAAGTAATGAGAGAAC
This sequence comes from Rutpela maculata, assembly GCA_936432065.2. Taxonomy (NCBI): domain Eukaryota; kingdom Metazoa; phylum Arthropoda; class Insecta; order Coleoptera; family Cerambycidae; genus Rutpela; species Rutpela maculata. The sequence goes on from OW386293.2 coordinate 26,410,935, forward strand.
CAAAAAAACTTAACTTTCAAAAACAAATATTAAATTCAGATAACGCGATAAAAACTACTTGGAAAATTGTAAGACAAAATACAAGAGAAAGTATGCCTAACCAAATAAATGAATTAAAAATAAATGACAAAACAGTAACAGAGCCAAGTGAAATAGCAAATAACGCTAACAATTTTTTTACAAATATTGGCGATTCTTACGAAATAAAAACAAAAACTAATTCACCCACCTACAAGATATTACATCAGCGATCATCTTTATTCTTAAGGACGATTTTCGAAAAAGATCTGTTACACATCATAAAAAACTTTAACAGCTCAAAATATTAGTCCCTACTTTGTTAAACAATGCTCGCGTTAAATTTTAACCCCTCTTACTTATTTTATAAATCAGATATTGTTTACTGGAATTTTTCCAGATGACTTAAAACTATCAAAACCTTTTTATAAGAAGGTCAGCCGACAAGATATCAATAATTACATACCTATAGCCACTCTCCCAGTATTTTCAAAACTATTTGAAAAAATTATACACGATCAAATCGTAAATTTTCTTAAATCGCATAGCGCATTGAGACCAGAACAACATGGTTTAACAAAAAATAAAAATACTACCACGGCAATTTTTCAATTAACAAATGAAATTTTAGAGAACCTAGAAAATGGAAACAATGTGGTAAGCATCATGTTTGACCTGTCGAAAGCTTTTGACATGGTCAAGCATGATATACTCTTTGAAAAATTAGATAAATATGGTGTACGGGGTACTCCACTGGATCTTATTAAATCCTATTTGTTAAATAGGAAGCAGTTAGTTGAAATTCAACATCAAAATCAACAACACAGATCTACTTGGGAGAAACTACTCCCGATATCTGTACCCCAAGGGTCAATTTTGGATCCTTTACTGTTCTTGGTATATGTTAACGATTTGCCCTTACATATAGAGTACTCAAAAATTATACTGTATGCTGACGACACCACAGCAATTCTTGGAAATAAGAATAAAGTCATTCTACAAACAAAAACGGAACAAACAGTGAACAATATAGTAAGATGGTTAAATGAAAATGGTCTAAAGTTAAATTCTCAAAAAACAGAAATTTTGCATTATTCTGTTCAAAATGACGTCTTTAAAATAAACGTAATTAACTTTTAATTGGTACGAACAAATAGAACATATATGTACAAAATTATCAAAAGTTTGTTTCTCTTTGCGAACAATGATAAAATATTGTAGTACAGAGCAGATGGTTAACATATACTATGGATCATTTAATTCCGCTATGTCTTATGGCATTGAATTCTGGGGAAATAGTACTAGAGCAATAGAAGTGTTTAGGATTCAAAAAAGGGCCATTAGAATTATCACTAAATCTACTAACAGACAAACATGTAGAGACCTATTTAAATTCCTAAAAATAATGACCATGCCCTGTCTGTATATCTATAAAGTTGCAATTTTTGTTCGTAAAAATATAAATTTGTACCAACGTAATTCACAAAACCATACCTATGAGACAAGGCACACAACTCAATTACAGCCAACTAAACATAAAACAACAAGATTTGAAAAAGGACTTTATTACTCTGGAATTAAAATTTATAATAAACTTCCCGATCACATTAAAAATTTAAATACACTGTACAAATTCAGACATTCGCTAAAAAAATATCTACAAACTCATATGTTTTATTCTGTACAGGACTACATACTTACATAAAACTTAAAATAATTTTCCATAGGTGACTTTTTTTGCATCTGAAATAATTTTTATAACTTTTATATTTGTCTTTTAAAATACATGTTTTTTTTACACACCATTTACATGTACTTTTTTAACATATTTTTTAGGAAATTTTAATTAGCATTTTTTCTAAACTGTTTTTAAATAAATAATAATACGTATTTGTTATCAACAAACCTAATCTTAGTCATTTGATGCTACAGTAATTTAATTAGTGTAGAACTAGATAAATAATATATAACCTAATTGTATTTTCTTTTGACTGCAATTTTAGAATTTTATCCTTGTAATATGCCATTTGTAATGTAACTGACGATGCCCATACTGTTGTAACAGTCTAGTTGGAAAATAAAGATTATTCTATTCTATTCTATTCTATTCTATAACCTTTGGTAATTATTATTACTTCTTCCTGATTGATTATTATAATTATTTCCATATTGACTATTTCCACATTGATTATTTCCATATTGATTATTTCCATATTGATTAGTTCCATATTGATTATTTCCATGTTGATTATTTCTATATTGATTATTATTTTCTTTATATTCATTTGCTTTATGACCAGATTTCCCAGATTTGTAACAATTATAAGAAAATGCTTAAAATGAATTTTCCCTTGTTCCTTTTTCTTCGTATTTATTGGTAGCTTTTAATTCAGCATCTAGAAGTCGTGATTTGACGAATTCAGTTGTTAAATCTGTGTTCGTGGTTTCCAATGCTGTTATAACAGAATCATAATTTTCATTCATTGTTAATAGAAGATGGCAAACCTTATCAGATTCTTGTAGTTTCATACCAGTTGTTTCTAATTCACGAATTATGGAATCAAATTTGAGAAAGCGATCTTCTAACTTTTCATTCATATTACATTTTAACGATAATAATTTATTATTAAATGTAAAATGTTTAACTCAATTAATAAAGTTGTTAATATAAATAGAAGAAATAGAGCTTAATTAAAACGGAACCACAGAAGGTTATGTGCCCAGAAGTAATTGAGTAATTAAACATAACGTAATTGAAGATGAATTTTTCAAATATGCAAGTATTGCCCCAACTATCTGCTAATAACGTTGATAACTGGAAGTTCAGAATTAAAATATTATTAGAAAAAAAAGCAGTGTCATGTGCACTAGAAATAAAGATTGAAGATATAGTAGAAGAAAAAGAAAAGCAAGCATTTCAAGTTAAAGATGCCAAAGCTAAATCTATAATAGTGCAAACAAATCTAAGATAACACAATTAAAAATAATAATGATAAAATAACTAATTACAGCAAATTTTCAAAATGTCTCCATCCAACCTCAACAGACTTTCTTGCGTATATATGTAAAATGTTTATAGCATTTCTAATCATATGCGGGTTATTTTTATTTCAGTACATTCATATCTTATGCGTTCTCTAAATTCCTCTCTGGTTGCATCTTCCGTAGCATGAACTTTTTGCTTTAAGTGGCTCCATAAGAAATAGTTCACCGGAATCAGGACTGGGGACCTTGCAGGCCAAGAAACTGGACCATTACGGCCGATCCACCTATTAGGATAATGTTCATAAAAATGTTGCCCCACTGATCGCATGCGGTGAGGGCCTGCTCCACCTTATTGGTAATGAAATCCTGTAATATGTATGTCTTGTAATAATTGCGGTAATGTATCTCGCAAAAAATTTAGAAACATTTCGCCATTCAATGTACCATTAAAGAAATGGGGTCCAATTAAATTATAATCTAATAACCCACATTAAACATTTATAGAAAATTTGTATTGAGATTTTTTTTGTGAGATGCCATGAGGATTTTCGTCTCCCCATAAGTGAAAATATCTGCTATTTTTAATACCGTCTCTAGTAAACTGAGACTCATCAGTAAATGAAACTCTAGAAACTGTTCTTCTGTGATTTAACACCCAACGACAAACCGATTTTGAGGAATTTCAAGCCCTGTCCCAAGTTTTTGAACGATTTGCAAATAAAAACGATACAAATCTTCGTTTTTTAATGTTTTCCAAACTTAAACTTAAACTATACTACACTTACTCTTCGCCACTAATGGAAGGATTTTGTCGCACTACTTCTAGAATTTTAATTTATTCATTTACCTCTTGTCTAAGATGCCGTTTATGCCGCAATGGAGCTGAAGGAAATTTCCCATGTTGTTTTGCATGGTTATAAATAGAAGGATGATCCATTTCACAAAATTCAAATAACTTTTATGTTTAAGTTTTGTAGCAAATTTCAAATTTATTATACATTATTATATTATACTACACTTTTAATGATTTATTAATCCAAATCTAATAATGTTATCGTGAATCCATCTGCACTGTTTTATAAAGTAATCCTTAAAGTTTACTTTGGTAACTCTGAAGTGTTCAATATATGCTACTTGTATCGTACGGTAAATATGAAAGCGATAATCTAGTTCATTCAAAACTATTGAGGTTGAGGTGAGGTATTTGGCGTCAAGCATGGAGTACTCCTTCGTCACAAAATTATGTTACTATAAGGAAGTTAATTTAACGTTATAATTTTAGTTTAACGTTAGCATGACTTTAATTATTTTTTCTCAGTTTATTAACTAATCAGTAAGGTGACAATTTCCACAAGAAGTAAAAATGACACAAATTTTCACTTCCAGGGAACGATCATGGCGCCTTGTTAACAATGTACAAACAAGGTAAACCAAGGGATGGAGGGAATTTTAACATGAGGGGAATACAACACTAGGTATTACATATACAATATGCATGTTAAGCAAAATACTCATATATTGACACGCATATACATTTACAAATTAATATTTGTTACTTTTGAAAAAATGAATTATTGCGTTCTTGCTTAATAGGGTAGTTAGATTTATAGGTAACTGTATTTGTTCTTTGAGTAGTGTAGATATCAGTTTTGTAGTAGCTGGATAGTTAGTTTTACAATTAAAAAATATATAATTCTTCCAATGCAGCCGTGGGGGCAGTTTTTATAGCCCCTGTAGCGCACAGGAAAGCAAGTTTTTGTACCCCACTTAAAAGCCTTATTGCACTCAGCTACAGTGTCTTGGTCCACCATGCCACCAATCCATAGGTTATCATGGATCTAACGACCCTAGTATATAACCATAGGGTCATCTTGAAGTTTAACCCCTAGTTTTTTCCACATGTCAGCCTGTACCTTCCCAGGACGATCGTTGCTTTTTGTGTGACTTTTTGGATATGGGTATTCCATGTCAGTTTTTGGTCAAAAAAGACTCCTAAGTATTTAGCCTCACTGGCAAATGGAATTTCCACTCCATTGAGCCTTGGGGGTGTAGGGTACTAGCCTACATACATATGAGTATATGTTCCATCACTTTGGATATCAAAAAAACAATTTATATTATTATAAAAATTCTATTTTGAAATCAAATTAAAAACTTCTTTACCAAGTTTAATTATTAACTTATTAATAGCTTTACTTGGCTATATTGGTGACCCCGAACATCTTCACGCGTTGTATGCCCCCTGAGAGTCCGTGCAAAAATCCAAGACAGTTGTCAAAAGATTCATAATGAAGAATGAAGTTTAATAGCTTTTGACAGTGTTTTTAAATAATTATGCAGAAAATAAAATCCCATGGATATTCTACAGCTGTTCCAGTCCAGAATATGGGGCCGAACCAAACTGCTCGTGCTGCTAACCGCTGATGACGGACGACGTCCATAACGAAGACAGCCAAAGGTCGACCGTTCCATAGATATCTTCGCTAGACACGGATTCCTCAGTCTCTCCATGAAGATAGTACCGAGAAGCGAATCAAACTAGATTTTCAGAAGACTTGTTATTACTTATTTTTTATGTACATGTTACGGTACGTACTCTATATTGCTCCCTACTTTTTAAAACCAGCTTATCAAGTGTATCAATAAATCAATTATTCATTATTTTAATTGCCTCGCCAGTTTTTCTTTAGCCAAAGCTGCTATAGCTGGTGCGACATCTTTGAAAGATGCTCAATCCAATTATGATTGCAAACTTTCATTCACTTAGCACACGTATGCAATTTTTATCAGTTACCTATTGGAGAAGCTCAATCCAATATTCACTTAGCACATGCTTGCTATTTTTATCAATTGCCTATTAAAGAAGTTCAATCCAATTATGATGGCGAACTTTTATTCACTTAGCATCAGTCATATACATGCTATTTTATTTCAATTCATCAATGACATATAACATACTAGCATTAAGGATAATGTTATTACAAAAATAAGTTTCCTTGTGTTACGTTATTTTGTCTTTTATCACTCAATCTGACTTTTCTTTTTTACTAATGTCATTTATCCATCAAATCTAACTTTTATTTTAAATCTGATTTTTAATATTGATGCCTTGGTAAGTTGGTTTCTTCGTTGTAGGGGGGGGGGGGGGGGTATATGTAGGGTACTAGCCTACATGCATATGAGTATATGTTCCATCACTATGGATATCAAAAAACAATTTATATTATTATAAAAATTTACATTTTGAAAATCGAAATTAAAATCTTTAAAAGTTGATTTATCTCTTATTTAAAAGCCTTACTTGGCTCTATTGTATTTTTATTATTGATTCCTTGGTAAGTTGGTTTCTTCGTTAAAGGGGGGGGGAGTATATGTAGGCCTCCCAAAGATCTTTTTCGTGTGAAGGTAACGACTGTAGTTTTGTGAGGATGTGTGGATGGACAGTCCTCCCTCGTTACACCACCTGTCGACAATATTGATGCGATCACTCTGATATGGTGTTCGCAAACCGCCTGCTGATTGCTACTTCTAGATCGTCAGCGTATCCTTGGCAGCAGAAGGCTTCTAACCTTCTGCGGAAATTTTTCGGAAAAGTTCTTCGACAAGGGTTGCCCACAGCAGTGAAGATAGTACTCCTCATTGAGGAGTAGAAACGATTCCAATACGATGGGGATGATAAGAGGAATGCGAATGATTTAATTTTAGTCTAATTATTGTTGATAGTAGTATTTAAGAGTTTTGTTGTCAATGGAAGTATTGGAGGGTAGATTAAGGTAAATTAGCGTGTAGTGATTACTAGATTTTGAAACAAATTCCCTCCATAAATTTTTCCACTTTAACCGGTTGTGTTTTGTGAAATGACATTGTAGATCAGTTGGATGAAAAGATTGATGTTCTATTCCTGTATCTTTAAGTTCTTATCTAGGCTAGTTGATCAACCATTTCATTTCCAACAATTCCTGAATGGCCCTTTATCCAATTGATCTTGATCATTAATCCTTACTTTCTTAGTTTGTTATATAACTGTGTTATAATATTTAAAGGAGAAATGGGCTAAGGACTGTAGGATGAATTTAGAGTCAGATATAATGTTGATATCCTTCAAGTCTTGGTAATCCTTAGTATAACATTCTAGTACCCAATATAACGCTTGTTTAATAATAGTTGCTTCAGCAGTATAAATAGCGCACTACTTGAGAAGCCTATATTTTTCAGATTTCTAATTGAGATACAAAGAAAGCACAACTCGTCCCTAATTCAGATTTTGAGTCATCCGTAAAGATATTTAACGATAGTGAATTATAACACAATGTGGATTTGAAAAAAAAATCTGATTTAAATATATATTATCTGAATATATAGGGAATATTACTGTGTGGCTTTGTATGAGTAATTTTAAATCATATTAAAAAACGAGATATTTATGATGTAGGTTTATTAAGCTATTAAAATCATTAGTCTCTAAGAAAGCCTCTACTAAAGGTGGATTATTACGTTTTCCCAAAATTCTTTGGTTAGACAAGCTATATTGAGATGATAAATTTTTTGGTTCAAACTGATAGTGGTTCTCTATGATTTTTACCATAAATTTCATTATTTGCTTTGTACGAAATTTTAATGGAGGCTGTTGTGCTTCGCATAATAAGGTAGGAGATGATGTCATTGCTCCAAGGCATATTCGAAGAGCTTTAAACTGTATTCTGTCCAGGGTTTTAAGATTAGAATTTGATGCGAACCCGTAGAATGAACATCCTTAATCGAGATTAGGTAAACTGTAGGTACTGTAAAACATTAGTGATATTTTAGTGTCGGCTACCATGTAATTTTTGTGGCAGCTTTTAGTATGTTGATACCCTTTTCACATCTAAACTTTACATATAGAATATGCTTTGTCCAAAGATTCAAAACTGTTAACACACCAGCATTGGTAGTTTGCCACGTTTGTCCCAGCTTATCTAAATCATTAGGAAGTAGAAGGACGTAAACCTTGTCCATCACAAGTCCACAAAGAAAAAAGTCACACGGTGTAAGATCGGGGCTCCTTGGTGGCCACCGTTGAAGAGCTCAGTTATCAGTTGTCGTCTCCCTAACACCATCTTTATCTGTATTACGTTGCAGTATTTCAAAGCAGAGATTTTGACGTTTCTCCTTGTCACATTTACGTAGATGCTGTAGTAACTGCAATCTATAAGATCGTTTACGTAAAATTTTCCACATGGTTTATTACGGAATTTGTAGTTCTAAATTAACTCCTGTTGTTAACTATTGTGGACTTTACATAAAACTAATGTATCTTCTAATTGTAGATTGATTGTGGTTTTCTAAAACGTGTTCAAAATGACGTTGGATACCAATTGCGAAGTTCGTTTTGATAAATTCAAGCCAACAATATGATGCATCCGCAGCGCTTACAGCCAAGATGGCTATTATGCTTGCGTAGTATTATCAACTGTCTTATTGAAACTTCTACAGTTCCTCAACTCAAGAGCTCAACATTCATGTCAATATTACAGATTACTTTTGTTTTATAAAACGTTAAAAGTATCTACTTCTTTTGTAGTAACCCTGCAAAGTTTTTTCTTGAAAAAAAAATAGATTTTCAAGGTCGTGTAAATAAAACTTTTACTATATATAATTATTACTTTCTTCACTTTTTAAAAAACTTATGATTTCTGCACTCCACTAGGCATTGTCGCCAAACAATAAATAAACGTGATATGAAATATTGCGCATTTTTAACGCCCCTTGTAACGCAGAAACATTCTTAACAAAGCGAACGTTTTCATTTCCAATAAACAAAACTCCAGTCTATACATTCGTTATAAAACACAATAATGTATTGTAACGAAGCGACTGCAAAAAGGCATAGTGCTGATACAGCAAAAAATGTAATTGAATTTCTAGATTTTTCCTCATATTATTGGCATTCGGCTAACCGAATGCTTTATTCAAAGCATGTCCTGATTGCCAGATTAAGGCACAGCTTTTACGCTTATTACATTTGCATAGTATGGAGAGCTTTTGGTAGCTACCGCCTCACAAATAGCAGTTTTCCCTGAATTTAATCTATCTCCTGTAGAGTTAGCTTTTTAACATCACAATAGCTGGGAATTTTTAAATTAATAAAACTTGTAGTGGGGCAAATACAACACACAATGCCACTTTTCAGCAACAAGTCCCCCCAAGGAATTCATCGGCTTTTCAATTAAATTTCACGGGTTTGTCACGTTCATATACGTTTTGATTTTTGGTATTGTTGAGCTGGATATTTTATTTTAATGGTAAATAATCGAATGCTTTTGAATACTTAAGTTTTGCATACAAGTGTTTGCAAGACGTTGAAAATATGATTGTAAATTAGCTGTATTAAATATTTTATTAAGTTGCTATTATTACATTTTGTCTAAAAACGCCCTGAATGACCCCAAAGCAAGAAGAATGTCACCCTTATCATAAATCCTGGTAGTTGCGCTGGTCTCAGGTTTCAATTTCGTTGTGGTTAGGAAAAACATATAATAAAATGTATGTGTGCGTATGAATGTGTATATGTATTACAATATACTTAGTATAAAGGATTAGTTTCCAAAGCCAGAAATTCTGAGAGAGAAAAATATTATATTTTACTTAACAAAGTTCAGTGTGTTTCTTATAATAGGTTTAGTTCTAAATAATATACTGATATAAGTTGGTTCTTTACTTTCGTCTTTTTCTCTACAAATTTAACACTAAAGATATAACAGGCTGAATTTATTAGTTGAACTCAAGGGATTTACGTCATTGTGAAGCCAAGATGTCTAGGTTTGCTCTTTTTTCATATTTAAGATTAATAAATTAGAATATGGATCATTGATTTGATGTCCATTTTGTAATAATAACAAATAATAAACCTCGCAATAAACAATTTAGGGTGATCCAAAATGATTATTTTTATAGAGTTATTCATGAGGAAAAAATCACTTTTTAAAATTTTTTCAATAATTGTTCAGGATTACTGAAAATCTTACCTTAAACTTATAGGACTCAGAAAGGACTATCCAACGAAAAATTTTATGTATTTTACATATGAGTTTATCGCCCCTAACACACCTCCATGGTGTCGCGAAAACAAAAATGTAAATTCTTCAGGGAATTGACCCTTTTAAGCACTTTATTCTCGTTTTTTCTTCAAAAATTATTACTATTGGTCTAGTGGAATGTTCATAAACATTTTTTAGTAGATTTTCATTTATTTAAACACATTTCATTTGTTTAAATAAATAATTAATTGATGGTTTGTTAAATCATAGACCTAAAAAACAGAAAATTGATTAATATACAAATTTCATTATGACTCGGACTTTTCTAGCATAATTTGATGAAAAGTTGATTGATTGATTGATTTACCAGCGTGCGGTAGGCATTTCTGCCACTCCCAAGGATTATACAGCTGGGCCTGCTACGTCCACGCTGGGTTGGACTAAGGTCATGCTTGTTGCTAGCAGCGAATGCCACATGGCGCATGGTAAAGGAATGTGGGATGGGATAGGTATTTGTGACATGCGTTACCGCATTGTGTCGTGAGGGAGCGTTTAAGCTCCATTTTTTTTTTGTATTTTTGGTTTTAGACTTCTGCCTCTTCTGGGTCTTCTTGTGATATATGTTGCCGCATTGTGTCGCTGCTGTTTGTTCTCTTATTTTTGTTTTTCTGCTTCTATAAATCTTCTTCTTCTTCTTCTTCTGAACCTTCTGATTCCTCCGTTTCTGATTCTGGTACTTCAATTTGTTCATTGTTCTTAGGAAGTATTCATCTATTTTGTGTTCCACTCCGCTGGTCCAACTCTCCTTTGTTGACGGCTCTCACTCCATTATTAGGCTTTTCTTAAAGTTTGTTTTCAGTCCAGATGTGTCCTGTGCAGGCGCGTACGCAGGAATGTGTTCTGGGGGGGGGGGGGGGAGGCAACCAGGGGGAACTAAATAAACACATAACACAGCACAGTGGGACTTAAAACCTCACTTTTCTTTTTGGCATATGCGTAAAAACGAATTTAAACTAATATTTGGTATGTAAAAACACATATGAAATGATTGTCACTATCTCAAAAATTCTCAACCACGCCGCGCCTGGGAGGAGGTCAACCAGGGGGTAACCAAATAAACACATAACACAGCACAGTGGAACTTAAAACCTCACTTTTTTGGCATATGTTTAAAAACAAAGTTAAACTAATATTTGGTATGCAAAAACAGATATGAAATAATTGTCACTATCCCAAATTTCTTAAACCACGCCGGGCCTGGGGGGTAGTTGCCCCCCTTGCCTCCCTGCTTACGCACCTGGTCCTGCGGTGATTAGGAGATCATCGGCATATGTGTATGTGTTCTAAGAAAATACCATTTTTCTGAAAGAAGCCTGCACCACGCATACCTCCGTTGAAGTGCTGTGAGAATCTGAGAATTCAATTTTGACGCCGTATATCAACAATGTCTCGTTGATTATTTCGGGTTTAATCCAAATTAAATTCGTTTGTGTACTTTTAATAATCATAAAAAACCTCACTTGAAAATTTACGTAAGAAATTGTTCTGTCCCTACTTTAAAAGTAATGCATTTGATTATTGCGGGTTTAATTTATATTAAATTCATTTGAGTATTTTTTATAATTATGAAAAAAGAATTATTCGAGAGAAAGAAATATATGACCATATTTTACGATACGTTATTGATTATTTCGGATATAATTAAAATCATTTGAATATTTTTATAATGATTGAAAACAATTTATTTGGCCATATTTTTACTGTTCTCATAAATTTGTCAACAGATGTCGATTCTTCAAGGGTCTGGACCTAAATATTTAAGTGATTTTATGGGGCAGACACTTGTAGTCATTAAGACACAAATAAACTAAGATGTACTTATCTCTTATATTATGCCTGGGTTTGGGTCGTGTTTATATATTCGTTTCTTTAAGCTCATTTCTTTATGCACCACACTGATTGCCACTAAATAACTCTGTATTAGTTATTTCAAGATATTAATTATATCTCAACTTTGTTCTTTTGTTATAACACATCAATTTAATCCGGATTTCTTAAGCTACAATTCACTTAAGCTTTGTCGAATTTAACACAGTTTTACCGGGTTTTTTAACGTTTTTAAGTGGGAGGGTTTCAGACGCACAACCGATCACTCCGACCTATCCCACTGAAGTCCAGCATAATTTGATGAAAAGTTGAAAATAAATAATAATTTATTGTTAAACAATGGAAATTATTTCAAAATAAACTGATGCCACTTAAAAATAACACACTGCCAGTCTGATCCCAGAAAACAGGATTTTAGATGAACTAAATATATATATTTTAAATGAATGAAAATAGACTAAAAAATATTGATACATATTCCACTAGTCCAATAGTAACAATTTTTTAAGAAAAAACAAGAATAAAGTGCTTCCCTGAAGAATTTACATTTTGTGATATGAGGGTAGTTTTCGGGACACCGTGAAGATGTGGTAAGGACGACAAACCTATATGTATAATACATCAAATTCTTCGTTGGATAATCCTCTCCAAGTCCTATAAGTTTAATGCCAGATTTTCCTTAATAGATTGAACAATTATTCAAAGAATTACAAAAAGTGATTTTTCCTCATGCAGTTTACATGGGAAACTTCAGATCTTCATAGGCGCCATTTAAAATCAAAATTTTGAAAAACCAAAAAATACGTACTTACTTTTCCGGATTTGGAAACAAATTGGGGGGATCGAGACCCTCTTGCTTGAAGGAAATGTTTGCAATGTATTTTTGAATCACCCTAATATACGTTCAATATGCAATGTTTTGACATAAAACGTTTCTTTAAATTTAGCATTAAATTTAGGAGTTCTCTTAAGAACCATCTTGAGAGAAAATCCTACTTTAGGAAACATATAGTAGTCGCTTTACTGGAGTAACGGTAAATGATGCTGGGAAGCAGTGTTACTATTACACAGCCCCACAAAAAAGAAGTTCAAAACAGCGAACTAGACCTATGTATTCCTGGGTCAAAAAAAATCGTACACCCCCAAAATCATTAGCTAGAGCCAAAAAACACCCCTGAAATGGGGTAAAAAGATTATTAAGCTACGAGAATAGTTGTTACATCTTAATCAATCAAATTATACAAATTAAGGTTAAACAGCAGCGTACATACAATAGATATGAAACACACCCCCAGGGAGGGGCGAAAACTAGCCCCCATATATAAAAAAATCGATCCAAAACAGCAATGACTGCTGAAAAAGCTCAAAATGCCTAAGTTTTGTTAAAGTGATAAGAAACTGCATCAGGTCCGACGTAATCTTCATAAACTGCCTCTATAGAGTTGAGAACAACCACCCCCAAGTCTAAAGGACACGATAAAAACAAGAAAAAACGTAAAATGCAACAGGATTTCTATTTTCATGGATGCTATGATTAGCTGAAACTTACGTACCATCAACATTCTACAGTGTCAACACTCAGAGGGGGTGAAAACTATGTAAGGTTTGACTATAAAAAGTTACAGTCACCTGCGTTGTGTGGAAGAGAGAAGAAAGTAGACTATGTTCGACGCTGTGCTTGAAAACCACGCCCACGGGCTTGAGAGACGCCAGCCCTATATGTTAAAAAAAAAAACTATAGAATTGAAACAAATAAGCAACAGTATAGCTTTTTCGTTACATCTTGAATTACGGTAGTTTACATCCTTTCTGTGGGGTGTTACTTAATAATATTTATAGGACGTGAGTTTCAAACTCTAAGTGTGCAACACGATTTTTGCCAATCATAGCATCCATAAAAATGTAAATCCGGTTAGTTTCTCTATTTTTCCGGCATCCTACAGATATGGGGGTAGTATTTCGCAACCCCGTGGGGGTGGTTTTCAAGCACATCGTCGAACATATTCTAGTTTCTTTTCTCTTCCACACAACGCAGGTATTTCGAATCATTATAGAAGTCACTGAAATTTTTTATAGTTAAATCTTACACAGGGGGTAGTTTTCACACCCTCCGAGGGTTGACAGTGTAGGATGTTGATGGTACGTAAGTTTCGTGTTCTATTTTAAAGTACTACGCAATTTCAGCCAATCATAGCATCCATGAAAATAGAAATCCTGTTGGATTTTACGCTTTTTCTTGTTTTTCTCGTGTCCTTTGAACTTCTCAACCCTATAGGGGCAGTTTATGAAAATTACGCCGGACCTGATGTAGTTTCTTAACACTTTAACAAAACATAAACATTTCGAGCTTTTTCAGCAGTCATTGCTGTTTTGGATCGAATTTTTATATATGGGGGCTAGTTTTCGCCCCTCCCTGGGGATGTGTTTCATATCTATTGTACGTACACTGCTGTTTAACCTTAATTTGTATAATTCGATTGATTAAGAAGTAATAAATATTCTCGTAGCTTAATCTTCTTTTTATCCCATTTCAGGGGTGTTGTATGGCTCTAGCTTATGATTCTGGGGGTGTACGATTTTTTTTGACCCCGGATTCGGATTCAGCGACCGAAACTACATAGGGATACATGGGTCTGGTTCGCTGCTTTGAACTTTTTTTTTTTGTGGGGCTGTGTTATTAGATCAAGGTTGCTGAAGCATGGCTTCTTTAAAGGCTCGATGTTAAATACCAAAAAGCGCAATTGCAATAACTTTAACGGTCTTGTGTCTGCGAATTAACTGTAACGTCTGACCTTAAAGTAGGTGGCTACAACCAGCGTCTGACCCAGAGTGGACGGCAGTCACAAAAGTGCAGAAAACAAGGGGAAATTACTACCTTCAATTTTTATTAAGAGCATCCATTAAAATGTACGCTAGCGAGGTCTCGAACAGGCTTCGCGTTCCGACTGACAACCATTTTCAGGGAGGACAGCGCAAAAGTAGCTACTGGAAGCAGGTAATTGACACACAAAGCTGCTTGCACGAAACTGGCTATTAGTGTGAACATGATGAAAGTTCTGCAGGAAATCAGACTTGCAAACTAGAAGGACTAAGAGGACTCTATGCCGGGAAAACTGCTGGAGAAGGAACTGACAGACTCAAACATCAAAATAGCAGGCCTTTTCCAGATGCATTATGGGAACTCCGGATATTTTAGATCCACAACAAGAAGCATGATACGCCTTTTCTAAAACAATGACTGGCCGGAATGGAGTAAGATTCAGAATCTCTAAAGATATAACTGGGTCAGCCTCGGATATAGAATTGTCAGTTATAGTTATCGACACAGTTTTGGCGTTAACCTAAACAAGAGGTGTGTTAAAACTTAGCTTAGCGGAGGTCTATGGGTCTTTTTATTTTTATTATGAAATTTATAATTCGTGAGTTGTCTTAGGCCATAAGGGCGCCTGAGTATTTTTAACCAATTAATTGTTAAAAATAAGAAAAAGGGAAAAAATTTTAATATTCTTGAATACTGTCGAGGGTGAAGAATAATTACACAGAAAGAAAATTTTAACAATATATTAAGTACTTTTAAAAAGGTGTACAATTTCTTTACAATTACCACAAATTTAAATAATTAACAATAAAAACAAAGATATGCAAATTTATTACATTTAATATTTATATCACAATTTAATTTAGTTAAGTTAAAGCATAGTCCCCTGCCAAGTGAACAAAAATAGGCTCCCGTGGGCTCCTTGATGATGCAAGTGTGGTAGTAGTCTGAATCTCTTTGTTAGGCCTTGAAGAAACATAATTTCGATGTTAGCACTCTTAAAAAATGATGCGCATGAGTACTGCGCGCGAAAAACAAAATGGCCGCCATCGCAAACACTTTTTCCAATTTATCTAAGTAACCATTGGGATTACGAAAAAAGTTTTATACAAAAAATATTGTTAAATCAATTTTACACAAAAAAGGTTATTATAAGTTTTTATGCAACCATTTTCCCAGAAACTTAACTTTTAAAATTATTTCAGCAGCGCCAGGATGATAACGTACTTAAACTAAAGGAAGCGTTTCAAAACACAACAAATCCCTTTCACTGCAAAACTGATGAGCTCATTAATATCCTAACTCAGCGAGTCTTTCCACAGAAAATAAAGATGTCTTTAGACAGTGTGGCGGAAACTGGCCAAGATCTGTATAATTCCATCTTAGAGCAAAGAGTTCATACTAACAACATTCAGTTCTGGGATCCGTTGAAAAAATTTTTTAGTAAAACGTGTAAAACGGCAGCGAAAAAAGTTAAAATTACCCTCAAAGAAGAAATTTATAGCTATAAGACAGATTTATCTCTTATCTCAAGATTATTGATAGCATCCAGAAGCAGACCTGACGTAGATTTGAGATACTATTTGAGCAACTACGAGTTCTTAGCACTACCGAAGTCATTATTTGCAGTTGACAGGAGTACACACCATTGCCTAGCTAAGTACAAACTTATGGATGCTCTCAAATCAATGCAAGGAATACTTGCCGAAGAAAACGATGATGATCATGCTTCCACCATACCTGCAGTTTTAGATGAAAATGAGGAGCTACAGGAAAAAGCTGCGATAATAGATGGCATGGCGCTTCTTCACACCTACCACAGACCTAGCACAGTGAAGACATGCCGTGACCTCGGTTTAAGCTTCAGCAAATTGATCGGGCAAAAATTCAGCAATTACAGTGAGATCCATGTTGTTTTCGACTCTTACAAAGAAAACTCGTTGAGGAAAGCCATGAGAGTGATTCGGCAAAAAGGCTCAGATCCAATCCGGTACAAAATCGGAGCAGAAACGAAAATTGGAAGTATAGCAATGAATAAATTCTTGTCCTACGATAAGACGAAGGATGAATGACAGAGTTCCTTTCCGGTTAGATTCTTCAATTCGGCGTAACCACTAACAAAAGGTTTGTAATCAGTTGGAGGGACTTTTAATTCTGCAAGTGATAAGCTTTGGCTACATTGGGGACTACACTGTCTCTCACAGAAGATGTCGGGGCCAACTTGGAAGCGTTCATTTGTCAGCTTTGAATATAATACATCTGTATCCTTTGAATATAAATAAAACAAAAATCACTTAAGGGTATTGATATACCCTTGAATGTGATGAAATGCATTTCATTTATAATATCATTAGATAGGTTGTGTGCCATAGCTACCTTAACTAGTAATTTCATTTAATACAACATAATTAATTTAGAATATCATCTATATTTAACTTATATACCTACATTTATCTAATTACCTAACTTTAAGTATAGATCCCTACCTTCGAATATATTCATCTCTTTACCTCGAATTTGATTTTCTTATCTTTTTTTATTTTTCTTATCGATTCAGGTAACATATTATATAATTTTGGCGCGAGGTAGTTAAAACATTTTTTTCCAATGCTTTTTGTAATTTTCTTAATTTCTAGATTGCCTTTCTCCTTATTTCTAGTGTTGTGTGAATGTGAGATAGCGTTGCTTTGATGTCTCTTATTAATTTGATGAATTAGTATGCAATAACAAAACATTTGCCTAACATCAAATAATTTTCTTTCATTATATAATGCATCAGTGGGGTATAATGTACATCTTTTAAAAATGATTTTAATTATCCTTTTTTGAATATTTTCCAAAGGTTTTATATATGACACACCTACCCCACCCCAGCCAACTATGCCATATCTTATTATTGACTCAACGAGTGCTTTGTAAAGAACTATTAAATGGACAAGTTTTAAAATTTCTTTAAGTTGTTTAAATTTATATATGAGCCCTCTTAATTTATTCACTACTGATTGCACTTGATGATTCCATTTCAAGTTTCCGTCTATTACGATACCTAAATATTTTATTTTTTCTGTGGATTTAATTTCTATTTTTCCTTCTTGGTCCTTTATTTGAATTTTTTTATATAATGGCCTATTTCTGTTTTGTGATGTTAAAGGTAAGTAATACGTTTTTTTGTAGTTAATAGTGAGTTTTTTACTGTCGAATCTATTTTTAATATTTTGTAAGTCTGATTCTACTATTTCTTTTAGCAATTCCCAAGATTCAGATGAGTAGAAAATTGCTGTGTCATCAGCGAATGATATAATGCTCCCTGCCGAGTTTAATGTAAGTATGTCATTCAAGTAAATGATAAATAATATAGGCCCTAGTACAGTCTCCTGCGGCACCCCATATTCTACAATTTGGTGTTCACTAATGACATTATTGATTTTGACATAGTTTCCTGTTTTTCAGATAACTCTTCAACATTTCTAACATGACACCTCTGAATCCAGTTCTTTCCAGTATATTTATTAGTTGCGAATGTGAAACAGTATCGAACGCCTTAGCAAGATCCAAAAATATATCCCCAAAACAACACTGACCGACATAGGAGCTGTGAGATGATTGTTGTTCACACAGAAGCAATGTCAAGACGAGAACCTTCCTCCAACAAGATCTGCACTGGATCCGGATTTGCTAAGGGCCCACCTTCAGTGTCTTGAGTGGAATCAGGACCTCATTCAGCATCCCAATAACCGACCACCCTCAGATTTTGGATGGAAGAAAGTAGGGAGTACATACGAGCCAGTTGCTTGTACGAAACCTTGTGCTCCAGAGCTTATCTTGGAATATTTTCGCTGCTCATGCTCCCAAAGGCGTTGCTCTCCTCCATGTACGTGTCAGTCGAATGGACTCCGGTGTACCGAAATGTGTAAGTGCAAAGGTAATCTCGACCGATGTGATAATATGGGAGAGTGCGAGCAAGGCGATGATGAAGAGTTGGGGCTAAGTGAGATTTGCATTGAAAGTGACGATGATTTTAATTAAAAATGTCATTGTAGAAGTGAAAAGTATTGCTTGTTTGTATTTTATCTATATAAATCTGTAACTACTGTATTTCGATAAGTTTCTTCATTAAACGTTAATTTTATGGGTTCCATCAGCCAGCTACACAGCTGGGGGAAAGAGAAGGAAGTAAAGAGGAAAACGTTAAAATTATATAGGTACTTTTTCTTTCAATTTCCTATGCCTACCTATACTGTAAAGCAGGGGAGATGGGGGTATTTGTTAATTTATTTATGTTTGTAATGTTTTAGTTATAATTATTGTTTCCAGGGGCCCGAGAAATAGTGTCAAATATGTTAATATGCACTGGCAAATCTCTCATCATTATACATATTAATTTTTATTATTGGAAATTATAAAATGAAACTTTTTGAGAGAACGGTTAGTTCTACATAAAAAATTGTAATAACCTTTTCTCTGTATAATTGATTTAGCAATTTTTTATATAAAAAAAACTTCTTCGTAATCCCAATGGTTACTTAGATAAATGGGAAAAAGTGTTTGCGACGGCGGCCATTTTGTTTTTCGCGCGCAGCACTCAAAACGCACCATTTTTGAGAGTGCCATCATCGAAAGTATGTTTCTCCAAGGTCAAACAAAGAGATTGGACCACTACCACACTTGCATCATCAAAGATCCCATTACACATTTGATAGGACACTAGCATGAAAAAATGAGTTTAAGAAAAATGAATTTTTAATAAAATTACTGGTTCTTTACAAATGAGCTTCTGACAAAAATTAGAAATGTATACATGAGCAGTACAAGCAGTAACTTAGAATGTATGGCCAATAGTGGGGCTGGTGTTGGCTGCCGAGTGCTCGAAGGACTCTTGAGGGATTTATCTTTGAGCGAAATGAATTTCTAGGCTCTTCTCCTCTCAACGTGGATTTAATTCCAGGCCACCAAATCAATCTAATCAGCTAATGTATAGGCCCTTGTACTGGCTATGTTTCCTCTTCAGCTGGTCCAAGGCTTTACATAGAAAATGGGAAAATATATTTAAAAAGTCAGTAGGGGAAAAGCGAAAAAAAATTAGTGTTGAAGTGATTCGAAATTTAAATTTAACTAATTCAATAATAAAAAAAAATTCTCAACGTGGAGACTACAAAACCTGTAAAAACCTGGTACTTACAGGACAGTAATTGTAAAAACTATACGCAAAATAGCAATAAAGTAAGTGAAGTTAATTAAAGACGATAGTACCACTCTGCAAATTGATAAATGATACTAAGTTAAGTTTGATGACATTATGAAAGTTTAAACTTAAGGAAAGTCTTTATATTTTACTTCCACGTCCAGTGGAAGTATAGTAACGACAAAAAAATTTTAAAAAATTTTTATTGTCCAAATAGACTTAAAATGTCATGAAACGTCGAGATTATAAGTTTGAGCGCAAAAAAAATTCTGTCTGTCTGTCTGTAACTTTTTTTTGTGCGCACGTTTACTCTGGAACCGTTTAAGATATTGACTTGAAATTTGGTACACATTTGTACTTCAACGAGATCTAGAACTAGATTATATTTTCATCTTGTTCCGTCAAAGGGTTGGGGGGGTAAATTGGGGTAAATTTAGGGTAAATAGGTCAATCAAGCAGGTAAAATTCCATAAAATTGGTATTTAGTATATACAAGAGAAGCTAAGGTCTCAAAAAAATTTTTGGCATTAGCCACCCCCATTGCCACCCCCCACCCCCTTATTAAAGGGGATGCAAAAAAAATGTGATTTAGTGTGTGTACAAGAACCAGAAACCTCAGAATGTTTTTTTACTTCATCCACCCCCACTACCACCCCTCATTACCACCCCCACCCCGTTACCGATGTGGGGTATCGTTTTATGGGTTTTTGGGGTAGAGGATTTCAAATATTATAGAAGTTCGATAAACAATTATTTTCACACACAAAGTTTTTTTCATTTTGAGTGACTTGGATAGAGAATCTGGATGTGGAAGTAGTGATTCCTTGGGCAGCGGTTTTTTACTGATAATCTAACAAATATCATAGAATATTATAGGAGAAAATGAAACCACTGACCTTGTATATTTTGGAAAAGAGCAGGCAGATTTTCTTTATAGTTCCTTGAAAAGGTTTTACCACCAAGCCACCATTTACTGAGAAATTCTGGATCTTTTTTGTTGTTTCCATCACCTAGAAGAGTTAAAAAGACGACAAAAACTGTTTTGGTTAACTATTTATAGTGGTCAACGATAGAGAGACACTGAGATTGAGCATGCCCATTTTGAGCAGCTTTTTTTGAAATTAATTAATTTTTCCATAAATATATTGTCCGTGGCTTTCTCCCAAGCCTAAGTGCCCTCGTACAAAAATGCAATTTATACATATCCTCGTATAACTTCTTGTACGGCATAATTGCGCCTAGTCTATCATTTTTTTCGTATGCGAAAATTTTCTTAAACGCGGCGTTCCTCCTCGGCATGAAAAAGACGATTTCCACACGTCGGACTGGAAAATCGGCAAATATATTTTGTCCCACAATTTTAAAACTGGATTCTACATATTTTTATTAAGCAATCTTGAAAAAATCAGCTGGTTATCAATAAATATTTTAAAATTATGTTGTGTTATGTTTAGGGTGGTAGACACCTTTAACGTTCCAAAATTTTTGTCGGACAGCTTGTAAAAATACAAAGAATATATATGTAGAATCCAGTTCTCAACCTGTCCGACAAAATATATTTGCCGATTTTTCAGTACGACGCACAGTGTGGAATTTACGTACTTTTTTTGACAAAACTGCCTCCAGACCTGAATTCTTAACCAATTTTGATGTACTTTGGCTTAAAATGTAGGAAATTAAATACACTTCTTGATGTCACTGCCACTTTTCCATTTTGGGGATGATTAATTACTTGAATGAGGGATGAAATCAAGAATTTGTTTCTCCATATCCGAGCCAATCTATGAAGATAAATATATAATAAATATATATGGAAACAATAGAAAATGACTAAATTTTTGGAGAAAAGATGTTATAAAGAAGATATAATTGGAGTTGTTGAAAAAAAATACTTTGTAGTATTTCTTGTATTATAATTCACCCTTTAAAATTGAAAAACATATCTAATACATAAAAATTCGTAAAAACAGTGTTTTGTATTCGGAATAATTGTACTCAACAAAAAATATCCATAAAAGTGTACATATATATCCAAAATAGTCCAGTGTAAAAACAATCATATAGAAAAAACGCCCCAGCTCGAATAACCACCCCCAATATGTATAAATTCGTAATTTTCAGATTCTTTAATTTCAAATTATTTTAATAAGTAGAGAGTGAAATAAAAGGTCTACAAATATATATTAACAGGGTTGGGCTGAGAAATAATTCACCAAAACACTACCCTTAACTTGTAAAAGCTCCCCTAATGTATATAAATTCGTAAAGAACAGTTTTTCTTATTCTGAATGCTTTTATTCAGCAGAAGATATCTACAAAGGGATATATATATATATATATATATATATATATATTTATTGAACAAGAATTCATTGAAGATAAAGCAAGTACTACCCTTAAAGAATTTAAATTCCGAATTTTCCGAATATTTAATTTCAAATTTTTTTAATAAGTAGAGAGTGCAATAAAAGTTCTACAAATATATATTAACAGAATTGGGCTGAGAAATAGTTCACTAACAAGCTACCCTCAACTGGAAATACCACCCCTAAAATGTAAAAAAATCATAAAAAGCAGTTTTTCGTATTCAGAATGTTCGTATTAAACGGGAAATATTTACAACGCAACAAGGTTGCGTTAAGAAATAGTTACCCCAAAAACTATCTCCAATTGGTTAAACAACCCCAAATAATAATAATAATATTAATAATAATAATATTTATTAACCACACAAAAGATACACATGGTACATATGGCATGTCAATATAAAAACAAAATAAAACAATATATATAAATATATAAAAATTCGTAAAGACCATTTTTTTCTAATTCTAAATGACTGTACTTACCTTTTGTCCGGTAATATGGTTGGTTATTTTTCCATCTATTATAATATGCTTCAAGTTGAATTGGATATTTAATGATTGCTCTTTCACTTACATTTGACCATATTTTTTTTATCAAATGTTACACAGTTTTTTAAGGGAATATAAAAGAAAAAAGGAAAAAAAAAGAAAAAAGAAAGAAAAGAAGATATGAAGACAGTCTCAACCCTGTTGAATGCAGAGAGCTTTTCGAGTAACGATAGTAGCAGTAAAATCCCATAGAATATTTCAGATTACATTAAAATCCACATTTGATATATATTTTCTTTCCTTTTTCTTCTTAGAATATACAAACCTTAATAAAATTATTTGGAATTAAAAAACGATACATTAGGGTGTTCTTAAATCTGGATGCAGTTTTTACGGGTTTTTACGGACTATTTCTCAGCCCAACCCAATTAATATATATTCGTAGACCTTTTATTTCACTCTCTACTTATTACAATAATTTGAAATTAAAGAATCTGAAAATTACGAATTTATAAATATTCGGGGTGGTTATTCGAGCTGGGGGTGTTTTTTCTGTATGATTATTTTTACACCTTTGTGGATATTTTTTGTTGAGTACAATCATTCAGAATACAAAACACTGTTTTTACGAATTTTTATATATTGGGGGTTGTTTAACCAATTGGAGATAGTTTTTCGGTCAACTATTCTGAATACGAAAAACTGCTTTTTATGATTTTTTACATTTTGGGGTGGTATTTCCAGTTGAGAGTAGCTTGTTGGTGAACTATTTCTCAGCCCAACCCTGTTAATATATATTTATAAACCTTTTATTTCACTCTCTACTTATTACAATAATTTGAAATTAAAGAATCTGGAAATTACGAATTTATAAATTTTAGGGGTGGTTATTCGAGCTGAGGGTGTTTTTCTGTATGATTGTTTTTGCACTGGACTGTTTTGGATATATATGTACACTTTTGTAGATATTTTTTGTTGAGTATAATCATTCAGAACACAAAACACTGTTTTTACGAATTTTTATGTATTAGGTATATTTTTCTATTTAGGGGTGAATTATAATACAAGAAATACTACAAAGTATTTTTTTTCAACAACTCCAATTATATTAACATCTTTTTTCCAAAAATTTAATCATCTTCTATTGTTTCCATATATATTTATTCATCTTCATAGATTGGCTCGGATGTGGAGAAACAAATTCTTGATCCTTCTAAATCCTTATGCAAGTAATTAATCATCCCCAAAATGGAAAAGTGGCAGTGACATCTAGAAGTATATTTAATTCCCTACATTTCAAGCCAAAGTACATCAAAATTGGTTAAGAATTCAGCTCAGGAGGTAGTTTTGTCCAAAAAAGTACGTAAAGTCCACACTGTGCGACGTGTGGAAATCATCTTTTTCATGCCGAGGAGGAACGCCGCGTTTAAGAAAATTTTCGCAGAGGAAAAAAGTGATAGACTAGGCGCAATTATGCCGTACAAGTAGTTATACGAGGATATGCATAAATTGCATTTTTGTATGCAGGCACCTAGACCATGTGTCCTAGTCCTAAATACACAAAACTTTCTTATTGAAAGTTTTCTCCAGAAAATATAGACATACAACCATTATGCAAAAAAACAGTAATATATACATACCATGGGTTAATGAAATATTTTTATGGATATTACATAGAAGTAGGTGATACAAGAATGAGCTTCTAGGCAAAATTAAATAAAATATCCCTTTTTACACCCATATTCGTTGAGAGTAATTTTATTACGCCATAATGGTGAATGGTGAGGTAATAAGTTATAAAATAACGAACATATCTGATTAGAATTTCAAGAAAAACATTTCAATTCACACTGTTTGAACTTCACGTCTGTAACTGGCGCATCCGGCATATTTTAGAAACGCGATAACCAAGTCCTGTCAATGAAGGAGGTCTAAAGGGAAATGCAGAAATCCCAAGGTGAGAGATGCAGAGGGTGAAGAAGGTACGAATAAGGTTCCGGTTTTTGATTTTTCGATTATATTGCGAAAACGGTTAGCCCCAGTGAAAAAGTGGCTATGAGTAAAATAGAAGGTGACAAAATTTTCTACAGAAATGTTTCTAATATTTTTTTTCGTATCTCTTATAGTTTTCGAGGTATTCGCTGTGAAATTCGCAAATTTTCGAAAAATATGAAAATTACATCATTTTGGCTCTCTTGTGGCGGGAGGGTAAGAGGGTCAACTGAGTGGTGGCTCGTACTCCTCGTCTTCTTCGTCTATATTATCTTCCAAGTCGTCTTCCATTTCTTCAAGCGAAATGGGAAGGGGTTCTACCTCTTCGGCATCGTCATCCTCGTTTTCTAAGAAGGGCATGCTATTGAGACAATGCCCTTGGCAGTTATGAAAAATGGGGGAGCACTTCATGGATATTCTACAGGATAACAATATCATATGAAAAAGTTTTTGGGACAGTGGTTTTAAAAAATTCTCGCACATTTGATGGTAAAGGTCTGATTTGTATAAAATCTAGTAAGTCAGTTGTTATAGAAGAATCTTTAATCTAGAATATCAAGGTAAGTGTCATCACTGGTTCATCAACATAGAGCTCAAACCGTAAATTCGAGAATATTAAAATTTTAAAGCGATGTACCTTAGATGCCAAGCCACCTATTAATAAGGGATTTTTTTTAAAATTCGTCCTCAAAGGGTGTGAATTTTTTCTCCCAACCCCCATATACAATAGAATAAACAATGTTTGTAGGAGTAGAGTTTATATTGAGGAAATACATACATTACCTCAATATTTAGCGATTTTTAAATTATATTTCAGAAAGTATAAAAAAATATCTCTGAAGTAGTTTTCATAAGCACCAAAACACTTGAATATTATCAATCAACGCACCTTTCGCCAACCATATTGACATCTGGAGGCGATTAAATCTGGTTGACGACATTCGCGTCGACTAATAATATTCAAGTGTTTTAGTGTGTGTGGAAAAGCCTTCAGAGACAACGTCACACCTCTCCAGGAGTATATAATATAACGGTTTTACGTATATGACAAAATGAACGATGAGAAAATTTTACGAAAAAAAGTTGTAAGAATTTTTTTCTTAGGTGCCAAGGTTTTCGAATAAATAATTAGAAAGTATTGTGAGTTCATCGCGGTGTAATAGGAGGCGGACGAAGTAGTATATCCAGCCGTCTTCTAGCGAAATTGTGTGCATTTTGCAGGAAGAAAACGTAAGAATTTCTTTAATAAAAATCGTAGAAATAACCACTGCCCAATAGTAGAGTAAAATCTGGAAGTAAAGTCGCTTAGTTCGAGAAAAAAAAACCCGGCGTAGAACCAAACCAGACTTAATGGGATTCTTTAGTAAGATAATCGTGTACACGAAATCATTTTTTACGACATTTTTGGTGGTCGAGAACTTTTTTATTTCGGAAAAACGATTTTTAATGAAATATGTTTTTTAACGTCTCCACCGCTATATCTCTGAAAATATTTGTGCTATCAAGCTATTTTTTTTTTTTAGATTAAAGTGGACACAATAGCGCTTCGAACAACGTCCCACGTGAACCCGATTTATTTTTTTTTTAAGTTGGTAAAATAATAGAAAACTCAAACTTGTTATTTTCAGTAGCGTAATTTTAGGCAATCGAGAAAAAAATTTATTTATGAAAATTTGTATATACATGCTGCGTACAAATTGAAGCCAATAGTTGAAAAAAGTTTTTAGGATAAAAATTTTTCAAGTCCCGTTCATAGTATTGAATCAGCGATTTTTTTTTAACGGGCCAAAGTCATATTCTTGCGCGCTCGGCTGTAGCAAGCCTGCCGACTGCAACGATCTGACGGTTCCGGTCGGGGTGTCGTTAGTAGTTTAACTTATATCAATAGGTACAAAACCAGTAGTGATCAAAAGATCTAGGGGATCAATATTATTGTTCAATATTTCATATATTGTACAGTAGTATTGATCATATTGTAACGTGTTTCCACCCTTAGGAAACTACCCCTTGCAAAATCCGTGGGTTCCAAAAATTATAACAAGAGATTGTCCACTAACACACTTTATTAAATATTTACTGGATACTTCACAATACTATTATTAATTTAAATACACTTTACTGACTAAAATCACAATGTTTATTACTTTGTTTATCTTTGAACTCTTAACCTCACTTTCTATACTTTCTGAACTTCTGAACTACTCGCCGAGAATGCGATCGGTCTTTTATACCTAAAAATGACAGATCTCGATTGTTCTGTGATGACGCCACCATTCTCTCGATAATTCCAGATGTCACTTTGGAATCTTCTGGTACGTTCTTTTTCGAGTAGGTGCAAATACACTACATTCATTCTGACATTCGATCTGTTGAAGTCTGCCTACTTTTTAGTAACCAACATAACCTTAAATTTTTAAGGGGTTGCAACATATTACACTGCCCCCTCCTTAAGCCTGAACGTCCCGGTCAGGCAATTCAGCCTCTTTCACATACTTCGCCAGTCTATCCAAGTGTACGATCTTCATCTTGGACTTTTTGTTTCGTTGAATACGATAGACGACATCATTAATTCGGGTAATAACAGTATAAGGTCCTTCCCAAGGAGGTTGAAGTTTCGGTGACTTCCCTTTCTTCCGCTGTGGGTTGTACAGCCAAACCAGATCTCCTGCCTTGAACCCTTCCTTACGGTCGTATCGAGCCTTCATTCGGTCACTGGCTATGGTGATTTGGTCTCTAACCAGCTCATGAACATTTCTTAGCCGTTCACTCATTTCATCCACATAGCTGTTCACAGGAAGCTGTTCTCCGCCTGGTGTTCCGAAAATCAAATCACACGGCAGTCTGATCTCATGTCCAAATACTACACGGGCTGGTGTTTGTTTCGTAGACTCGTGGATAGCAGCTCTGTATGCCATGAGGAAGAACGGTATGTGGAGATCCCAATCACGTTGATTCTTATGAACCACTTTAGAGAGATGTTCTTTCATGGTCTTGTTATGTCGTTCCACCATTCCATCTGATTGCGGGTGAAGGGCTGTTGTTCGTGTTTTGTGTATCCCCAATAACTTGCAGATTTGCTGAAACACCCCTGACTCAAAGTTCCTCCCTTGATCTGAGTGCAGCTCCAGGGGTACACCAAACCGACATATCAAATTATCTACCAAGACTTTGGCTACAGTGACTGCTTCTTGGTTTGGAATTGCATAGGCCTCTGGCCACTTACTAAAATAGTCCATGGCAACCAGTATGTACTTGTTCCCATCCTTGGTTACTGGGAATGGGCCGGCTATATCGATCGCGATCCTCTCGAAAGGAGCTCCGACGTTATATTGCTTCATTGCACCCCTACTTCTAGTCTGTGGTCCCTTACTGGCTGCACAAATTTTGCAATTGCGACACCAAGCTTCCACATCTTGACGACTATTTACCCAATAAAATCGTTCTCGTACTTTATTCAGGGTCTTATTAACGCCGAAGTGCCCACCGGATGCCCCATTATGCACTTCCTGAAGTACTTTCGGTACTCGACACCTGGGAATCACTAGACGCATAACAACTTCCCTGCCATCCGGGCTTTCCCAAGCTCTCTTTAGCAGCCCGTTCATGACTTTAAGTGAATCCCATTGGGCCCACAAAGCCTTCAATCCAACTGCCTTATCCGAAACATCCTTCCACGCTGGTCGAATTCCTTTCTCCTTTGCTCTCAATATAGCCCCAATTTCTGTGTCATTCAGTTGTTCTTGTCTCAGGGCTTCGGTCGTCCAATCGTCCGGAACCTCTATTTTAATAGTGTTGACGGCCACCGTACCCTGCAATTTCTCAACGTGGCGGCAGTGCTTGCAATCTTCCTTGCATGGTCTTCTAGATAAAGCGTCTGCGTTCTTATGAGATCTTCCAGGTCGATGTTCTATTTTGAAATCATACTGTTGCAGCCGTTCTATCCAACGAGCCAGTTGACCCTCAGGGGTTTTCAACTGCAACAGCCATTTTAATGCAGCATGGTCGGTCCGGATCTTGAAATGTCGTCCATAAAGATATTTATGAAAATGGTCCACTGATTTAACGATGGCCAGTAACTCTTTCCGAGTTACACAATAATTTCTTTCCGGTTTGGACAGCACCTTGCTGAAGTACTCGATCACTCTTTCCAGCCCATTCTGGATTTGGGACAGTACACAACCGACCGAAGAATTGCTGGCATCCGTGTCTAAAATAAAAAGTCCTTCCCGTTGTGGGTATGCTAGCACAGGACCAGTACATAGAGCTGCCTTCAATTTTCTCCATGCCGTTTCACATTCCGGTGTCCATTGGTACTGTACTTTCTCTTCTGTCAGCCGGTGTAATGGCTTCGCAATTTCGGCAAACCCTTCCACAAAGCGCCTATAATAAGTGCAGAGGCCAAGGAAGCTCCGTACTTCATGAACGTTACATGGTCTTGGCCAATCTCGTACAGCAGAAATTTTGTCGGGGTCTGTTTGTATTCCATCCGAAGACACCACGTGACCAAGAAATTTGACTTCTTTCTGGAATAGCAGGCACTTCTTCGGGTTCAACTTCAGATGGGCAGTCCTGACTCGCCCAAATACTTCTTGAAGATTTTTCAAATGTTCTGTAAAGTCCTGTCCCATAACAAGCACGTCGTCAAGGTAAACCAGGCACGTCCTCCAGGTTAGCCCTCGCAGTACGAATTCCATCAATCTTTCAAAGGTAGCTGGCGCATTGCAAAGTCCAAAAGGCATGACGGTAAATTGATAAAGACCACTGCCTGCTGAAAACGCTGTCTTTTCCTTATCATCCGGATGAAGCCCCACTTGCCAGTATCCACTCCTAAGGTCTAACGTAGAAAACCATCGTGAGCCTGCCAACGTGCTTAATGTGTCATCAATTCGTGGTAATGGGTAACTGTCTTTCTTCGTGACATCGTTTAATTTTCGATAATCGACACAAAATCTTAATGTTCCGTCCTTCTTGGCAACCAAAACTACTGGCGATGACCAGGGACTCGTTGACTCCTCAATGACTCCATCTTGCAGCATCTTGTTTATCATTGCCGAGGCATCCTCTTGTTTCGCTAATGGAAGCCTCCTAGGTGGTTGTCGAATAGCTGGTGAGTCGCCAGTATTTATCCGATGCTGGACTATGTCTGTTTTTGTAAGAGCCTCTGTATTCTTGGCAAATACTGAACTTTCCTTTTCTAGGAACTTGATTGCCTCCCTTCGCTCATCCTCAGATAAATGCTCCAACTGGGTACTCAGCAAGGTCAAAACTTCCTGGTCTATTTTCGTAGACGAACTTCCCTCTGTTTGTTCCTCGCACCTCGCTACCCATGTGACCGGTTCATAGGAGCCAATCGGTTTGCCTTCCTTAATTGTCACCGAGTGGGAATTTAAATTAACAACTCTAATTGGGATTTTGTCTTGAGTCCGGGTTAAAGTTCTCGCCACAATAATATTGGATAGGGACTTAATCGATTCGTCATCTTCAACTAGGCCAACACGGTACCCTCCAGGATTTCCTTCTACGGCAGCATCGATCATTTGTTCTGAATGAGCAGGAATCTTGATCGTCTGTGTTGTTAACAATCTCGCTTTATGGAATTGGTCGTCTGCGGTTGCCAGAATAAATTCCTCATTTCCAATTTTTAAGACTCGCTCCCCTACGTCAACAATAAATCCCTGCTCTCCCATGATGTCCAGACCCAAAATGAAATCATCTATAATGTCAGCCACAATGACCTTGTAATTGAACCTCAACCGTCCAACCTGCAGTTCCAAGTTGATTTCTCCATGGACCGCAGCCCTGTCCCCCGTGGCTGTCCGAATGATTACTCCATTTTGCTTCTTGTCAATCTGCAAGCCTGATATAAACCCTGGCCGCACTATTGATGACGTAGCACCGGTGTCAATAGTAAACACGCATTTTCTTCCATTCACATATCCTTGCAACAACAGACTGCTTGGAATTCTTTGGAGCTGGGAAATCTTTATTTCTCTGGGGGCACCGCATTCCCTAGCCAGCACAGCCCCCTTGGTGCTGGCTATCTTTAGTTTTCCTGCTTCTCCTCAACATTCACAGCATTTACTCGACTCTCCGAGTTCTGCTGTCGACAGTCTCGTTTCATATGTCCCATCTTGCCGCAGTTGAAACATTTAATACCTCCGCTCGGCTTTCCTTTATTTTGTTGTTTTTCCTGATTTCCGAGGCCATCCAATTTATCGCATAATTTGGTGAATATTTTCTGCATCTCAGTCAGCAAGAGGTTCTGGTTCATTTCTGGTTGCGATTCTTCAAGAGTCACAGCTCGCACTCTCCTTGGAGTATCCCTGTAAGCGGCTTCTACTTCGAGTGCACGCACCAAAGCTTCGCTACTACTTTGGTGTCTCGTCAGCCTCAGAACTCGCCTGACCTCTTCGTCCCTTATACCATCTAAAAAGGCCCCCACGGCTAATTGTTCCTGGAATTCTTTAGGTGCACTCGGATACGCCAGGTGTGCCAGTCTCTCTATCGCAGCTTCAAATTCTTGTAAACTTTCCCCAGCTTTTTGCATCCGGGATTTCAGCTGAGTCTGGTATAATTGGGCAAGGTGTTGATCGCCATACCTCAAGTCTAATGCAGCTTCCAAGACTTTAAAGTCCCTTTGTTTCTCCACCGGGATAGTCTGAAGTAATTCTGAGGCCTGGCCCCTTAACGCCAGAACTAATGCCATGGCCTTTTCCTCGTTATCCCAGTTGTTCGCACACGCTGCTGCCTCAAACTGCCTCTTGTACGTTGTCCATGAGCTTTGGCCGTCAAAGGAGGGAGGTTTTAACCGGTGACCTGATGATACCACCTGCTGGCTTCCTCTATCTCTCAACTGTCGTTTAAGTCGCTCCACTTCTCCTTCGAACTCACTCATCTTTCCTTTGATCTGACTGACTTCGGTCTCAACTACACCTACTTTTTCTTCTACCTTGTTTATCTCTTCTTTGACTTCACTCTTTAATCCTTCGTTGGCAGAAATGATAGCGTCCTGCTGTATTTTCATTTGTTCATTCAGAATTTTCCTTAATTCTTCTTGGCGTCTTTCTTGTTCCTCTTTCTCCTCTTGACGTCGTCTTTCTTGCTCTTCTTTTTCTTTCTGACGTCTTCTTTCTTCATCCTGACGTCGTTTTTCTTGCTCTTCCTTTTCTTCCTGGCGTCTTCTTTCTTCATCCTGACGTTTTTTCTCCTGTTCTTCTTTGTCTTCCTGCCGTTGCTGCGCCATCATTTTTTGGAATTGTTCGAATAAGTCCTGTATTTGTTTATCGGATGCCATACTTCTTATTGTTACGGGCATACGATGAAATTAAAATAAAATAAATTCAACTGTCACGTCAATATCGGTAATGGAACTTTCTAGACAAATCTCGAAATAGCACGAAAAAGTCTTATCCAGAGTCTTTTGTCACTATCCAGTTCAGAGAATTTAATAATCTCCACTAATGTCCAAATAGAAAAGTTCTAGAAATTTTCACGCACTAAATGAGTCTTTTTCAGTGTCTCTATCACTTCTCAGTTCAAAGGATTTAATTATCACACTAATGTCCTAATAAAATGTTCTACAATGTCTCAAAAATGCACTTAAACACTATTTTCCTGTTCGAAAACAACCCTCGAACAATGTCCAGTAAATTAGCCCTGTGTTAGCACTAACCCTCGAGAATCCTTCTCGAACACTCCAGCACAACTTCAGAGCTCCTCTTGTCATAAAATTCCGCTTCTGACACCAATTGTAACGTGTTTCCACCCTTAGGAAACTACCCCTTGCAAAATCCGTGGGTTCCAAAAATTATAACAAGAGATTGTCCACTAACACACTTTATTAAATATTTACTGGATACTTCACAATACTATTATTAATTTAAATACACTTTACTGACTAAAATCACAATGTTTATTACTTTGTTTATCTTTGAACTCTTAACCTCACTTTCTATACTTTCTGAACTTCTGAACTACTCGCCGAGAATGCGATCGGTCTTTTATACCTAAAAATGACAGATCTCGATTGTTCTGTGATGACGCCACCATTCTCTCGATAATTCCAGATGTCACTTTGGAATCTTCTGGTACGTTCTTTTTCGAGTAGGTGCAAATACACTACATTCATTCTGACATTCGATCTGTTGAAGTCTGCCTACTTTTTAGTAACCAACATAACCTTAAATTTTTAAGGGGTTGCAACATATTACAATATGTTGTTAATATTAAGAAATTGTACAAAAAATATTAAATAGTCTCCTTTTAATAATAAAAAGACGTAGGTAGATATAAATACCTAATCTATAAATATCAATCAGTGTTACTAACTATCCATCTAATCAGTAAGTTTATTAGACATTTTTAAATGAATTAAAGTAAAAACGTACGCATAAAATGAGTTTTATTGTTGAAGTAAATTTTCTATTTGGATAGATAAATATGTAGTATGTAGTTTATGTAGGCCCTACATTAATAGCATTCGAATTCGTTCATATCTGCCTC
Organism: Rutpela maculata; assembly: GCA_936432065.2. Taxonomy (NCBI): domain Eukaryota; kingdom Metazoa; phylum Arthropoda; class Insecta; order Coleoptera; family Cerambycidae; genus Rutpela; species Rutpela maculata. Next base: position 26,444,190 of record OW386293.2, read on the forward strand.
GAAATCTTTAATAATGTTGTTACAGGAACGACATTTGCACTCGTTGCAACATTTTAGGACTTTCTTAAAACAAGTACATTTTCGATTGTCACAATTTTTATCCGAACAATGAATACTTAATGGTTTTCGACAACCGCCACTTCTACGCGACTAATCTGACCAACCCTGCATACTACAGTACCTAGAGGTAAAAAATATGCAAAACTTCGGAAAAATGTCATATTGAACGGATTTCGTTAATTTTTGGCAGTATAATAGTAAATGCTTCACAGAAAAGTTTCTATATTGTGCGGAGGCTTGCTAATTTATAGGGTGTGGATGCCACCCCCTCAGGGTGTGGCACTTAAAAAATATATATATTTACTGGAGCTGAAGAATCAAATTTTAAGAAGAAAAGGTTCTATGCAATTTTTCACATAAATTGATAGTTTTTAAGTTAAAACGACTTCAAAATTACGATTTCAGCTAAAAAAAAGGTATTTCCAATCGGCTTTCGTCAAGTATCTCGAAAAGTATTACTTTATCGAAAAAATGTTGCAGACCAATTACAGAAAGTACAAACTGGGAATTATTTATATTTTTTGTATATTGATGTAGGATTAATAATTTCAGAGATATTTAAGTTTACATTTGACATCCAAGTGTTCATAAGATAATTATTTAGAGTGAGAGTTAAATATCGCAGAAACTGTCACACCTACGTCAAGGGTGCTAATAGGTAGAATAATATGTTATTAATTAAGCTTTCAACTGTTTTTTAATTTGTTTCTGTAGCATAAAAAACAAAGAAGTTATGACCGAAGCAATGTGCGTCTACACATTTTTTTAATAACAACGTCGTCATTTTGTTACTGTAATTAGCCAGTAATTAAAAAAAGGAATTTCAAACACTGTTCCTCATTAATATATAGCATGACGTAGATGCTCAAATTTTTTGGTTTGTATACAGCACTTGCTTTAGAAAAAAATACAGTTTAAACTATAAAGGTATTTTCGATGAAACGTATTTTTTTTTCCTTTCCCAAATATCTCAATAAATATTAGTTTTATTGAAAAATGGGTAGACACCAAAAATAAAGCTCATAAACTGATAATGAATTTCGCTTGTTAATTTATTTACATAGATTTAATAGTTTCGGAGATATGAAAATTTACAAATGGCGTCCGAACGTTTATAAGACGAAAAATGCAGTTTAAACGTTATATATTTCAGAAATTGTGACACCTACGTCACGCATGCTAAGAAATGAAATTAAAGACAATTAATTGCGATTTCAAATTATTTTTTACTCGTTCCTATAGCAGAAGAAATAAAGAAGTTATGACGGAAAAATATGCGTATTTATACTTTTTTTATATAAAAAGGTCGCCATTTTGTTAATCTAACTAACCAGTAATTTAGAAAAATTATCTCAAATACAGTTTTTCGTTAAGATGTAGCATTACCTAGATGCTCAAAATTTTTTGCTCATTTAAAGCACTTGCTTTAGAAAAAAGTGCATTTTAAACTTTAAATTTAATTTCGGAACACTACCAAATATAAACTTAAATATCTCCGAAATTATTAATCCTACATCAATAAACAAAAAATATAATTAATTCCCAGTTTGTAGTTTTTGTAATTGTCTGTAACATTTTTTTGATAAAGTAATACTTTCGAGAAACTTGACGAAATCCGTTTGTAATACCTTTTTTTTAAGCTAAAATCGCAATTTTGAAGTCGTTATAACTTAAAAACTATTAATTTATGTGAAAAATTGCATAGAACCTTTTCTTCTTAAAATTAGATTCTATTTCAGCTCCAATAAACATATATATTTTTTAAGTGCCACCCCCTCAGAGGGGGTGGAATCCACCCCCTATAAATTAGCAAGCCCCCGCACAATATAGAAACTTTTCTGTGGAGTATTTACTATTATACTGCCAAAAATGGACGAAATCCGTTCAATGTGACATTATTCCGAAGTTAAAACCTCTAGTTACTGTAACTAGCATGTGAGATGTATTAATTGCGTCCCAATTTCGCATTTAGCACTGATAAAAAAAATCGCTGTTGCCAAACGGTAAACTTTAGGAAAAAATATATTGTTTCAAAAACTTTTGTGATTATTAGGCTTTATTTTCTTCGCTGCATGTATGTAAATATTTTCAAAAATAAAAAAGTTTATCCATTGGTGAAGATTTCAATACATAAAATATGTATTTTTAGTTTATCTCATTTTTAGAGAAATGAAAGTGCGAATTGTACCCAAACCGTTTATATTGGTAAAAGCGCTACAGTGTGACCTTTAATTTGATACAAAACAAATTTCGGTACCTTTAATAGTTTTAAAGATATGGCATGGCGGTGGAAACAAAAAAAAAACAATTTTCTTTAAAAATACATTTTTTTCACTTTTTATTGATTTAAAAAGTTCGAGACCACAAAAAAATGTCGTAAAATATGATTTCATATGCCTGGTGACATACTCAAAGGAACCTAACATGTTTGACCTGGTTCTACGCCAAAAAAAAAACGACACGATAGACTTACGAAATCGCTGCTCTACAAGGAGTCACCACTTCCACATCCAGATTTTCTATTCAAGTCTCTTACAACGAAAAAAATGATGAATAATGATCCCATATTTGAAATCGTCGACCGCAAATACCCATAAAACGATATGCTACATCGGTAGTGGTGGTGATGGTGGTGGTAGGGAGTGGTAGTGGGGGTAAATGAAGTAAAAAAAATGTTTAGCTTCTCTTATAATAAGTGACACAGGCTAGTGGCTCACCCTTATATTTTTCAACTTATTAGAGTGCAAAAATGTATTTTTGGACATAAAAAACAGTATGATACCATTTACTATTTACGAAGCCTCCAAAGCTGAACATATCTCTTCTTTATAGAAAACTTTTTTCAAATGGGAAGGCGGTGACTCATAGTATTCAATAAATTATAGATTTTTCATTTTTATTCATTTCAAATCTATGCTATTTATTTTTTATTTTATTTAATTTATTTAAAAATAAAAAATCACTTTCAAAATGATTTTTATTGAACTTTAACATAGTTGCCTTTGCACTGCGATTTGATACAACATTGTAAAACAAAGATTTGTGTTCATTATTGATATTTCTTAACATGAACTACACCAATAACGAAAAAACTGACAGGATATTAATGTATGGCGATTGTCGAAAAATGCTGTGTTTGCAGTTCAAATGTATGCTCAGACATTTACTAAAAGAAGACATTCATCCCGTCATTATTTCAAGAAATTAGAGAGAAAAATGCGGCGAGAGCCACGTGTCCAAAATCAAGAATTCATTGTAAATGAAGAGTTGGAGATTAATGTACTATGAACCGTCAGCCTCAATCAATCAACCTCTGTTTCTATTGGATGACGACCCTGTATATTATTTTCAGCTAAAAACTATGGTTATTTTCCTAACAGTTGTGTCATTGTTCATTATGTTTTCTGTAGGATGACTATTTTTGACCTTTTTTAATTAAAAATATGTCAGGTTTTCTGCCTAGCAAATATTGCTTTCCTCTGCCATTTTTTAATTAGTTATTTTTTAGAGTAGCCACCCCGTATACATATCACTAAAAGTATGTCAGATTTCTTCCTTGGTAATTGTGTACAGGGTTATTCATTATATTTAGGCCACCCTTTATTATAGTTATTATTGAAGATAGAAAAAAAAAGTTGTAGGGCTGTAACTGAACTTTAATAAGTTAATGGAAGCACAGGGGCGTGAAGAAATTGAGAGGTACAAGAAGCAATAATATATTTTTTTATTTTTGAATTGCTCTTTTTTTTTCTGATTTCAAAAATATGATATATGATACTCCTATCTTTAACCGTTTTCAAGTTGTTGAACATTGAAAATCGTATTTAAGCTATTTATTATATGAAGGGAAATTACAATTGAAGACCTAAGTGGATAAAGGTGTTATGTCACACTTTTAAAGTTTTGAGTAAATTAAATAAAACGGTTTTGAGTTGAAACTTATTTATTTTGTGTTCGATTCAAATGAATAATACCTCATAAAATAGATAATTTTGGGTTATGTTCTTTTGTTTACACTAATATTAAAGAACAATATCAAGCTGTTATGAAACTAGATTTTTCTGTCCAAAACTGTGTACATGCACTAAAATTACTGGTTGTATGTATGACATGGCGCCTTTATAATTAAAAAGTTTCTATAAAATATTACAAATTTAGAATTCACCGTTTAATGGGTGTTAAATCTATATTCAGGGGTGTTCAAAAATTGCATAAGGTAATTTTGTTAAAAAGTGCAACATAACACCTTTATCCACTTAGGTCTTCAATTATTGAAGTAGTCTATGAAAATGACAAGTATTCTTTTATGGGTCGCGTGCGCCGACGTCACAGATTTTGAGACCTTAGAAAAAACAAATAGCTGTCATTGAATTATCCGCGTATTGAATGTTTTTTTTTAAAGTGAATTTTACTGTGTTTGTGCCATTTAAAAGTTTAATGTTGGATTATTTAACATCTGCAGATATTCTTATTACTTTTATATGCTCAATTTTGTTCGACAGGATGATGGTTAGTTCGTATTTTGCAGAATTGTCTCATGATGTAGAGGTTAGGTATACTGCTGTCATGGAATTAAATCCTTATATTTTGAGAAAAAAATGCTTTAGTGTGAATATTTATGTATTTCCAAATAGTACACATAGGGATACTGCGAATTACTTGCTTTTTGAGAGAAGTGTATAGAGAGAAGGATGAGTTCAAGGCATTTAAAAGTCTTAAAGCTGTTTATGGTTATGTGAAAGAAGTACTCTGCAAGAAATTTACAGAATAAAACCTTGTTGCAAAGGTAAGAATTGTTATCAATGATTTACCATTCTTTTCATATACACTTGCCTAATTAAATGTTGCTTTCGAAATAATTGCTAACGTACAAATTATTTTTCAGGTTAAGTCGTGGCATCTTGAAAAAAAGCCAGATTCAGATGGTTTCTTAGTATTTATTGTGAATGTGTTGCTAGTTTAGACAAAACATGTCCACTACTTGAGAAAGTATTTCCTTTTTAGCAGTAAACATGGCTATGATCAAGGTATTAACCGCCGTAAATTTTGTGAAAAAGACACCATATAAATTAAGCAATGAAGACTGATGTGCTATAAACTATTTGAGGTATGTAGTAAGACGTGCATAATTTCTTCTCGTCTATACAATCCCTTGTAATTTCTATAAAAATTTTATTATTCATATATTGTTATGTAATGTCTTTCATAATTTTATGTAATTCGTTTGTTCATTATCATTTTATTAAATATACTCTTTTTATTATGTTTTATTTATCACTTCTACTACTATATATTGTTAGCAGTAAATTGAAATTGTCAGTTACGTCGAACTTGTAGATAGGTACATGCTTGTAACTGAAAGTAAAACAAAATATCTTTACTAAATAAGTTATAAGAGAGGTTAATATTGTAACAAAAAATAAATGATTGTAATGTAGGTACCTAACATAACATATAATATATATATACTACTTTATAGTAATATTTATCTAAGCAAGTAACATTTAACTCGAAGGGCTTTTATAGCTATACAATTCAACACTAACAAAGCCGAGTCAGACTTTGCTTATGTGTTCGCTGACCATAGACCACTTCAGAGTTTTAAATTTCAACTTTTTCAGTGTTCAATAGTCCAACACTGAGTTTTTAAACACCACACGATATACTTTGAAAGGGCACATTGCATCATGCACTTGTTGACGGCCGCAGGTACTTTGAATTTCCTTCCTTAATTTATGCACCTACTTGATCAAATATCTTTATGAAGCCTGCTTCTTCTTGGAGTGTACTTTATTTAAAACAATTTCTACCATTGCACTTTTCTCTCCTTTGGCACAGCTCCACATACCTTTCGCTCAACTAAAATTTAAACAAGAAATAATTATTAAAAATACTGACAAACCAATATAAAATGTTAATTTTCTTTACCATGAATTGTTTATTGCTTATGTGAGCAGCAGTTATTATTAGTTTCACATATGGGTTTTAAATTGTATTCCTTTTTAAGAGAGGATGCCCAAACTGGATGTATCGTAATGGTCTTGTAATACGGCTGTTTTTCCTACAACATAAACCCACGTTAAAAACCAAATTCTTACATTAATATGCAACAACGTACCACTAATAAAATCCTTGGAAGACTCGTAAAATCATTCATTTTAATTGTTTGAAATCAGTTGCAGTCTTTTAACCTCTAACTTCTTCTGGTTGTAAATTGAGGTTATTTTATCAAAACTGGCATTGTTTTGGATTGTCACACTTCCACAATTAATAATAAACCGAAAACTTTTCATTTTGTATGTATAATATACATAGAAACAATAATATTACAAAAAGTTCAATCAGTTGCCATTTGACAGTTAAAGAATTTCTGTTTGTTTTTCCTAAGGTCTCAGATTGTGACGTCATGCGCACGCGACCCATTATATGAAATGCTGACAGATTTAATAACAGAATACTTGTCATTTTCATAGACTACTTCAATAATTGTAATTTCCTTCGTGTAATAAATAGCTTAAATACGATTTTCAATGTTCAATAACTCGAAAACAGTTAAAGATAGGACTACCAAAAAGAGCAATTCAAAAATTCAACAATAAAAAAAATGTTATTGCTTCTCAATTTCTGCACGCCACTGTGCTTCCATCAACTTATTAAAGGGGTTCAGTTTCAGCCCTACAGCTTTCGTCCGAAACTTTTTTTTATCTCCAATAATAACTATAACGAAGGGTGGCCTAAATATAATGAATAACCCTGTACAGTCCAAATATTATATCCACCATAATTATGTTCCATAGTGACTACTTCAAACTTAAAACTTCAGCCCAACAACAATGCGGTAATTCAGTATTAACCACATAACTCAAAGAAGCCGCAAAACCCCATAATTCCTTAATCCAGTAATCCCTCAACCCCATAACCCTGTAAATTCGATGAAAATAGTGGAGAATCTTGATTGGGGAGTTAATGAGATTGTGACCTCGGATCCTTGTACTTAACATCTCATGATCTCATAACCTCAGCATCCCATAACCTCATAAACTCATAACACCTTAACTCTGAGATTTTAAATAAGAAAATTCGTGTCACGGTGACATTAGAATCTTGGCACCCTATGGCGCCATAGTTGTTCTACGGCAAACCCTCTAACTTTATAAGCCCATAACCTTGAGGATTCTATAATTAAGGGTGGCCTAAATATAATGAATAACCCTGTACAGTCCAAATATTATATCCACAATAATTATGTTCCATAGTGACTACCCTGTATATTTTTCTTCCCTGACAGTTGTTAACTACATGTGATATATTATCCCTCACATTTTTCATACATTTTTTTTAATATGGCACCATGTATAATTTTCATATTTTTCTCTTCGACAATTGTGTTAACTACATGCCAAATATTATCGTTCTCCGTCACATTTTTTCATTATTTTTTAGGCCTTTTAGACCCTGCCTATATTGCTCACATCTTTCTTTTTTGAGAGTGTTTACTGCATTTATCGTCCTTCGTCACATTTTTATTATTATTTTTTTTGTGACCACCCAGTATATTCTATTTTTCATCTTTTTCTTCTTTGAACATTGTGCTTGAAAAATATTATCCCTCACGTTTTTTCAACAATTTTTTAGAGTGATCAACCTGTATAATTTTTATATATTTCTTTGACAGTTGTGTCAACTGCATGCGAAATATTGCCGCCAACCGTCACATTGTTCCATTATTTATTTTAGAGTAACCACCCTGTACATTTTTTATATTTTTCTCCTTGACAGTTGTGTTAGCTATATACCAAATTTTATCGTCCTCCATCACATTTCATCATTATTTTTTTTGAAGTTGTGTCCTTCGCTTCTACCTGATCCCGCATTTTTTTTTTCATTTCATTACACTTTCTAAATACCAGGTGAAAATATAAAATTGATTTGGTTGGCTAATTAATTTCGGTTTGTATGAATTTCATTCATTGGTAAATGTATTATACCATTTTAAATCTTATATGTGTTTAGTAGTAGAATTTTTATCGACGTAATTCAATACTTCTTAGCGTTAGCTAGGGGAGTAATGGTTTTCTCTGATTATCCAATAACCTGCATTTTAAGTTATCTCTGTTTTATTACCAGTTTAATACTGTAGAAATATTGTATAATTTACCTACAAGCAAACAAATAATAATGAAATTAAATACACTTTGCAATACATATTACACCAATATTTTGTAACAGGTATAGTGGTACAATATATATTTTACATTCATTTTCAGGTGTTTAAAATTTGATACCCAGATAAATATCACGAAACATATCAATATACCGAATTAGCAGAAGCCAATTTGTTTTTTACTAAATTGTTTCAATGCAGGCAACATCGCGTTCAATGGTAGTATTGACTCAGCCATGTATTTCGTGCTATAAATAAATAATATATGTTTTGAATTCGACAAATAAATAACAGTATATTTAGCTACACTAAATAATAAATTGTTATAGCATGTGCAGAGCTGGTGTCGATACTCTGTAGAGAGTAAAGCAGGTAGTAACCTAAGCACAGAATCACGATTTATAATGAAGTGACGCAACACCAACTGTGCGGCATTGCAACCAATAATTTGTGATAGGTCATTGATTTTGGCCCTCACGCAGGACCGGTTCTTTTACATTACCTTGAACCAGGACGATATGTCAGAACACAATATGAGGAAATACCTGATTTAATATTGTCTGCTTCTCCTTTGTATCGCTGAATAGTGACTCAGCGCCTTTTGAATGCCATTCAACCAAGTGCAGGGGATATTTTTACCAGAAAATAATTGCGAAGTATAGAACTTATGGCAGAATTATTAGAAATTGTACAGAAAATTAATAAATCAGTAGTGTGTACTACTTTGCCAGTCACTCATTATCCTTATCTCTTGTAAAAAACGTATTTTAAACTGAAAATGATGCTGAAATATCTTTATATCATATTTAGTTACTTCAAATGTAAGTAGCTATTATGTAAAATAATTCAACTTAAATATCACAGTTATAAATGGTCTACTCTGGTTAAAGTAGACAACACTATTCCGACAAATGCAAGTGACAAAGGCGTCAGACAGGGCTGTGATCTGTCACCAAACCTTTTTAACATCTATAGTGAACACGTGGGCGTGACGTGTGCTGCAAGACTGGTAGGGTGGAGTAGCTATAGATTGAATCAAGATTTCTAACTGCAGATTTGCAGATGACACCACATTAGTTGCAGCAAGCGCATTCTGATTGACAGATTTCAGACAATTACATAGGTCCATAAAAAAGTGGTCTATGCTGAGATACTGACCATACCTATCCCTTATATTTTGAGGTGCTGAACACGAATATGATTTTCGTTTTGCCCCAGCATGTTAGGTTTTTTTTAACAGCAAAATAGTCGGTTGAATCGTGATATTGCTTACCCAGCTTATTTAAATCAGACGCTAAAAGTGATTCAACTTTTAAACTTGAGCCCAACAACAATGCGGTAATTCAGTATTAACCACATAACTCAAAGAAAAGACATAATTCCTTAACCCAGTAATCCCTCAACCCCATAACCCTGTAAATTCAATAAAAATAGTGAAGAATCTTGATTGGGAAGTTAATGAGATTGTGACCTCGGATCCTTGTACTTAACACCTCATGATCTCATAATCTCAGCATCCCATAACTTCATAACCCCGTAATCTCTTAACTCGAAGATCCAACGGAAAGAATTGAGATTCCAAATAAGGAAATTCGTGTCATTGTGACATTAGAATCTTGGCACCCTATGGCGCCATAGCTCTTCAACGGCAAACCCTCTAACCTTTAAAGCCCATAACTGATTCAATGAAAAAAAGGAGTTCTCAAAAGCAAGAAATCAAATAAAGTCCCCTAAACAGAAATCATCTGATAAGTTACTCCACTTCCAAAATTACATTGTCATTGAATCCCCAATTAAGACTCCCTAACTTGCTTTCATTGAATCTCAAGAATCATGGGGTTATACGTCTAAAAGGTTTGATGTTCAAGAGCCAAACTGTCACAGGCTACTCGATTTCAAGATTCCGAGAACACAATCCCATGAATTCTCGTGTTCAGATGCACATTCTTCTATTATATATTCAGAGTTAGTTTACAGAGTTACTGGGTTATGTAGTAGAAGGGTTTGCTGGTGGAGCACTGTAGGCTTACTTGATAACAAGCTAACATGGTTAACATGGCTAACGTGGTTTTATAAATCTCGTCATGTACCAAGAGTGAACAAGTGCCTCGTTCCAGCCATCTCAAACCTACCTTGCACTGATAAGAGCCAATAGCTCGAAACTGCAGTCTGCAAGTGGTGTGGAGTGGCTGGCACGAGAGCTCTTTTGAGTAGGAATAAGTCTCTCGGCTGGTGTCTGATACAATCGAAACTATAGCGTTTTGTGGCAATACATAGTTATTGCACATAGCGCGGCCAGACTTGTAATTCATAATTCAGCGCTCGGCGGGGCATTAGTCCGGAGAATAGCTGTTGGTTGCAGTCTGGTTTTTTATTCCTTATATATTTAAGGAAACGTATAGAGGAGTTCGACAAGAATATTTCGCTAGTAAATATTCTGCCCTCTAAAAGCATACATACCTACTAATTGTGCCCATGTTAAGGTTACTGCTGTTTCGATTGTAATGAAATAGCTGTCGGTTAGAGTCTGGTTTTTTTATTCGTTATATATTTCACTAGTAAATATTTTGCCCTCTAAAAGCATATCTACTGAGTTAACAATGTTCTGAGGATTCCCCAATCGAGATATTAATGTCACAATGACACGAATTGCCCTACTTATAAGGGGGGGGGGGGGGGTTACACATTTGGAAAAACTCAGACATCCATACCCACCGGTATTGTCAGTACCGGGACTGGGGCTCGCAGCATATTCGCTACTTAATACGCCTTAACCGACGGAGTTACCGTGTAGGCCATGACAAGTAAAGACAGTAAGCACTGCTATATTGACCAATATCCCGCCCATAGACATCTGATTCCATTATCAGAAACACAAACATAGTATGTTTCTAGTAGTGCTGCTGGAACTATATTTCAGACAGTGAATGATGCAAGAAGTATTATCATATATACCTTTTAATCCTTATTCTTAATTGGAAAAGTCTAAAAATTAAGTTATGGTTAGCTCAAGCGGAGAGAACTCTCTGAGAAATTAAATAAGTGCTACACATTGTAATATATAGTGAAGAGTTTTGGTTTCCAAATTATTAGCATGTTATTACTTTATGATGTATTATCACCGTAAGTAAATTTTTACCTTTACAGCGCTAGTGTGTTTAAGTTGTCTCTATATGTAAACTTTGTGTTATTGGTGCCTATGTTATAGAACCTCTCAGAATCGAAGTAGAAGACAAAAATTCATTTAAAGACATTTTTGAGCGTCGTGTACAAGTTTAGAAGGCATCAGGGCCGAAACCTAGCACTGAAGGACTTATATACGTTCGTTACAGTGTAAGGCATAATTAGGTGAAAATTCGAATTTTCACTTAGGAAAATGTGTTTTGGTCCAGGCCATGAAAGTGAAAGTATATTGTAGTCATGGAAAAATATACTAAAAATAAAGGTATAATTTTTGGTCGAGGAAAAAGAAATAATATACTCTTACGAAACTTTTCGGAAATATTTAGGAATATTTTTAACTTTTTAATCTCTTCATTTAAAATAATGAATATAAAGTGTTAACTGCAATATACAAAAATGGTGAAACCGACAAATGCGTCTATAGGCAATTATAAGCACAAAATAGTAAAAATGGACAAGGCCGGTTTCTCACATAAAACAAATTTGGATTCATCCAGCGGCTCGTAATTTAGACGAGTGCGTTGGATAATCAGTAGAAAGCGATAGTAGGAAAGCCAAATGCTTTCCAAATAACAAAATTATAGAGAAAATCGCCTTGTGCATGAGTCAAAACAGTTTTGCCAAAAAGTCGCTCGAATGCGAACTCGTGTCATCTTCTATATTGAACCTGCATAGGGACCAGTACGTCGTGAGACTGACCGAAAGTTAACTTTATTTTTATACTTATGTACTAGTCGAACTCACTTTTGAACTTCGTTCTTGTGAATGATATAATCACATACGAGAACTTCAAATCTAATCACAAGCGAACCGAAATTCTCTAGTAAAACATTTTTATATTATTTTCAGTCAGCTATAATTAGAAACCTAAATGCTTGCATTAAATTCTGGGGAACTTGCATGTATCTTTTCTACCTAATCGATTGTTAGCGCATGCTCCCATTTGTATGGTAACATTTACCTTGCCTTAATTGGGGAGGGGGTGAACGTAGATGCGTCTTCACTTCAAGTTAAGCAACGTGCAGCGGGGTTATACTTGGATGAGTAACCCACCCATCTTGGGAAATACAGCGATCTCGTCCCACCTTCTAGCGGCTTGTATATCAGTGTATACGCGGAAGCTATGTAATTTCAAGAAGAGGATTACGTAGTGGATATACCATCCTTCGGAGGGGATGTAAAGCAGGCGGTCCCTTGTCTATTAAATGTTAGGCAAGTAAAAGATCCCTTTTTGCGAGAAGAGGTTCGGCAAAATTTCCAGGTTGAAAGTAGCTCATCTCCTGGTGTCGGTGATAGGCCCTGGTAACGGAAATAGGCCGCCGTTAAATAAATAGATAAAAAATAATAACAATAATTGGGAAGGCGATCATTTCAGATTATATAATTTATTGGATAGGATATTGCACAATTTCAGACCACTTTTTATGTTTTGAGAGTGTGAGAGTGACTCCGGATTCGGTTTCAGCGGGTCAAAATACATAAGGATACACTGATCTGGTCCGCCGGACAGACCATTTTTTAGGAGGGTGTTTTTTGGGGTTAGGGTTGAAAAACAAGCCAATCTGAAAATTCTGACTTCGGATTCGGTTTCAGCGGGCCCAAATACATAAGAATACACTGGTTTGGTCCGCCGGACAGACCACCTTTTTTTTTGTCGGGCTGTGTAAATGATTTGGGTGTTTGGTAGGCCTTTATATTTAATTTTAGTTGCAACGTTGGTAATTATTTTGTAACTTCGTTTTTAAGCCACTGAATATTATATCTAACTTGTCCATGTGTGAGCTATATAAGAACTTTTACGATTAAGTTGTAAACGTCTAGCTAACAATTTATGAAATCGAAATATAAAAGTAAAGGAAAATTGAAATAGTTACGGATAGGCAAGGAATACAAATTTATAGGAGAAATTTAGAAACGCAATTGATATGTAGGAAAAATATTTCACGAAATAAAACCTTACATGTGTCTATGACTGCAATGCGTTTTACCGAAATAAAATTGGGTTTTACACCCATGAAACGGCGTATTCGTGTTGTAAAAAGCCGATATAGTTTTTTTCCTACTAATAATGATATCAGGTTGGCACAGGGATCACAAAATGAGTAAAATACTGTAACATATTCTACCCCCAGAGATATCTATGTGAGTTTCCTACAAGTTCTATAAGTAACAGAAACTGAGCTAGTTAGTTAGTTTGGCAATCAGCACAGAGATGGCGCGCGGTGTTAGAATCTGGGAATTGCAAAAAGCTTTCTAAAAGATTACTGAAGGAGGAGAGAATATTCTGGAGCTGTCATCTTTGGGTATATAAAGGAGTGGAGAAGCCGAGTTAAGACAGTTGTACAGTTCAGATTGCCAGATAGTAGTACAGTTCAATGAGCAGAGTAGTTCAGTTTAGATAGCAAGTCAGAAGTAAGCAAAGTGATCAAGTGATTGAAGTAGTGAATTATAGTACTCAGTGTTATTGTAGAAGAACGTCAAAATGACGCGACACCAATTTATTTCTCAGGAGCGCCAGTCGCGTGCTACCCCGTTCTTTTACCTCCCAGGCTGGTTCGAGATAAAATGCACTGAAGATAGTCGAATAATGGACCAAGGCTGCACTACCTCAGATCTTTAACGGCGCTCTCTCTGGCCGTGAATTCCCCAATTTAGGTTTTTGCACCTTTTGAAAAGCTAAATTTTTGCATAAAAAAATCCCGATCGGAGAATTTCTCTCCGACGGAATTAATTTTGGTCGTGCTGATCACGTTTTGGTCTGCTAATGACGGACTCTACACCCTAGGAATTCTGAGAAAAACGCATAAAAAATCCCTTTCAAACCCCTGTACAGCAACTAGAAGGTCGAGTGTGGTGCAATAACTCGACACATCCGGTTTTCGGTACGAAAATTCCAGGGATTATAGACTAGCAACAAGTCTCAAGATCAATTAAGATGCAATAGTTCAAAGAATCCGTTTATTCAACAGACATGGTTATACAAAAAGGGGGTTATAGCAAAATTCTTATTGTAAGAATCGCGCCTTCCCCAATTAAGACAAACGGCTTTCAGACCATACAAGCGAGAGCGCTTACGCTAACGATCGATTAGGCAGAAAAGATTCATGCATACCTTCTCAGAATCAAAATGCGAGCTTTTTAGAGAAGTCTTAGACTCTATGTAATTTTATAATTACGGCTGACTGATTATAACTTAGTTTTACTAAAAAAAAATTAGTTTCGCTAGAGACTACCTAGCTTTAAAGTTCTCGTATCGTGGCGGTTCACGTACTCAAACACATAAATGAGGACTTATAACTGCATAAGTTTGTTTGGCGTTCCATTAGTCCACAACTTACTTGCCCCTATGCAGTTGTTCAATATTAGCAAAATTACAACGATCCACCTTCGAGCGACTTTTAGGCAAAATTGAATTTTTGGTATTTTATGCACAAGGCGTTTTCCTCTATAACTTTGTCATTTGGAGAGCCCTACTACTGGCTTTCCAACCATCTATTTGTATGAACTATTCAACGCGCTCGACCAAATTGCGAGCCGCTGAGTGAATCCAAACTGTTTCTATGCGAGAAACCGGCCTTGTGCATGTGCATTGATTTTTATCAAATTTTTGCTTATCGGCACTACGCTGGCTTTGTCAAAATCGTCTATTTTGCCTTTTAGATGCAATGCATCGCTAAAATTTTATGCTCATTCTTTAGAACGGGGCATTCAATGATCGTACCTCAAAGGTCAATGTCTTTAGTGGAGGAATAAAAATGAAAAATATTTCAATATTTTTTTTAAAGTATATTGTCGTGGTACTTGTTAAACTGACTTTGAGGTACTTTGGCGTACTTTTGAAAAATCAATTTTCAGGCCAAATTTCGACGCAGTTTTGAAAAATTATCTGCAAGTGAAATTTCGGCGTACTTTTGATAAATTAATTTTCAAGCCAAATTTCGACACACTTTTTCCAAGTCCAATTTGTGGTACCTTTGAAAAAGTATATTATTCATAAATCTTTGTCATTATATACTTTTGCTTTCATATCCTGAACCAAAATATATTTTCCTAAGTGAAAATTCGGTGTTTCTTCAAATTTTCACCTGGTCATTTCTAACGCCTTATAGAACCCAAAACGGTCCTTATGGACTGATCTGTGCCTCTGCATACTCTTAAAAATGTCCTTAAATGAAATTTTTGCCTAAGTCGAATTTTGATTCTGTCTTTGACTTAGGACGATTCTGGAGAGTTCTACAACATTATATCACTGTAACAAGTAATTATTTGTTGTAGTTTGTACGTAAGTTAATAAATTAGTGTTTAGTGTTACCCTGGTGTTATGATTGTCCGGATCCACGATACAGGGTGTTTACAAAAAGGGGTGTAATACGTAACAATACTAAAATGACTAAAATTGTTGGTTTATTTTCCTCTTATCTTTTCTTTTTTCTTTTTCTTTATTGGGAAGCTATATTTTTTTCTTAAATTTTGCCATAAAATATTTGTTCTAATACATTAATACGTTCCTCTCACCTATACAACATATATTTTTCCGTTGGTTCAAAAGGAAGTAAAATTGCCAGGGCAACAAATCAAATCCAACAATGTCTGAAGCCGCCTCTGGAACTAGTTCACTTTACAATTATGTACACATTGATTTCCAATATACAGTATCTGTACCTAAAAAACTCCAAGCGTTTTTACGATTATTAATAAGAATAATGGTCGTGAGGCTCGCGGCACGGCAGCCTGGCAGAACAATGACTTATGATTTCAGGATGAACGACCAACTTTTTTGCCCGTTGTTATCTAATTGATCCGTTAGAAACGCTGCAAACTGATACGTTAATTTGATAAAAGCTGTAACAGTAAAAAACCTGTTAGAATTCTGTATATTTTGATTAAGTAGAAACTGGTCATTTGTCTTATGTATAGAGATATTTTTCTGTTCATTTCCTCCCTCTATTTTAATTAGGTAAGTGTTTTAATGGCTCTCATATTTTCGGTTATTACTGTTTGTGTTTAGCTAGAATTGATATGATTTAATTACCAAATGTTGTACTAGGAATCTAAATTAATTCATTAATATGAGTGCCTTATTATTAATGATGCCAAGCCTAATGGCCTTTGTTCTTATTACTAGAATATCACGTTCATGGATTACAAAAAAATAATTAAATTATTCGAAATTATTTTTGCAAATATGCATTGATTTGATTTGATTTTAATTTTATTTAGCGGCGTACGTTAGGCATTGCTGCCACTCCCAGATATACCACCGGGCCGGCTACTTCTACGCTTGTTGCCAGCAGCGAGAGCCACATGGAGCATGGCACAGGAATATAGGATGGAAAGTGTAGGTTCTTGCGAAATGCGTTTCCGGATTGCGTCGTGACTTGGAGTATTTATGTTCCTCTTTTTATGATTGTTCCTAGAGCTTTCTTCATCTGAGTCTTCTATTTTTTGATTTTCAGATTCCGGTAACGTATACACTGTGTCCCCGGATGAAGTTGACAAGAGGACAAATATCTCTATTATTGATTTTACATAGTTTTGGGAGGATAGTTCTTCAGGCGTTGTCCCTCTGGTGCGCCTGCAGAGGTACCATAAAAATCGACTAGAAAAAGTTTTCAGTTTCATAACATGTTATTTCGCCAGATGAAATATTTTTTTTGGAAACTGCACTAAAATGTGTTTCATGTTGCTCAACCATATGGCTCGATGACAAGAAATTTGGAAAATGCGCTGAAATTTTTTATTTCGGATCTGCGCTAACAACTGACCTTATCTAAAAATAGGTAAATGTTCAATTAGAAAGTACACTTAAAATTAATTTTTAACACAAAAAATATTATTTTTGCAAGGGACGGTTTTTAACATTATTAAGACAAGTTTCAATCAGAGATGGGCATTAGTCGACTAAATTTTTAGTCATGACTAATAATTAATGGCTAAATTCATGACTAATTGCCTCAGAGCAACAGAAAATGAAAAAAAACTTATTGTAAATTAATTTCAGATCTAGTAAGTAAAATTATAACTGAAATAGGTATGTAATTTTTTTTCTAAGTTAAGAATACGATTTTGGTGATTGTACTTCCACATCCACGTAGTAGACAGTAAAATTTTGAGTAATTAGTGTTCGCTCTTAAACAAAATTAGTCAATAAATAAAATTTTATAAACCATTTATTATTTCAAGACAGTTGTGAAATTCATTATTATCATTATTTATTTCCATAAATTATAAATAAATATAGATAATAAATAAATATAAAACCATAAAAATAGAATTACATGTATACAGATATGACAGACATTGGCGTCAATTTTAAACGGGGAGTGAAGTCTTGGTGTGGTGTTTACGCTGCAGACTCGTACCACAGCAACTCTTTCACAAACAACGCCCAGGTTTATATCAATGACAAATTTTTTGTAACAGGTTTTTATCCAAATTTTCCTGTATGAGCAAAAATTCCTTATACACTATAACATTCTTTTATTTTCATTATTTAGAGCACAAGCATCATATCAACTAGAATAAACATTATACTTCGTCTGTTGTTGAATTGTTGCACATTCTACAGAATACTGTTCGCAGTTTTCGTGTAGATAATATTGGTTTTTGGACATTCTAAATTTTATAATACCAACTTTGTTGGAGAAAAAAATTTCATATAAAATAAAAATTAAAAAAAGAACCACAATCCAACCTCGCTGGATTTCGAACACATGAAAACTTTAACCTCTGGTCCATCATACGTTACTGCAAGACTTGAATGACTATACTATTCGAATTCCATATTTCAACGATTAGATATACCTATTGTTATGAAATGTATCTTACTAAAATGTTCAAACAAAAAATAATGATAGGAAATAACATTGCATAAGATTTCTATGTAAGTGGAAGCGATAAAAATTAAGACAATTTTTTTTAAATTTTAAATGATTAATAACTTTTTTATTTACTGATCTATGTTGTTCAAAACAATTAGCTGCCTGCTCTAGCTAATACTGATTTACTGTTCAAATTTCAATACAATCGGACTTTTCTTTCTTAAGAAACGTGAATGAAATGCAAGACCTCCATCTTATTCTATGTTCCTGTTCCCACTTGTTAAATAAACAGGCATTATTTTTAATAATTATGAGCTTTTATTACTACAGGTATAGTAAGTGGGAGGGTAATCAAAATTGAAAAGTAACGATTACTATAATTAGCTGGTTGATGCCAAAAAAACTCGAGGCCTTTGGTTCTTTCTCGTACACATATAAAATCGCAATTTTATTTTTTCACCTTCTTTAATAATGGAGTGTAGAATGGGTGACTGATGCCAATTTTTTTTTGAGGCTATTGGTTCTTGTACACACACATAATCTCAATTTTATATCTTTACCTCCTTTTATATCGGGGTGGAAGATGTCAAAATGATTTTAAGACCTTAGCTTCTAGTACACACACTAAATCTCAGTTTTATGAACTCTTACTTGCTTTATTTATTTACCCCTATTTAACCGTCAACCTTTCAACGGAATAAGATCAAAATATAATTTAGTTTCGGAACTCGTTATGATACATACGTGTACCAAATTTCAAGTCAACTGCTCCAGAGTAATCGAACGCACAAAAAAAAAAAGGTAGACAGGCACACAGACAGACAGACAGACAGACCGACCGACTGACCGACAGCAGATTTTTTCTTTGCGCAAACTTCAAATTCGACGTTTCATGACATTTTAAGCATATTTGAGCAAAAAAAGTCATTTTTTTTTATGTAGTTACACTCCACCACGAGAATGTGGAAGTAAAATCAACCTTTCTCTTGCGAATAATTGCTGAAATATTTTCCCAGTTAAAACTATATGGATAAGAAATTAGTTGTTAGATATATTAGTCATGACTAACGAATAAATTAATCTTTAGTCTGACTAATGACTAATCAATCGTCAATCGAAACATCCACGACCAATGACTAATCAATCATCAATCAAAACATTCACGACTAACGCCTAACCAATTAGTTATTAGTCATAACTAATTTATGAATGATTAGTCATTAGTCATGACTAATTTGTCGACTAAAAAATGTCTATCTCTAATTTAAATCCGGCGACAAGAGGATTAGATAAAGATTATTTCATGCTGGTCTATTATTGATTTCTACCAAAATTGTTGAAAATATAAGAAATTCTAATTAAATCAGTACACGAATATTCTCATAAGGATAACTCGAAATGGGAGCAAAGTTACATTATTCTCATCGAGTTATTTATCGTCAGTAGGTTTTGAAAACACAGGAAATCCTCGTACAACTCTACAACACTTCTGTATCAACCTAAACAAGAAGTACGCTGACTTAACTCAGGACTAGCTCTGTTATGGGGAGTAGGTAACCTATGTGAATTTAATTATTGAAGTTGCTATAAGCCAAAAGGCCGCCACCGTATTTTTAATTTTAACTATCACGAGAGATAAACGGAAATATTATGGTAATTAATGTTCTTGAATATGTAGGTGACAGGTTAAAACAATTAAATAATACAAAATTTTAACAATCTTATGAAAAAAATTTAATTTCAATTTAAAATTAATTTACAGGATGGTGAAAGCAACAAAAATAATAAGACTAGATAGTTGTTACAAATTTGAAAGGTATACTAAATAAGTCTGAAAATGTAATGAATTGAATTTAATAAAATACAATAAAGTGGATAAAGTAACTGGTTCTTTACAATTAAAAATTCTTCTGACCTTTGTAGAAGAGTTCAATAAGGCTTACGTAATTTCTCTCTGACGATCGATGGATGGTGGCTTCCTGAAGATGGCCTATGAGTACATGAGGTTAAGTGAGGAAGGATGAGCCTTCCAGGATTTTACATAAAAGGAAAACAATCGTCCTGAAAGTTAGCGAAATAGATGTAAAAATTACATAGCTTCACAAAATAAAAAAAAGTGGTCTGTTCCTGGAACTCCATTGGGTGGCCACTATGTATTTCGACGTGCTGAACGCGAACCAGTGTTTAGCTCCATCACCCACCATTTTTTTGTAAATCGCGAAAATAACCTAAAAAAACTCATAATTTAGGTTATTTTCGCGATTTACTAAAAATTGGTGGGTGATGGCTAAACGGACACTTGATTCGTATTCAGCATGTCGTAACACATAGGGCTTACCCAATGGAGTCCCAGAACAGCGCAGTTCTCACTTTTTTTTGTGTCATTTAGTTTTTCAGAGATCTCTTACATTCAATGGGAGATATCTTTAATAATTTCAAAAACAATCCAAGCAAAGACGTATATGACATGAATATTAATATCATAAAATGCGTACAGGACATTATCATTATGCTTTTCACCAAATTGGTTAATCTATGCATAAAAATCGGAACTTTCCCGAAATGTCTTAAAACATCCAAAGTGATTCCGCTTTTCAAGAAAGGTGACTTCAATGATATGAACAACTATCGTCCTATATCTATCATACCCACTTTGGGGAAAATAATAGAAAAGCGATGGCAATTAACAAAATGGTTGAAAGTATAATAGACGTTTTTGAGAACAAACGCTTTGCCGGAAGTATTTTCTGTGACTTGCCAAAAGTCTCCGACTGTGTGCAACATGATATTCTTGCTTCTAAACTTTGTAGATATGGTCTTCACCCTACAGCACTTAATCTTTAAAATCGTACCTGACTGACGGGCATCAAATAACTGTACACAACGAAATGGCGTCATCATCAGTAAAAGTAAGATTTGTGTGAATATATAATTACCGTCAGCCGTTCAATCTCTCAGCCCAAAGTCAAAATCGAAAGAAACTTATTTTCCTAAGAAATTATTGAATGTTTTTGTGTCAGTCCATTGCGTGTAGTTGTGATGAAACACCCTCTACGGAATGTGTCCATCCTTGCTATGTTCGGTATGCAGAACTGATAGTTCTTATGTATAGTTAGATATTTACCAATATTTACATGTATAGTATACCCATTGAACTTTTATGCAGTAAATGGTATTATTTGAATCCTTCCTTTTTCTTGATTGAATGATTAATTATACGTTCAGAATCTCGTGTGATTCTGTGTGTTGGGTCACCAATTGAATTTATTGGACCTTCCTAAGGTTTCTCAAGTCTGTTTTCAGGACATCGATCATGAAATTAGGTAGTGAATTCACTTTGATTTAATAAATAACGCTAGTATTTCAATGTTTCCGTCTGAATAAATCGATAAAGGTGGACAAGAAGAGAAACAATCGTCTAATATTTAACTAAATTGATTTATTTCAACTACTTAAATTTTACAAAAAACCGCTACCCAAGGAATCACTACTTCCACATCCAGATTCTCTATCCAAGTCACTCACAACGAAAAAACTTTGTATGTGAAAATAATTGTTTATGGAACTTTAATAATATAATATTTGAAATCCTCTACCCCAAAAACCCATAAAACGATACCCCACATCGGTAGTGGGGTGGGGGGTGGTGATAGGGGGGGTGGATGAAGTAAAAAAATATTTTGAGGTTTCTGGTTCCTGTACATACACTAAATCACAATTTTTTTTCATCCCCTTTAATAAGGAGATGGGGGTGGCTAATGCCAAAATTTTTTATGAGACTTTAGCTTCTCTTGTATATACTAAATACCAATTTCGTGGACTCTTACCTGCTTGATTTACCCATTTACCCCAAATTTACCCCAATTTACATCCCAACCCTTCGACGGAACAAGATGAAAATATAATCTAGTTCTAGATCTCGTTAAAGTACCAAATTTCTTAATATCTTAAACGGTTCCAGAGTAAACGTGCGCACAAAAAAAATTACAGAGAGACAGACCGACAGACAGACAGAAATTTTTTTTTCGCTCAAACTTAAAATCTCGACGTTTCATGACATTTTAAGCCTATTTGGACAATACAAATTTTTAAAAATTTTCTTGTCGTTACTATACTTCCACTGGACGTGGAAGTAATTAAATTATCTAGTAAAATCACATATTTAGTGTTAATTGTTAAAATTTTTACTTCTAATAAGGTAATAGTTAACGTTAGTAAAATACCTATATGGCTTTTCTATAAGTTTTTTTCTCCTGTTTAAAAGTTTATCGGGTGAAAATGTAAACTTTAATTATTTACAAAATGTTGCATTTTAGAAATGCTTTTGTGCATAATAATTTAAGATAATTTTAACAAAATATATACACTCAAGTAGTTGCTAAGCAAAATTTTATAAATAACAAGCCATACATATTTTAACAGATAAAATTTTTAGCGCTAAGGATGTAAAGTACAATCAATATCAGTTTTATAGCATATATATTTTTTTGTATTCGCGAATCATATTTGACCATATGTAAATATGAACTGCTGCCCAAGGAATCACTACTTCCACATTCAGATTTTCTCTCCAAGTCTTTCACAACGAAATAAATTTTGTATGTGGAAATAATTGTTTATAATAATATAATATTTGAAACTGCCTACGCCAAAAACTCATAAAACGATATGCCACATCAGTAGTGGGAGTGGGGGTGGTGGTAGGGGGGTGGATGAAGTTAAAAAAAAATGGAGCCTTTCGCTCTACCTACCTTGCTATAACCTACCTAACTTGTATACAGACTAAATCACAATTTTAATTTTTGGTTAATGTCAAAAAAATTTTTGAGACCTTAGCTTCTCTTATATATACTAAATACCAATTTTTATGGACTTTTACTTGCTTTGCTATTTCTATTTAACCCCCTATTTACCCTAATTTATCCCTTCAACGGAAGCAGATCAAAAGCTAGTTCCAGATCTCGTTAATATACATGCGTGTACCAAATTTCAAGTTACTATAATAATAACCCATGCAGGAAAATTATTGGGACATATGAAGTAATTCCGAAATTTTACATATTTTTTACCTCTAGGTATTGTACTATATTACCAAAGATAAACATCATTCAATCATACTACTAATCTTTCAAGAGGCCTCAATAGCCACTTTTTGCATAACACTATTTGAAAAGGATTTATTACAAAATAAAAACAAAATCAATTCTTGGCAGTTATTTTTAATGTGACGTCTGGTCGCTGTCCCTCCCAGAAGGTGAAATACTAATATACTTTTGTTAAAAACAAAGTAATGTTTATGCCAATTTTCAGTTCACCTCTAATTTTGTTGGTATTTTTTATCCTGAGTCCTGCTCTAGTAAGTACTATTTATACTTGAACTTTAAATCTTTTGTTTGTTAAAGGCCACGACCTCTAGTAGATTCGAGAGTTCAGATCGTGCTTAATTTTGGGCGTGATCAAAAACATTGCGGTTATGTATGAACACAATTCATAGTAATTATACAATTATACATATAACTATAGTTTTTTTTTTATAGATATGATACCAGTAGACTAAATAATACACACCCTGAAGGTTAAATCATGGTAGTCAGCTTTGTATCAAAAACAAATTCAATCTGCAAAATACTTGCCGTATTTCTTGATGTCTACAATTGGGTTGTTGCACTAAGTTAAAATTTGAGGAGAAACTGTGTTAAATAATAACAATTATTCATAAAAAACCATTAGAAACATGTAAAAGTTGAAAATAAGGCCTTATAATATTATAACATCAATTATAAAAATACATGCATGTGGATGTGGTGTTTCCTGCCATACTGTGTAAATAATACCACCAATTCACCATAAAAACTGATCTTAAATGTTCCAATAATGAATGCTGAATGTAAAAATGAATGATTCAAAGCAAAGTCTTTTTATTGTGGAGACCATTCTAATGTCAAGGAAAAGATAATTTGAAATGGGGCGTGACGTGACAGCTAACCTCAAAAATATGTGTTTCTTTAAGATTTAAGAGTATTACGCAGCTGTTATTAAAATGTCTGCCTCATTCCCGTATTTTCAACTAAAATCTAGTTCATTATAATGTTTATGAAGTTCTAAATACTTTGTCCTAATAAAATAGGATTCTTTTTATAGGTTGGAAATCTAACCTGTAATTAGCAGTCTATTTTTATTAACCAACAGTATTAAAAAATTATTTACGTGAATTTTTAAATATTTGCCTGGAGCCAGTATGGCTCCAAGCTAAAAATGCGTATACAAACATTAAAAATGAGAATAAACTTGAAAAACTTAAAATTTAAGGTTATGTTGGTTACATGATGCAGATGCCCTATGGGTACTTATCACAAAAAACAACAAATTACAGAGGTGTTGTAGACATTTTATTTGTGGTAAGTTATTTTATCTTAATGTAAGAATTTCATTTTTAACACGGGTTTATGTTGTAGGAAAAACGGCCGTATTGTAAGACTAGTGTAGCATTCTAGTACAGTACCTAGAGGTGAAAAACATGCAAAATTTCGGAATAATGTCATATTGAACGGATTTCGTTCATTTTTGGCAGAATAATAGTAAATGCTTCACAGAAAAGTTTCTATATTGTGCGGGGGCTTGCTACTTAAAAAATATATATTTATTGGAGTTGAAGTAGAATCAAATTTTAAGAAGAAAAGGTTCTATGCAATTTTTCACATAAATTGATAGTTTTTAAGTTATAACGACTTCAAAATTGCGATTTTAGCTTAAACGGCTTTCGTCAAGTATCTCGAAAAGTATTACTTTATCGAAAAAATGTTACAGACCAATTACAGAAAGTACAAACTGGGAAATAATTATATTTTTTGTTCATTGATGTAGGATTAATAATTTCGGGGATATTTAAGTTTACATTTGGCATCCAAGTGTTCTTAAGATAATTATTTAGAGTGAGAGTTAAATATCTCAGAAACTGTGACTCCTACGTCAAGTATGCTAATAGGTAGAATAATAGGTTATTAATTAAGTTTTCAACTGTTTCTGTAGCATAAAAAACAAAGAAGTTGTGACCGAAGCAATGTGCGTCTGCCGTCTACACATTTTTTTAATAACAACGTCACCATTTTGTTACTGTAATTAGTCAGTAATTAAAAAAAATGAATTTCAAACACTGTTTCTCATTAATATATAGAATGACGTAGATGCTCAAATTTTTTGGTTTGTATACAGCACTTGCTTTAGAAAAAAATACAGTTTAAACTATAAAGGAATTTTCGATAAAACGTAATTTATTTTTTCCTTTTTCAAATATCTCAATAAATATTAGTTTTATTGAAACGGGGGTAGAGACCAAAAATAAAGCACTTACATAGATTTAATAGTTTCGTAGATATGAAAGTTTACAAATGGCGTCCGAACGTTTATAAGACGAAAAATGCAGTTTAAATGTTAAATATCTCAGAAATTGTGACACCTACGTCACGCATGCTAAGAAATGAAATTAAAGACCATTAATTGCGCTTTCAAATTATTTTTTACTCGTTCCTCTAGCATAAGAAATAAGGAAGTTATGAAGGAAAAATGTGCGTATTTATATTTTTTTTATATAAAAGGTCGCCATTTTGTTACTCTAATTAGCCAGTAATTTAAAAAAATTATCTCAAATACAGTTTTTACAGTTAAGATGTAGCATTACTTAGATGATCAAATTTTTTTGCCCATTTAAAACACTTGTTTTAGAAAAAAATGCATGCAAGGTAATTTCGAAACACTTGGTTGCCAAATATAAACTTAAATATCTCCGAAATTATTAATCCTACATCAATAAACAAAAGATATAATGAATTCCCAGTTTGTACTTTCTGTAATTGGTCTGTAACATTTTTTCGATAAAGCAATACTTTTCGAGATACTTGACGAAAGCCGTTTGGAAATACCTTTTTTTTTAAGCTAAAATCGCAATTTTGAAGTCGTTATAATTTAAAAACTATAAATTTATGTGAAAAATTACACAGAACCTTTTCTTCTAAAAATTTAATTCTACTTCAGCTCCAATAAATAAATATATTTTTTAGGTGCTACCCCCTGAGAGGAGATGGCATCCACCCCCTATAAATTAGCAAGCCCCCGCACAATATAGAAACTTTTCTGTGAAGTATTTACTATTATACTGCCAAAAATGAACGAAATCCGTTCAATATGACATTATTCCGAAGTTAAAACCTCTAGTTACTGTACTATATAACAGCTTCGACATTATTTAAAGTCAAAAGCGGGCAGTAATCTTTCGAATGTAAAATTATGTATCGCAATGACACTTGCTATGTGCATTTTAACTAGTCTTTAACTCATTTACTACGGAATGCCGTAACCCGATACAAATAATATATTTTACGACTAACTTAATGCAGACAGGCACCCTTATAAGATAAATTGAAAGTCCTTTGTAGATCAGTAACAGTCTAAAGAATATTAAGGCGGTTGCGGAGTTATTTCAGATATTTAATTGCATGAAGGAGCTGAGCAATTTAGCTCAACCTGTCGGCATTCTAACGCCATTTACGACAGATTTTAAATGACACGACAAGAAACTCATAACCCAACTATTAATTTATTCCGTGCAGCAGTTAATTAAAAACACTCCACTGATCAATTAAATAATTAACTCGTTAACCTCCACAATATTCTAGCACTTGCTCCATTACTTTAAGCTTTAACTCGGTAATGAAAAGCGAATTTTCTGTTTTGTTGTTTTATTCACTTTGTAACTTTCTGCGTCTGACGTTGATTTGTTGCGTTTACATTATTAGGGCCTATTGAACTTGACTTTGATCGGTTTGCATTCTATATTTTTTTTTCGAAGTACTGGAAGTCAGATGTTTATGTAAAGGACTGCTTGGAAGTTCGTCATAGGAACAAACTATCAAATTCATGCTTCTAACTTGTAATATGATTTTTATATCTTCTTCATTTTCATTTCCACAACGTCTTGGTAGGCATTTTCTAGTTGGCCTCCGTTTACTGTATGTGACGTCTAATAGCATCACGCCATATGTCGCGGTTGCCTGTCAGGAGTACGGTCTCACTAAATCTCCAACCCATCCGTTCCCTGGTATCATCTTGCCACTAACATCTCATTTTCCGTGAATCATTAACCGTGCTATATTATCATATTTCCGAATAATACACTGATATAAAGAAATATGGGGAAACAAGAGCGTTGGCAAGTGTGTTAATGTTATAGAACTTCACAAAATCAATCAAAAATGATAAAAAAAATTTCCAAACTACTATAAAATCCGATTATTCAGTTGCCAAAGACGTTATGTCGCCTCACGAGGTAGAGTTTTGGAAAGTTTGATGAAATTGGAGCTGAGAAAATATTTTCATGTTAATGTGGAGTGGAGTTTTTGAAAAGTTCGACCAGTTATAACTTTAAATGAAATTGAGGTAAAATTTTGATATTTAAATATCTCATTAGCCCCATATATAACTTTAAACAAAATAGAAAAAATGAAACATTAAAATAAAATTATTTTATATTATTTGATTTTATTTATAACAACGCAGAAATGCACTTGCCCCAAATATTGGTGCAAGTGCGGCATCGGCTAGTTTTAAAAATATATTCACTGTAGACAAATTACAGGGGAAAGTAGAATAGACTTTATTCTTTCATTTCGTTTTTAGTTTACTAAAATATCTCAATTTATTCGAAATTACATGAGACTGAAAAAACTAAATTCAGTGATATACAAGAGGAAGACAAATACAAAAAATCAAAAACTATATTGTGTAATGTCAAATTCAGCTGAAGTTCATAGGTTATAATAGATTAACAGCATCCATTTATGGATAAATATAAGTACAGGTGGTGTTTCCTGTCATACTGTGTAAATAATACCACAAAATCACCAGAAAAACTGTTCTTAAGTGTTCCGATTATGAATGCTCAACGTAAAAATAAATGATTCAAAGCCCCAGACAATGTCCAAATCTTTTTATTGTGGAGAACATTTCAATGTCAAAGAAAAGAAAATTTGAAATGGGTACTCATCACAAGAAAAGAAAAGAAATTACAGAAGTGTTCTAAGCATTTTATTTGTGCTATCTTAATGTAAGAATTCGATTTTTAACATGGGTTTATGTTGTAGGAAAAACGGCTGTATTACAAGACTAGTGTAGCGTCCTAGCTGTTACAAATATAAATTACCCGCCAAACTGGTGGATAAAGCAGAGTGTATTCTTAACGGCTCTTGATTAGAATGTCATTCGGTTTTTGACTTCCTAAAAAGTAGCTTTAAAGTATTTTATACAGTTTATGTAGGAATAAAGTGCAGTTGTTTTTGTTAGCTATTGATTACAATTATGAAGCTTCCGAGACGCCCTATACTAGGATGATTCATAAATTAAGAAAGGAAATTTAAAAACTCAATGTTAAAAAACTATGAAACTAAAACTGTGAAAGTGGTCTAAACAGTCTAAACAGTCCGACATGGCTACGGAAGAGTTGATTTGTAGCTATAAATGTCCTTAGAATTATGGATATTAGATATTATAAGTACATGTTACAGACATTTCTTTGAATCTTTCGTAAGTTTCATGTTGACCTGTTTTATCAATGGATAATAAATAATGTGAATGTGAATTAATTCAGATGTATTTGCACCTACTCGAGAAAGAACCTACCAGAAGTTCTAGAGCGATGAAATCCGGAATTATCTAGAGAATGGTGGCGTCATCACAGAAAAATCGAGATCTGTCATTTTTAGGTATAAAAGACCGCATTCTCGGCGGGTAGTTCAGAAAGTATAGAAAAGTAGAAAGTTTTGAATTGACAAGTGACAAGTGAGGTTAAGACTCCAAAGTGATAAACATTGTTATTTTTAGTCAGTAAAGTACATTTATGTTAATAATAGTATTGTGAAGTATCCAGTAAATTATTTAATAGAGTGTGTTAGTGGACATCTCTTGTTATAATTTTTGGAACACACGGAATTTGCAAGGGTGGTTTCCTAGACGTGGAAACACGTCACAAATTGGTGTCAGAAGCGGAATTTTATGACAAGAGGAGCTCTGAAGTTGTGCTGGAGGGTTCGAGAAGTATTCTCGAGGGTTAGTGCTAACACAGGGGACTAATTTACTGGAGATTGTTCGAGGGTTATTTTCAAACAGGAAAATAGTGTTAAGTGCATTTTTGAGACATTGTAGAACATTTTATTAGAACATTAGTGTGATAATTAGATCCTTTGAACTGAGAAGTGATAGGGACAGTGAAAAAAAACTCATTTGTGTTAGTTAGTGCGTGAAAATTATTAGAACTTTTCTATTTGGACATTAGTGGAGATTATTAAATTCTCTGGACTGGCTAGTGACAAAAGACTCTGGATAAGACTTTTTCGTGCTGTTTCAAGATTTTTCTGGAAGGTCCCATTACCGATATTGACGTGACAGTTAAATTTATTTTATTTTAACATAATCGTATGCCCGTAACAACAAGAAGTATGGCAGGAGAGAAACAAATACAGGAGCTACTTGCAGAGTTTGCGGGGATGATGGCGCAGCAACGCCAGGAAGATAAAGAAGAGTAGGAGAAAAGACGTCAAGAGGAAAAAGAGGAACAAGAAAGACGACGTCAAGAAGAAAAAACAGAACTGAGAAAAATTATAGAAGATCAAGAAAAGCGACGTCAGAAAGAAAAAGAGGATGAAGAAATAAGACGTCAGGAAGAAAAAGAGGATGAAGAAAGAAGACGTCAGAAAGAAAAAGAGGATGAAGAAGGAAGACGTCAAGAAGAGAAAGACGAATTCAGAAAAATTATGGAAGTCCAAGAAAGAAGACGTCAAGAAGAAAAAGAAGAGCAGGAAAGAAGACGTCAAGAGGAAGAAAAGCGGCGTCAAGACGAAAGAGAAGAGCAGGAAATAAGACGCCAAGAAGAAAAAGCCGAACTGTGAAAAATGATGGAGGACCTGAAGATACGACAGCAAGAGGAGAAAGATGAACTAGAAAGACGACATCAAGAGGAAAAAGAGGAGCAAGAAAAACGCCGGGAAGAATTAAAGAAAATTCTGAATGAACAAATGAAAATACAACAGGACGCTATCATTTCCACCACTGAGGAACTAAAGAAAGAAATAAAAGATGATATGGGTAGCGTAAAGTCTGAAGTAGGTGAAGTCAAGGTTGAAGTTTCTGAAGTCAAGACGGAAGTCAGTCATGTAAAAGGGGAAGTAAGTGACATCAGAGGAAAAATGAGCGACTTCGAAGGAGAAATGGAGAGACTTAAACGACAATTGAGAGAAAAAGGAGGCCAGCTAGTAACATCATCGGGCCCTCGATTAAAACCTCCCTCCTTTGATGGCCAAAGCTCATGGACAACCTGCAAGAGACAATTCGAGGCAGCAGCATCGGCGAATAACTGGGATAACGAGGAAAAGGCTATGGCATTAGTTTTGGCGTTAAGGGGCCAGGCCTCAGAATTACTTCAGACTATCCCAGTGGAGAAACAAAGGGACTTTAAAGTCTTGGAAGCTGCATTGGACTTGAGATATGGCTACCAGCATCTCGCTCAAGTATACCAGGCTCAGCTAAAATCATGGACACAAAAAGCTGGGTAAAGTTTACAAGAATTCGAATCTGCGATAGAGAGACTGGCACACCTGGCGTATACGAGTGCACCTAGAGAATTCCAGGAACAATTAGTCGTGGGGGCCTTTTTAGATGGCATAAGGGACGAAGAAGTCAGGCGAGTTCTGAGACTGACGAGACACCAAAGTAGTTGCGAAGCTTTGGTACGTGCACTGGAAGTAGAAGCCGCTTATGGGGATACTCCAAGGTCGAGAGTGCGAGCTGTGACTCTCGAAGAATCGCAACAAGAAATGAACCAGAACCCCATGTTGACTGAGATGCAGAAAATGTTTACCAAATTATTCAATAAACTGGATGACCTCGGAAAACAGGAAAAACAGCAAAACAAAGGAAGGCCGAGTGGTGGTATTAAATGTTACAACTGCGGCAAGGTGGGACATATGAAACGAGACTGTCGACAGCAGAACCCGGAGAGTCAATTAAATGCTGTGAATCTTGAAGAGAAACAGGAAAACAGTACCAGTGGTTTGCTGACTAGGAGATGCAGTGCCCCCCAGAGAAATAAAGATTTCCCAGCTTCGAGGAATTTCGAATAGTCTACTGTTACAAGGCTATGTGAATGGAAGAAAATGTCTGTTTACCATCGACACAGGTACTACGTCATCAATGGTACGGCCAGAATTTATATCGGGTATAAAGATTACCAAGAGGCAAAATGAAGTGATCGTCCGGACAACTATGGGGGACAGGGCTACGGTTCATGGAGAGG
Organism: Rutpela maculata; assembly: GCA_936432065.2. Classification (NCBI taxonomy): domain Eukaryota; kingdom Metazoa; phylum Arthropoda; class Insecta; order Coleoptera; family Cerambycidae; genus Rutpela; species Rutpela maculata. The sequence goes on from OW386293.2 coordinate 26,475,757, forward strand.
TAGACCTGGGTTTGCAGATTGGACAATTAAGGTTTGACCACAAGGTGATCGTGGCTGACATCACGGATGACTTCATTTTGGGGCTGGACATCATGGAACAGTATGGATTTATTGTTGACGTAGGAAAGCGAGTCTTAAGGATTGGGAACGAACAATTTATTCTGTCAAAAGTGAACGACCAATGCGAGAAAACCAGGCTGTTGACGACGCAGGCAGTCAAAACTCGTGCATTATCCAGAAAACCAGACAAAGAAGATTGCAAGCGCTACCCTCAGGTGAGAAAATTGCCGAACATGGTTGAAGTCAACACTGTCAAGGTCGATCTTCCAGACAGTTGGTCAAAGAAAACTCTGAGGCAAGAGCAATTGCGAGATGTAGAAATCGGACCCATGTTGCGGGAACGCGTCCAGTATGGGAGGATGTTTCCAACAAAGAAGTGGGGCTGAAGGCTTTATGGTCACAATGGGATTCACTTACGGTCGTAGACGGGCTTTTGAGGAGAGCATGGGAAAGCCCAGATGGGAAGCAGGTTGCCATGCGTCTAGTGATTCCCAGGTGTCGTGTACCAGAAGTACTCCAGGAAGCACATAATGAAACGTCCAGCAGACACTTCGGCATAAACAAGACATTGAGTAGAGCACGGGAACAGTTCTATTGGGTTAATAGTCGCCAGGATGTGGAGGCCTGGTGTCGCAAGTGTAAGAATTGTGCTGCCCGTGGGGAACCATTTTCCATGAGCAACTACAGAAATGGAAGTCGAGAACAGCCGAAGAATGACCGAGAGCAGATGAACAAAACTAGTAACCGATTGAAGGCTCGTTATGATCAGAATGCCAATACAGGAGGATTCAAGGTGGGAGATCTGGTTTGGCTGTACAACCCACAGCGGAAGGAATGGAGACCCCCGAAACTTCAACCTCCTTGGGATGGATCGTATACTGTTTTTACCCGAATTAATGATGTCGTTTATCGGATTCAACGAAGCAAAAAGTCCAAGATGAAGATCGTACATTTGGATAGACTGGCAAAATATACCGATGATTCCAATTTGCCTGACCGGGACGTTCAGGCTTAAGGAGGGGGCAGTGTGATGTGTTGCAACTCCTTCAATTAATTCAGATGTATTTGCACCTACTCGAGAAAGAACCTACCAGAAGTTCTAGAGCGATGACATCCAGAATTATCTAGAGAATGGTGGCGTCATCACAGAAAAATCGAGATCTGTCATTTTTAGGTATAAAAGACCGCATTCTCGGCGGGTAGTTCAGAAAGTATGGAAAAGTAGAAAGTTTTGAATTGATAAGTGATAAGTGAGGTTAAGAGTCCAAAGTGATAACCATTGTTATTTTTAGTCAGTAAAGTACATTTAAGTTAATAATACTTGAATTACATTGAATTAGGCAATGAAAAATGTATAGTGATGGAAATGTTTAAATTCCCAATTCATTCAATAAATTTATCTCTCTTAAAAATTGTGAAGTATCCAGTAAATTATTTAATAAAGTGTGTTAGTGGACATCTCTTGTTATAATTTTTGGAACCCACGGAATTTGCAAGGGTGGTTTCCTAGGGGTGGAAACACGTCACAATAATTTCTTTAGTAGATATACTACTTATTTTGTTGTTTTCAGTTAGATATGCATGTATATAGTTAATAAGAGTAATAGATAAAATATAAAAAGGAAATATGTAATAAAATACAAAGTATAGTTAACAAATTGATCTACATGAAATAATAAAATACATATTAGACATATTATACAGGGTGTACCATTAATAATAGGCCATAGTTCAAGGGTAGATTCTGTGGACCAATATATGAGTATATAACCAAATATGCTTTGGTAAATTTTTGCTGTGAAAAAGATACGGGGTGTCAAAATTGTAATTTTCTTTCTTTTTTGCAATATCTCAACTACCTCTTGACCGATCTTCTCCCAATTTGGTAAGCAAACATTTCTCAAGCTAAGAAACAATAATAATTTATGTATTACATCACGCTAACCTGATGATGAATATTTCATCTCTTTTCTTTTTACGAAACGTAGTGGCACCTTTGACTAGAAAATCTCATGTAGGAGTAATTTCTACCTAAAAAAAAAAAAGGTACACTTGATAGAACTTAATAATTCCAACCGTTTTCGAGAAAACTGCCGCATAGTTCTCAAAAATTCTTTGAAATCAAACCCAATTTGAAAAGGAAAAATTGTATTTATTGAAAAGTGTGCTTTGGTGGCGTCTTAGTTCTGTCATTTACGTACAATATCATTAGTTTGACATTTTGACAGAACTAAGACGTCACCAAAGCACACTTTTCAATAAATACAATTTTTCCTTTTCAAATTGGGTTTCTGAGATCTCTGCGGCAGTTTTCTCGAAAACAGTTGGAATTATCAAGTTCCATCAAGTGTACCTTTTGTACGTAGAAACGACTCCTGCATGAGATTTTCTAGTCAAAAGTGCCACTACGTTTCGTAGCTGTAATATACCTTGCAGCTTTTGTACTTTCAACCACTGCAATGCCAAAACGATCATGTCTCTTTTTAAAAATTCGCTGACTATAAATATATCTACCACAAGTAGAATGTCAGAATTAGCTTTTACAAATATACTGCCTTAGTCGTTTTGAAAAAAACAATAACAGCAAACACTAATCACTACTAGCTAAACGTCAAATTTAGTTTTGGCATGTGAGGTTATTTTCTTTGTTGTCAACAATGTCAACTTGTTTGTCTTCTTCTGTAAAAGTTCACATCTAACTACCGCTATGATATCACTTCCGTTTTCATGGCACATTCAAATAGTTTAATAATTTTTTTGTTGCGCTTACAATTTTTCTTCCAAATTAAATATTAACACTTCTGCTATTATATTTCACCATTATTGAAAATTCGTCAATAACCTATTTGTCAAGAATGTAATTTATTTGTCAGAGAATTGTAAATTTAATATAAAATAAAATATTTAATGCAGAAATAAGAGCAATTTATATTAAACAGATATCTGAAAATTTAAATAATACGGATCTTCTTATATTCTGATATGCGAGATACGTTTTTCCAGCGATATTTGTGTATGCTAAATAATTTCACTCATGATTTTGTATACGCAGAAGCTAACAGGAGGGTTTGCGAAATTTTCTCAATTCTCTCATTCCATATTCTCCATGCGTTATCGCTAGTGTTTCTGCTCCTCGTGTTCACTTTGGGAAGAACAAAGGAAACTTAGTTTAGTTAAAGCAAATTTAAACACTGCGGTTTGATACGACTTCTTGTTGAACTATGAGAGTTGTAGCTTCTTTAATAAATCTATCGCTAGTTATTATCAATTAACAAATGATAATAATTTCAGTTGTATAATGGTTACTTAATTATTTGTCATTTTATTGATGTAATAATAATTTACAAAATAATTCATTAATCTGTAAAATATTTCGTTTGTATAGACTAACAATTTACACCAACTAAATTGCAACTTCATATACAGGAGTTCCGTAGTTAAGTATTTCCTCTCAGATTGTGAAAATTTAAGTTTTCAGTTTCATCTACTTGTTTGTCTGCTGGCGCTATATATATATATATATAAAAAAAAAACTTTTTGATTAAGAAATATAATATTCGGCAGGTAGTTGACTCTATAGTAAAGGAAGAAACCTGATATACTTTCAGTGTAAAATATAGACGGTGGACACTGGACACCCTAAAAAAATAATATTTCGCACGTAACTAACACAATTGCTATTGAAAGAGTCTGCTATACTTTCAGCGAAAAATATACAGGGTAGTTACTCCAAAATAATTAATTAAGAAGCCACTTAAGAAAATAATTATTCTACTTCCACCATCCACGTATAGCAAAACTAAAAAAAAAAATTTTATTTTGTTCAATCAAAAAAAATATGAAAAAAAATATACAGGGTGGTCACCCTAAAAAAAGTTAAGAAATGTGACGCAGCACTATAATATTTACAGATAAAAATTTTTTAGATGTGATGGAGTACAATAATATTTCACATGCAGACAACACAACTAGCAAACAAGAAAAATATGAAAAAAATATGCAGGGTGGTTTCACAAAATTAAAAAAAAGATGTGACGGAGGACGATAATATTTCGCGTGCAGCTAATACAACTCTCAAAGAAATAATTTAAAAGATATACAGATTGATCGCCCTGAAAAAATAATAAAAACATGTGGCGGTGGACGATAATATTTGGCATGTAGTTAACACAACTGTTAAGAAGCAAAATATGAAAAATATCCTCTAAAAAATTATGAAAAATGTGAATTATAATATTTCGCATGTAGTTAACACAACTGTCATAGAAGAGAAATATGAGAAATATACAAGGAGGTCATTATGAAACATAATTGTGTTGGATATAATATTTGGACTGAAGTTGATAGAATTACAGAGGAATAAATCTGAGATACTTTTAATGGAACGGCAGAAAAAAATAATATTTGAATGCAAACTGTGCATTTTTAATGAAGCTGTGCGCCAGAGATAGAAGTTTTGGGTAAATACGTTTCCTGATTTTTTAATTTTGAATTCAGATCCGCAATCGGCAAACTGAAAAACATAAATAATCTATATTTTAAAAATAGATCGGCAGTAATTTTTTAAATATTCAGTTTTTCGATTTTGGGGCCGGAAACTGAAAAGTTACCTTTTACTATAAAAATCACCCATAAAAAATGATCATTAGATGTGACAAACTTTATAAAGGCATCTTCTTCACTCCTATAACTTCAACGTCTGTTGAATTGTAATTTTTTTAGAATTATTCATGTTTTCACGGTATTGGGAAGCCACATTGAATTCGCCATCTTGAATTTTTCAGTTGTTGACCTCAAATTCTAAATCAGCAATCTGAAAAACCTAAGAAGTTGTACTTTTCCTTAACTAATTTAATAAATTGTGAAAGCTGTTTTAATAGCATTTTTTTCTTAATATGAATTATCTAAACAGGACAATACTCCACAGGGTGCCATTTGGCATGGTTGGTCCTTACAATAAAGAGGTTCAGTTTCGATTAGGACGCGTTCCTTTAGGAACCAAGAAGGCAGCCATTTTTTTTTAATTCAATTACAATCGCTGTTATTGGTTCAAAATTTTGGAGTATGATCTCTGGTTAATGTACATCTGGCGAATAGCAAGACGGTGTCTATTTTCCACTAGAAGCAATGTGGCCGCTATATTTGGATCAAATACATTGTACAATCTAATATTTCCAAACTGAATATGTTGGGTATGGTGTTCGGCTGCCTTGTGCATCCTGAACGCAAACATGAATTCCTTTTTCTCATAGGAAGCTACAAAAAACTACAAATTGCTTTATTTTAAAAAGTTAAATTTTATATGTACCTATTATAATTTTAAACTTTTTTTTTATGTTCGTACTTCGAGCAATTTTTTTGCGGTATCTCAACTCCACAGGATGCCATTTGGCATGGTTATTCCTTACTCTAAGGAGATTCGTTTTCGATTAGGACGATTAGGACGAGATAATCTTTTTCAATCAATTTTAACTTCGAACCCGGATTCAGCAGGTCAAATTACATAAGGATATACTGGTATAGTCGGCCAAACAGACCACTTTGTTTTTGTTTTGGCGGTGTTTTTTGGGGTAGGGTGTGAAATACGAGCCAATCTGACAATTCTGACTTCGGATTTGGTTTCAGCAGGTCCAAATACATAAGAATACACTTGTCTGGTCCGCCACTTGTAGGGGTGTTTCTCGGGTTGAAAAACGAGCTAATCTGTCAATTCTACTTCGAATCCGAAATCAGCAGGTCAAAATACATAAGGATACATTGGTATAGTTCGCCGGACAGACCACTTTGGTTTTGTTTTGGGGGTGTTTTTTGGGGTTGGGGGTGAAAAACCAGCCAATCTGACAATTCTGACTACGGATTCAATTTGAGCAGGTCCAAATACATAAGAATACACTGGTCTGGTCCGCCGGACAGACCATTTTTTTTTGAGAGGTGTTTTTTGGGGTTGGGAGTGAAAAACGAACCAATCTCATAATTCTGACTTCAGATTCAGTTTTAGCGGGTCCAAATACATACGGATACACTAGTTTGGTCCGCCGGACAGACCACTTTTTTTTGTGGGGCTGTGTTATTAATATTAGTTGTCTAATAGTGTGTATATACTATTAACTTGACCTAACAGGAAATAAGAACTGCAAATCAGTGATCAGGGAGTAACAAAAAACTCAACTTTTTCAAGAGTAAAATATTTGATCATTTTACATTTTCAGCATCTTAATATAAAATATGTCTTTTATATTGCTTTCTAGTGGAAAATGGACACCGTATTCGTATTCGCCAGATGTAATTTAACCAGAGATCATACTCCAAACGTTGCGCCAATATGAGCGATTGTAATTACTTTTTCTGAATGGCCGCCATCTCAGTTTCTAGAAAATTGTTGACACCCCAACTGAAAATGAATCTCGTTGGACTAAGAAATAACTTCCCAAATGGCATCCTGTGGAGTTGAGATGTTGTAATGAAGCGTATTTTCAACCCGAATAAACCATATGTATTTTCCATAAATAAATATGTTTCTGCTGAATTATTTAATAAAAATTACCAGGCTGTGAAATACAATTATATCACCGCATAAACTAATAGGCCTCCACTAGGCCCAACAGTTCTGAAAGTGTATACTAAACCGTGATCTCTGCAGAAAGCAGTCAGTTGCTACCAGTGAACGACAGCGAGCACAAGTGCCTTCTCCAGGGAACCCGCCAGCAGACGTAAGTTACAATATTTGAATTATATTTCCGCGACACTGTACTAAGTTGCGCCTACCTCAGTCAATATCCACGCGCACCGTCTCCCCGTCATTACCGTGAATAGAGGGGATAGTGGACTAGATACCCGACGCGCCGAGATCAGAAAGTTCAGTTCCTGACGAGCTCCAACAGCGATCAGACGTGCCCACTGCAGCCAGCTCCGGAAATAAGAGTAAGTGAAATTTTTCTAAGACCGGGAGACAGAAAATAATGGTAAAGTCCGCGATTTCTGACTTGTAAAATATTCTTCATTTAACCGTTTCATCTGAAAATAATACAAGTATTCATTTACCGCTACGCACCGTGGCTGCACATTCTCCCACTCTACCGGATTGTTGAAAGAGGAAAGTCTTTATTAAAACTCGTGATATCAAACAGTCGTGGTCGGCCGCTCCACGACTCAAGACGTACCTAGCTGTAAGTAAACAGGAGCCCCGCCAACCGTGCAAAGACCGATCCTCGAAGATTGCTCCTTCCTCGACTACGTCATTACCGCACGCAGCAAATATAGAGTCCCCCACTCTAACCGAGAATCTTCTGTTATAGTCACCGCTGAGAAGACCGAACCCGGCAGTTCTACAAGAGACCGTCACCAGACCGGACGTGGGCCAGGACGAAAAGTGAGTAGGTTCAAAAATAATAGGTAAAGGTAACGAATTGGCTGATATTAGGGAATCATATCTTTCTGTTATTTGTTTTGGTAAGATCTGTGTTCTCGGGGTACCAGAGGGTCTAGTCGTCTCCCAGAAGGTACGCCGTGGGCATAGGTTGGGCGCACCAATGACTCTAGGGTCTAGTCGTTCTTTTCAGAGGCTGTTGTTGTGCTTACCGCTTTAATTATTCTTTGTTACCTATATCACTGTCACTGGTAAAGTTCTGTGTTCTTGTAGAAGAACGCACTACCGGGCGTCAAAATGACGCGACACCAATTTATTTCTCAGGGGGCGCCAGTCGCGTATTACCCCGTTCTTCTACCTCCCAGGCGGGTTCGAGATAAGATGCACTTCGGTAGCCGAGTAATGGGACCAAGGCGGCATAAGTACGAATCAGTACGAGTTTCGGAAGCTGTTTTTCTTATGCAAGAAGACAACTTCTATTTTAATCATTTTAAGTCAACAAAATTAACGTATACCCCAAATGGAAACTACGAGTTTCAGAAGCCGTTCTTCGCTCAAGAAGACGCTTCAATTTTTTTTTTATACTTTTTTCACAAGTCGTGATGACCGCACGAGTATCGTAAGCCGATTTAATCTACCTTACGAAGTAGAAACTACGAGACGAGTTTCAGAAGCCGTTCTTCGCTCAAGAAGACGCTTCAATTTTTTTTTATACTTTTTTCACAAGTCGTGATGACCGCACGAGTATCGTAAGCCGATTTAATCTACCTTACGAAGTAGAAACTACGAGACGAGTTTCAGAAGCCGTTCTTCGCTCAAGAAGACGCTTCAATTTTTTTTTTATACTTTTTTCACAAAGTAGTGATGACCGCACGAGTATCGTAAGCCGATTCAATCTACCTTACGAAGAACCAATTTCTAACCATTATAAGTTAACAAAATTCATGTTAGAAAAATATTTCATTAAAAACAACACATTGTGTTTGTTAATCGACGCGTCCCAGTCGACGACTTGCTAAAAAGTCAATCTAGTTGCAGAACTGCATTTTCCATGTGCAGAAATGGAAAGATGACCCAGCCTGTCGCAAGGGCGCGGCATGGTGAAGTCTGGAACTCAAAGGCGAGGACCGTCCAAGCTGCGGCATGGAGATATAGACAGCCTCTTCTAGAAAGGGCCGAAGTTAAGCAAGAGCGAGACCAGGGCGAAAAAGCGAGTGCAACGAATTAGTGAGAGTGGACGCTAATCAAAATTGTGCTACGCTTCGCTTCGCTTCGCACCTCGACGCGGGTGTAATTAAGTTGATAAAAATGTTGTATCAACTTGGCGTATTGTTTAAAAAAATGTATTTATTTTTAAGTTAGATAGGCGAATCAGCCGTCTGCCCCAATTAAGGCCGTTATTTTTAAACATCTGTACCATAGGTCAGACCGTCAAATGAAGGCATACAGAAATACAAGTGAATATGGAAATTAAAGGCAATCGATGAGTAGAAAAGATTCAACCAAAGGAGGGGAGTGTTGTAGAACTCTCCAAAATCGTCCTAAGTTGAAGACATAATCAAAATTCGACTTAGGCAAAAATTTCATTTAAAGACATTTTTGGGAGTCTGCAGAGGCGCAGATCAGTCCAGAGATATCCAAGACCAAATTGAACGATGGAATACTCTAGTGCGACAAGCAGATAAAACCGAGGCAGAGGTGAAATTCGTCAATACAAGACAAGTGATAGGCGGCACACTTTGGACGAGAGGCGAAAATGTTATAGAAAAATTATACGTACCAAAACGTATGGTCATGAGAGTAATATCTCATTTTCACGACCGACCGGAAGTAGGTCACCCCGGCCGCGATGAAACTGTTAGAATCATCTCGGGCCGCTATTATTTTAATAATTTGTCGAGACTAGTTAACAAATATTTAAATGAGTGCATTATTTGTAATTCCGTAAAAAGCAGACAATCACAACCGAAGGCTCCTCTCAGAAGCCATGCTCCATCGCATCCGTTCGAAGTTCTAAGCGTCGATGTAATCGGACCGCTTCAGCGAACCAAAGATGCAGATAACCGATATATATTAATGGTAGAGGATGTATTTAGTAAGTGGGTCGAAGCCAAGGCGTTCACCCAAGTCAGTGGAAAAACAATAGCACAATTTATCGAAGAGGAACTAGTGGCGAGATATGGCGTTCCGAGGGTCATCATTTCCGACCAGGGAGGCCACTTCAATTCCGGCTTTTACGATACGTTCTGTACACGTAACAATATCTTCTGATTCTTCAGACAATTCCAATTCAACATCGGGGTCTCCCTTAGGTGCCGGCCTGATGGCATCGACATGTAATCTCGTCGAAGTTACCCCCTTGTGAATGAGGTAAACTTCATTGGACAATCTCTTTAAAACCTTGTGTGGCCCACTCCACGACGGTGTGAAGGTATGATCCTTCCTGATCCTTTTAGTCATTACCATATCTCCCACTTTATATACGACCGGCGTTACCGCCACTTTGGGCGCGTAACGCCATTGGTAATTTGTTTGATTTTTACGAATCTCCTTGACTCTTTCAAGGCGGGGAACGTCCGCTTGATTACGACGTTCTTGTCTATAAGCGAACATATTCCAATCACCAATCTGCGGTAATTCATAACCGAGTACTACGAAACTGGGCGTATGCCCCGTAGCGGCGTTTTTTCTTGTTCTCAAGATATATGCCATCTGACTAACATGTCGATCCCACTCGTCGTTGGGTGAACCATATAATAAGGTTTTTAAGATCTTCTTAGCTTCTTGCACCCTCCTTTCTATTGGATTGGCCTGTTGGTGGTAAGCTGCTGTGAAGAATCTTTCAATATTGTTACGTGTACAGAACGTATCGTAAAAGCCGGAATTGAAGTGGCCTCCCTGGTCGGAAATGATGACCCTCGGAACGCCATATCTCGCCACTAGTTCCTCTTCGATAAATTGTGCTATTGTTTTTCCACTGACTTGGGTGAACGCCTTGGCTTCGACCCACTTACTAAATACATCCTCTACCATTAATATATATCGGTTATCTGCATCTTTGGTTCGCTGAAGCGGTCCGATTACATCGACGCTTAGAACTTCGAACGGATGCGATGGAGCATGGCTTCTGAGAGGAGCCTTCGGTTGTGATTGTCTGCTTTTTACGGAATTACAAATAATGCACTCATTTAAATATTTGTTAACTAGTCTCGACAAATTATTAAAATAATAGCGGCCCGAGATGATTCTAACAGTTTCATCGCGGCCGGGGTGACCTACTTCCGGTCGGTCGTGAAAATGAGATATTACTCTCATGACCATACGTTTTGGTACGTATAATTTTTCTATAACATTTTCGCCTCTCGTCCAAAGTGTGCCGCCTATCACTTGTCTTGTATTGACGAATTTCACCTCTGCCTCGGTTTTATCTGCTTGTCGCACTAGAGTATTCCATCGTTCAATTTGGTCTTGGATATCTCTGGAGTGCATTTGCGCTTCTCTGACCTGATCGTTTAATTCCAATGTGGTAATCACTGATATTCGTTCCTTGTACGAGAATTTTGGTGGATACATCCTTTCCTCTTCGTCGTTTGCTTCGACGTTTGGGCCTTGAGGATTCCTGCTAAGATAGTCTGCCAATATATTTTCCTTGCCGGGACAATGTTCTATGGTGAAGCTGTATTCCTGAAGTAATAATGACCAACGTGTAAATTTCGTTTTCTCGTCCTTATGCTTATTTAACCATAGTAAAGCTCGATTGTCGGTTTTGACTATAAATGGACGGTCTGCCAAATATATTTTGTATTTCCTTATATAATTAACGACGCTCAAACATTCCAATTCATTGATATGGTATTTTCTCTCCGTCGGAGATAACGTATTACTAGCATAAGAGACGATGTGCTTCTGGTCATTATCCCCCAATTGATATAATACTGCAGATAATCCTATTAAGGATGCGTCCGTCTGCAGTATGAACATTTTATTGAAATCTGGCCGGTGCAGTCCTAGAGGTTTATTTAATACCTCTTTCAGTAGGATAAAGGATTCTTGGGCTTCTGTATTCCACTTATAGCGCCAGTCCTTCGAGAGTAGTCGGGTCAAGGGCTTAGTAATTATTGCAACATTAGGGATATATTCACGTACCCAATTACATAGGCCAAGGAAACTCTGAAGCTGGCGCCTTGTCGTAGGCACAGGATAGCTCTGTATCTGCAGAATATGTTTTTCTAAAGGTTGAGTAGTATTGGCATTTATCTTATGCCCGAGATAGGTTATACTAGATGTGGCTACCACACATTTTTCTGGTGACACTTTTAAATTATGTAAACGTAGGCGTTCAAAGACGGCTCTCAGATGGTTTACATGCTGATCTATATTTTCACTGTAGATGATAATATCATCGAGATATACTTTGCAGAAATGATGCAAGTAGCCGGTCAATACGTCTCTTGCCATAAATTTTTGGAATGTACATGGAGCGGTCTTCAATCCGAAAGGCATCACGTTAAATCGATAAGATGCTCCATCTAATGTTGTAAACGTAGAATAATTTTTTGACGACTCCTCAAGAGGGATTTGCCAATATCCGCTCTTGAGGTCCAACACCGTAAATATGTTGGCGTTTCCTAGATCCTTTATACTCTCGTATATCTTAGGTAAGACGGATGCTTCGTCTTCCGTTACTTCATTTAAGTGACGATAATCAATGCAGAAGCGAGGCTTCTTGCCGGGCCTTTCTATTATAATGGGAGGCGAACTGTACTGAGCGGTACTCGGTTCTATAACTCCGGCTTTCAGCATCTCTTCAATTTGATCGTACATAACTTTTTTCTTAGTAGGAGACATAGGATAAGGTTTGATATTGAACGGGCGGTCGTCTTTAACTTTTATTTTATGTTTCGTTGTCACCGTGGTAGCTTGGGTAGGCACCGCGGTGAACAATTCAGCGAATTCCTCGAATAGAGGTTTTAAATTATCGTTTCCGATGATCAGTTCTTCGGGAAGCCGGCATTGCTTCCTTGCTTGATGTGCCGCTTGATTCCAGAAGACGGTTATTCGCTCTTCAGTGCCGACGTAGACACATTTACGTTGATAATCGAATACGACATTGTGAGCATATAAAAACGGGGCTCCCAGAATGAGCTCTTCGTTTAAATTTTGAATGACCTGAAACGTGGTCTGAAAGGGTACATCTAGTACATTAACGTTCATGGTCGTAGTCCCGAGGGATTCTACTAAACCATCGCCACAAGCCATAACAAACGTTTGGGGAGCTGTAAGTTGATCAATGTCGTTCAAAAATTTCGGTTGGATAATATTCCTTGTCGAACCTGTATCCAATAAAGCGTTAACCGCTCGATTATTAATTATAATCTTAATGCGAGGCAGAGGGAAAGCGTCGTTAGTTTGATTGATAGATTCTAATGGAGTGAATCGGTGGGGAGATAGGTTGACTTCTTGATCCTTAAACAGGTAATTAAGGTCAGGAAGGTCATCGAAGTTTTTTAATTTAAACTTCTTGCTTCGGAGCTTCCTCGAGGGTCGCTTCGAGCCTGGTGGGGCCTGGTAGGCGGGGCTGGTACAGTTCGGCCTGGGCCATCGCCTCTGACCCCCGCTTGGTTTCCCGTATTCATATTACGATAGGGATTGTTTGGGCATTCTGCATGAAAATGCCACTGCTCCGTTGGGCAATATCTGCAAGGGCGATACGGGACTCGGGAGTTCCTTACGTCTCCAGTACCCCTTCTCGGTATATCCCCTCTGGGCAGCGAGGAAATATTATTTGCAAAATGCACCCTTGGTGCTGGCGGATTATCTCTTCTTTGAGATCCATTGAATGGTGTCCTAGATGCACCAAAGGAACTGGAGGACGGCTTCGCTAATGCGGAGGGTTCCGTTCTCCAGTTACTGCTCGATTGCTGATTCCTTTGAGCTGAAGCGGTAGAGGTGGACGCTTCTTGGTCCTTGCTCTTTTTGACATTTTGCAGAGCCTCGAATTCTTTATTTTCATCCATGATTTTGGCCATTTGTTCGGTCATCGTCACTAGTGTATTTGTATCTAGTATGACGGCACTCTTTAGGAGCATTTTCATATCAGGTCTCAACTGATTGAAGATGGTAGCCGCCTTCATCGCCTCCGGCTTAAACGGATCGATCCTCTTGAAGAGGCATACCTTCCTGGAAATAAATACTGACGTATTTTCCTCGGCATCTTGTTTCTTGCCATATAAATTAGCTACTGCTTCGGTGAGTACTTCACCTGAATCGTAACGGCTTCTGAACCGCTCGAGGAATAGAGGATACGTGGTAATTAGGGTTCGGTATTGTTCGAACCATTTCCTAGCATCGTCTTTGAGCTGTTCTGATATTTTATACAGACGGTCGTTATCCTGCGTAATTCGTACTCGGACGAAAAATTCCTCCATATGATGAATGAAGGTTTCAGGGTCTTCGTGTTCGAAGCCATGAAATTCCGCATTTGGATGCTTCGACCGATACTTATGCTCGTGTGTGGCTTCGCTTAGAGCTTTGGCAAGACCTGCTGCCATTTGGGCGAACACTTGTTCTGAGGAGGGCTGTATGACTCCTTCAGTGGTACTCGGGCCTACCCCCGAACTACCCAGTACATCCTCCGCGCACGGCCTCTCTAACCCTCTAGAGACGTTGTCCATCACAGATGTCGGCTCGTCGTAAAACTGGAAAGGCGTTGATTCATCCATATCCTTTCCAGAAAGCCCTGCTGACTAACAACGCCCCACGTTGGGCGCCATGTAGAAGAACGCACTACCGGGCGTCAAAATGACGCGACACCAATTTATTTCTCAGGGGGCGCCAGTCGCGTATTACCCCGTTCTTCTACCTCCCAGGCGGGTTCGAGATAAGATGCACTTCGGTAGCCGAGTAATGGGACCAAGGCGGCACTACCACAGATCGGAAACTACGCTCTCTCTGGACCCGAATTCCCTCGTTAGGGGTTTAGGCACCTCTTAATTTCCTGAATTTTTGCATAAAAAAATCCCAACCGAAGAATTTCTCTGCGGAGGGATTAGTTTTGGTACGCGAAAATCACGTTTTGGTCCATTAATAACGGAATATATTTCTCAAAAAACGCATAAAAAAATCCCTATCAAACCTTCGTAAAGCAACCAGAAGGTCGAACGTTAATGCGAATTAACTCGACACATCCGGCTTTCTATACGAAAGTTCCAGGGATTATAGACCGTCAACAGGCCTCAAGATCAATTAAGAAATATTAGTTCAAGGAATCCGTTTATTTAACAGAATTGGTTATACAAAATTCTCAAGAAAGAATCGTGCCTTCCCCAATCAAGGTAGTGACTTTCAGACCATACAAGCGAGAGCGCTCACGCTAACGATCGATTAGGTAGAAAAGATTCATACGTACCTTCTCAGAATCAAAATGTGAGCTTTTAGAATCATTTCAGACTCTGGGTAAATGAATAATTAAGGCTGACTGAAATTAACTTAAAAAAGTTTTACTAAATGAATTTAGTTTCGCTAGAGACTACTTAGCTTTAAAGTTCTTGTATCGTGGAGATTCACGTACTCAAACACATTCAGAGGACTTATTACTGCATAAGTTGAGTGGCGTTCGATCAGTCCACGACTTACTAACCCTTATCACAGTCGATTAATAATATCGATTTGGCAGCGTCTCACCTTCGAGCGACTATTAGGCAAAATTGAATTTTTGGATTTTTATGCACAAGGCGTTTTCCTCTATAACTTTGTCATTTGAAAAGCCCCGTTATTGGCTTTTCTACCATCGCTTTGTCTGGACTACTCAACGCGCTCGACCAAATTGCGAGCCGCTGGGTCAATCCAAACTCTTTCCATGCGAGAAACCGGCCTTGTACATGTGCATTGATTTTTATCAATTTTTGCTTATCGGCACTACGCCGGCTTTGACAAAATCTTCTATTTTGCCTTTTGGATGCAGTGCATCGTTAAAATTTTATGCTCATACTTTAGAATTGTGCTTTCAATGATCGTACCTCAAAGGTCAATGTCTTTGGTTGAGGAATAAAAAATAAAAAATAATTTAAAGTATATTTTCGTGGTACTTTTTAAACTGACTTCGTGGTACTTTTGAAAAATCCAGTTTAAGACCAATTTTAGCGTACTTTTGAAAAATCGATTTTCGAGCCAAATTTCAAGGTACTTTTGAAAAACTAATCTGCGGGTGAAATTTTGGCGTACTTTTGAAAAATCGATTTTCAAGCCAAATTTCAAGGTACTTTTGAAAAGTTAATCTGCGGGTGAAATTTTGGCGTACTTTTGAAAAATTGATTTTCAAGCCAAATTTCAAGGTACTTTTGAAAAGTTAATCTGCGGGTGAAATTTTGGCGTACTTTTGAAAAATCGATTTTCAAGCCAAATTTCAAGGTACTTTTGAAAAGTTAATCTGCGGGTGAAATTTTGGCGTACTTTTGAAAAATCGATCTTCAAGCCAAATTTCAACGCAGTTTTGAAAAATTAGTCTGCAAGTGAAACTTTGGCGTACTTTCGATAAATCGATTCTTGGGCCAAATTTTGACGCCCTTCCAAAAATATTATTTTTCAAAGTCCAATTTATGGTACCTTTGAAAAAGTATATTATTCATAAATCTTTGTCATTATATACTTCTACTCTGATATTCTGAACCAAAAACATTTTTCCTAAGTGAAAATTCGGTGTTTCTTCGAATTTTCGCCTGGTCATTTCCAACGCCTTATAGAACCCAAAACGGTCCTTGTGGACTGATCTGCGCCTCTGCAGACTCCCAAAAATGTCTTTAAATGAAATTTTTGCCTAAGTCGAATTTTGATTATGTCTTCAACTTAGGACGATTTTGGAGAGTTCTACAACATTCTCGGGGTACCAGAGGATCTAGTCGTCTCCCTGAAGATACGTCGTGGGCATGGAACCCACACACTGACGTCTCTGGGGTCTAGTTGTTCTTTTCAGAAACTGTTGGTGTGTGTACCGCCCTAATCATAAATTTATTTCAGACCAGGAGGACGAGAGCATCTGCTGGGTTGCCGCTTCCAGGATTCTTTTAGTTAGGTAGAGTTCTGTATTCTCGGGGTACCCGAGGGTCTAGCCGTCTCCCTGAAGGTACGTCGTGGGCATAGGATCAGCACACTAACCACTCTGGGGTCTAGCCGCTCTTCCCAGAGACCGTTGGTGTGTATACCACTCTAATCATACCTTGTTTCGGGCCAGGAGTTGCAGAATGCCGCTTGACTAATCATACATCTCTTCCAGCTTTGAGATTTCTAGTATTAGCCAAGTTTGACCCTTAGAATAATTAATTTTGCTGCTTTGTTAACTGCTTGTTTCTTCCTGATATCTAATGACAACCCGTAACCTGATTAACTCGGCAATTCACTCCTTTAACCTGTCATTGTCTGCCATCAACCGTACGTCACCGCCATTTTTACCGTCATACCGCTGCCTATCACTGCCTAACTTAGTAACGTCACCGTATCGCATGGTAGCACTTACCGTAATCATCAGCACGTCACAGCCTGGGTTTGCTCTTTTGTGTATTATGAATGTACTGTACATATTAAACTAGTTAGGCTGTAAATAGTTTCTTTATCATTGTAGCTTATAAGAAATAAAACAACTGATATTTGGAAATTCTGTGTTTTACTGCTGTTTGTGTAAAAGTCCAATTTTCCCAATTGACTCACTGGAAGTTACTGTTTTCTCCACTGTAGCTATCCCAGCCCTACTGTAACAGGCTGTATTAAGAGGCTAGTGTGGGACCTTTGCCCCACGTAAAAAATTGTAAAGGTGGCGCCCGAGCAACCGAACTGTTGCTAAGGTGCCAAAAGTGACCGCTTTCCGGCCTCACCGGAAAGTATACGTCACAATGTCGATAGCCATTGCTAGTATTATAATCGAAGTAAGGAAATAAAAAAACGTTCAAAATTATAAACAGAAACATAAAAAAAAATACTTTTTTAAATAAAGCAATTGGAAGTTTCTTGTAGCTTCCTATGAGAAAAAGGAATTCATATTTGCGTTCAATATGTAAAAAACAGCCGAACACGATCCCAACATTTTCAATTTGAAAATATTAATTAAAAAAAATTGTATATTGTATTAGATCAAATGTAGTGGCCATATTGCTTTCTAGTGAAAATAGACGCCGGATTCGTATTCGCCAGATAGAGATAATTCAGCCAGAGGTCATACTGCAAACGTATATTTTGCTCCAATATGAGTGATTGTAATTAAAAAATAATGTTTTTGTCTTCAAAAATGGCCGCCATCTTGGTTCCTAAGGGAAAACGTTGACGCGTCCTAGTCGAAAACAAATCTCCTTGGAGTAAGAAACAACCATGACAAATGGCATATCGTGGAGTTCAGATGCCGCCAAAAAATTCATACCGCACCACAGTGGGTCATTTTGAGAGATTTCTGGCCAAAACTCAAATGAACCGAATTTCACAGACTTCCGAGAAATGAGTAATAAACAAGCTTTTTGGTAAGAGTGGACGTTATTCTTGGGAGAACAAAAGGCCTTGATCCCTATACCTGTTTCATTTGCGTTCTACAGCTCGAGAAGGAAACACGTGTTCAAGTGGAAAATTGTGCAGTGAATATTCAGCGTTTACACGACAGTGAATTTTTGGTTTCTTTGTCTTCAATTGAACGAATCAGCCATTTCTGGCATAGAAAAAGGCAAGAGTTTTATTGTAGGCGGTTAGTTGACTTTATTTGCTATTTTGTGTCCGAATTACAGCCTTTTAGCGAGTGAGCGGTTTCAGCCGTAAATTTTGATTAAAATGAAACTTTTCATTTTTGATATTCTTTACTCCCGCAAGTTTCACCCCTATAATTTTTTTTATGAAATTGAATGTAGTGTTCTCTACATGTCCTGTGAATTGTAGCTACCTATAGCTGCTGTTCTTTGGGTAAAGGCGTTTTGAATTCGTTAATGCAGGTAAAAAATACCCAATTTTAGAAGTGATAATAACATAGGCACACAAAATTAATAAAGCGGTCTTTTTCTGGTACTCCACTGAGTAACCCATATGTATTTCGACACGTTGAATACGAATCAGGTACCCTAGCTCCGTTACCCACCAATTTTTAGTAAATCGCGAAAATAACCTAAATTATGAGTTTTTTTAGGTTATTTTCGTGATTTACAAGAAAATGGTGACCAATGGAGCTAAATGGACACCTTATTCATATTCAGCACGTCGAAATACATATGGGCTACCCAATGGAGTACCAGAAAAAGACCACTTTTTTTATTTTGTATGCGTGTAGTTACTGATATTGCAATGACTGATTTATTTCAATTCATGGAATCATTCAATGGAATTTTTTTACCATTTTTCCTCGAATTTTGACGCAATATTCTAGTCGAATCCAAACTTTCACAATTTTATTCAATTATTTTAATTTCCACCCCCTGAAACCGACCTCTATTTATCGATGGGATTTTTTTCATTATTTTTCTTCTAAACGCCAGCAGATTTTGGGGCGTTTCCAGAAGTTTCAGAGTCTTGGCCAAAAAAACGTTAAACCTGACCCACTGCACTGTGGGGATATTCCGGATTTTATTGTTCAAAAATCTCTAGAGACCTTAATATCTATCGGGTCAGTATAATTTTTTTTAAAATTAAAGGTAATTAAACTCCCTACACATCTGTCGAGGCAAATTTTTAAATGACTCGCTCAACTTTTATTAATGAGATAACAAACTGTCAACAAAACTAAAAAATAATATTAAAAATTTAAATAATGAACCAATATCGCTATGTTCATTATGACAATTAATTTTTTTTGCCTACACATAGTACATAAACTATATAGTAGTAAAATCAAACTACTAAATACATAATTTGATAGCTGACAGCTGTCAAAAAGATCAAATTAACACAAAAAATATATGTATAACATGCAAGTTATTTCTTCTTAAAAATTTACCTCGACATATGTGTAGGGAATTTAATTACCTTTAATTTAAAAAAAAAAATATCCCGATCCGATGAATATTAAGGTCTCTAGAGATTTTTGAATAGTAAAATCCTGAATTTTCCCACAGTGTACTGTGCCTGTTGCAGAACGCTCCAGAATCGACCCAAGTCGAAGACAGAATCAAAATTCGACTTAGGCAAAAATTTCATTTAAAGACAATTTTTCAAAGGTACGCCGAAGCTAGTCCAGAAATGCACTTTGAAAAATATTAAAATATTTTTCATTTTTATTCCTCCAAAGACATTGACCATTGAGGTACGGTCATTGAATGTCCTGTTCTAAAGTATGAGCATAAAATTTTAACGATGCAATGCGTCTAAGAGGCGAAACCGACGATTTTGACAAAGACGGCGTAGCGCCGATAAGCAAAAATTTGATAAAAATCAATGCACATGCACAAGGCCGGTTTCTCGCATAGAAAGAGTTTGGATTCACTCAGCGGCTCGCAATTTGGTCGAGCGCGTTGAGTAGTCCATACAAAGAGATGGTAGGAAAGCCAATAGCAGGGCTTTCCAAATAATAATATTGTGCATAAAAAACCAAAAATTCAATTTTGCCTAAAAGTCACTCGGGGGTGGATCGTTGTAATTTTACTAATATTGAACAACTGCATGGGGGCAAGTAAGTTGTGGACTAATCGAACGCCAAACAAACTTATGCAGTCATAGGTCCTCATGAATGTGTTTGAGTACATGAACCGCCACGATACAAGAACTTTAAAGCTAAGTAGTCTCTAGCGAAACTAAATTTATTTAGTAAAACTTTTTTAAGTTAAAATCAGTCAGCCATAATTATAAAATTACAAAGAGTCTAAGACTTCTCTAAAAAGCTCGTATTTTGATTCTGAGAAGGTATGCATGAATCTTTTCTACCTAATCGATCGTTAGCGTAAGCGCTCTCGCTTGTATGGTCTGAGAGTCGTTTGTCTTAATTGGGGAAGGCGCGATTCTTACAATAAGAATTTTGCTATAACCCCCTTTTTGTATAACCATATCTGTTAAATAAACGGATTCTTTGAACTATTGCATCTTAATTGATCTTGAGACTTGTTGCTAGTCTATAATCCCTGGAACTTTCGTATCGAAAACCGGATGTGTCGAGTTACTGCACCACACTCGACCTTCCAGTTGTTGTACGGAGGTTTGATAGGGATTTTTTTTGCGTTTTTCTCAGAAATCCTCGGGTGTAGAGTCCGTTATTAGCAGACAAAAGCGTGATCAGCACGACAAGAATTAATCCCACCGGAGAGACATTCTTCGATCGGGATTTTTTTATGCAAAAATTTAGCTTTTCAAAAGGTACAAAAACCCTAAACCAGGGAAACCACGGTCATCAGAGAGAGCGCCGTTAATGATCTGAGGTAGGTCAGCCTTGACCCATTACCCGTCTATCAAAGTGCACTATAGCGACTATAGCGACTCACTCACTGGAAATCGAGAAGTTCCAAAAGCGAGAAGTTTCCATGGAGTCGCTAAGAAACAAAAAGGAAAACTCGATCCATAATGGAGAAGTTTCCATGGAGTCGCTAGGAAAAATAAAAACATTCGATATAAAAATAATATATCAATATACTTAAAAATACCAAAATCATATAAAATATGAACATGTATTAAAAACAAATATACGTATATTAACTTCGATTTAAATTTTATTTATAGCGATAACGCTATAAATTTGGTGACCCCGACGTGATAATTTTATGTCCGACGTGATCATTTTATGTCCAACGTGATAAATATATGCCAGAAGTAAAAATTTTATGTCCAACGTCATAAATATATGCCAGAAGTGAAAATTTCATGTCAAACGTGATAAATATATACCAGAAGTGATCGATATATATGTCCGAAGTTATCCTGTAACTTACATGATGAAATCTACGTTATTTAATTAATTTGAAGGAGAGATAAAATCATTTCCACTTCAAAAGATAGAAGAATATCTCATATAATTACCGAAGTATAACATTTTCCTGTTTTGGAACAATTATTATCAATAATTTCAAGAAGAGATTCAATATATCAACTACTGTTATAAATTGACCATTTTATGAAGAGAAGAATTTTCCCGATGAATTTTGAATAGATGTTCCTATAATTTATGGTAATTTCCTATTTCAATCAACTGAAGTTGTACATTACAAGTACTGTCATCTGTCGGTGAGTGAGTTAAAGTACATTCCCTTTTTTATCTAAGAGAGTAATCAATCAATCAATCAATCACAATCGATTAGTTATGCAAAGACAACCTTCAGACGAGGATTTTCCTCAAACCCATTATGTCACATCTGTCAAATTACCCCCATTCTGGAAATCAAAACCAGAAATTTGGTTTACCCAGATCGAATCACAGTTTTCTGTTGCAAAAATTGTCAATGACAAGAAAAAGTATGATCAGGTTATAGCTAATTTGCCATTAGATGTGATAGATAATATATACGATATAATATCTAATCCCCCGGAAACGGATCTCTATATAAATTTAAAGAAAGTTTTAATTTCACGTTTATCATCGAGTGAGGAAAAACGTCTGAATGATCTGTTATCAGGTTCCCAAATGGGCGATCTGAAACCTTCAGATTTCTATAGATCCATGCTGAATATGGTTGGAGGATTCAGCATGGTTAGTCAAGATTTATTGATAAAGCTATGGAAAAGACGTTTACCTCAAACAGTATATATTGCCATTACAGCTTCAGGGAAAACAGACACAAAAGAGATTCTAGATATTGCGGATCAGATCTGGGAGTCAAAATTCAATGGTTGCATCGTACTCCAAAAATCCTCTTGACTCTGAGTCAACCCCGTTATCAGATTTAACTACCACTATCAAAAATTTTTCAATCACTTTTCATGATTCAATTAATCAAGTATTACAAAAACAAGAAATTTTTAATTCTCGATTAAACTCTTTAGAATCCAGACTTTCCAATCAATCCTTCGAGCCTCAACCTTCTACTTCATGCTGCAACAATTGCAAAATTCGAAGCAATTCACAAACTCGTACCACTAATCGCAATCGTTCACCCAGCCGTAATAATGTTTCCAATAAATTTGATCGTACAGACAATACTATTTGTTACTACCATCAACTTTATGGTGCCAATGCCTATTGTTGTGGAGGTGAATGGTGCAAATTCAGTAAGAATTGTAAAAAATCTGATAATTCTCAAAGATGACTGAAGTTTGATAATTCTATGACGTCTGATTTTGACATTTCTAACAGCAAACGTCGTCGACTTTTTATTTACGATAGATCTAACAACCTGAACTTCCTAATTGACACTGGTGCCGATTTATCTGTGGTGCCACGCAATGCTTCCACAGATTTAAAAAAGAATTTTGATACGATATTAACCGCGGCTAACGGTTCAACCATTTTTACATACGGTAAGAAATTGTTAAAAGTCAATCTAAACTTACGTAGATTATTTCCTTTCGTTTTCAATATAGCAGACATTGACATACCGATAGTCGGAGCAGATTTCTTGTCTCATTTTGGTTTAGTTGTCGATCTTAAAGGAGCTCGAATAATTGATAACAAGACTAATTTGTCAGTTAATTGTTTTATTAAAAATAGTCCTTTAGACAATCATAGATTAGATACACTTAAATTATTTCCATTGACAGATAAATATAACAAATTACTTTTACAATTTCCTAATTTAATTAGTTCCCCAGATTACAATTTACCTATTAAACATTCTATAGTTACTGAAGGTCATTTACCTTTTTCACGACCTCGTAGATTAGACAATCTTAAATTTAAAATAGCTCAAACAGAATTTAATAACATGGTAGAATTAGGTATCTGCAAACCATCATCTTCTCAAGTTTCCTCTCCACTCCATCTAGTGGCGAAAAAAGAAAAGAATGACTGGAGACCTTGTGGAGATTATCGACAACTAAATACGATTACCATTCCAGACAGATATCCATTACCTCATATCCACGACTTTAGCTCTCAGTTGCACGACTGCACTATTTTCTCCAAGATTGATTTAGTGCGAGCGTACCATCAGATACCTGTCGCTGAAAATGACGTTTATAAGACAGCTATAACAACTCCATTCGGACTGTTTGAATTTTCCCGCATGCCTTTTGGTCTACGCAATGCCGGTCAAACTTTCCAACGTTTTATGAATGAAGTACTTGTCAATTTACCTTTCGTTTTCGTCTATTTGGATGATATATTAATCGCAAGTCAATCAGATGTACAACATTTGGAACATTTGGAAAAGGTTTTCAAGAGATTAGACACATACGGAATTAACATTAAACCATCTAAATGTATCTTAGGAGTTGACAATTTAACCTTTTTAGGTCATCACATCTCTTCATCAGGTATTTTACCATCAACTGAGAGAGTCGAAGTCATTAATAATTTCCCTTTACCGACAACTCTCAAACAACTACAACGTTTCATAGGTATGGTGAATTTTTATCATCGTTTCATACCTCATTTTGCTGAAATATTACTTCCCCTATATTCTCTTTGTAACAGTTTATCTCATGATAAAATTACAAAGATAAATAGTTGGCCTGATCAATGTTTAGACGGATTTTCGAAAGCCAAAGACGCAATAAGTAATGCAGTAGTTTTAGCTCATCCTTGCAATAATGACGATACTATCTTATCTCTCTCAGTCGATTGTTCTAACCTTGCCATGGGTGCAGTTTTAGAGCAAAAAGATAATAAGGGATTTCTTGCTCCTTTAGCATTCTTTTCCCGTAAATTAACCACAGCATAAACCAATTATTCGATTTTTGACAAAGAACTTTTAGCATTATATACTGCAATTAAACATTTTAAGTTTATACTTGAAGGTCGCAAGTTTAATTGTTTTACAGATCACAGACCTTTAATCAACGCTTTATTCACAAAAGCAGAAAGATCTCCTCGTCAAATACGTCATTTAGAATACATAGCTCAATTTTCTTGTAAAATACAACATGTTAAAGGAAAACATAATGTAATAGCTGACAGCTTGTCACGTATTTACGACACTTCTTCCTTAAAACAAGATATTTTACCACTTCAACTTAAAAATTCTCCCTTCCTTAATGTTAACTTTGACCTAAAGTTGCTTAGTGAAGCTCAGGAGAAAGATTCAAATCTCAACTATTTATTGTCAGATAAATCATCACTAACTAAAACCAATTTCATTTTAAAAAAGATACAAATTCCAGATTCAAATGATTTTATTTGGTGTGATGTTTCTCGTGCAAAAGTCAGACCTTTTGTTCCACTTGTTTACAGACGAACGATATTCGATATTTTTCACAACTTATCTCATCCTGGTATTAAAGCCACTAGACTGTTGATTTCAAATAACTATTTTTGGCCGAAAATGAACACAGATTGCAATTTATGGTCAAAATCGTGCATTAACTGTCAAGCTGTCAAAGTCAGTCGACATACGCGAAGTGCTCTCGGGAACTTCACCATTCCGAAAATCAGATTCGACCACATCCACATAGATTTGGTAGGACCATTACCTCCATTCAAAGGTAACTCTTACATTCTTACGGTGATTGAACGATTCACTAGGTGGCCGGAAGCGTACCCTCTTCGCGACATCACAGCAGAAACAGTTGCGCGTACTTTATTTCAAAACTTTGTTTGTCGATTCGGTGTTCCCTTGTCAGTAACGACTGATCAAGGAGTACAATTCGAGTCAAGATTATTTAATGAATTTGCAAAGTTTTTAGGTTTTCATAGAATACGTACAACTCCATATCACCCAGAAGGCAACTCTTTAATTGAAAGATTTCATCGCTCACTTAAAACTTCCTTGTTAGCTAGAGCCAATACATCACATTGGACAGATGAATTACCCATCATTTTATTAGCATTTAGGACAACTCCCAAGGAAGATCTGCAATGTTCACCTGCTGAACTCATATATGGTCAAACCCTTCGTTTACCTGGCGAATTTTTCGTTGAATCGTATAATTCCCCAGATATTCCTTATTTCATTGACAAATTACGCATTTATTTTAATAATTTAAAATTTGTTCCTCCAACTTCGCATGGCAATTACAAAACTTTTGTTAGTTCAGATCTTGCCTCTTGCGATTTTATTTTCGTTCGCATTGAACGTTTAAAACGTTCATTTACTCCTTTATATGAAGGACCGTTTAAAGTTTTATCTCGTTCAGATAAGTTATTTACCTTTAAGAAAGGAGACAAAGTCATAACTGTCAATATTGATAGGGTTAAACCGGCTTTTGTATTAGTTGACAGATGTGACACTTTGCCTACCCCGATTAAAAAAGTACGTTTTGCAATCGACACGTTGATTGATTGACTATTTTCTTTTTTAACGAGGGGGTGTATATAGCGACTATAGCGACTCACTCACTGGAAATCGAGAAGTTCCAAAAGCGAGAAGTTTCCATGGAGTCGCTAAGAAACAAAAAGGAAAACTCGATCCATAATGGAGAAGTTTCCATGGAGTCGCTAGGAAAAATAAAAACATTCGATATAAAAATAATATATCAATATACTTAAAAATACCAAAATCATATAAAATATGAACATGTATTAAAAACAAATATACGTATATTAACTTCGATTTAAATTTTATTTATAGCGATAACGCTATATGCACCTTATCTCGAACCCGTCTGGGAGTGGAAGAACGCACGCTACTGGCGCCCCTGAGAAATAAATTGGTGTCGCGTCATTTTGGCGCCCGGTAGTGAGTTCTTCTACATGCCCACCCCCACTATAACTAATTTTATGAAAATATGCAAATAATTTAGTACGTGAATATCCTTTTAAAATACTTATAAAGTAATGAATCCGATTCCTTCTAACATATGCTTAGTTCAGAAAATGGTTGCGTTGCGGGTGTATAATAGTTTTCTCGGCCAGTTACGTACCTTCATTAATTCCTAATTCGTGCCTCGATACAACCAACTATATACAACTAGCAGCTTGTATATTACGATATCCTTAACAAATGCCAATAAAGTACAATAAAATAACACAATGCTGACGGTAAACGTGATAGTTTGATGAAATCCTACAAATTGATGTTTAGTAATGTAACGCAATTGCATGTAGTTATTAACATAATTAATATATTTTCCAAATAGAAATGTGTAATTGACATTAATTAGCACGAATGATTTGAAATTTACCAATACGTCGGCGTGTGAACAAATGATTGTAATCAAACACAAATAAAATATGCAGTCGCCACAGGCGTAGGTTAAAACGAGCTTTGCGGAGCTGAAATTTTTATATTTCAACTTAACATGTTCAAATTTCGTTTCATATAGTCGGAGCAAGGGATCTTTGAACTGACGTCATCATCCTATTTTGCCTGAACTAATTTATTAAAGAATGGCAATGATTTCGTTCCATAGGCGAACCAAATTGATTAATTAGTTTCTATTTCAATTTAATTGTTTTAATAAAGAACTCTGCTTCTGACGAGAAAAGCGTAAGAGACCGTTTTCATGTGGAATTGGCCAGGCTAATCAGAAAAAATATCCACATGGAAAAATGTCAGTGGCGTACCACTTTTTTGGTAAAAAATATCAGAGGACATGTCAACACCCTGAAGCAAAAAAATCACACCCTGAAATGTTAGCACGCCATTAAGGAACACTCTGTATGTTTATCAACCACAACTGGTAGTACGTCGGGATATGGCTAAAAAAAACAAGAAGCTGCACTTTTTGATTGGAATGTGCCACTTTCTGTGGTCATAGGTGATGCCTAAAGGTAACTTTCCAGATAGGAAGCTACTTGAATATCCTTGTAGAACACAAAAATGGCGGCCATTAAAGATGGCCGCCATTAGCCGCAATATATTTTTTTTGTATCTCAGCTCCTAATGATCCGATTTCGGTATTCTTTTTTTGTTTGAAAGCTCTTATGAAGAGGACACTTTTCTGTCCCTATACATGTATCTCTACATCTTAAGGATGACACTGTGATAAGGAATTCAAAAACAGAATTTTGAATGATGCTGAGAGGTTCAATGCAAACAGAATACACATTTCTTGGGATACTTACTCAAAGACTTGTCTAAAGAAACGTGTGAGAGATAAGAAAGGTGTTGGTCTTCGTCGCCAAGTAGCACAAGGAAACATGCTACCACAAAATTGGAATGATTTCCTCTGCTGCGATCAGAATAAGACAAAATTCTTCAAGTTACCTGGAGAATATGCATTTTTGAAATTTGATTGGGCTAAAGACAGTGTTGAACATGGAGCAAAAAATATAATTATTTGCACAGTAGATACTGATGTGGTTGTTTTGGCAATCTCTTTCTTTCACATTCTTAACTACAGGACTTCTGGAGGTGGATTCTCTTTGGTGCTGGGAAGTGTCAGAGATCTATGTGTATTAATGCCATGTTTGAAAGTATGGGTGAATGTAAAGCTGTTGCATTGGGGAAATAGGCTGCCTGGAAAGTGTGGAAATCATTTCATAAAGTTGTTGAAGCCTTCCAACCCATCTCTCTACCATAACAGTCTATTTCTGACAAGACTTTTGAAGTTGTGGAGAAGTTTACTGTTTTGCTTTATTACAAAGACGCAGAAGACTTCTCAGCCAAACATGTTAGAAAGCTTCTCTTTATTTTAAAAAGTCGCAGTGTACAAAGTCTGCCCCCAACAAAAGAGGCACTAAGGCAGCATTGTCTTCATTCAGCATACCAGGCAGGACAAGTTTGGGGTCGTGGATGCTCAGTGATGGACAACATTCCAGGGCCAGAAGGATGGGCATGGACCATGGTTGCTGGGAAGTGGACGCCGGTCTGGTCTTCTCTTTCTTCTATTATGGCAGCCTGCAGAGAATTGATTAAGTGTAGTTGCTCCGCCGTACAGGATGCTCCTGTTCAAAAACCAAGGTTCCATGCACGCTACTTTTCACGAACTGCACTGGGGGGTCGACAATGCAGCAATAAATACAATAAAAGGTATGCGTTTAATTGATTATTTTTAAATTCGTTCCACAGTTTCAATATCATAATATTGCTTTGCTGATCTAATGCCTTAATATAATAATAATAATATATAATTATTTTGTTTCAGGGATGAATGGGAAGATGAAGGAAATGATTGCGTGATTTAGAGTCATAAGAGCTGTATAGAAACAATACATTTACATGAGTATTTTTGAGTATTTAGTCGTTTTTCGTTTCTAAAAATTTGTTTCCTTAATGTAATAAATTTTTTAAAAATAATTAAAATCACTGTTGCTTATGAAAACAAGTTTTTCTTGACATATACGAAACCCTGTATACATAAACCCTTTTTTTGTAGGGAAAGTAAGGAATATTGAGCACAATTAAAAACTTACTTATCAATGAAATTCGTGAGAAAAGTGAAACTTCCAGGTTTTTGAAAATTGCGCAAGTGTCGAGATAAATGTGTAGGGACAAAAAAGTGTCATCTTCACAAGAGTTTTCAATCGAAAAAAAAAAAAGAAATAAAAATCGGACCATTAGGAGCTGAGATATAAAAAAAACTTAGTGCAGCTAATGGCGGTCATTTTTAATTGTCGCCATTTTGGTGTTCTACACGGATTATCAAGTGGCTCCCTATCTTTAAAGTTACCTTTTGGCATCAACTATGACCACAGAAAGTGGCACATCCCAATATCAAAAAGTGCAGCTTTCTTTGGTATACCCGACGTACTAGGGTGGCCACTGAGTCAAATTTTAAGTAACTAATTTTAATTTTGAGTTTTCACCACGTTTCTCGAAATTCAACCATTCAATCCACTGTGCATACATTTAAAAAATTATTTCAGTACCACAATAGGTTGTACTATTATTTAGCAACGATACATGCTTATCTTAAACAATTATCTTGCATCATTTGTACATCATTTTGAAAGCTTAGCTGCCAGTGGTATACTCAGAACACGTGTAAGGGTTTATTGCTATTAGGTTCTCCCACAAATACTTCGTCGCTTTAACTACGCCATTGGAGATAACCATACACATGCTTTCACAATAGCTAACTGCACTATGTGCCAATAACATGATCTCGATTTTTAATCGTCATATATACCTAGTTGTATTTCTAAATGTAATTCAATGCCTCTAAACATATGAACAATAAAATTAAACACACTTAATGGTAAACTATTTTTACCACTATATTCCCGGATATGTGTATATTTATTTATTTATTCAAGAATGTGAGTGTGTTTGGTTTGCATAATATATCAATAATATTTCTAAATTTATAGCATCCAATTTATAAAAGAGTTGAATTGTTCTAAAGATAAATAAATGCTCTAAGAAATAGCTAGGCATACACGTGGAATTGTGGAGGTTTAATATCAGTGTTGGGTTTGAACCGTTAGGGGTAAAGCACGTCATAAATAATGGATGAAAAATTGTAATAATGGTCGTGAAATAGTTATTTTCATAACGAAGTCGGAAAATAGGCGTTTCCCGAAAGAGTGCGATGTACTAAAGAACGAGCAGTAGCTAGTTCTTAAATCACATCAATTCGGGAAATACTAATAAAAAGGAATCTCTCATAGCTCGCCCAGTTTTTAAAAATAAATATCTTGTATTCCTGCTTACATCATTGATTGATTGATGTACCAGCGTCCAGTATAAATTCCAAGTAAATTGCTTGCCACCACATGTCAGACGTCCTGTAGATGTCAAAATAATTTTCAAATATATCACTCTAAATCTCGTGCCATTTTTATATTGGATATTTTTTTCTAATTTCAAACAGTTGAGGAAATATTGACTGTCCATTTAATTTTCATGGAAACAATAATAAAAATTTTCCCACCATGATGAGAGCTTTTTGAAAAACACTGTATGTTATATTTTAAGTATGTCATTATTATTTTTGTGGTGTGTTATTATATTTACTAAAATGATTGTAAAAGTTATTCATGAAATAAAGTTTAATTTATTTATTTATTTAATTTTGAGAAAAAAAGTACATGGGGACTAACAAATAAATTTCAGTCCTCTATATTATTATTATTTCAACCCCATATTATATATGTGATCATTTTTGGTAAGGTAATCTGAGTAATAATAGAAAATGTAATACATATATCTGTGGGCGAGACAAAATTTCTACCCTGTATATTTTCGACCCTGTAGGAGCGTGAGCTTGGAAAGTGGTTGTTCTAGGGTTTGCTATGTATAAACATTGCGTGTTAGCAAATTCAAGAGAAAAAAATAACTGGGGGGGGGGGTGCTGAGGAAAAAATTTACACCCTGTATATTACCGCAACTGTAGGTGTGCCAGCTTTGAAAGTAGTTGTGCTAGGGTGTGCTAGGTCTAAATACTATGTGCTAGCAAATCCAAGTCAAAAAATAACTTGGGGGAGGCTGAGGAAAAAATTTACACCCTGTATATTACTGCCCCTGTAGGTGTGCTAGCTTTGAAAGTAGTTGTGCTAGGGTGTGCTAGGTCTAAAACATTATGTACTAGCAAATTCGAGAGGAAAAAATAACTTGGGGGGGGGCTAGCGTGAACTCCCCCCCCCCTCGAAAACAGCTATTTATTATTTGCGCAGGGGTGTGCTAGCTTTAAAAATGGTCGTGCTAGGGTGTGCTAAATATTGTGTGCTAGCAAATTGGAGAAGAAAAAGTAACTGGGGGGGGGGCAAGTTGACTGACTTTATTTTAAGAACTGCAACAGATTTAAAGCATATTTTCAAATTGTGAGAATACCTTATTATTATTGTTTCATCTTTTTATAGGTCTATAAGACTATAAAAATCATTTAAATGTTTTACTCCATGTAAATGTTGACTATTTCTCAAATTTACGTGCTATAACAGACAGTTTTTCGAAGAAAGAAGTACTTTGTTAGAGGATATTTTGTCAACTTCAGGATGACGTACTGTCAGCACTTAAAAAGTTGAGGACATTATTGGACAGGAATTGTAAAATTTGTTTGTTAGTTGTGTACACCACAAACCAAGCTTAACAATACAAGTGAGTTGGACCTTATTTAAAAAGAAGCAAGTTGCAGGAAATAATCTGATGCAATCTGAATCCCCAGTTAAAATTACCTAATTTGCTTTTATTGAATCTCCAGAATCACGGGGTTAAACGGCTAAAAGTTTTGCTACTCAAGAGCTCAGAAGTCACGGGATACTCAAGATTCCGAGAACATAATCTCATGAATTCCCCTGTTCAACTTCTCCTATTATATTCCCAGAGTTATACAGTTATTGGTTTACGGGGTTACTGGGTTATGTAGTAAAACAGTTTGCTGCTGGAGCACTATAGGCTTACTTGGTAACAAGGTAACAAGGTTCTGAAGGTACAATCTAATTAATTCTCCAATCGAGAGCCTCTTATATTTTTCATTCAATCCTCATGAGGGATCATGAGGACAGATCGTCGATGCGCTATGGCACCGTCGAAGAGCTATGGCCCCATAGAGTGCTTGATTACAAGATTCTAAATGATACGAATTCCCCTACTTAGAATTTCCATTTGTTTCCGTTGGATCTTCAGAATTAAGGTTACGGGGTTATAGGATGCTGAGGTCATAGGATCATAAGTTTGTGGATGTATGATACACAAGGATCCAAGGTCACAATCTCATAACTCCCCAATCAAGATTCCCCACTATTTTCATTGGATTGCCAGGGTTATGAGGTTGAGGAGTTATGGGATTAAAGTGTTATGAGTTATGAGGTCAATAATGAAGCACCACAATGTTATTAGGGTAAAGTTTTAAAGCTAAATCACTTTTGGAGCCTGATTTAAATGAGCTGGGTAAGCTATATTACGATCCACTTTTTTTGGTGTTAAAAAACCGCACCTGACGTGCTGGGGAAAGGTTAAGGTCAGATTCGTGTTCAGCTGCTCAAAATACAAGGGATAGATATGGTCAGTACCTCAACACAGACCACATTTTTTTTGTAGGCCTGTATAATTATAACTCTGATTTTAATATATATATTTTTTTATTTATCTCTTTATTTAACGTCGGCCTATTCCCGCTACTAGGGCCCATCACCGATGCCAGGAGATGAGCTGCCCCCAACCTGGAAATTTTGCAGAACCTCTTCCCGTAAGAAGAGTAGGGATCTTTTACTTGACTAACATTTAATAAACAAGCTAAAAACGTAGGTACTCTTCGCCAATTTACCGGCTTTTTATATAATTGTTACACATTCTATAGGATACTCTTCGCAGTTTTCTTGTAAATAATGTTAGTTATTGGACATCCTAAATATTGTGATACCAACTTTGTTGAGAAAAAAAAATATATGAAAAAAAATTGAAAAAAAAACACTCACCCTGTCTGGGATTCGAACACGGGATCTTTGGATTGCAAGGCAAGCAAGCAAATAAAATTTATTAATATTCATATACATATGCGCCTCCCTGAAATCTGGCCCGGAGCCAGCCAGACAACCACGGCGCTACGCTGGACGGGGCAGGTTCGGTTCGGCTTGGCGACAATGGTAAAAAAAAAGAACAATTAAAATTCCTACCTAACTAGCGTGGGTTTAAAATTAATAATACCTTTAAAAATAATACTGCCCACATAGGCCTAAAACTAATACATATAAAACTTAGAACTAGTACCACCATCCTAAGTTGACAAGTAGTCGCGCAGAGAGAGAAGAAATATTGTCACTGTTGGACAGAAACAAACAAGCTTCTTAAGCTACCTAGCTTAAGAAGCTTAAAAATTTTGTTTGTCTCTGTGCAACAGTGACGATATTTCTTCTCTCTCTACGCGACTACTTGCCAACTTAGGATGGTTGACTAGTAACACTGAATAAATGGCTGTTGACTCTGGTGAGAAGCTAAACGAAAAAACCCGTACGAGAACTGCCGACCTGGTGGTCTCCCTGACGCCAGGAAAATGTGGTGGAAAAGGGATAGGATTTAAAACGTTTGAATTTTTTATAGGTTTATCGGCCAAAATGGAATTTTTGATGACAAAAGAACAACGAGAATAAAAAAAGAAACAAAAATAGAACATACAGAAAGATAATAGAAAGGATTGGAAAGATAAAGTTGAGAAAAGATCAAAGATAGGAAAATGGTAGGTTGTGGTATAGGAAAGTATGACTAGGGAAGAGGTTGCCGGAAGATAGGCGCTTGGTATGGTAGGGGGTGTTTGATCTGGAATGGGGCATTATGCATTCTGATTTGGATTATGTTGCTGATTAGCGAACTATTGCCCAGTTTGAAGGTGTAACATTTTTTGGAGATTTCTTGAACGTAGTCCGCTAGTGGGGATATGTCGTGACATCGTGCGTATAGATCTCTGAGGGAGGTGTACCTGCCAATATCAGAAATGCGGCGCATAAATTTGTATTCAAGAACTTTGAGTTTTCGCAAGGCAAAACTTTAGCCATTGGACCATCATACATTACTAGAAAAATTAAATGTCTGCAATATATATCTTTCGATAATCATATTTTAACGCATTAGATATATTATTATAAAATATGTATTAGTAAAATGCATAAACAAAAAAAATATATTATAGAGACAACATTTAGGCGAGATTTTTATTTAAGTACAAGCGACAAAAATTAAGAAAATATATATTTTTTAGTTAAATGATTAATAACTTTCTTATTTACTGATTGATTTTCTTCAAAAACAATAGAGTTCTTCCTCTAGCTAACACTATCTTACTTTCCAAATTTCAATACAATCGGATTTTTTTTTCTTAAGTTATCGTGACGGACAGACGGACAGATGGATATTTTGAAAGTTGTTCAGAACTCGTTCACTAACACAATGATATGGAATTTTTTTCTCTACGAGCGATATTTCCGGTTTTAGAAATGTGCTTATCAAATGCAATATACTCTTCGTTTTTGCGAGGAGTGTAATAACAAGCTAAAAACTACATTTTGATATGCTTTTTATCCCTGTTGGGATGACTCAGTACATTTTGACATGTTTTATTTTTCTTTTTTCTTTTTGCATTGACTAAAGTAAAGACTAACTACATTTTGAAATTCAGAAAGGGCATCGGTTATGGTCATGCATTTGTGTAAATAACTCGTTTATTTTTAATTTTTCGAAAAAACTCTATTTCAGATTTTTGGTCCAGAAAGGTCCTGTCTTATACTGGTTATAGAGATTGATCGACGGAATACTTAATTTTCGATTTTTATTAGGAAACTCTTCGGTATTTGTAGAATTTAGCAAAGAAATCAAGTTTTCCAGGATTTGTAGATTCGCCTTTGTTTTGTCAAATTTCTCACAAACGTCACCTAATAGACTTAATCGAGCCCTACAATCGCCATTTTTGAAAATCAAAATCGGACCTTCGGTTCGGGAGTTATCAATTTCTTTGGAAAATCATACTCGGCCTTGGAAAAAATACTTGCGGTCAACGGATTCGGGCCGCCAACAATAGTGGTGCGGGAGCTAAGTGGCTTTTTCGGACACTCATCGTTACATGCATTTTTTATGCGCTGATTAATTCTATCGAACTTAAATAACGACAAAATAGACTTCTGGCATATTGTCAGCCCATCGAGTTGGCCATGGTTCAAGATATAAAAATCAGTGAAATTATATCATCGTTACAAAGCTAATTTTTTTTGTGTGTACACATTTTATGTTTAGAATGAACAAAATAAGATCGCCAGAAAGTGTGAGCCATCAGGGGCGCAACCAGAAACGTCAAAGAGGTAAAAAACGGATATAACATCATCGTTACAAACTTTTTTAAGGTTGAGCATGTTTATTTAAATGTTTTGAATACAGAAAAAATTCCCAGAAAGAAACTCCCGTCAGTAAGGCTAGCCAGAAAGTTTAGGATTTTTGAAGAAAATTGTATTTTTTTTCGCATATTTCATCTCAGAACTCTAAACTCATCGTTACAAGTTCTGGCTCCTTTTTGCAACGTAAATATAAGCTCCTTCAACAATAGAATAGCATCCCCGTAAAGTTCTTAGTGTCAACAAAAGTACCATAGGCTCTTAAATACAGGAATTTAACACTTTCGACTAACTTGACTCCGTACCGTACCTCAGATGTATTGTATCAGTATTACCTTTCTGACTGCGCCTCCTGACGGCCCACACTTTCTGGCGATTTTATTCATTCTAAACATAAAATGTGTACACACACAAAAATGAGCCTTGTAACGATGACATGATTTCACTAATTTTTAAACAGTGTTCGTGACGCTACTGACAGGAGGTGCCCCGCTATAAGTCGATTTTATGAATCGTTATCATCCATTAAACCATAAAAATATCTTCATAAAACGATGAGCTACCGAAAAAGCCACCTAGCTCCCGCTCTATAGGCTTCATTTGTGGCCGTGTACCTTTGATTCCACCAAGTTTCATCGAAATCGATCTATATCCTGGACAGTTATCGTGCTTCCTATCCCGATTTCGAGAAAACCAGTTTTTTCGAAAAAAAAAAAAATCAATTTACATTTGTTTTTCGACATAGTCTCTGGTATACTTATCTGTAGATCATTGAAAGCGGCACCATCTCTTTTTTGAAATATCTCGATCCGACTGCCCGTTACCGAGTTATTCAATTTCTCCAGAAAAACTTGAAACGTCTATATCGGGTACTTCCGGTTTCCCAACGGAGCCGAGGCCTCCTATCAACCACCCAAATTTCATCGAAAACGGATTAGGGGGGCTGAGCGTGACAGACCGACAGACCGACTGACCGACGGACGGAATTTTCTAAATTCGCTCTCGAGTCGATAGATATGACTTTCATTTCGATCCGACGTTTTTTTCGGGTTTCGATGGTCCGCTGGAAAAATGCAAAACCTATACTAATTTTTTTTTTCAAAATGTAGTAACAAGGGACCGCCTGCTTTACATCCTCTCCGAAGAATGGTACATCTACCACATAATCCTCGTCTTGAAATTACATAGCTTCCGCGTATACAGTGATATACAAGCCGCTAGAAGTTGGGATGAGATCGCTGTGTTTCCCAAGATGGATTTCACCCATCCAAGTACTAACCGCGCTGAACGTTGCTTCAGAAGAGTATCGAAATACAATCACACTCAAAATGTCTCTCCGCTCGCCCCTATCGGGGTTGTTGCAATTGAAGGGGAAAGAAAAAAGGATATAAGTACAAAAAATTAAATGTGGAGAAAACTAGTTTTAAAGTTTTTACAATTTCTAAAAATCAGGAAGTATGCTTGATTAAATATTTCTTCAACAATTGATATCAAAAAGGCACGAATTTGAGGATTAATAGTGAAATTTTGAAAGTTTATAGTTTTTTTTTAATGCACTTGTATCGTTTTGCCGCCAAATTGAAAAATAGAAAAACTACCGGTTCCATTTAATACATATCAATAACATAGCAATTTCACCACCTTATAAATGGCGTTAATCTTCAGAAAATCACTTGTATCTTTTTGCTACCAAACAATTTGGACTTTTGGTTTTCCAAATCAGTAGGTAATTCATTATCGAAAAAAGACGGTTCAATTTTTATTTAGCGTCTACACAGTCGTCGCGAGTTTTCAAGCTTTAACATTAGGCTCATTATCAGAGAATCCTAGAATCACTATGTATCAAATTTCGTGTAAATCTGCAAAAATATTGCCATATTATTTTTGTCGTTTTGAGTTCTCAACTTTTGATATTAGATTTTTCTAAAATATGTAACTACCAATTTAATGCAATCTCGAAGGAATTTGAATTTTTGGTCACAAAATAAAATTTTGTGACAACTGAAATGTGAAACTTAATTCTCGAGTGAAAAAATCTTGTTTCCAGTTTTTGCTCACCATATGCTAGATGTATATTGATGAAATTAATATTGAACCTTCGCCGAATAATGCCTTGCAATTTGAGTAAGATTTCATAGAAGTCTCTTAATCCATTCCTGAGTAATGTTTGTATAAATAATAAAATAAAAACATTCATATAGGTCGAATTGAAAGCCTTATCCTTTTTTAAATTTTATGAAGTCCGTTAAAAATTGTAAACTGATCCATTAAAAATTGTTTATAGTTTAAAAATTAGTTTATATTTCATATATTTGTAGTTATAATTTGAGGCACTACAGAGCATTATCTTTAAAGTTTTTTATAATCTGTTTAAGCCGTTCCACCCATTAACCTTCCAATAAGAAATTAAATACAAAAGCATACACTAGTTCATCGCATGTTAAACAACACTATCCAATAATAATTGTTCTAATAAAATATTTATATTCGAATGGCAGAGACATAACTCAAACTTGGATCGCTTCATCCAACTAATGGAAATCTGAGGTCAAACTCACCTACTACGTCTCGCAATCAACTAAATTGACATTGAATATGATTCCGTGATTCCAGGATCAGTTTTTGTTTTAATCTAGGTAAAACTTCTGGACCTTGACAGAGCCCATTATGTAAACAAAGGACGATTTATAATCGATAAATATTAGCATGATGGCGGACAAATAAGTGAAGTAATTAGAACATATCTAGTAATTTATATCTCTATTTCTATAATTATTTATTTATGTGTTGTTTCCAACACACTACAAATTCAGTTAGGACAAACATTAAATTAATACAATGTTTAAATTGTACAAAAATAATGGAAAATTAAGGGTGTGCCAAGAAAAATTCGCATATTACAGTTTTTTCTGATTAGCCTGATCAATTCTACATGAAAACGGTCTCTTGCGTTTTTCTCGTCAAATGCACAGTTCTTGATTAAAACAATAAAATTCAAATTGAAACTAGTTATTAACATTGATAACACAGCCACACAAAAAAATAAAGTGTCTTGACCCTAGAGACTGACTAGGTAGACTTTATGTTTTTCGGGTCGCTGAATCCGAATCCGGGGTCCATTTGATCCCATGTCATCAGGTTTAAGGTCATTTGAAGGTCAAATTGAGATATAACCGTGAAAAATTCCGTAAAAAATTTATGTTTATGTTTTTGAGGTTGCTGAATCTGAATCCGGGGTCCATTTGATTCCATGTCATCAGGTTTAAGGTCATTTGAAGATCAAATTGAGATATGACCGTAAAAAAATTATATTTATGTTTTTGAGGTTGCTGAATCCGAATCCGGGGTTTATTTGATCCCATGTCATCAGGTTTAAGGTCATTTGAAGGTCAAATTGAGATATGATCGTAAAAAATTTATGTTTATGTTTTTGAGGTTACTGAATCCGAATCCGGGGTCCATTTGATCCCATGTCATCAGGTTTATGGTCATTTGAAGGTCAAATTAAGATAGGACCGTGAAATATTCCGCAAAAAATTTATGTTTATGTTCTTGAGGTTGCTGAATCCGAATCCGTGGTTTATTTGATACCATCATGTCAGAATCAAGGCCAAATGAAGGTCAAACATATGAAATTCAATAATACAATCTTTTTTGACCCCGGATTCTGAAAAAGCAGAAAATTTTACATCCAAATACATCCTGAACGATTCATTGAACCGATTTCTTAGGTCATTTGTTGGTTATCAAGCGGTCAAATGCTTATTTTCCATTTCTTAGCTGATATATCGATTGTAAATCGAAAACTTGCGTCTATGACTAGTGACCTTCAAGTTTTTGTGGTCGCTTATCACGATCCCGGTATCCATTTGACACCATGACGTATAAACCAAGGTCAATCGAAGGTCAAACGCCATAATTCGAATGATATAAATTTTTTAACCCCGTATTCTCAAAGAACAAAAAATCTTACGTCCAAATTCGTCTTGATCTGAGTCGAACCGAACTTTGAATTTCATATGGAGGTATTAAACTCTTTTGAGATGTTTTAAACTACATTTTTAAGTCCAAAGACCTAAATCCAAAACTTCTGAATTCAATAGCCTCAAAATTCAATAATCCAATAACCTAATAGCTCTAAAAACCTGATCCCGTAGCTATAAAATGGGGATTACAGACGATGAAATCCGTTTACTCGAATGACCACATTGCTCAATAATCCCATAACCGAGTAACCCCATAATTTTATTACTTAGTCTCTCATAGCAAAAATTCTGTTCTTTATAATTAAAGTTGTTGAGCTTCACAACTCCAAACCACGCCACTGTAATTATGGAACTCATTTTCTCACTCTGCAACTTATCATGAAATTTCTTTGCATGGAACAACCTTTACACCCAAATCAGCATAGCACTTGTGTCTGCGTCCAGGGCACCTCCTCGCGGTGACGGCGGGCAACGGAGTAAGCCCGTTATGATGTACAAAATCCGTTCACGCAACCTCCTCGTGATGTACATCGGGTAACGCTAATGCTGACGGTTTCATAATTCAGTTGAAAGATTCAAAATAAATCTGTATTTGACCTGCAGATGATCTTTCAGGGTCCAAAAAATTATATCATTCGAATTATAGCGTTTGACCTCAGTTTATACATCATGGTATCAAATGGATACCGGGGTTGTGATAAGCGACCACAAAAACTTAAAGGTCACTAGTCATAGACGCAAGTTTTCGATTTACAATCGATATATCAGCTAAGAAATGGAAAATAAGCATTTGACCGCTTGACCAATAAATGACCTAAGAAATTGGTTCCATAAACCGTTCAGGATGTATTTGGTCGTAAAATTTTCTGCTCTTTCAGAATCCGGGGTCAAAAAAGATTGTATTATTGAATTTCATGTGTTTGACCTTCATTTGACCTTGATTCTGACATTATGGTATCAAATAAACCCCGGATTCGGATTCAGCAACCTCAAAAATATAAACATAAATTTTTTACGGAATTTTTCATGGTCATATCTCAATTTGACCTTCAAATGACTTTAAACCTGATGACATGGGATCAAAAAACCCCGGATTCGGATTCAGCAACCTCAAAAACATAAACATAAATTTTTTACGGAATTTTTCACGGTCATATCTCAATTTGACCTTCAAATGACCTTAAACCTGATGACATGGGATCAAGTGGACCCCGGATTCGAATTCAGCGACAAAATATAAAGTCTACATAGTCAGTCTCTGGGGTCAAGACACTTTATTTTTTTTGTGTGGCTGTGTAATGATAAAGAGCAGTGTTAAAAAAGGGCTTTTTTGGCCCATCCGTGGCAAAGTGTGGAAGCCACTTTTTTTTACTAATTTTGGGGTGCTGAAAACGAATCCGTCACCCGTTTGGCGAAAAATTACACATTAAAAAACCACTCTTATTTGGGAATTTTGCAGGAAATTCTCTTAAAATACTAAGTTTCTATAACTGAGTAGAAAAAGAAGTAAAAAAATCAAATTCACCCTTTCAACTCTTCTCGTCATTCTTTCACCACCCATAAGAAGGTTGTTAACTACTATAACTATTATATAGTTATTTACATATTTAAAAAAAACCCAGAACACCTCATTGAGTGGTTGCTATCAGAATATAATAATCTGATTGGTGAGGAGGTGTATGAGTGTACTCAGAAGTAATCAAATTATGGGTCTCACTTTCTCAGGGATATTGATCGGTTTTAATTAACAAGAGAAATCCAAATACAAATAAAAGAAATTCTAATACACAGTTGGATGTTTTTTTATCATATTAAGGTGACTTCGCCAATTCAGATCACTCCTTAATATTTCTTACCTAAGGAGGGGATGTATGGTGTCAATATCTCGTTTAAAAAATGTTGCTTGATTTTTATAGTAAAAACTTATTTAGTTATTTAAATAATTTTTGTTTGTTAGAATGGGAATCTTTTTCATTTTATGGCCCCCTCAAATTCCAAATCTATCCACGAGACGGGTGGGAATAACTACTTTGGGACTTTCGATTCGTTTTTATTACAACAGAAATCCTGCATTACCTCTGTACTCTTAGAATGTTATACGGATACAACACTAGCAATCTTCCTTTTAGTCGTCTCAGGATGTTCGTCGATTTCCTGCACCACTGCTTCCTCAATATCGGGTGTTCTGATAGTTCGAGGTCTACCTTGCGAAGTACCTTTTTGGAAATCAGCTTCACAAAGACGGCGATAAATAGTCGAAAAGAATCGGCTAGCTGTCAAGGCACTATTAGATCTTTGCTGATACATACTTCTTTCTGGCATTTGTTGCATTACTATCTGCGAGACCATATACGTAATGCATTTTCGCCATTACTGCATCCATATAATTCACCATATTTACTGATATATTCGAATAAAAACAACAAAAAAATAAAATAAATTGAAATGAAACACTAAAAATCGAAAAAATAGTACGATGAGATGGTTTTGAACACCAACAACTTATAGACCTGAAGCCCGCCGACCACTAATTGTGTGTCATAAGTTTACGGCCAAAATGTATGAATTTTTGTTAATTTGGGGTAGTAGAGCACAAAAATGTTTATGCCAGCCATTTTTTTGGTACAGGGGCGTAGGGCAGGCTGTGGCGATCAGTTCACTGGCTGGGTAAATATAAGTCACCAACCCCAGGCTCAAGTAACCAAGGATCCAGAAAACAAAAATATAATACAATAACAAAAAATTATAATTTTAAAAATTTGAATACAAATATTTTGAAACCCTTTTCGAATCTTATTTAATAGCATTACACCGCTATATTGGTGACCCCGACGCTTCACGCATTGTATGCCTCCTGAAGCAGAGGAAGAATTAATGGTAAAGACTGAAGTATGATTTCTCTTGACACAGATCACTCCTATTTTTACATAGTTTTGCCGAAAATTATCTCCCATGGATTTCCTAGACAGCTGTGTCAGTTGCGACAAGACTATGGGGCCAAAGGAAACTGCTCGCGCTACTAACCGCTGTTGATTAGAAGACAAATTCAAATTCGTAGACTTGGAAGTATATATTCCCAACATTCTCCTAATCAATCCTAGACGGCGAAGAAGCAAAACTGTATTAATTTAAATCAATCCTAGACGGCGAAGCAGCAAACTTTATTTATCTAGTAAGTGAATTGTTTTGCCATTTATCATTATTTCTTCGTTACTAAAGGGAATCATGTCAGTCATTCAACGTTGACGTCTCAAAAATTTCATTCAAAAACATCACAAATAGCATATTATATTCAATCAATTCTTCAATCAATCAATTAGTCATCGATTTATTATTTCACCACTTTTAAAATTAGCACCTCCTACGGAGAATATTTTAACCTACATTGCTGATCGTATATGGAAGTCGTGTCAGAATTCTATGACTTCCCTTACCCAAATTCGATTTGTAACATCAATCCAACAGTTTCTACATCTAATTTGATCGCAACATTTCAAGACACATTAAATCAAATCTTACACAAACAGGAAATCTTTACATCTCAATTACTTGCTATTGAATCTAAAGTTTCTTCAATTCCTTCCACTACTCCTACAGTTTCTGGAACTTATTGCGATAGTTGTAGAAGTCGACTCGACTCGAGAAATCGCAGAGGCTCGAGGCCCCGTTCTAACAGTCGAAGTGGTACCAGCGTTAGATATAATCCATCTAATACCAAAGTTTGCTATTACCATGAACTTTATGGTCGTAAAGCATTTAAGTGTCTCGGAGATTGGTGCACGTTCGTCAAAGATGTCAAAACCGACAATCAAAGATGACTAAATGTCAATAATATTGTGACAACTGACGTTAAAATTTCGGATAGTAAACCTCGTCTCTTTATATTTGATAATACTAATAAAATAGAATTCCTCATTGACACGGGCGCTGATTTATTAATTATACCTCGGAATCTATTAACGAATACTAGGAGAAACCCCGATGCTGTACTAACAGCAGCTAATGGTTCAGTTATAGATACCTTCGGGAAGAATTTTTTGAAAATTGATTTAAACTTACGTAGGTTATTTCCTTTCGTTTTTAATATAGCAGATATAAATATCGCCATTATCGGAGCAGACTTTTTAGCTCATTTTGGTTTAGTTGTTGATTTAAAACATAAATGTTTAATCGACAATATGACTAGTTTGTCAACATATTTATTTTCAAACAATGGTCCGTCATATTCTCCTAAGTTATTTAGCATATCAAATGAATTCACTGCATTACTTTTACATTTTCCTACTTTAATTAGCTCTCCAAATTACAATTTGCCAGTTAAGCATTCCGTTGAGCATCATATTGTTACTGAAGGTCATTTACCTTTCTCACGCTCACGCCCACGTAGGTTGGATAGCGTTAAATTCAAGATAGCTCAAGACGAATTCAATAATATGGTAGAATTTCTTCTTCCGTATCCTCACCATTACATATGGTTGAAAAAAAAAGCTCCGACTGGAGACCTTGTGGGGACTATCGTCGTCTAAATTCGATTACTGTTCCTGACAGATACCCGTTGCCCCACCTCCATGATTTTAACTCGCAGTTGTATAATTGTGTTATTTTTTCAAAAATAGATTTGGTACGTGCTTATCACCAAATACCTGTCACAAAAACTGACGTTTTTAAAACAGCGATTACTACTCCTTTCGGTTTGTTTGAATTTGGTCGTATGCCTTTCGGCTTACGTAACGCCGGTCAAACTTTCTAACGTTTCATGAACGAAGTTTTAGTTATTTTCGTCTATTTAGATGACATCCTGATTGCAAGTAAATCTAGTTCGGAACATTTAGAGCACTTGAAACTTGTTTTTCAGAAGTTAGAATTGTACGGCATAAATATTAAACCGTCAAAATGCATATTAGGTGTCAGTCATTTGACATTTTTAGGACACAATATTTCTTCAGCCGGTATTTTACCTTCTTCTGAACGTATTGATGTCATAAATAATTTTCCCTCACCTACTACAGTCAAACAACTTCAGCGTTTCATAGGTATGGTTAACTTTTATCATCGTTTCATACCTTCTTTCGCTGAAATCTTAATTCCTTTACATGCACTTTGTACTAAATTACTGCATGATAAAGTTAAACTAATAAATGATTGGCCTACCGACTGTCTTGACAGTTTTTCCAAAGCCAAAGCTGCTATAGCTGGCGCAACCTTTTTAGCACATCCACGTTGTAATGATAGCTCGCTCTTATCGCTGACTGTTGATTGATCTAATGTCTCTATGGGGGCAGTTCTTGAACAGCGGGATGACGAAGGTATACTTGCCCCATTAGCCTTCTTCTCACGAAAGCTTACCTAGGCACAGACCAAATACAGTTCCTTTGACAAGGAACTTCTTTCTTTATTTACAGCGATTAAACATTTCAGATTTTTACTTGAAGGTTGCACATTTATTTGCTTTACTGACCATAAACCTTTGGTCAAAGCATTATTCACTAAAACTGAAAGATCTCCCAGGCAAATTAGACATTTAGAATTAATTGCTCAGTTTGCCTGTGAAATCCGACATATCAAAGGGAAAAATAACATTGTTGCAGACACTTTATCACGTGAGCATGATACGTCTTCTTTACAACAATGCATTTCCCCAATTTCAGCCCAAAAGTCTAACCTAGTTGATATTAACTTTGACTTAAATTTATTGAGCGAAGCTCAAAAAGATGATTCTGACCTTAAATTTTTATTATCAGATACTTCATCGAACACGAAGAGAACTTTTCATTTAAAGAAAATTAAAATTCCATATTCAGACAAGTTTATTTGGTGTGACGTTTCTCGCCCTAAACTTCGTCCTTATGTTCCTATCGTTTATAGACGGACAATTTTTGATATTTTTCACGGT
Source organism: Rutpela maculata (assembly GCA_936432065.2). Classification (NCBI taxonomy): domain Eukaryota; kingdom Metazoa; phylum Arthropoda; class Insecta; order Coleoptera; family Cerambycidae; genus Rutpela; species Rutpela maculata. The sequence goes on from OW386293.2 coordinate 26,520,735, forward strand.
TTGTCTCACCCTGGTATCAAAGCGACTAGAACATTAGTTTCTACCAATTATTTTTGGCCTAAAATGACTTCAGATTGTAATCTCTGGGCAAAAACTTGTATTAGCTGTCAAACTAATAAAGTGACAAGACATACGAGGAGCCCGATTACTGACTTCGATATACCTAAAGGACGATTCGACCACATACATATAGATTTAATAGGACCATTACCTCCTTCTAAAGGTTGTTCTTATATTCTTACTGTGATCGAGCGTTTTACTAGATGGCCCGAAGCTTATCCACTTTAGGATATTACTGCGGAAACTGTAGCGCGTACGTTATTTCAGAATTATGTTTGTCGATTCGGTGTCCCTGTCACAGTGACAACCGACCAAGGCGTTCAATTTGAATCAAAACTGTTCAAAGAATTTTCAAAATTTCTGGGATTTCATAGAATTCGTACGACACCATATCATCCTTCCTCGAATGGAATGATTGAAAGGTTTAATAAATCTCTTAAAACTGCTCTGAGAGCTAATTCTTCTACACCACATTGGGTAGATGAACTTCCTATCATACTATTAGTTTTCAGAACCATCCCTAAAGACGATTTGCAATGTTCCTCCGCAGAACTCGTTTTTGGTCAAACTTTACGAATACCTGGTGAATTTTTTATTAAATCATATACTTGTCCGGATATTCCTTATTTTATTACTAAATTACGTACTTCATTTAATAATTTAACGTTCATTCCACCTGTTCACCACGTTAATTACAAATCATTTGTCAGCCCAGACATCTCGAATTGTAATTTTGTTTTCGTTCGGAAAGAACGTTTTAAAAAATATTTTACTCCGCTGTACGATGGACCTTTTAAAGTGTTGTCCCGTACAGATAAATTGGTTACTTTTATTAAAGGAACTAAAGCCGTCACGGTAAACATTGATAGGATTAAACCAGCATATTTATTATCTGACAAATGTGATGTCACTCCACCTTCGATTAAGAAAGTTCGTTTTGCTATTGACAAATTGAATGACTGACTGATCTTTTTATTAGCGGGGGAGTAGTGTGGCGATCAGTTCACTTGCTGGGTAAATATAAGTCACCAACCCCAGGCTCAAGTAACCAAGGATCCAGAAAACAAAAATATAATACAATAACAAATTTAACAAAAAATTATAATTTTAAAAATTTGAATACAAATATTTTGAAACCCTTTTCGAATCTTATTTAATAGCATTACACCGCTATACAGGCTCCCAAATGTGTAAGAAATTATGACTTGTAAAAGTAAACAAACAGCCACAAAAAAGTCATAGGTTTACGCAGGGGGGTTGGAGGGATTTCTTAATTTACCCCCAAAAATCATGAATCCAGACTCCCATCCATTTTGAGTGGCACAATTGTTCGCCCAATTTTGAAAAAAGTCAGGTAAAAAAATTATAAGTTTATGAATGACAATCTGAAACTTGGTAAGTATGAACCTCCTGAGTGCGAAAACATTCGCGATCTTTGAAAAGTAATGCGAAGGTCTTACATTTCACGGTAATTGAGGGCGTATCGGAGCTTGCTACCACATATACTGATTACTCGTGTAATTCTATGAATATCATAAATTTATGTATCATAAATTTAGGCAATCAGAACTACACCGGTAACCAGTATATGCGGTAGAAAACTCCGATTCGCCATCAATTATTGTGAAATGCAAAACCTTTGCCCCACTTTTTGAAGATGGCCAATGTGTTTTCGCACTCAGAAGGTTCATAATTACCAAGTTTCTGATTGTCAGTCGTAAATTTATGATATTCATTGAATTACACAGGTAAACAGTATATGCTTCAGGGAATTCTGGTACACAGGCCTACAAAAAAAAAAATTCTACTCCAAGAACTAAACCTATCATGCCGTAAGCATTTTTGCGTGCTGAATCCGAATTTTTGAATAAAAAAAATTTCTACCGCGTAGATTTCGAGTAATCCGATTTTTATTGTCAAAAAAACTTTATTTTGACGATAAAACCGGGATTTACTCGAAATCTACGCTGTAAAAAATTTTTTAAATTGAAAATTCGGATTCAGCACACAAGAATACACAAGGAATGATAGGTTTAGTCCTTGGAACAGATTTTTTGTTGTAGACCTGTGCACAGATCTATAAAAAAAAATCTGTTCCAAGAACTACATCTATCATTTCTTATGTATTTTTGTGTGCTGAATCCGAATTTTCAAATTAAAAAAATTTTTACCACGTAGATTTCGAGTAAATCCCGATTTGAATCGTCAAAATACGGTTTTTGGCAATTTTTGACGTTCACTCGAAATCTACGCGGTAAAAAATTTTTTTAATTGAAAATTCGGATTCAGCACACAAAAATACTTAAGGCATGATAGGTTTAATCCTTGGAGCAGATTTTTTTTTATTAGACCTGTGTTATCATGAATGACAAGCCTGTCACTTTTCAGAGAAGGCCAATATATTTTCACACTCAGTAGGTTCATACTTACCAAGTTCCTGATTGCCATTCATAAACTTATTATTTTTGTTACTTGACTTTTTACAAAATTGGGAGAACGAAGCGCCTCCTTGTACCATCCAAAATGAATGAGAGTCTGGATTCATGGTTTCTGGGGGTAAATTAAGAAATCCCTCCAATCCCCAAGCGTAAACCCCCGACTTATTTGTGGCTGCTTTTTTTACTTTTACAAGTCATATTTCTTACACATTTGGGGGCCTGCTCTACGCCCCTGTACCAATAAAAAGGGGCTGGCATGAACATTTCTGTGCTCTACTACCCCAAATTAATAACGATTCACACATTTTGGGCGTAAACTTATGACACAGAATTAGTGATCGCCGGATTCCTGGTCTATTACTTTATGACATCAAGTATTGTTTTGAAAATGATGTTTATTCCAGGATAACTAGATTTATGTGTTCAAAAATTATTAGTCAAAACTGCTAAATGAAGCAATTTAAATTTAATTGTTTTAATCAAGACGAGGAAAACGCGACATCGTTTTCATGTAGAATTGAAAAGGCTAATCAGAAAAAATATCCACTTGAGAAAATGTCATTGGCGTCACTTTTTGGTAAAAAATAGCAGAGGACATGTTTACAGGGACGCCACTGGTGGAGCGATAAAATAACTCTCCTAACTAAAATAAAATCTAAAGTACTTTCTGAGATATTCAAAAATAACGATTTAAAAAGAAAATTCAGCACCCTGTAGCAAAAAATTTAAGCAGTTGCGGACAACATACAGTAGTGGCATGTTAAAATATTGAGTCGATGCCAATGTAAACTAGAAGAGAAGAGAAATGGACAAATAATATGCTGAAAAGAAAGAGATTTAACCTACGTTGTTGCCACTTTTCTCTCTAGCTACTTTTAGTCGTCAAGATAATCCTTACTCTTTTATTGAATTTTCTTTGTGATACATTTGCGTCAACTCATTCTGTTTCTGTCATTTCTTCATAATTAGACAAAGATTATGTTTTGAGGATATGGGTGAACTATGGATAAAAAAAAACGGCACGCCCATATTTGCCTGCCTGTTTAATTTAGATATCCCAATGGGAGATGCACACGTGTAGACTGTGGGAGGAGCTTCTTACCTGTTGCCGGCAAAGCATACCAAGATTTGACATTGGGGGAGATTGGGGAACATAAATTATTTTACGCCATGTTAAAATACGCAGCATAAATCTTAATAAGGATAACAAATCATGATGTTTCTATGAGCTACTGTTAATTAAATTATTTTAACAAGAATTATTACTCAATAAAGCCATATTAATCAATAATTGGATTTCATCCGATTTCGCATTTTCTTTTTACCCTACTCTATCCTATCACTGCAGAGTATTCGCTTAGACATCCCCCCCTAAATGACTGTGATCTGGAAAAGGGAGAAATCCTATTTGTTTAAAGAATTTTTATTTATTTTATTTATGTACCTAGGGAATGCTAGTTTAATTTTCACGCCACGTGGCTAAAAATGTGCAAAAATAAAACAGTATTTTAGTTATTTGAGCATTAAAAAATGCATCAAATAACTACCAACCAGCAAACTCCAATACGCGTAACATCATTTTTGACAAGAGTGGTACATCCCAACTCATCTTGAAATGTACTAAACAATTTTTAGGAAACTGCTGTTTTCATCATAAACGTCTCAAGCTGTAGGAGGGACAATAAGAGGGGATAGAGGGCGGAACTCTTAACATCCACAAGTGCTGGCATCGTTGTTGTTATATCGCTCTCTTTCGCGTACATTATTTTGCTCTTTATATTTCACTCTATCTTATTATGGGGATCGACCCAAGAATTTTGGCTGCCACTACTGTTCAAATGTTCATATGAACTTTTCTTCATGATATGACCTAAGGAATCACATGGTGAAATATCAGCACGTCATTAAGAAACACCCTGTATGTTACAATATCTGAAGTTTGATATAAAATATTTAATAATACTTATAGAATTTTCTATGATTTTGATCTTAAATTCGGTCATTTTGGGCTATTGTTTTATTTATTAAATCTTTAAAAGTCAGATTCGCAGTCCAAAAGCTTAGATATATTAATTTTAGTGTACATACTGAATGTCATGAATATTGTCCGGCTTTTCAAGATTTTGCCCTACTGCGCGACGTTGCCAGTGCCTAAGCTAGGAATCGGACCCAGTACACGATGGAGAGTGTGACCAAGCAAACTCTCCACATAACACGCTTTAGCCCACTGTGCTACCGTGTCGGTTTTAATGCAGAAACTATGAGTACAAGTTATTAAAGACTATTTGTCATAACCTTGAATAAACGAAAAATGATGCAGGTTAATGTAAAAAAGCTTTCTATGAAATATGTTGTTTTGCAATTGCTTAAAAAACAATACACATTTTTACTTGGCCACAAGCCCATTTTGACGTATGCGTTTTCGGTTAGTTTCAGAGTACTTGTCTAGACTTGCTTTCTGTCATATCTAAACGTTGCATATTTAAGCACATATTTTCACATAAACTTGCAGGAAATATATCACTGTGCGTCTGCTACCGGTTACACAAACAGATTTCACGTGGAGAGAAAAACAAAGCACAGTTGTTGAAAATAAGCACATTGTAGTCGTGGAAATGGAAAGAGATCGGGCTGGAATATAGAATCACGACCGAGAATGTGTCTGAAGTTGGCCCAAATGTGAACTGTTAAGAAGTTTATTTACCTTTATACCACACTTTATAGCGCTCATACTAGGGCACGGGCTCATAACAATAAAGTATTTCCAACGCCTCCTCCCCGTTGATGAAGCGCCTTTTATAATAAATAAATACTCCTACGGATAATATGCTTTACACCAATTGTGCTTCTAATCGTTTGCAGACTTTTTTTAATAACTCAATAACAATTTTGTCAGTGGATAGAGAGACAGATAGTTAGATAGATAGATAGCGTTTATTTAACTACATTATATACAAATATACATGTTTGTACATTTGTAGCAAGTCAACTAAACAAAAAACAATACTGATTGATTGATTGATTTACCAGCGTGCGGTAGGCATTGCTGCCACTCCCAGGGTTATATAGCTGGGCCTGCTACGTCCACGCTGGGTTGGACTAAGGTCATGCTTGTTTCCAGCAGCCAGAGCCACATGGCGCATGGTAAAAGAACATGGGATGGGAGGTGTAGGTATTTATGAGATGCGTTACCGCATTGTGTCGTGAGGGAGCGTTTAAGCTCCCTTTTTTGTGTTTTTGGTTCTGGGCATCTGCCTCTTCTGAATCTTCGTGTGAAATATGTGCTGTGTCTTAATATGGAGTGTTTATGCTCCTCTTTTTGTGTTTCTGCTTCTTCAAATCTTCTTTTGCTGAGTCTTCTGATTCCTCGGTTTCCGATGCTGGGTTGGATTTGGGTCATGCTTGTTGTCAGCAGCGAGAACCACATGACGAATGTTTTTTCCTCGCTTTTCTTTCCTCGTTTTTTTTTTTATCCTCTCGATTGTTGTTTTCCACGTGTAACATGGTCTCCCTATTTTTAGTTTGCTGCTGTTCAGTGTTAGCGCTTTCTTCTGCTGTCCTTTTTGCTTTAACCTTCTTGATCCTTGCCTTTATCTCTCTGCTTACCAGGGTACGGTCTGTTTGTGTGATTGAGCTTCCATTACTCCAGGTGTCAATGCAGGTTTGACTTTTGCTCCATGTATTTCTTATTATTAAGTCAAGCTAGGTTTTTCAGCGCGTTTCCATCTTCGTTAAACCATGTGTGGAGTATATGTGCATTGAAGTCTCCTAATAGTATAATGGACATTTTTCTTGATTTTTCATAGCGTTAGTGTGTGCCGGTTTTCTTTTTCTAATTGATGGCTTAGTACTCCATATAGACAGTCCTCTCTTCGGTTATTACCGATTTCTTTCTCCTCTTTGCCACCTGGCACGATTTCACTGCACTATATATAACATTATTTACTGCGTTAGAGGGGAAGCACGGTGTAAAGTTTTGATTTGTATACCTAATTAAACACTAACCAACTAATATTTCTTATCAATTACTGAAGATGTTCCGAGATATGTATTATTTTACAAACACATCCACTTATACTTTTTTAACTATATTTTTTACACGTTGTCACTATTTAACTTTTATAAACTTTTATGGGTGTCCATTGGTGACAGAGCATTACAAAGCAGGTCTGATCGCCTCGACAGCAAGATAACAAGTCCAATGTGTTGTCGCATTGTGTTCGTTATTTAATGTTTATGCTCCTCTTTTTGTGTTTCTGTTTCTACAAATTTTCTTCTTCTCCTTCTGAGATTTCTGATGCCTCGGTTTCTGGTTCTGGTAGGGTATATCGCTGCGATTTCTTTGTGGAGTTCATTTTTTCGACTCGCTTTATTTTCCAGTATGTTTGGTCGCTTCTCAGTTTGTTCATGATCCTCTTAGTTGTTGTTTTCCACGTGTAACCCGGTTTCCCTATTTTTTTCTTTTTCGTTTCTTCTGGTTTCTTGACTCAGTTGCATGAATACCCTTCCTGCTGTCTTGTCTGATTGATCAATGATCAATGACCTTGATCATTTTGTATGATTGCCGTGGCTATGTTTTCGTTTATATTTTCCGTCCTTATTTCGATGGAGCTCTCTCGTCTGGTTACCTATGCAACTCCTCTACTGGTCTTTTCATAGTGTTGGCGTGTGCCGGGGTTGTTATGTTTTCTCCTTCTAACTGATGGCTTAGTGCTCGATTTTTGTACCAGTAGCTGATGTGTCTTCGTTGTTACGTTTTGTAGTGGATACATTATTTTTGTGTTCTCTGCAGAGTTATTATTTCTTGCTTACTTTTTGCGTATTCTTACGGACCTAAACGTTTTTAATAAAATTCCTTAACCTTACCAGAGTCGTACCAGATGTGAAGTGTAGACAGTCAATATGTAAGCTAATAATGGGCAACAATTTTATCCAAGTTTTTATTATTTTTGAATTGATTTAATTTGACGCGGTGTACTGTTACTCTAATGGTACGCCCCTGGTAGCGTTTGCTGGAAGAGAATTGTTTATTAACTTATTTCTAATTTATTGCATTTCAGGTCTGTTTATGAAATTCTTTAAATTGCCTATGAGTACTTAAGACATAAATATTTTAAGGGTAAGGTGGACTTATCTTGATTGATTTATGGCCTTTCCTTCCTTCGGGTCGGGTACCTACTCGATATTTGTCGACTGTTTTCACTTTTTTACGCTGCACTGAAAGATTTAATCACACGTATTAATTAAATATTAGCACTTATCACTTAATTGTTGCTATTCGGACACTACCACCGCATGCACAATGTTTCACTTCACAACGAATGTACTTTTGGCCTATTTGGGCCAGCTTATTACCGGTTTTTCTTCCAATTTAAAAGGAACGTTATCTAATAGGCGTCTATTCACCGTAGCGTCTCTAGAGGGACTCCTCAACTAATCAAAAAACAATACTAACAAAATAAGAAAACAGGGCAATATATCACAGATTTTGTAATCAGTACGTTGTATAAAACGAATGCTATCTTACAGTACATTGATAAGAATCATATAGTAATAGGTAAGAAAAAAGTAATAAGTAATAAAAAAAAGTCTGTAAGAGTAAGTCTATTCCACATCAATATAAAATGCGTTTATTATAGATACTTATAAATTAATATTTATTGAAGTGGTGACTTTAAATAATCATCAACTGAATAGAAACAGTATTTTAGTATAATTCTTTTAACAGCGTTTTTAAAGTTAGTAATTTAACTTCAGGTGGTAGTTTATTATACAGATAAAGGTTTAGTGAATTTCTTTCTGATTTCTTTAGCCTAAAACGAGAGTTCCTTAGTAAATCTGCAGATCTTGTTCTGTAACTGTGGATATTAGAAGGGGTGTCAAAACTACTAAGTTTTTATGTATTTCGATAAGAGAAAAATATATACATATAGATAGAAAAGGCATTATGTCGAATTTTAAGAATAGTGGCTGTCAGTGTTCCCTATTGTTATTAATTCCAGCAATTGTTCTAACCGCTCTTTTTTGGAGCCGAAATATTTTTATGGCATTACTTGAATTTCCCCATAAGATTACTGCATATGAAATGCGAGAATGAATGAGTGCAAAACATGTTAAAAGTAGTGTGTTGACACCCAATACTAACCTCAACTGGAGTAATAAAAAAATTATACTTGAAAGTGGTTTGCCTAGAACGTCAACATGACCGCACCAATTCAGTTTATCATCTACTATAGTAACGTAATGTTTTCTCCATTTGTGATGCTGCGATTAGACGATACAATAAGTTTCTGTGATTTACTACTGTTTAGTTTAAATTTATTTGTAGTAAATCATTTGTCAGCAATTTCCTCAATTTGCTCTAAGTTATTACTAAGAGATGTACAATCTTTATTTGAAGCAATCAATGTTGTATCGTCTGCGAAGAGAACGCAATTATAAGGCTGAAGAAACTGACAAATATCGTTGATGAATAATATGAATCGGATAGGCCCCAGTACAGATCCTTGAGGCACGCCGTGTATAACATCACTTAAATCTCAGTTAACACTATTAACGATGACAAATAGCTTCCTATTTGTTAAATAGGATGTGAAAAGAGATTAAGACAAACCTCGTATACCGTAACACGTTAATTTCTCAAGTAGCAGATCCTGAGGAACACAGTCAAAAGTTTTAGAGAGATCACACAAGGCGATTCCTGTGTGCTTTCCCTCCTAAAAGCCACGAACTATGTAGTCTACCACTCTCCGTACTGCTTGCGTTGTCGATAACTTGGGACGGAAACCAAATTGATTTGCTGAAATTACAGAATTATGCTCAAGATGCACAGACAGAGCCCATTTAAAAGAATTTGAATTAGCTTCCCAAAAATGGGAATAATCGAGATTGGACGGTATTTGTCTAGAAACTTCATGTCACCCTTTTATAAGCGGAGAATAGTCCCACCACATCCACGTGGTGGGTTGGTCGAGAAATTGAAATGTTTTATGCATGTTTAAACTCTGCTGTTTATAAAAAGAGTTACCCAGTTTTGGTAAAGTATTAGATTTTATTTACCCCACTAACTACTCAAATTAGCTTGTCAGGTAGTTTGCAATGTGCATATAATTGTTAAAATACACAGACCAGTGATGAAAAAGTTTTTTGAATTCTATTCACTGACTCTTATACATTATTGGATGCTAATTTCAGTAGGAATAGCCACTACCACCTACCATTTCTTCACAAGCGCAAATTTTCTATTTCAATATCCATCAATTCAGTATATTATTACTTTCTTTTAATTTTTTCTAATGAATTATTTGAAGAAACTTCTATTTTTAAGTTTATTCTTGAATTCTTTACTTATTGCTCAATAAAACGAAAATAGTTACAATTAGCCATATAATAGGGAAGATTTTTTAAAAAATGTTCGTTTTTCATTTCGATATCAGATCGTCGAAAAATATGCAGGGTCTTTCATTTGAAAAAATTGAGAGACTTCAAGTTAAAAAATTCTTAATTGAAAAGTAATTTTTGGCCACCCTGTACATTTTTAGGAAGTAAAAATGATTCAAGAACATTAATTAGATGTATGGTAACTAGCATTCACATACGTTTTTTAAAACTCATAATTGTGACTTTGGAAATTTGTTCAATATGCATCTGCAGATGCTATTATTTCAACAAAAAAATTCATTACATCCAAGTGGTTGGGAGATAGTTAATAATAATATAGGAATGAATAGTCTAGAAAGACGCTTCAAAAAATGTACTGATATACATTCCGTTTGAAAAAAAAAAGGTACTTGATCCTGTAATTTCGTCTTGGCTCGCTCTGTATATTCGAGAACAATTTCTGGTTGTAGACTTTATTATCTAGTTTACTTGTATTATTTCTTTTATTTCTAGCTATTGTATAATGTGCAACATTTATATGTATAAGAATGTTCAATAAATAGATGCAGAGTATAAAGTTTACTCTAGTTTAACTTTGATTTAGTTAATTTTAATGAAGTTCATGCACCCGTTATTTGTCTAGCTGTTGATGTCGGTCGAATAGGTATAGAACTGTATTGAATTTATCGGACTGGATCTGTTTACTGTTGTGGGTATCAGTCTGACATCTTAACGACTGGGTGGTCCGAGGTGGCAAAGAATGTGGTAAGGGTTGCAACTTCCTGCACGGGTCAAGGGTAAATAATAACATTAGGAGGGCCCGCGGTGTACATTCTTATCACTACCGACTTATATACAGGGTGCCCCAACGAAAAATTAATCTGAAATTTTAACTGAATAAGGTATGAAAATTAAAAAAATAAAACAAGTCCGGTAGTAAATAGAGAACAGAGATTGACAACATTATGTAGAAATGTGGCATGTAGCTTTCAACTAGAGATGGTATAAAATACCTGTAACAGGTATTTCAGAACAGGTACGAAGGCGGAACAGCCCGGAACAGGTACCGAGTTTCAGATTTACCTGTTCCACGTATGCACGTATGCGGCAGCTAGTATAGTACCGAGTATCGGTATTGTGTTTCCGCTGTCTCCTACAGATGGATAACAGAGTATCAGGTATGGGTGCGTATGCTGGGTTTTCCTGTTCCTAGTATTAAAATCAGTATTTTTATACCTACCTAGTATTTGTGTACTTCGCATAGACAGATACTAGCATATCAATTGGGCTAGACGATCGGTGCGGTGCCACAGATTTAACACGAATGGTAATAAACCTGTGGCGATGCCTTGGTCCGGTAAGTACACATCGACAAAAGCATGCGGTGGATTTGAGTCTATTTATTCTTCGAATGTTGAATAGAATAATATGAAATAATATAAACAAATGTTTATACAGGTAGGTATATAAATATAATTTAACTACGTATAAAAATAAAATATTTCAATAAATAATAAAAATTAAAAATATATAACATTAAAAATAACGATTTTTTGGATAAAAGAAACTTGGATTTTGTTTAAATGTAAAATTTAAAAAATTAATCCATAAGCCACATTTAAAGATAGCATTGTTTTTCGGTTGTTTTGGGATCCAAAAAAAAAGTCTGCAAATCAGGGGCTGGTAACAGGTATCTGGAACAGGTATTTGGAACAGATATGCCTCTAGAATAGGAACAGGACGTACCTGTTATCGAAAAATACTGGTTTGTACCATATATACTTTCAACCCTCTCAGTTTCAGCTAACTCAGCCTTAAAATCTTAAATTAAAATGAACCCTTCGTTGGACTTTAAACTAGACATACTTTTGGCTACTGGTTTTCGGGTCTTCTTCCGCATAGACTTGGTTGGGTGCTTGACGTTTCGACCATCTCGTCGTGGTCTTCTTCTGAAGCGAAGTGAGCTCTGCTGTACTAAGGTCCTTTATTTATACTGGTTATCAGGAGGCGTGTTACGGATCATTGCTCTGGCGGAACATTGACTTCCACGTCATTGGTAATTACAGTCCGGTGTCACGATTATAGTTATTCGGATGATTATTTATTTCAATGGCTTCTCTGCATTTTCTTGGCTAATTTCTTTGTCTTGTCGAATTCTATCAAGTGACCGGTTACTTCTGAGTGTTCGGCAACTGCTGATTTTGTAGAATTTCCCTTCCTTGTATCGCTAATGTGTTCTCTGAGTCTGGTGTTCATATGTTATTTGGGCTCTACGATGTAAACTTTTTCGCAGGAACATGGTATGCTATATACTCCTGGTGTTTCTAGTTCTTCTGGACCTTGGTATTTGAGAAAATGTTGTACCACCTTCTGTTCGCATCCTTGTATATATAGTAAGTAAGCTATTGCTTTCTTTTTTTTTCTTCTGTTCGGGTTTTATCTTGTCTCTTTACTGCGTTGCCTATGTCCTGTTTGTATCCATTTTTCTATAGTAATGTTAAGGTCTGATATTCTTCTTGGAGATGTTCTGTCTAGCAAATTTGATTTGCTCTATGTACTAGTATGTTAACGGCGGCCTGTTTTTTGTGCTGGGTGTTGGTAAGAAGTAGCGTGTAGGTATCTGTCGGTGTGCGTCGGTTTTCTGTATACCTTGTGTTCTAATCCTCCATTGTCCTTCTTGAGCACAAGGACGTCCAGAAATGGGACTTTGCTATCTGTTTCAGATAGCAAACGTCTCAAACAGATAGCATACCACCAGCTCCACGAAAGCCTTAGCACCAAGATATATAGACTTTTATTTAGAACAAGGGACAGAAAACTGATTTTAAATAGAATAGAATCACTTTATTGATCAATTTTACACACCTTAGTATTTGATGTCAGTTACAAAATGTACATATAAAATAACAACATAGATTTAATTATTAGTCTGGTCCTAATATCGTCCAATTAGAAATAAAATCTCATAGACACAATATATCATGATATACCGGTAATTACTTCCACATCCAAAATTTTTATTGTTCAAATAGGCTTAGAATGTCATGAAACGTCGAGATTTTAAGTTTGAGCGAAAAAAAAATTTCTGTCTGTCGGTCTGTCGGTCTGTCGGTCTGTCGGTCTGTAACTTTTTTTTGTGCGCACGTTTACTCTGGAACCGTTTAAGATATTGACTTGAAATTTGGTACACGTATGTATTTTAACGTGATCTGGAACTAGATTATATTTTCATCTTGTTCCATCGAAGGGTTGGGGGTAAATTGGGGTAAATTTGGGGTAAATAGGTAAATTAAGCAGGTAAGAGTCCAGAAAATTGGTATTTAGTGTATTAAAGAGAAGCTAAGGTTTCAAAAAAATTTTTGGCATTAGCCACCCCCCATTACCACCCCCACCCCATTATTAAAGGGGATGAAAAAAAATTTTGATTTAGTGTGTGTGTACAAGAACCAGAAACCTCAAAATATTTTTTTACTTCATCCACCCCCACTACCACTCCCTAGCACCACCCCCACCCCACTATCGATGTGGGGTATCGTTTTATAGGTTTTTGGGGTAGAGGATTTCAAATAGTACATTATTAAAGTTCCATAAGCAATTATTTCCACATACAAAATTTTTTCGTTGTGAGAGACTTGGATAGAAAATCTGGATGTGGAAGTAGTGATTCCTTGGGCAGCGTTTTTTTACAGATAATTAAAATCGAAAATGTCATAGTAAGCATTGGCTAACAGGTGATTTTTTAATTATGTTTTTAAATATTTGAGAGGCAGTTCTTTCAGTGAATTTGGGAGGGAGTTGAACAGTGATATTCCCAAATTATTTCTTTTAGTTAGTTGCAGCCTTTGATTGGGTATTCGTATATGATTCATTGTGCGAATATTATAATCATGTGTGTTACCATTTTTTTTTACAGTTATTAATGTGCTCCTTTATGTGAATCTAGTTACAGTAAATTATTGCCGATGGTAACGTTAGAATGTTAAGTTTCAGAGCCAAGGCTTACAACTAACCATTTGGTTTACATCTACTATTGCTCTAAATGCCCTCTTTTCAACAATAAAAACTTTCTGAATGTGGGTAGTTGACCCCCAATTTATCAGGCCATAAGTCATTGTACTATGAAATAGGGCATGGTATGTCATAATTTCAGCATCTGTATTAATTCTAATCCTTATTGGTCTAATCGCATAAACTTTTTTTGACAAGCTTGTACACAGATTGTCAATATGTGCCTGCCATGTTAATTTATAATCTAAAATGATACCTACTGTTTTCACTGCTTCAGGGGTGGTTTTTTTGGTAGAGAACATTAGTGCGTTTTTTTTTCATATTTAAACAAAGTTGCAAACATCAAGTCAATATAGTGATTGATCTATAATGTTTTTTTTAATTTTACCAATATTTTTGTCTCCTATATCGCCCAGTCGCTCCGTGAACGTAGTGTCATCGGCAAATAGAACTTAAAATAACGGCATAACATGTGATAGGCCATTTACATGGATCAAAAATAATAGTGGTCCTAGAACGCTAGCTCGCGGGACACCTCCCGATACAGGCAACAAACTACTGATGACACCATTGTAGTACACACAGTGTTGTCTATCTGTTAAATAGAACGATAATAAATTTAGAGCCATACGTCTGAAACCATAATAATCTAGTTTATTCAATAAGATATCGTTAGAAACAAAGTCAAATGCCTTGGGTCTAGAAAAATCGCTAAAGTTGATTTTTTATCTTCCAATCCCTGTTACAAAATTAACAATATTAAGCACAGCATTTGATGTGTTTCTAACTTTTCTGAATTCGAATAGTTTATTTATGAAAAGGTTATTTGACCCGAAATAATTAAAATTCTTAGAGCAATTATCTTCTCAACATTTTTTCCTAAAGAAGGTATTATGCAATAGGTCGATAATTTGATTCATCGTTGATATCTCCTTATTTAAAAAGTGGAATGACATTGGCTATTTGGGTAATATACGTATTTGTTAAGAACCGTAATGAAAAAAAAAAAGATTCTCTTTAGTATTCCGAAAATACATTCACTACACTATGTGGATTGTCGTATATCTTGCCTTTTACATTGACTTTGTTTGGGATAACGGTAGTTGCATTTTTCGAGTAGATATATGACTAAAACGATTTAACACCTGATTTAATATTGCTGTTAATGTTATATACGTAGTTTTTATATGAAAATTCAATGATTTTTTTTTGTTTCATTGGATACTTTTAAATTCATTATAAGCGAGTATATCTTCGTTTTGCATATATATTTTTATATATTTTTCAGAACTTTTTTTTTTTTTAATATGCTTTATAATAATATAAGGGGCGAGCGTAGATGTCTTGACAGTGATTGTATTTCGATACTCCCGTGAAGCAACGTGCAGCGCGGTTAGTACTTGGATGAGTGAAATCCATCTTGGGAAACACAGCGATCTCGTCCCACCTTCTAGCGGCTTGTATATCAGCGTATATGCGGAAGCTATGTAATTTCGAGACGAGGATTACGTCCTTCGGAGGGGATCTAAAGCAGGAGGTCCCTTGTCTATTAAATGTTAGGCAAGTAAAAGATTCCTACTCTTCTTACGAGAAGAGGTTCGGCAAAATGTCTAGGTTGGGGGTAGCTCGTCTCCTGGCGTCGGTTATAGGCCCTGGTAGCGGAAATAGGCCGACGTTATATAAAAAGATAAAAAAAATAATAATATATTTATATCATAGTAGATACTTCGTCTTACTCGGAATATATTTAGGCACACATGCAAATATTTCATTTAATGCTGCTAACTTGATAATTTACAAAAAAATAACTTAAAATTTTCACAAAACTTAAAATTGTTCTAATTTTAATATTATGAACCAGTTCCTAGAAAGTGTTCTCCGTATCCGTAGGATATAAAACTAAACCAAGCACTGTCAAAGAATTTATAAAAATAGAAAGTATTTTTCTGCTACATTACACAAAGAATACTAAAAATATAAATTATTTATAGCCGCCTTGTTTGTCTGGTATCCTTATTTGCTCGATGAGAAAATAAACAAAACGCTTCCGAAGGTTCGTTGCATAATTATTTATTAAATTTGTTGACTATTTTTAAATTGTATAAAAATAGGTCCTCAGATTATACTTAGTTGTTGACGTCCATATAAAATGCAATACAAACTTACAACTAAAATTGCATTCTATATAAGTTCAGACAATTATATGTACATGGAAACGATATGGGGTATATTGTTGATTGTTTTTGTTAAGCGGAGAAAATATGAAGATCTAATATTAAGAAATTATACTTGCTTTTTTAATTGGTCGGCATTTTCCGTTTAAAAAATGTTCGAACAGTAATATGATTTAATGTAACATTACGAGTTATGAGAAATGCGTGATACTATGTCTGATGTTGATTTTAAGATTTAAAAAACCACTACCTAAGGAATCACTACTTCCAAATCCAGACTTCCTACCCAAGTCTCTTACAATGAAAATACTATATATGCACTCCACTGTGTGAAAATAATTGTTTGTGGAACTTTAATAATATAATATTTGAAATCCTGTACCCCAAAAACTAATAAAATGATATGCCACATCGGTAGTGGCGGTGGTGGGGGTGAATGAAGTGAAAAAAAATCTTATAATTAAAATGGCTACTGACATAAATAAAAATTATACAAAAGGAATATTTTCTGGCTTATTTAAAATTATAAAAGTTACTACTTTTTTTAAAAAGGGAAACATGGGGAAATCCAATGACTACTACCTATTTAATTACCTATTTGTTTTTTTTGTAAACTGACAGAAATTCTGTTAACCCATTACCTCCCACTGTACTTATTTGAGTACACCGTGAATTTTTGCTTCCCGGCGACATCAATTAAAATATTTCTACAAACGAATGCCTTGGTAGGACTCTGCAATGTGTAGGAAACGCATAGTTTCAAGTTTTTTTTTATGGATGGGGCATTTGTAGTAAATGACAACTTAAGAGATTGAGTAAATAAGTTGTCCTAAATCCCGTGCTTTCAAGAATTAGATTTTATAACGTGAAAGTTAAAATATTCCATTTGAGGTGGTAAATTAGGTTTTAAGGTATGTTTAGTTGTCTATAATATCGGGACACACCATTTTGCATTATTTAAAAAAAAAAAAATGAGAAAAACGGCAGTGTACCCAGATATGTATAAGTATATTCGAAATATCTTTTCAGAAGTTGCTTCGACATGGATACTGAATTTCAGCCAATCGCTTCAAAAAGTTTTTACGGCAAACGTTCCAAAACATTAGGAGAAGCAATGGAAGAAGTTTCTTCTGCAAAGCACGAGCCAGCACCGCCTGAGGTAAATATATAAACAGATGAGGAAGAATTCGACGAAAACGATTGGGTATTTTCAACTTTCCCAGCGATATTTCTGGAGAAGTACAACTTCACTATTCCTCAGACGACGAAATTCCCTTATCTGAAGTAGCTGCTAGAAATAGGGAATTCGCAGAAAGCGACTACGGCAGCGATGACGATCCCTATGGTAACAAATCGTGACAGTATAGAGCCCCTGAAAAAAGTGAAACAGTGGTCTTTGGCAGAAAAACAAAAAATTGAGTACCTCAGCCACATTTGTTTTCATGTTATGGGTGGACTCAACCTTCTCGACCAAGCAGTAAATAACTATAGAATATCTATTCGCAGAAAGAAATGGTGGTGGCCTCTACTCATTCGTTAAACGTTGGAATCGTAAATGCATGGAGAGTACACCTACTGGCTCATAACGATAAAATTGATTTACCTGGTTTTATGAGAGATGTTGCTCGCCATTACCAAAAAGCTTTTGATCAGGCGACCTGCTTCTCTTCCAAGAAGTATCGCGGAAGACAGCGAAAAAAATCGAAAAACAGCCAAGGTATCGTCAATGTACTTACGAGCAAGATGGAGTTGTCGAAAGTGTGACGTCAATTTATGTGTTGGGCTTGATTGTTTCATAGCATTTCATTCAAAGAAATAAATAATATTCATCTGTAATGCATTTTTAAAAGAAATGAAAACTTTTTATGACTTAAAATTTTGCATTATTTTCTTATACATTTTCCCGTTGTACCCATTTGAGTACACCATTTTTTTTCAAAAACTTGCAAACAAAATTATTTGTACTATTTTTTTCTAGTGTAACTGTGCATAGGAGTGGCCAACTAAACCAAAAAACTCATAAGAATAAAGAAAAAATATTCGTGGAAGGTAATGGGTTAAAGTAGTCACTGACTAAGTTTTTTTGACAAAATGCCATAAATTATAATTCTCAATTAGATTTTCGCCCTAAGATTTCTACCAATCAAGCAGTCCAACTGATAGTGGGTGATAGTAGAGATATTTGAGGAAGGGATTCATAATAGTCCTGCATTATGTGATCTATCTAAAGCTTTCCACTGTGTTCCTTACGACTTATTTAACCAAGCTATCATATAAAAGGTTTACCTCTAGCTCTACTAAAATCATACCCAAAAAATAGAAAGACTCTTTTAGTAAAGTTAAACATGGCGCCCCGCAAGGATCTATTTTGGAACCACTGTTTTCTTTTACCGACAATACAATCTTGTATGTTTCAAACACATTTTTTTCCTAATCTACTAAATTGTTTAAGTAAACGTGAAGAAAACTCTAAACTAAATGATTCGTTACAAATAGGCAACCCTTTGCGGACTAGTGGTTATCCTGTGAAACTACCTTAAGTACACAAAAATGAACTTAAGACAAATAATGAATTAATTAAATACGTGAAACTATGTGAATTTTATGACAATTTTTTCTTTTTTCATTATTTGAAATAATGTTGAGAATCGTGTGTCAAAAGTTGTTTGATTTTATGTATTTGGTAGAACAATGATGTCTGAGAGTTCCACGTGTAGAGGTACGCAGCACTGAATATCCAGTAGTAAAACATATTTGAATCCCAAACTGTCCATTGGAAAAAATGGATAATGACACTAGTACTGGTAGACAATGAAATGAAATGGGGTACAAAAAGTATGGGGTACAAAAATAAAAAGAATAAAGTTAGGTTACAGTATGCAATATGCAATAAGTGACACCTGCATCTCAAAGCATCAACCAGGAAGAGATGGAATCACCTAAGCACGAAATACTTGTTTTGTGAACTCCACACTTTCCCGGTTGATATGTAAATTGATTGCATAGCTTGATATATAAAAATAGAAACAGAAATGAACAAGGAGAGAGGAGAATATAATTTAATATTTAATAAAAACAAATCAGTAAGGGTTCAAAACAGCAGCACTCGGTAGTTAGTACTTAAAATCGGAGAACTATAATTGGATAAGATAGTGGATATTTGTAACGTAATTCGTAGTTGCAGGTAAGTATAGCCAATAAAGTAAATAGTTTTTATAGTTAGATACAGTTCGAGAGTCTGAAATAATTGTCGAAATTTTCATATTAATGCAGGATAAACTTTATAGAATCATGATTGTGAGTGATAAACTTTTTTATTTCTATTTTATATTTATTAAATTTTTCTAAATTTTTTAGACGCAGTGGTAAAATATTATATAACTTTGGACCGAGATAGAAGACAAATCTTTGTGTATGGCTTTTTTGAATAACGGCAAACCTATAAACCTACTTTTTGCAAACCTAGTATCATATCTAGGATGGGCTGGTGAGGGATTTTTGTCAAATATGTGTAATAAACAGTGATAAGCGAAAAGATTTCTTATGTTGAATACGTCAGCGTCTTTATATAATTGTGTAGAAGACTAAAGTTTTTTTTTCTTTAAAATTATCTTTAGAATACTATTTTGGGCTGTTTGTAGAATATTAAGTACATTATTACATAACCCTCCCCAGATAATAATACAATATCTAACCAATGACTCTACTAGCGATTTATATATAACCATTAAATTTTTCTTATCTAATATATATCTTAATGTGAAGAACTTATGTGTAAGTTGTCTAATTTTTTTTGTGAGATAAGTAATATGCTCGTTCCATCTTAGATGATGGTCAAGCTTGACACCTAAATATTTGATAGTATTAGTTTTACCAATTTTGGGGCAATTGCAATTTGCTTGTTGTAAACATGTATTATTGTGTATATGTAGTATATCTTTAGTAGGTTGATCAGTAGCTATTGATGTGAATGTTAGAAATTTCGTTTTTTGGATATTTAAGCTCAATAAACTAAAGTTTAGCCACTTAGAAATCAGTGCTAAACTTTCTTCTGCATTACTATATACAATATCCCATGAATTTTCTGAAAATACAATAGCAGTGTCATCAGCATAAGATATTAAGTGGCCTTGAAATTGTTTTAGTTTAGTGATGCTATTGATGTATACAAGGAACAGAATTGGACCCAATACAGTCCCTTGTGGCACACCCATTTTAACCGTGAGAGAGTCACTGTAAACGTCATCAATTTTTACGCGTTGCTTTCTACTTGTGAGGTAATCCTCTATTAAACATAATGCTGGTCCCCGTATACCATTGCTTTGTAGTCTATCTAGTAACATTTGATGTGACACTGTATCGAAAGCTTTCGCTAAATCGAGAAATACAGCCATGCTTTTTTTTTTATTTATCTAGGTTTGCCACAATTTCTTGTATTAAGTCCAACATTGCATGTTCTGTACTTATATTTTTTTAAAGCCAAATTGTCTATTTGTGATCACGTCATGTTTATCAAAAAATTCCACCAGTCTCTTTTTAAGACATTTTTCAAATATTTTAGCGAAATTATTGATAACTGAGATAGGTCTATAGTTGTTGATTTTTTTTTTCAATTCAGATAAGAATTCTCTAAGAGCAGATATCCTTATGTATATTGATGATAATTATAAGGTTCATAAGGGTTATAATCGTATCCCTTGTCGCTTTTTATTAGTCCTGAAAGGGTTAAACCAAATAGTGACAAATAACAGAAACTTGTTCTGTCATCAAATGCTGTCTGTAAGGGAGTACGTGTTAAGCTACTAGCTATTGCTTTTGGGTAACAAATTCACTTGTCTTGATCATGTTGATAATTTTCTGGTTTAATTTATTTATTACATCAGTTGAGATTAATCATAAAAGTAATAGTGTGCTCTCACCATATTTTGCCTTATTATAATACTCTTCGCAACTACGCAAACGAAGAGTATATTGCGTTTGATCGGCACATTTCTAAAACCGGAAATATCGCTCGCAGACAAAAAATTTTCATATCGTTATGTTAGTGAACGAATTCTGAACAACTTTCAAAATGTCCGTCTGTCTGACCGTCCGTCACGTTTTTTGTAAACACGATAACTCAAGAAAGAAAAATCCGATTATACTGAAATTTGGACAGTAAATTAGTATTAGCCAGAGGAAGAATCTTATTGTTTTTGAACAAAATCGATCAGTAAATAAAAATGTTATTAATGATTTAAATCTGAGAATATATATTTTTTATTTTTGTTTTTGTAAAAATTTACATTTTTTACACTTTTTTACGTGTTAGGTAGTTCTTACGCTTTTGACTCGGAATCTAAGGGTCCAAGGTTCGAAACCCACATGGGGTATAGTATAGTTTTTTTTTTAATTTTTATTTTATTTTACACTAACTAAGTTCATTCTAGCAAATTAAAAATGTCTAAAACTAACATTATTTGCAAAAAACTGCGAAGAGTATCCTATAGAATGTGTAACAATTATATAAAAGAGTACGTTTTTATCTTGTTTAATTTTCGTATTCTTACATCGTAATCTTATGGGAAAGCTCATCACATCATGAAAATCTCATATAGAAATAGTAAATGTAAGAACGGATTCGGCGCCTGAGGGTAGATCCTGCAATTGGTGTCAAGAACTTCTACATCCATTACGCCTCTGCCACAGACCATGGTGCGTATTATGTCATAGTGGCCTTTGTCAACAGTTTATTTTTCAAAATTTATTTTCCTAAAAAATCAGAAATAACTCATAATAATTTTTGATATATACTACGGGAGCCCGCCCTAACTGTACGTGCACCTGCACGTACCGTGCACCTGCACCGTGCGCCAAATACGCGTTGGTAAACACTTCTTTTAATATGCTCGATAAGGCAAGCTCTTGATAGTGGAATGGAAGAAAAATCAACTTTAGTGTTAATTGAAAAAGACAAATTTTTGTCACTACATTTCTATCTAATGACAATTAGGTGAAGCTCGTCTATGCTAGCGCATTTCTTTGATCCATATATGGCACATTCAAATGCCTCTAATGATACGACTAATTTTTCATCAATATTTCTGCTGCTTCGCAAATCTTGAAATGATCGGATATATTTGGTATAGGGGTTTTATCTTTCCTTTTCCCTTAAAGGCGCTGACTGAGTCACATCCAATAAATGAATGAAGGCCCAGTAATGCCGAACATTTTTGAAGTCCGTACTCGGACCATACGGATATGTTAATAAGCCTTCTTTTATTACCAAATCCAGTATCAGATAGTAATTTACATTTAATTTTATTGGAATGAGCCAGCAGAATCCAAAAGATGCCACTATCAACACTTTTAAGCCTAATCTGTTCATAACCCATTGTTACCGTTTTCAAAATAAATGTCTGCAAATTATATTATTATTATTATTAATTTTTTTTAGTTTATTTTATTCTTTGTTATGTTAATAATATAAAGTTATATTATACGCCTTACAATAATTGTCAAAGTTATTTCATCTAAATGATTTTATCGATATATGAATTTCCATGTTTTCTTAATTTTGGACTCATTTATCTGGAAACTCCCATCAAAACATTGTATAGAAAAAAAATTGTAGAAAATTTTATGCACGTTGTTTTTGTCCATCTTTTTTAGTTTTTGTGTTAAATGACATTGGCAACAGTTTTTTTTTAACATATGGCCAGTTTTTTTGGGACATGGCTTTAATCTTTATGAAAAACATTGTCCCCAAGGATTGGGGGGGCACGTACACTTAGGGAGAGCTCCCAGATATGTCTTACATTTAAAAGAACGGTCCAATTATTTTATTTTTAATTTCAAAGTAAATTAATAATATCAACACTAGATTTTTCTCGGAGCTGATTTCTAATTTTCTAGACGTTCAATTTGCAAACTTCTGGACAATTTTAATCGGAAATTCGATTTTTGGAATAATCCAGGTTTCTTAAAATTGAATATAAATACACGCAGTCCAATTCAGTTCCTTACGAGTTCTCTTCAACAAAAAGAAAGTATCCCAGTGCAAATGGCTCTTCACTGAATAAAAATTGCAATATTACACTCCAGAGACAGGCCGCAATGAATCCCTAGATCTTCGATCTAGACCAACTGGCTTCAACTATTATTATTACTATTATTATCATTATTGTATATTGTCCATTCTGTAATATTATCATTGTGTTATCAAAGGATTAGTAGGTATGTGAAATACGTATGGTGAAACATTGACGTAAGTTATTTTTCAATGAAAATTATATGAGAAAATTTATCAGTCAGAAATATGTACCTACACAAAGTTTATCACTCCCATACTAAACATGAGAGGAATATATCTGTGAATATTATGGAATCCAGTCTACAATGTAGAGAGTAAATCGGTATTTCAGAGACGTTTCAGAATATCACAAACCCTCATTACGAATTTTACTTTATTGCCTCATTTCGTATTCTTCATCTTTACGGTCCAGATTTCTGCTAGCTATCGATTTTATTGAAACCAGTAATTTTACCTTTTTTACACAGATCAGTCTGGGATTGAATTGTATCTTTCACGAAGGGCTTTACCTCTCAATTTAGAGACCTTATTGTAAATATCAGGCTAATGAAATGTAAATTGGGCAAATGTTTCAATTTAATGGGGTAAAAGACGACATTTCAATAAACTTTAGGCGAATAAGTATAAAAATATAATGAACGTTCAGAAAAAGGACGCCATGTTCTCAGATAAGTGTCTATAATTAATTTAAACAAGAGTTGGACAGCTTATAGTCAGTTTTCAATTTGTCGATAATTGGAGTCCGTGTGCAACTAGGTGAAGCAATATTGTGCCATACGTCAAAAGTTTCAGAAAAGGGTGTAGATTACGAAATTGTTTGGGCCGTTCCTTACAGATGCCTCATGAGGGAGAAAACTACCCCCATTCACCCCCATTGCAAATAAATCCAGTTTAATTCATTAAAATACTAAAATTATGTCTAAAATATTGAAAACACTTCAAGATAAGTTTCTTTTAGTTTTTGAAGCTTATACTTGACGTATGTATCCTAATAGTTTTACCCTTTGAGATCTGTCAAACGTTTAGCATCCATTTTAACACATATAAAACCTGGGAAATTCCCAGGTATTTATGTGTGTTAATAAAGGATGCGTTGTTTGGTCTCAAAGGATAAAAACCATCTCATGGCCCGGTAGGGGTGGGCTTGTACGGGGTGCGAGAATACTAAAGGGGTAATCATAATTTAAAAAACTCGAGTCGTACGTCATTTTCGAGATTCTTGGGGACAATAAATTTAATTCTGCTGGTGATTTTTGCCTATCTTCTTTTGTTACAGACGTCAACGCAATCAATACCTTAACATCACATATCTGCCATGTGATTTTAAAGTACTTGATTCATTTTATTTGTATTGTTTTAAGTGTTAAAGTCCATTTAAATAACAACATTTTTTATTTCCAGGTTAGTGATAAGGTGATTTAGAAATGGAATCAATTAAAAAATTGAATGTTAAAAAGACTCTTAGTAGTAATAATTGTTGTTTGAGTAGTGTGAAGACTATTAGAGGACTAGTTAAAACTCCGTCAGAAAATGCCTACGAAACTCTTTCGAACGCTTTGATGCAGATGAAACAATGGGAACCGCAACAAGAACAATATATGTCAATATTGACTCTAGAAGAAGACCAGATTTCATCTGAGAAACTGAAGCAGCTTGGCGTAAAATGGTATCTGGAATGTTTCAAAAAAGTTACAAAAAAGGGACTCGCTTGGCAAAAAAAAATTGAAGAGCAGCAATTGGTGCCAACAACTAGTTTCCAAGAAAACAATGACGATGGCTCAGACAATATATCCTCTGGAGCATCATCAGTGAAGTTTACTCGAAGTAAAACAACAACTTATTTGAAGAAAGAGACCTGCGTCTTTTATGATAAAGAAGGTAATAAACGCCAAATGGCTTAAAGCAGCCCTCATTTTGAGGAAGACAATTCTATCTACGCCTAAATGAACTTTCAATGGTTCTGTCGATGATAAAAATTTTGTGGCACCTGAAGAAATTGATCTGTTTTTTAAATGGTGTCTTTGCGGTACAGGTGAAATAACGTCGATCGAAAAAAGACGAACCAAAATAGATAATCGTGTGTCAAAAGTTTCGCAGATCTTGATGTATGATTGCCTTACCAATCGACAGATAAAATCCTCAACTCAAATACAAAGAACCCGCGAATTACCTTTGCAAATGGGTTTAGGTCTTGTTATTCATAAGAAAACACGTAGTACTGATGTTTTTATATTAGCATTGAGAAGGTTCCCGGTATTACCATTAGATACCAAGTTCATAAGCATTGGCTCAAGCAATCGTAAGATCCCTTTGCAACCGATTTATTGTAGTCTTCGTACATTGAAGATTAATGCACTTCCTGGACTTCATGCACTATCAGGGGCAGATGTTACACGAGCTTTCAAGGGGAACGTCAGCTTTTGGAAGAAATTCTTGGAATCACCTACATCAACTTTGGAGGCTTTAGCTTTGTTGGGAAAAGACGAAGATTTGAATGTTTCCGTTTTTGAGGAGATTGAATCTTTTATTTGTGCAATGTACTCTACAAGTAACAGAAGCTTCAAAAACCTAACAGAATTGAGATGGTGACAGTTCACGCAAAAGCAAATCTCCTGTGAAGATCTGCCTCCGACACTGGGAGCTCTAAGGCCGGCAATTCAAAGGTGCCATTATCAGTGCATGGAATGGTATCGAGACACCATTGCACACCCTAATTTATCATCAGCCATCAACTACGGGTGGAAACTAATTAGTGATGAGTACGAACCTGTTCCTTGTGACCTTCTTTGTGCACAGGATCAGGTATTTAACCTCGTGAATTGCTTATGTAAGAAAAATAATTGTACTGTACGGTGCAAGTGCTCATCGCAAAATATATTTTGTACAGAGATGTGTGAATGTGAAGGCCATCCAGAGATTTGCACCAATAGTAAAAGGGATGAAGAACAAGTTTGTGATGATTCTGATGATTCTCTGGATGATATGTCCGACACTGAGTAACACCAGAAAATATTATGAACCTACCAGGAAAATATCTTTGACTTTCTCTTTAGTTTATCAAAATAGTATTTAAAACAGGAACAAAATACGACTCTTATAAGTGTCCTTATATTTATCAGAATAATAAATATAAATAAATATTAATTTTTAGCAAAATGTAATTTCTTGATCCCAAAAACCTCGAAAATGAAATACGACTCAAATATTTTAATCACCATTACCTTTATAGTATTTTCACACCGCCTGTCGGCCAAGGGATGGTTGTTACATACATCAATTCTCAGTGTCAAAAACTATAAGAAACTTGTTTTCAGTAACTTATACACAGTCAATGCATTCTATTGGATTAAATCGATTTATTTCCAATGGGAGTGAAAAGGGGGTGTTTTCCTCCCTCTCGACGCACCTGCAAGGAACGTCCGAAACAACTTATTTTGAATTATTCTCAGTAACTTATACACAATCAACGCATTCTATTAAATTAAATCGAATTTATTTCCAATGGGGGTGAATAGGGGTGATTTTCTCCCTACCAACGCACCTGCAAAGAATGGTCCAAAGAACTTATTTTGAATTATTTTCAGTAATTTATGCACAATCAATGCATTCTATTAAATTAAATTTATTTCCAATGGGAGTGAATTGGGTGGTTCTCCCCCCCCCCCCCCCCGAGGCACCTGCAAGGAACGGCCCAAAGGACTTATTTTGAATTATATTCAGAAATTTATACACAATTAATGCATTCTATTGATTTGAATTGAATTTATTTCCAATGGGAGTGAATTGGGGTGGTTTTCTCCCCCCGATGCACCTGCAAGGAACGGCCCAAAGAATTTCGTAATCTACATATTTTTCCGAAAATTTTGATGTATAACACAATATTGCTTCACGAAGTTGCACACGGATTACAAATTGAAAACTGACTATTACAGACCTTATGAAATGACAAATTAGATAAGAAAATAGAGATTTCTGTTCCTGATTTTTCAAAATTTTACAAAGAAAAAGTGACCCCAAAAATAGGCCAAAAATCGTTCATTTTCTATCCCTCAAATTTTGTTTCTAACTAAGTGCTAAATTATTATTAATAATGAGTCCATCCTGAATACAAAATTTCAAGATGAACATATATTCAGTTTTTGAGATATGAGGTATTGAAGTTGTGATATGCGTGATGCTAGCAAAAAAATACACATCTCCACAAAAAATGAATACTCATCAGCTACGGCAGAGCAATCAAGATATTCTTTGACGCAGAATTCAAATCTAAAATCGCAAAATCCGTATATCCATTGATTAATTCAGAAGAGCCAAAAACATCCCCTATATAAGGATGAAAATAGAAAAAAATGATGCTATTGAGTTATAGAGCTTTCATGAACAGAAATATAACATAAGTCTATTGGCTGAATATATGAATGAAGGTGTCGACTAGGGCTCACACAAAGATATCGAGACACGCCCTTAAGGGGGTGAAAGCTACCCCAATACAATATCAATACAATATCAAACTGCAATAACTGGTGAAAATGCTTGAACCCTCTAAGTTTTATTAATCGGAATGAACCATAAATCTGTTACGACCTAGTACACGAAAACAATCCATTACAGGGTAAGAAACTACCCCTCATCTTGAATTATGAACTTGAGTCAGGGAAAAAATAGTGAATGTACCAGATATCGCATTTTGTTTGCAGTAGGTAAGAATGTGGCACGATAACTAGAATTTTTGTAACTATTTTATGACACACCTACGATGGGGTAAGAGAACGGGACCAAAACTTATTGGTGGTTCTTCACCCCCTGACCCTCGTCAGGATCATTTGGGGGATGAAAAGGAATCAAGACGCCCTGGCATAAGAAAAAAGCACTCTTGGGATCCGCTACATCAGTATTTTTTTAATGTAATGCAGCGATTACGAGATTGCTCCGATACTCATCCCTTCGCACCCTTACCCCCTCATAAAATTCACTAAGGGGTTAAAAAACGGACCTATAGACTATGGCGTTTGGGAAAGGGATACTTACGTCAGAATTTTTTTCCATACAATATAATGATTGTAAAATTGCTCATATTTCCACCTTATAACCCCTGTGAATTTCTCTAAAGCGATGAGAAAGAATGGCGAAGCCACGACATTCCTAAAGAGCACTTTTGAAAATCCTTGTTACAGGATTTTTGCTAATATGAATGTGATTTGAATAATTACTATGTAGAGGTTACAGAAAATTACTACCGAACCATACAAAACACACAGATAAACACATTTAAATTCAGAGAAGTAGGATTTATTGAGGTAAGAGAAACTTTAAATGAGCTGAAAAATAATAGTAGCAAAGATGTTTATGATATGAACTATAAAATAATTAAATACGTCAAGGATATTCTAATTATACCCTTAACAAAATTATTTAACACATGCATTAGAGAGGGTACATATCCAGATTGCTTTAAAATTGCTAAAATAATACCAATATATAAGAAAGGTTCAGCAGATGACCCAGCAAACTACCGACCAATATCGTTGCTACCAGTAATTTCAAAAATATTCGAAATTCTTCGAAAAAAACAAATCTGTGAATACTTTGAAGAAAACGCCCTATTAATTGATAGTCAGTTTGGTTTCAGAAAGAGTCGCTCAACTTCTCTAGCTGTTTTAAAATTAATAGATAATATAGTAGAAGGATTCGAAAATAAAAACTACGTAGGATCCCATTTTTTGCGACATAAGTAAAGCCTTCGATTGTATTTCTCATGATATCCTGTTAGACAAATTACATTTCTATGGTTTCAATGAGGTTAGTTTAAAGATGATAACATCCTACTTGCCAAATAGAAGACAGAGTACATTTTTTAATAAAGGAATTTCCGACCTCTTACCAATCAATCACGGTGTACCACAGGGATCTGTATTGGGACCGGTGTTGTTCATCATTTATATTAACGACTTAATTTACGCAAATGTAAATTGTAGTACTATATTGTATGCCGATGACACCACAATAATCACTAAAGATAATAACTTAAAGTGTTTGCTGCATGATATGGCCAATAAAGCAGTAGATTTTCAAAACTGGTTCACAGCAAATAAACTGCTACTAAATAATGAAAAAACAACAAACATGATATTTTCATACCGTAATTTATAGAGTGTAAAAAGCCCGGATTGTACGAAATTTCTTGGAGTGTACTTAGATCCTCTCCTTACCTGCAAGCACCATATAGTTTTATGGTCAAAAAACTCAATAAGACTTTATACTTAATAAGAAATCTTGTACATGTCGTACCAATGCAAGTAGTAAAAACAGCCTACTTCAGCCTTTTCCACTCGGTAATCAGTTATGCAATCATCACCTGGGGTCATTCGGCACATTAGGTCGAGTATTTTCTATACATCGTCATGCCATTCGATCTATGTGTTTTATGGGTTTTAGAGAGGATGTTAGGGAGAAATTCAAGGATTTAAAAATCTTAACTTTGCCCTCTGTGTATATTTATGAATGTCTTTTGTTTGTTAAAGTGAATTTAAATCAATATACTCTTGTAAGTGATATACATTCCCATAACACCAGAAATAATGTGTCTTAATTACTTTGTGTAAGCCCTAGTCAACACCTTCGTTAATGCATTCAGCCAATAGACATTTCTGTTCATGGAAGCTCTATAACTCAATAGCATCATTTTTCCCTATTTTTATCCTTATATAGGGGATGTTTTTGGCCCGTCTAAATTAATCAATGAATATACGGATTTGTCGATATTAGATATGAATTCTGCATCGAAAAATACTAAGAATGTCTTGATTGCTATGCCATAACTGATAAAGATTCACTTTTTGTATGGCTTTGAATTTTTTTTTTATGTTCCTATATTACATCAGGCTTATCACAACTTTAATCCCTCATATCTCAAAAACCAAAGATATGCTCATCTTGAAATTTTTTATTCAAAATTTCCTCATAATTAACAATAATTTGGCACTTAGTTTGAAACAAAATTCGAGGGCTATAAAATGGGCGATTTTTGGGGTCCTCTTTGAATTTTCAAAAAATGTTAAAAAATTGGGGACAAAAATCAAAAATCTGGCTTGACAGATCGATAGGCCAATAAAAACAAAGATTTCAAAAAAAACTTTCCGATTGCTTAAGTATTAACTTGCAGATTGATGACAAAGTGACTTTTTTTTCAAATCAGACTGGAAGGAGTTCCATTATATTATTGTTGGATTTCATAGTGTTGTACCATTGGTACCATAATATTTTTTTGACATAAGAACTACACGTGTATACAAAATTACAGCTCGGTTGGACGTCGTATCTCGAAAGGGTTCCGTCGTATTATTGTTGGGTTCCATAATAGTGTACTACTGGTACAATAATATTGTATTGTCATCAGAACTACACATGTATGCGAAGTTTCGGCTCAATTGGCCGTCGTATCTCGAAGGAGTTCCATTAAATTATTGTTGGGTTCCATAATATTGCACTATTGATACAATGGTATTCTCATCAGAACTACACGTGTATGCAAAATTTTAGCTCGATTGGATGTCGTGTCTCGAAGGGGTTCCATTGTATTATTGTTGGGTGCCATAATATTGTACCATGATACCATATTATTATATAGTCATTAGAACTATACCTGTATGCCAAATTTCAGCTCGATTGGACTTCATATCTCCAAGGGGTTCCACTATATTATTGTTAAATTCCATAATATTATACCATGGTACCATAATATTGTATTGTGATAAAAACTATAAATGTATGTAAAATTTCCGTTCGATTGGACGCCGCTAAGTGGTTCAAAATTGAGTCCGCCTAAACATACTAACAAACAAACATACTAACAAACAAACATACTAACTAACTAATATACAAAGCAAGTTAAATAAAATCTTGTAAATCTGGTATTAGGCACAGTTTTATTCCTAGGTTGAAAAACTTATGTAACTTATTTATGTGGTAAGTGTGAATATAGCTGCTTAGCTTTGAAGAGGTTATGAACCACTACAAATATAAATAGAGTAAAAATTTTAATTTCTTCAAAACTGGATCATATGGCATTACATATGAGGTAATTCAACTGTTTGTTCTTGTTTTCCCTCTTTTCATATTTATATATAAGTGTTGCACTATGGCATGTACTTGACCAGCTGGATAAATCAATGCATTCTATTCTATTATACTCTTCGTAGAATCCTTCCAACTCCTCTTCAGCAGCGGTTGTAGGTGAAAATATTTGTACTTACCTACTTACTTTTATTGTTGTTCACCCATACGAAGGTCATTCGAACATCAGTAGCTGTTCGAAGAATGTTCTAAAATTTTACTCCATTTTAATTAACGCTTCCACGGAAGCATACCTTGCTTCGTGGATCTAAAGTGTCCGGAATTCCTTTAATGCTTCTCGATAAAACCTATTAAGTGTGAGTCCTGAGTTCTTTCTCCAGCAGAGGAAGTTTTCCCGTCTGTATGATCCTCTTACGTTACAGCAGATTATAAGTTGAATGTCTTGCCAAGACTTCGTTATATCCATGATTTCATTATGAGCTGCAAAAACTCTTAAATATTTGTGATTCAAATATTTCAGTTTTTCTTTATTTATTATTAATTTCATCATTTACGTCACATAAAAATGCATTGCAATGCGACTAATCTAATAAAAAACAAAGTAGTATACATATTTATCAAATGCAGACGAAGAAACACAGAGTACAGTAACTGCACAGAGGCGAAGGCAAGCCTTCCCGCCAATACCAAATTTATATACGCATCGCCATTTTACTTCCACATTCAGTGGAAGTATAGTAACAACAAAAGAATTTTTAAACATTTTGATTGTTCAAATAGGCTTAAAATGTCATGAAACGTCGAGATTTTAATTTTGAGCGAAGAAAAAATTTGTCTGTCTGTCGGTCTGTCTGTAACTTTTTTTGTGGGCACGTTTACTCTGAAACCGTTTAAGATATTGACTTGAAATTTGGTACACATATTATATTAACGAGATTTGGAACTAGATTATATTTTCACTTTGTTCCGTCGAAGGGTTGAGGGGTAAATTAGGGTAAATTTGGGGTAAATGGGTAAATCAAGCAGGTAAGAGTCCATAAAATTGGTATTTAGTATATACAAGAGAACCTGTGGTCTCAAAAAAATTTTTGGCATTAGTCACCCCCATTACCACCCCCACCCCATTATTAAAGGGGATGAAAAAAAAAATGTGATTTAATGTATGTACAAGAACCAGAAACCTCAAAATATTTTTTTATTTCATCCACCCCCACCCTACTACCGATGTGGGGGTATCATTTTATGGGTTTTTGGGGTAGAGGATTTCAAATATTATATTATTAAAGTTCCACAAACAATTATTTCCACATACAAAATATTTTCGTTGTGAGTGACTTGGATAGAGATTCTGGATGTGGAAGTAGTGATTCCTTGGGCAGCGGTTTTTTAAATGGTATGTCAATCAATCTCAATTTTGCGTTGACACTGTTGACGTTTATCGTTTTAAGTTTGGATTTGTGTGTTTTATTTCCACTCATTTTGGGAGGTTGAAAATATTAGCCGAGAATTAAAATTTTCATAAATAAAACCTAGTGCCCAATTCAACTGAAAATAGGCGCCGATTATAAACAATTCAAATGGTAATATTTTCCATCCAACTCGAAATACGCTGTTTTCTCAGTGTATCCTTAGAAAATAGAAATAAATGAACAACATATTTCTCTCAGTGTAGATGCAATTGGTACACAAGGTCACAGAAATCGAGCCATCAGAACTCAAAGTGCCGCCAAAGCTTTCGCCTCTGTGTAGTCATTTTACTCTATGGCAGAAACTTAAAGCCCACGGAATTCGCCATATTTTAATTGTAATGACAATCAAGAAAAACACCATAGCTATTGCAATGCATAGACTGATCCTCAGTGTAAAGAGTTCTCGGGTATGCTTCGACCAATCACATTACGAGTAAAGTCATAGAGCACTAGCACATTTTACCGATCTCCCGACTTTACGTTCTAAAGTTACCGATATCAGATGAAATATCGCTATAGTACCGCCATCTACTAACGCTATATTAGACCAACATGGCAAAATACGTACTCTGAATTATTGAAGAATTATTAAATCAAAGTGTCCATTGATATTTATATTTACCTATTTAATTTAAGAAGTTTAATGATTATATTAAGGTTTACTTGTTTAAGCAGAGAGAACATTAAGTACAACGAATTATGTTATATAGTGGATAGTTTTGATTTTCCTAACTTACTTTGTGATTAGTTACCGTGCATAAATAGGTATATTTTTAGTTTATTTGTCTCCAGAGCGAGTTGTTTAACATGTAATAATTGATTTGCCTGCTTGGTATTCATTTCTGTTTAATTTTAGCTATGATAATTATTTTGTTATTACATTTTATAAGCCATTGAAAGCTGTATTTGACTTGTCCCTATCCTATATATTCCAGAAAGCCTTGACTTTGAAATTGTGATTTGTCAGCTTATGTGGTGTTTTTGTTATGTTTATATCATTATATTACTAATAGTCGGGGAACCCTCCCTAGCTGTACGGGGAACCCTCCCTAGCTGCCGATCCTTAGGGACAATGTTTTTCATAAAGATTAAAGTCTAAGGAACAATTTAAGACATGTTCTAAAAAAAACTGGCTGTACTTTCAAAATGGCGGCCATATGTTAAAAAAAAAACTGTTGTCAATGTTGTTTTTGTCATTTAACACAAAAACTAAAAAGGTTGAACAAAAACTTTTTTCACAAAAAATAACATAGGTACATAAAATTTTCTACAATTTTGTTCCTATACAATATTTTGATAGGAGTTACCATTTTCCAGATAAATGAGTCCAAAATTAAGAAAACATGGAAATTCATATATCGGTAAATCACTTACAGGAAAGAAATGTGACAATTATTGTAAGGCGTAAAATATAACTTTATATTATTAACATAACAAAAAATAAAATAAACCGAAAAGATTAATAATAATAATAATAATAATAATAATAATAATAATAATAATATCATAATTTGCAGAAAACGGTAACAATGGTATCTGGAAAATGGTAACTCCTATCCAAATATTGTATAGGAACAAAATTATAGAAAATTTTATGCACTATATTTTTTACGCAGAAATTTTTTCTCCATCTTTTCTAGTTTTTGTGTTAAATGACAAAAACAATATTTGCAATTTTTTTTAACGGACGTCATTTTGAAAGTTCAACCAGTTTTTCTTTTTGGGAACATGTCTTAAATTGTTCCTTAGGCTTTAATCTTTATGAAAAACATTGTCCCCAAGGATCGGGGGTGCACGGATAGTTAGGGTGGGCTCCCGTAGTATTACGTTTTATATTGAATTTTATATTTTATTTTAAGAGCTGAATCATTTATCTGGAAAATGGTAATTCCTATCCAAATATTGTATAGGAACAAAATTGTAGAAAATTTTATGCACTTTGTTTTTTATGCAAAAAGTTTTTCTCCATCTTTTTTATTTTTTGTGTTAAATGACAAAAACAATATTTGCAATTTTCTTTTTTTTTAACGAACGCCATTTTGAAAGTACAGTCAATTTTTTTTTGGGACATGTCTAAAATTGTTCCTTAGGCTTTAATCTATATGAAAAACAATGTCCCCAAGGATCGGGGAGGGGTGCACGGACACTTAGGATGGGCTCCAGTAGTATAAGTATAAAATTCAACACTACAATTTACAAGTCACGTTAACAATTAGTAATAAGCTAGAGAAGAAATTTGTAGATAAAACTTAAAAGCACGAGTGGTTCTATTTACGGATAAAATTTCACGAAATGTGCGACATTTGCCGATGCATCGATACAAAAAATTAGCGATACATTTTTCGTGTTGGTACTGTCAAAAGCTGATCTAGGTTAGTTTACCATTAATAATGACATCTAATTGGTGCAATATTGTCAAAAAATGGCCTTTCATTGGCTATCACGTTGATGAGTGAAATAATTGTTCCTAAATATTTGCAGTTATTTAATGGAATTTTGACTAGTCAGAAGTTGAACTTGTCGGGATTTATGTTTGAAGGAATTTTGATTTGTTGGAACTTGTTACATCAGAATCATGTTTTGTACCCTTTCGAGTACACCGTGTATAAGTAGTTTAACTTAACTATGTTTGTGTTTTATGAAATTTTAACTTTTGCCGAATTATCTCCAAATAGAACGATTTATTTCATAAATGTATAGTACAGTGTGTCCCTGGATAGATGTAACAAGACGTGTAATGGACCAAAAATTTTGGAATTTTGGAATGGTATTTGGGGATTGAGTCCTGCTTGTTGTAAAACTAAAGTATACCAAAAATGACTTGATTTGGTGGTCTACAGGGTGTTTTATAAGCAAAGTTGTAAAAATCGCCACTAATAAAGTACCTTTATTTTTCAAAATATGAAAAAATTCCACTAAGAAAAGTTATTTAGAATGCAATTTATACCTCTGTACCTAATTTCAGGAATATAAAATTATTTTTCTGAAACTTCCCATTTTTTCAATAAATTAGTAGGAATTTTATTTTGAACCATTCAATTAAAACTGCATAGAAATTATTTTTTGTGAATTAATATTTAAAGTTATGTAGAAGCTAAAAGTAGGCTATGAGAAAAGCAGTAGATACACATTTATCATTTATTATTGACATATCTGTCAAACTTAGTCAATATTATCCTTAATTTCTGTTTCAAATTAACGAACCAAGCATAAAAAATTAAGTGAAAATGATACTCACGGTGCGTGAAAAAATTTATATTGTGCAATGCTACGGAATTGGTGGTGAAAACTCGCTAAGAGAAGTGGTAATTTGAAATTTCCAAACACTGCTTTGTCACGTACTCAGGCTATGAGAATAATTAAAAAGTTTCTGGCTACTGGTAGTGTTCTTAACATGAAAAGAAAAATAAAAGCATATGATAAAGACAATGTTGGGGCTATTATATCTCATGCCTCTCTTATAGAAAATAATAGGATGCCACTAAGAGAGATATCAGCTCTTATTAATATTAGCAATTCTGAACTCCAAAGAATTTACAAGGCAAAGAAAATTAGGGCATATAAAGCAAATTATAAACATACGCTTGAAGAGGGAGATGACGGCCGTAGGTTGGATTTTTGTTTGACCATTGGAGAAAAAATCATGGAAGAGAGATTTTTTCATCATTTCATAACTTTCTCAGATGAATCCACATTCACAACCAATGGTGTTGTTTCATTTCAGAATTGTCGGTTTTGGGCTTCTGAAAATCCAAATTTTAGAATTCATTGTAGAAGACAATATTATAAAAAAGTGAATGTGTGGTGTGCCGTTTCTTATCACGTTGGAGTTATTGGACCTTATTTCATTGAGGGAAGGTTAAACCAGCACACTTATTTACAGCGCCTTGAAAGATTTTCTGAAAAACATTTAAATATTTTAAGAGATATGCCTTTAGTTCATTTTCAACATGATGGTTGCCCTGGCCACTCCACAATGGTTAATCGGTGGTTGAATTTAAATTTTGGAGGAAATTGGATTGCCAGGAATGGACCGATCAAGTGGCCGGCGAGATCCCCAGACCTATCAATATTGGATTTCTTTTTATGGGGTCGCCTCAAGCAGTTGGTTTACACTGAACCACTTCCTAACGATGTAGCAGTATTGAAGCAGAGAATTACAAATGCCGTAAACTCCATACCGTTAGATCATATTCGAAACAGTTTTAAGAACTTTAGGTGAAGGATCGAAATGTGTGTGGATGTGGGTGGTAGCTACGTCGAATAATAAAAAAATTGTAAACATTGTTTTGTATTGGTCAATAGTTAATTTGTTTGTGAATCTGTTATGTTTTTGACATTTATTACTTGTTATAATTTTTAAACCTCATTAACCTTCTGTTAGTAATTGTTTCTTGTTTTACAATTAGTTCGATTAACATTATACCTTCTTACATCTCGTATATTCAATTTTTTATTTACCAATAGCCTACTTTTTGAGATGATTAACATTTGCTCCTACACAACTTTAAATATAAATTCAACTCTTAATTCGCAAAAATGGGAAGTTTCAAAAAAATAATTTTATATTCCTGAAATTTGGTATAGAGGTATAAAATTGCATTCTAAATAACTTTTCATATTTTGAAAAATAAAGGTATTTTATTAGTGGTGATTTTTACAACTTTGCTTATAACACCAAATCAAGTCATTTTTGGTATACTTTAGTTTTACAACAAGCAGGACTCAATCCACAAATACCATTCAAAAATTCCGAAATTTTTACACCTCTTGCTACATCTATCCTGGGACACACTGTATATATTATTAAATTTGCCTAGTTTGTGTTAGTCAAAATCCTATTATCCCCAAAATCACTGTCCATATTTCAAAATCGATTGTTATCCAGATTTCACTGTGAAATATGTGGCTTATATCCCGAATAGATTACTTGATGAAATAGTACTCGAAACGTAATCCATAAATAGGTGTAACAATAATTAACGTTACGGCCGCAACGCAACAAAGATGCGAAACGTTATATAACACTTGAATGCTAATTGAAACACGAGTGCGCATGCCCGGCCGCAACATTGGCCATATGATTGTATAACTAGAGAATTGACATGTAGTGGGGCGTAATGGAACACAAGGCTATTGTTTAGGGGCGCACCCAGTGTCGTCCTGAGGGGATGATCCTGTGCGCTAGCGTCCACTTCTTTCCCGAAAACTTCGGGTTTGATTCACTTTGTTACAGACACTTCAGAAATGCATTAATTGATTTAGAATTAAATAAACGGAGTCATAGATTTTTAAAAATGGCGAATTCTATATTCGCAATGTTTTTGCATAAAAACACAAATGAAAAACACTGTGATATATTTCCACAAATATTTCGATACTTAATGAAAAAACAAAGGACATAGAATAGAATAGAATATGCTTTTATTTGTGCTAAAAATGTATAAAAATTGTAAAAAAATAAACAGTTGTCAGTGAAACTTAGAAAAAGGTTTGTTCGTGACTCCTGTAATATTTACAATTTGTTAATAAGGCAGTAAAAAAATTACATATAAAATGTTTCTAAAAAACATAAAATGGTACTTGCTGCTAAAGTAAAACTAAATTATATAATACAAAGCACATTTCTACAATAAAATAATACATAGTGTTAAGTTACTAATTTTACAAGTTTCTTAAATACAATTAAATAGTACTTAGTACTGAAGTAAAACTGAAATAAAATGGTACAAAAATACATTCTTACAATAAAATAAGTCAAAGTTTTAAGTAATTTACTAATTTTAGAAATTAGAGTATTTTATAATGACAAAAATATAAGACGTTAGATAAATATGTAATCAAGATTTAAATTTGAATGTTTTAACTATTTGTTTAACGTCGGCCTATGTCCGCTATTAAGGCCTATCACCGAAGCCAGGAGACGAGGTACCCCAACCTGGAAATTTTGCCGAACCTCTTTCCTTGAGAAGAGTAGGGATCTTTCTCTTGTCTAACATTTAATAGACAAGGGACCGCCTGCTTTACATTCCCTCCGAAGTATGGTATATCCACTACGTAATCCTCGTCTTGAAATTACATAGCTTCCGCGTATACGCTGATATACAAGCCGCTAGATGGTGGGAAGATATCGCTGTGTTTCCCAAGATGGATTTCACCCATCCAAGTACTAACCGCGCTGAATGTTGCTTCACTGAAGTATCGAAATACGCCTCTACGCTTATCCCCTAAATGCTGCCATTAAATAGTCTAAATTCATTCGGTAGTATATTGTAAATTTTAGATAGGTAATACAGGAAATATTTTTGAGTTGTCGTTTTATGTGAGATAGGAAGTATACATTTATGATTTTTTATGGCTCTGGTGTTATATTCATGTTCAAAAAGGTTACGGAATTTTTGTGCTTGTAATAATATTTCAGTATATCAAATATATGCAGTTCTCTTAAAGTGGGAACATTAAAATTCAAGAACAAGATTCTATTGGGTAACGCAGTGGTTTTTTAAAGATGGTTTTAATAATGGTTTTCTGATACAAATACTTTTTCTAGATTATTTTTATAAGTTCCACCTCAGAACAGAATACCATACGTTAACAACGGCTGTATAACAGTAACAATTTCTAATCAGTTTATTACTAAGAAGGCCGCTTAAACTTTTAAATATGAACATGTATTTTTTAAATATTTTTGTTAAATAGTTAATGTGTTCATGCCATTTAAGAGACTGATCAATGATTACGCCGAGGTATTCGATGTTGTTAGTTTGTTCAATATACGAGGGACAATTACATGCATTTCGATTGCATATAACCTGGTGTAAAATTAATTGATTTAAATTGATTTTGTTACGAAGTGAAAAACATAAATTTTGATTTTATTGTATTCAGTTTTAGCAAACTACTATTCAACTATATTGTTGTAACTTGTAATATCCCTATCAGTATTTATAAACAGATCATTAACGTAAATTATGAAAAATACAGGGCCAAGAACTGTGCTTTGTGGTACACCAAACGTTACTGTTGATTCACTGCTCCTTTCATCATTTGTTACAACATATTGTTGTATGTTGCCGAGAAAAGTTTTTATTAAGTTGTAGGAACAGCCTCGCACCCCGTACATCTCTAATTTTTTCAGAAGCTTTACATGGCTGATAGTAGTAGATGCTAGAACATTTATTCATCTCAAACATGTAGTAGAAGCCAGTAAAAAATTTACTAAAATTCAAATTCTGAATAAGACATATTAACCAATTTGATTGATCACGTCCCGTGTTACATAGCCCTAGATTAATTAACCAAACGTACGTGATCTGCTGATGCAATTGCTCACGGATCACTTTCGCGCAGCTTTTTTCTTACGTCACACACCGTCATTGTAATGTGAGTTTGGTGATATTGAAAGGCAAAGGCGGATTTGTATGGTGTGCTTGAAATTTGCTTGCTAAGCGAGGTTTATTATGACGTCACGATATTTCAGGAATTTCAGGGGATCAACAGATCATGTAGGGGCGAGCGTAGAGGCGACTTCAATGTGAATGTCAGTCGATATTCCGTTGAAGCAATGTCGAGCGCGGTTTGTACTTGGATGGATGACCCATCTTGGGAAACACAGCGTTCTCGTCCCACCTTCTAGCGGCTTGTACATCAGTGTATACGCGGAAGCTACATAATTTCAGACAAGGATTACGTGGTGGATATACCATCCTTCGGAGGGGGTGTAAAGCAGACGGTCCCTTGTCTATTAAATGTTAGGCAACTAAAAGATCCTTACTCTTCTTACGAGAAGAGGTTCGGCAAAATTTCCAGGTTGGGGGGTAGCTCGTCTCCTGGCGTCGGTGATAGGCCCTGGTAGCGGAAATAGGCCGACGTTAAATAAATAGATAAAAAAAAAACAAACCATGTATGATTGAATCATGCTACGATCCCTTCATTTTGTTAAATCGTTTCTATTCCTTGCAAGATATCGCGTAACAAATATCAACTTCTGATATCTCAAACGTTGTCAAAGATTGCCAGTTGCGGAATGTCAAGCAAGGTAAATATATACTGAAGTATAGTATGTAAGTGAGCTTGCAATGATGTAAATACAATGGAACATACCCACTAAACCAATTTGTTTTATAATTGTCATTTCTACAACAATTTTGTTTTATTTCTATTTTATTACATTTATAAAATTGCAATAAAACAAAATAGTTGTATAACATTTGAATTTTGCCTGTTGGGTAACCTCCAAATTGACAGTTTTGACACCGTTGATATTGATACGATGAATATATTGCCAGGTCTTCCACATATTTATCCACTGGTAATGGCCTGTAATTATCCCTGTAATAGCCTACAATTATGATATGCCCCCAAACTTTTCAACAACGAAACTATTATCAATAGGAATTCATTCACTGAATATCTCAATATCTACTGCATTCCAACAGCATCTACGGCGCTCATAAACTTGGCTGTCACCTGGTGGTAGATCTCTGAATCAGATTGACGAATCTCAATCAGTTGAAATCTTCAACAAAACTCTGTAAAACATTCTCTGGTGTTGATTATAGTTCAGATCACCAGTTGTGTGTCGAATGTAAATGTAAAAGTATTTGCCCATCATAACTAATGGTGGTTCAGCTTTCCAAAACAAATTAGAGGAATGTAAAAGTGAAGAAAATACGAATGAAGAAGATACAAATGAATTATGGGATTTTCTAAAAGAGAAAATGACACGAGCATTAACGAAAACACAAAGCGAGGTAAGTAGAAATGTGAAACAACTACTAAAATTCTAACTCAAGTACATGTCAGGAAAAATCGGAAAGCTCAAGCTGTTAACATTGCTGACCACAATAATGGCAAAGGATCTTTTCCCAACAGTAAGAGTAATTGCACGTAGTTTTAAATCCAAAATGTGGTCAGTTAAAGACTTCACTGGTACCCTAAGAACTAGCAGGGATCAAATTATTAAGGTTTGGCTCTAACACTGCGAAAAACTTTTTGAAAGCAACCATTCAAAGCAGAAGATGACTGGCAGCAGGACTATGAACATGAACCTTCAATACTAAAAACTTGCAAAGCAGTTAAGCCGACAATCCCACCGCCGAGACGATTAAGTTAGCACTTATTATTTACTTAACGACGACCTTTTTCCTCTGTCATGGCCTATCACTGACGCCAAGAGACGAGCTACCCTTAACCTGGAAATTTTGATGAACCTCTTCTCTGTCGAAGAGTAGGGATCTTTTACTTACCTAACATTTAATAAACAACTGGCCGACTACTTTACATCCCCTCTGAAGGATCGTATATCCACTATGTAATTCTCGTCTCAAGTTACTTAGCTTCTAAGTATTCGCTAATATACAAGCCGATAGAAGGTAGGAATGAGATCGCCGTGCTTCCCCAGATAGGACAAGAACTAACTGCGATGAACGTTGCCAATTCGAAATACGTGTAAAGTCAAGACACCCCTACGCTCGCCCCACTTCAGTTAGTTGGAAAAAATGGAATAAGAAGTCTCCACAGAATATGCCCGAATATGTGGGAGACAGAAATGTGGCTTGTATCACTACATGAGAAGGGAGCAACAGATGTCCGAGATACAGAGTGTCCGCTGTATACGTACAAATATTTTGCAGAATGACATGTTGGCCCAAAAGAAGTAAAAACTCCTTTTAAAAATTTTTTCTAACTCAAACCTATATTTTTTATTAAAAATAAATTAAAAAGGGGCAATATTTTCAGTTTAGACAGTACAACTATAAACAGAAGACGCGCTCACTTGTCGCATCAATAACACAGTATGAAATATCTGGCAAAACACTGTGAATAAGAAAAAGACAATATCTACTTGGAATATTCGTCATCTTCGTCCTTCTTCCTTTCAAACTATTACTTCCACATCTAGTGGAAGTATAGTAACGACAAAACAATTTTAAAAAATTTTTATTGTTCAAATAGGCTTAGAATGTCATGAAACGTTGAGATTTTAAGTTTGAGCGAAAAAAAATTTCTGTCTGTCGGTCTGTCTGTCTGTAACTTTTTTGTGCACGTTTACTTTGGAACCGTTTAAGATATTGACTTTAAAATTGGTACACATATGTATTTTAATGAGATCTAGAACTAGATTATATTTTCATCTTGTTCCGGCGAAGGGTTGGGGGGTAAATTGCGGTAAATTTGGGGTAAATACGTAAATCAAGCAGGTAAGAGTCCATAAAATTGGTATTTAGTATATACGAGAAGCTAAGGTCTCAAAAAAATTTTTGGCATTAGCCACCCCCATTACCACCCCCACCTCATTATTAAAGGAGATGAAAAAAAAATTGATTTAGTGTGTGCACAAAAACCAGAAACCTCAAAATATTTTTTACTTCATCCACCCCCACTACCACCCCCACCCCACTACCGATGTGGGGTATCGTTTTATGGGTTTTTGGAGGATTTCAAATATTATATTATTAAAGTTAC
The DNA here is from genome assembly GCA_936432065.2 of Rutpela maculata. Taxonomy (NCBI): domain Eukaryota; kingdom Metazoa; phylum Arthropoda; class Insecta; order Coleoptera; family Cerambycidae; genus Rutpela; species Rutpela maculata. The sequence goes on from OW386293.2 coordinate 26,563,876, forward strand.
ATAAACAATTATTTCCACATACAATTTCTTTTCGTTGTGAGTGACTTGGATAGAAAATCTGGATGTGGAAGTAGTGATTCTTTGGGCAGCGGTTTTTTTATATATCACAAAAAACAAATCATGAAAGAAAAATAATTTAATGACCAGTCTGGTAAAATTTTGTTTCTAGATCTACCTTTAGGTTTATTAATAGTAATAGTAAAAGTAAGTTATTAAGCTTATACAAGTACTGATACAGGTGATTGATCGAGGCCCTTCAGGCTATATCTGTAGACTTACAGAAGGCTTTTAACACAGTTCACATACCAACATTAACAAAAAAAAAAAAAAAATAGAAATATTAGGAGTGGGGATGCAGTTTTAGATTTGTTTAATTCGTATATCACTAATCGTAAGCAATACGTTCAAATACGTGAATCAAAAAGTAATACTGTTAATTAAGTTATGGCGTCCCACTGGGCTCAATTTGTTGTTGTCCAATATTTACATTAATGATATAACCTTGCAAAATTTTGAGGTGTCACGTGACTATACGTCGATGACACATGTATTACTTCCACATCCAGTGGAAGTATAGTAACGACAAAAAAATTTTTAAAAATTTTTATTGTTCAAATAGGCTTAGAATGTCATGAAACGTCGAGATTTCAAGTTTGAGCGAAAAAAAAATTTCTGTCTGTCTGTCGGTCTGTAACTTTTCTTGTGCGCACGTTTACTCTGGAACCGTTTGAGATATTGACTTGAAATTTGGTACACATATGTACTTTAACGAGATCTAGAATTAGATTATATTTTCATCTTGTTCCGTCGAAGGGTTGGGGGTAAATTGGGGTAAATTTGGAGTAAATAGGTAAATCAAGCAGGTAAGAGTTCATAACATTGATATTTAGTATAGACAAGAGAAGCTAAGGTCTCAAAAAAAATTTTGGCATTAGCCACCCCCATTACCACCCCCACCCTATTATTAAAGGGGATGAAAAAAAAATGTGATTTAGTGTGTGTACAAGAACCAGAAACCTCAAAATATTTTTTTACTTTATCCACCCCCCACTCCTACCCCCTGTCACCACCCCCACCCCACTACCAATGTGGGGTATCGTTTTATGGGTTTTTGGGGTAGAGGATTTCAAATATTATATTATTAAAGTTCCGTAAACAATTATTTCCAGATACAAAATTTTTTCGTTGTGTGACTTGGAGAGAAAATCCGGATGTGGAAGTAGTGATTCCTTGGGCAGCGGTTTTTTTACTTCTCTAAATATATAGACAATTTAATTCAGAGTATACAAGACTTGAGTAAATTAGAACCATGGTTAAAAAATAGTAAACTCCCTTTAAATATAGATAAAATAAAATATATTATAATGGCATCTAGACAAGATAGCGTACCATCAACCACATTATATTTAAATTCCCAAAAATTGAAAAGTCAACAATATAAAATATTCGGTATTAGTAATAGACTCGAATTTAAATTTGCATGATGATATATAGTACGTTATAAAAGAAGTTAATCCCATAGCAGCAATGTTCAAATAAGTGTTATATATTTTAACAGATGTGACCAAAGAAGTTTATGTTTTGCGAATATACATTCACAGTTAATTTATGTTGCCTGTTTGGGGCTCCACAATCAAAACAAATTTAGGTTTCTTACAAGTTATACAAAATAGAGCAATTTGACGTCTACATGGGTTTTCAAACTCAGATTCAATAAAACCTATTTATAATAAATGTAATTTTCTTAACACGTTGACTGCCATATTGGTCTATATGACCGAGGTTTTTATTGTCTATGAGGCCAATTCGGTCCATAAAACCGAGTACTTATATTTGCCCTGTGGGCCGACTCGGTCTATAAGACCGAGTCATGTTTTCGGGATCTCTGAATCTTCTTGATCTTTTCGGGATCTCGGAATCACGGAATCTCCTAGCGACTCGGTCCAGCACACTTCTATCGTTATAAATACACCGAGATGGCGTAGTAAAGGACCGAGACTTTTGTGACGTTTTTTTTTGGCAGTATTTTTTTTTTCAAAATATTGTCTGTCAATTCATAGTGTATTAGCCGATGATATTCATGGCCCGGGGGATATTTTATTTGGTTAAACTGTTACTACCGGTTGGCGCCTTATGAGAAATTTTTCTTAACCCGCATGGCAGTCAACGTGTTAATCTAAGCCAGTTGTCAAAATTTGAATCCATAATAACACTTTACAAAATAATACATTGTAAATTAGAATCGAATATAACACAATTTCAAAACCTCAGCATTTATTCCTATAACACACGTCAAAGAAATAAATTTATTCTGCAGCCTTTCAATACTATATACGATAAAAATTGCGTGTATTACGCATTAAACTTATTTAATGTATTACCAAGTCAAGCAAAGTCACTACCTTAGGATCTTTTAAAAAATATGTGAAAAATATCTACTAGAGGCACAAAATGGGTAAATTAAATTATTCTGTGATTGAACAAAGTAGAATAAAATAATCTTTCAATCTTTTTATATTACTTATATCTTTTTTCAATTTTTTTTTCTATGTTCAGTTTCCTAATTAATTCATACTATTTATATAATCCCCCGTTGTGTGATACGTATATTATAATATAAGCCCTTGTAACGTGCCTTGTAGCAATTTTATGGTTAATAAAACGCATTATTAGCATTATTATTATAATTAATGCGTTCAATATTGTATATTAACAATTTACATATAAATTAAAACTAGTGGAAGCATTATACTTTTCGCGGATTTAATGAGCTTTTTATATAATTGTTACACATTCTGTAGGATACTCTTCGCATTTTTTTGTAAATAATGTTAGCTTTTGGACATGTTGTAAATAATGTTAGCTTTTGGACATGTTGTAATACCAACTTTGTTGTGAAAACAAATATATGAAAAAAAAAAAATGAAAAAAAGAACCAACTACCCTGTCAGGGATTCGAATACAAGACCTTTGGATTGCAAGGCAAAAGCTTTGGCCATTGTGCTATCACACTTCACTAAAAAAATTGAATGTCAGTAAAATATATCATTCTAGAATTATATTTTAACGGAAAAATATATTGTTATGAAATATATGTATTAGTAAAATGTATAAAAAAAACTAATAGAGAATAACGTTTCGAATTTAAGTACTTACAAGTGACAATAATTAAGAATTTGTTTTTTTAATTTAAATGATTAATAAATTCTGTATTTACTGATTGATTTTTTTCAAAAACAATAGGGTTCTTCCTCTAGCTAACACTAACTTGCTTTTCATATTTCAATACAATCGGACTTTTCTTTCTTAAGTTATCGTGCTTACAAAAAACATGACGGACGGACGGACAGACGGACATTTTGAAAGTGGTTCAGAATTCGTTCACCAACACAATGATATGAACATTTTTTGTCTGCGAGCGATATTTACGGATTTAGAAACGTACCGATCAATATAATCTTCGTCTTCGTATTTGCGAAGAGCATAATAAAGTTAATTAACGTGAAAGAAAGCAGTTTAAACAATGCTTCACTTATTCTATTTTTTCTTGTAGTGTCAATTGTTACCAAAGTATACAAGAAATAACTAGATGGGCACTAGAAACTTCTGTGAACTATATCTCTGAAACAATTGGTACTACACAGACAAGAATAAGAACTTTCAAAGGTATGCTTACGAGTCACCATCTGCTATAGGTATTTCTAAGAAAACTTGCAAAATGGGTCTTATTTCTAACAGTTTATAGAAAAGGAAATTCTGTTTTAAATGTACATTTATATTTCTTGTTGCGCCACTGGATATGCCGTTCGCCCATTTCCAAACCATATGTATCATGCAATCTGTGTAGACAACTGAAAATATATCGACAGCATTAGGAGACAATCAGCTCTATGAAGAACGAACCATTTATTGATTACCAATTTCGTTAGTGTCGGATTTTTATTTACCGCTGATTAAGTATTTGTAAGTAACATATATATTATCATTTATATTTACTTTAATTATAATACTATCTATACAGGGTGATTCAGGTATGCGGTCATTAATTTCTAGTGGTGATTCTACATCAAAAAGTATGAAAAAAGTTCATACAAATATGTGACTAGTTTTTGCACGTGATTCGACATCAATGAAGGTCATTATCTGATGTTATCCGCTAATAGTAGATTCAATCTTGGAAAGGTGGGGACTTACTCCTCTCCCCAAATTGTTTAATGTGAATTTTCTGCGATTGTCTCACCGGAATGTGATTACTTGGCTATAAATAAAGAACAAAGGTTATCTTGTAACGTCGTACGACCAACCGGTTTCGAGAAATTTAAACCTAAAGAAACGCATGCATGGCCTAGGATTCAAAAATAAGGATACTGATTTCTTTTCTGCATAATTTAACAAGACTAAAAACCGTAGGCGGTTAATTTTCTAAAATAACAAATCTGTGTTACGTGACCAGATAAGTACCAATAGGGTTGGCTGTCATCGTGTCAATAAAAAAGAACAAATTAATGAATAAACCAAGGAAAAATAACAAATGATTACTAAATTAAAGGACTCAACAGGTTTTAAAGGTTAACAAATTAAATTAAATGTTCAAAATGGGCGCTATTCATTTCCACACAAGCTGCTGGACGACGACTCATTGAAGCAAGGACCCGTTGAAAAATTCCTGGCACGTTTCTGATAGTTTCACACTACATTGCTACACGTTCACGTAACTCTTCAAGATTTGTTACAGGAGTTGAGTAGACAAGGCTTTTCAAATAACCCCAAGACAAAATAGTCAACAAGATTTAGGTCGGGGGATCGGGGGTTGGGAAAGCTACTGGTCTGTTTCTGCCAATCCATCTATTAAACTGCATTTAAATAACTTCGAACAACTATTCTAAAATGAGGAGGTGCACCATCGTGCATGAACCACATTATCCTTCTGGTCTCATCTCTTAAATTGTTTCTTAAAGAATCTAGTTATTTTAACCCATCCAATCTATTAGGCAAAACATATGATCCTAATAAACTATTGCCAAGTATACCTGCCCATATGTGATTGTTGTGAAAGTTGACAACACCATCCCGCGTAAACCCTGCTTCGTTCGTAAACAATTTTTTTTAAATAAATTCTGCATTTCTTTCACATTTTCGCACAAGCCATCGGCAGAAGGCCTCCCTTCTTGATAGATCTTTTGGTTTGAGCGCTTGCATACTTTGCGTGTGGTAGAGATACAGTAATTGTCGAAGTAGACGATGCTGATACACCTTCCTGTAACGCTAGCCTTCTTGTACTGATTTGGGGATTCGTATTTACTGCATTTAATATTGCTTCTTCTGTTTCTGGGTCTTATTTCTAACAGTTTATAGAAAACATAACGATCTGGGCCAGAATTGTTCTTGTCTGAATAGAACGATCTACACTTACAAAAATCTTTCGCAAGGTAATCTTCTATTTGGGAAAGCTTCTTCGTACAATTTTCTTACTTCAGCAGCATTACCCCAGGCTCGACCGTAGAATACATGAATATCGGCCTGTTCTTCGAAAGTGTAACTCAATTTTTTAAATAAAAATTGAAATTCTCTTATTAAAGACTGCATAATGAGAACCTTAACTTTTACATTATTAATGACAATTCAATAATGGAAACCAATAACGACCAATTAAGTAATAAAAAGCCAAGTCATTTTATTGCGGGGAGGTTAAAATACGGTGTGAAAAAGTTCAGATCGACAGATGACCTTCTATTCATGGAACTTACGAAAATATGAAAAAAATTATGAATTCTTTAAAAACAATTCTGTTTACGCAAGAAGACTGGAAAAAATCCTTTAGGTTCAAATTTTTCGAAACCGGTTGGTTGTACGGCGTTACAACAAGATAAGCTTTTTTGTGTATTTATAGCTAAGGAATCATATTCCGATGAGACAATCACAGAATATTCACATTAAAGAATTTGGGGAGAGAAGTAAGTCCCTCCTTTCCAATTTTGTGCACCCCCGATTGAATTTACCCTTGGTGGATAACATCAGATAATGACCTTTATTAATATCGAGTCACGTGCAGATAAACGGGGGAGCAGATCTCTCAATATTGAGAAAGCTTTCGATACAGTATGGATCCCTCCCGGGCTTACTTCACAAACTCAACTCATTGAACTTCCCTACGCATATCACAAAACTAATTCACTCTTTCCTGACAGACAGATCACTGCAGGTCAGGGTGAATAACAAACTTTCAACTCGGCAGGACATTCGCGCGGGTGTCCCATAGGGCTCATGCCTGTCACCCAAGTTATACAACTTATACGACTTTCCGAAGTTTCCGAATACGAACCTTGCCAAGTACGCCGACAACACGGCGATGTACGCGCATTCGCACAATGCACAAGCGGCGAACATGCTGCTAAAGGCGCACATGGCTCATGCCATGGCGTATTACGACAAGTGGAAGATTCGGATCAACGCCAAAAAGTCGGAGGCCATACTCTTCACGCGCCAGTTCACAGAGAACCGCATTTTAACACCAATTTCGATCGGGGGTCGCCAAATTCCAATCAAAAGGTACGTGAAGTATTTGAGGGTGAACTTGGACAAAAGACTGATATTCAACACTAACGTTAACGAGACTATACGAAAGGTCTACTCCATGTCCAGGAGTCTGTATCCGCTCCTGGCGCGGGGTAGCGGACTAAACAGGACTAATAAAAAATTGTTGTAAACGATGGTGATCAGGCCGGCTATCACATACGCGGAGCCGGTGTGGTGCGGTATTCGGGCCACGACAATGCGGAAACTTAGATTTTTAGAACATAAATTTATGAGCCTCATTTCAGACTCCGGTAGGTACACCTCACTCAGAGATCTCTACGGACGTTGCCACGACATAACCCCATTAGCGGATTTCGTCCAGAATATATCGCAAACATTCTATCAATTCAAACTGGGCGATAGTCCGCTAACCCGCGACATTACATGAATCAGACAGCATAATGCCGTACTTTTCAACTTGAAACACCCATTACCATACCAGGCGTTGCCTATCTTTAGACAACTTCCTTAGCCCCACTTTCCTATACCACAATTTCCCTTTCACCACCTTTTACCTTCAAACCCCTTTCTATTCTCTCTATTCCTCTCATTTTTTTAATTATGTTAATTTTTGTTCTTTTGTTCTTTTTGTCTCTTTTCTAAATCCCCTTTCGACGAATAACTTCCTGCAAATCAAAACCGTTTAAATCATAACTTCCCTTCCACCCTACCTTTCCGAAGGCAGACAGACCATCGGTTGAATGTCGTCATTGGTTCGAACGAGTTTTTTCGTTGAGTTTTTGCCTTTAAAAAAACAGTGCGCGTGTGCGCGCCCTAATAAGAACTTAGTTTTAACCTTGAGTAGTCTTAAGTATTTTAAAACTTTTTCATGGTTATATTTACAAGTTGTTAGGTTTAAGTTTTTATATTTTAAACAGGAGCCCTAACTTCCATTTGATCCGTTGTCATGGCCGAGACCAGACTCGCTTCATCCGACTGCATATTCACCACGACGCTACGCGACGTGGTTGTGCGGTCGGCTCTGAACCGAGATCTGACCCAGGCGCATTATTGTAATCCCTAATACTAATGAATTTGTTTTGATTGTTTGATTGATTGATTGATTGATTGGGGGAGCAGTAACTGTTTCGAATATGATCTAATGGTATGGAGTTTACGGCATTTGTAATTCTCTGCTTCAATACTGCTACATCGTTAGGAAGTGGTTCAGCGTAAACCAACTGCTTGAGGCGACCCCATAAAAAGAAATCCAATATTGATAGGTCTGGGGATCTCGTTGGCCACTTGATCGGTTCATTCCTGGCAATCCAATTTTCTCCAAAATTTAAATTCAACCACCGATTAACCATTTTTGTGGAGTGGCCAGGGCAACCATCATGTTGAAAATGAACTAAAGGCATATCTCTTAAAATATTTAAATGTCCTTAAGAAAATCTTCAAGAAGCTGTAAATAAGTGTGCTGGTTTAACCTTCTCTCAATGAAATAAGGTCCAATAACTCCAACGTGATAAGAAACGGCACACCACACATTAACTTTTTTATAATATTGACATCTAAAATGAATTCTAAAATTTGGATTTTCAGAAGCCCAAAACCGACAATTCTGAGATGAAACAACACCATTGGTTATGAATGTGAATTCGTCTGAGAAAATTATGAAATGATGAAAAAATCTCTCTTCCATGATTTTTTCTCCAATGGTCAAACAAAAATCCAACCTACGGCCGTCATCTCCCTCTTCAAGCGTATGTTTATAATTTGCTTTATATGCCCTAATTTTCTTTGCCTTGTAAATTCTTTGGAGTTCAGGCTTGCTAATATTAATAAGAGCTGATCTCTCTCTTAGTGGCATCCTAGGATTTTCTATAACAGAGGCATGAGCTATAATAGCCCCAACATTGTCTTCATCATATGCTTTTATTTTTCTTTTCATGTTAAGAACACTACCAGTAGCCAGAAACTTTTTAATTATTCTCATAGCCTTGAGTACGTGACAAAGCAGTGTTTGGAAATTTCAAATTAAATTGGCTTACCACTTCTCACCGCCAATTCCGTAGCATTGCACAATATAAATTTTTTCACGCACTGTGAGTACCATTTTCACTTAATTTTTTATGCTTGGTTCGTTAATTTGAAACAGAAATTAAGGATAATATTGACTACGTTTGACAGATATGTCAATAATAAATGATAAATGTGTATCCACTGCTTTTCTCATAGCCTACTTTTAGCTTCTACATAACTTTAAATATTAATTCACAAAAAATAATTTCTATGCAGTTTTAATTGAATGGTTCAAAATAAAATACTGATTTATTGAAAAAATGGGAAGTTTCAAAAAAATAATTTTATATTCCTGAAATTTGGTATAGAGGTATAAAATTGCATTCTAAATAACCATTGATTGATCTATTGATCTATTGATCTATTTATGTATATAGTAATATTTTTAATCTATGTACTTATGTATTAATTTAATGACTTGTCTATTGTTCATGTATTTTTCTTTTTTAGCGTTTCTTTTTTGTATTGTCTGACTTGCCATATATACATGTATGTATCTGAAATGGTCAATAAATTACTATTACTATTACTTTTCTTAGTGGAATTTTTTCATATTTTGAAAAATAAAGGTACATTATTAGTGGTGATTTTTACAACTTTGCTTATAAAACACCCTGTAGAACACCAAAACAAGTCATTTTTGGTATACTTTAGTTTTACAACAAGCAGGATTCAATCCCCAATTACCATTCCAAAATTCCAAAATTTTTGGTCCATTACACCTCTTGTTACATCTATCCTGGGACACACTGTATACTAGACCAACCCAAAAAAAAGCTTGTAATATTTTATGTCTCACTCTGTAAAAATGATCCTTTTTATGTAAAAGAAAAAATGCTCTTTTGATAAAAAAAAAATGAATTTTAAAATGTGCTACCATGCTCTAAAGTACACTATTTCAATCATTTTGCGTTATCTACAAAAATTAGGCTGCGCGTTTCATCTAATATGTGTTTTTTAGTACCAATGTGGTTTTTTACTTTAAATATTATATAAATAATTGAAAATTATCGAGTACAATTTTTTTGTAAGAAACCCAATAAAAGAAATCTACTTTAAAATGTTAAAAAATGGACAAAAGGAAAAACTCAAAAAAAAAAAAAAAAAAATATCTAAACCAAAATTTACTATAATTACTTGTAAGCGAGCAGAAACTAGAGTGCGAAAATTAAAGTTTTCAGGGTGTATTTCACAAAAAAAATATCATATCATTAAAAGTTACTTAAATAATATTTTTTTTCTTGGAAAATTGTATTAAATATAAAAATATTGTTTTTTGAGGCCCGGGGTTTTTAAGGATAGGCTCGAATTTGTTTAACTTATTCACCATTATAAATAATTATTTTTAATAATAATTCTTTAATTTATTATATATTTCTTTTGTTTTTGTATATTTCTTTGTTTCTGCACTTTATGTTTTCTGTAAAGCTTGTTTTTGTTCTTCATCTATTGTAACAACATTATTAAATCGAGAAGTCAACGCAATTTGACATTCAGCAGAATCATTGACAACTTTAAGATTTATGCATACATTTGTTTCACACACATAATGAATGCCTGAATTCCATAGATTTGAATTTTTCTTTAAATATTCAACGTTTATATTTGTAATTTTAGAAAAATTTAAACTTTTCTTTGATATAAAATCAGATAAAAAAAACCGCTGCTCAAGGAATCACTACTTCCACATCCAGATTCTCTATCCAAGTCACTCACAACGAAAAAATTTTGTATGTGAAAATAATTGTTTATGGAACTTTAATAATATAATATTTGAAATCCTCTACCCCAAAAACCCATAAAACGATACCCCACATCGGTAGTGGGGTGGGGGTGGTGATAGGGGGGTGGTAGTGGGGGGTGGATGAAGTAAAAAAATATTTTGAGGTTTCTGGTTCCTGTACATGCACTAAATCACATTTTTTTTTTCATCCTCTTTAATAAGGAGGTGGGGGTGGCTAATGCCAAACATTTTTTTGAGACCTCAGCTTCTCTTGTATATACTAAATACCAATTTTATTGACTCTTACCTGCTTGATTTACCCATTTACCCCAAATTTACCCCAATTTACCCCCCAACCCTTCGACGGAACAAGATGAAAATATAATCTAGTTCCAGATCTCATTAAAGTACATATGTGTACCAAATTTCAAGTAAATATCTCAAACGGTTCCAGAGTAAACGTGCGCACAAAAAAGTTACAGACAGACAGACCGACAGACAGAAATTTTTTTTTCGCTCAAACTTAAAATCTCGACGTTTCATGACATTTTAAGCCTATTTGGGCAATAAATTTTTTTTTGTCGTTACTATACTTCCACTGGACGTGGAAGTAATACTCGAATCATTTTTTTTTTCGGATCTACAAAACCTCTAACATTACGTTGCTGCTTCCGTAAATTTTCTTTTTTTAAATTTTGTATCATTTTTATTTTTATTTCATGAGTCACTTTATCATCAACAAATGCAAGGCATACGAGTTCCTTTGATATCCGAGGTGAATTTATTTAATAATAAAGGAAACAATTTTTTATTTATTTTTTCATATTCATATAAATCTTCTAATAAGTTCATGACGGGGACAAGAAATATTATTATTATTAAATAAATTCACCAATCACCTTTCGGAGGAACTAGTGTGCCTTGCATTTTTTATGATAAAGTGACTCATGAACAATGATCGGAATTTGGGTTTAATTCCAGTGGTGCATATATGTAGGTATATAAAATTTTACATAAAAAACTTAAAGTTTCTTCTTTCTTACAAAATTAAATCGAAATTAAATATAATACGAACCTACCTTACGAGTTTCTCATTTATTTTGGCATAATAGAATACATGTATACATATTTACAACCAATAATGCATGCATATTTTAATAAATGCTTGTAACGACGCACCTGAAATTAAACCCAAAATGCCCGATCACTGCTCATGAAATAAGAATAAAAATGATGACAAAATTTAAAAACAGAAAATTTACGGGAACCCCCTTGACCTCCTCGTTCTCCGATTTAAATCCTCTTGACTACTTCCTATTTAAAATCTTTGATTTAAGCAGTCCCTGTTCGAAATGTTCAAGAATTGAAGCAAAGTGTGGTAGATGGATGCGAATTCATAAGAAATAAACCTGGTATTTTTAGAAATATAAAGAGATCTATGAAAAAGCGTGTGAGAAGCTGCATCGAAATGAATGTGAGGCATTAGGTAGCAATGATAAATAATAAACATGTGATAAGAATTCAGTTCACTTTATTTATGTATGTACACTTAACCTCATTTCTATCTGGTTGAAACAAGCCAACTTTGATTTTTGAAGGCAGAATTGATCAATTGCCCTTTTTACGTCGAATTTTCAAGCGGGTTTTAAAGGAAAACGATACGTTATACGAATTTTCACCAAGAGTACATTTTCTTTAAAAATTCGTATGAGAAATCATACTTAGAGTAAAAGATAAAAAAAATGTCGAAGGGAGAAAATTATGGGCATTTTAATCAGGAGCTTGCCCCATTTCATACGCCCCTGGTCGATGTCTCCATCTTCTTAGCACTATACGATTTTTTATGATAAAATTACCACATGTATGACATTTCATCCTTCTAGTAGTAGTAGTTTTTCAAATAATTAAGAAAAACCATTGTACGATCTGCCAATGATGCTCGGGCTGAGCGGGTCACTGGCGAAACCGTATGAGGGTGTAGTAGCACAGATCAAATAAACCAGATGTTTCACTTATGACGTTTCATGGTTTAGATAATAAATCAACTCCTGGAAGGTACGAATTTGTGTAGTGATCTGCGCATATACCAAGCAGTCTTAACCAGCGAGTATAGACACAGGAGGGAGGTGATGACACGTAACAATAATTAAAAGTCACCTAATAAATACTCAAAAAAAACACTTAAATGTATAACAATAAGAACTCTAAGCTTTAATAGAATACACTGCATTCCAAAATAATTAATATCACTGTTGTAGCTGATGACGACTTCCATCTCTGAGATTTCAGTACTAAACACTCTCTCTTGTGATATTGTACTCGCTGGTCTTAACTTCCATGTCAACCGCTAGGTTGCTCTGTTTATGACTTCTGCGCAGAATCCTGGAAGATAAACGTCACACGACAAAAAATGAAACTGGTTACATAGGGAATACTATTAAGTGAAACATCTGGTTTGTTTGATCTGTGGTAGTAGGGTAGTTGGAGTTACTGACTCTGGGACCACCAGATGTTGTGGTGAGAACCAATCCTGGAGGGAGTCTCACCTCCTGATTATGGCTTGGAAAGATTGGTTAAGTGAGTACAACAAGTAATTAGTTGAAACTGCTTTATTTAGGCAAATAAAATTTTATTTGTACTAAAAGACAATAAAAACATAATAACAAATAGTAAAAACAATCATATGTTACACATGAAATATTAAACTTGGCCTGGAAAAATATGCCAACTATAGAAATGCAGTGTTTGCACTTGATTACATACTTCGCTGACTTTGTTTATAGTTAATGTTTATGTAGATTGCAGTACGAAATAAATAAAACATGTCTAAAAAATATCTAAAATATGTCTAAAATCTATAAATAAAATAAAAATAAGAAATTAAATTATTTGAAATGATAAAAAATACATGTTTAATGGATTATACAACCATATTTTTATACCATCTTCAGTGGGGCGTAGCTCCGTTAGGAAGCATTTTCGGACCCCCGTTCATATGAACTTTTCTTCATATTTTTGGATCTAGAACCACCGAAATATTCGAACGTTGTTTCCGGACACCTCGTGTAACTTATCATATATGTATCACTAATTTGTACTTTGGATACGTGTGTAATGTAACTATTACTATTATTTTGTAAATACATATTATTATTATCATTATTAATTAATTACTACCCATCAATCTAATTTAGAACTACATGCACGCCTTTTTCCAAAACCAAAACGAACATTTTCTCTAATTATAGGTAAATAAACACAACTCGCAATTATCCCAACTCATCCGCATGAATTTCGAAAGCGACGGAGGAAACAGTTAAGTTGGTGTAGTAACCAAAGTTATTTTGGTAATGCACTCCTTCCATTAAGTTTAACCCCGGTATCGTAACTCTTTGGGGTTGTTTAGGTCGGTCGCCGTCCTCCTCGCCGCGCCACCGTAAGACAAAAGCAACTTCGGGACTTATTGAATAAAGCTTGTATTGTGTGGACTGTGCGCAGCTGCCGGAAATACATACGTCCGCACCGTTTTCACCGTAACTTGGTCAAACAACTGTATTATTTTCACATGCGGTGCGAATTATATGCCCGCGATCTAACTGGCAAATATTCTCTTAGATTTGCGGCGATTAAGGCGGCGAATTAAAACAAACATTGTCATTTCACTTCAATAATGTTTATGTACACTACCAAACTAGATGGGATTTGAGGTTTTCTCTAAAACTATGATAGATAGACAAAAACCAATGTAGATGTCCTAAGCTCGATTTTCGAGAAACAAACACTCTCGCAAACCGCGGTCGTCTATTTTTTTTCGACTACCGAGCTGCAGAGCGTTTTTGGAAAATTGGCATTTTTTGATGACCCCCATATCTCAATTACCAAGTGTCTAATCGAAAATCGAGTAACATATTCATAACGTACTTTTTTTAGTAGAATCCGCTGATGCCTCAGTTTTTGAGATATAGACATAACTTGTGTATTTTTAAATTGAACACCCTGTAAATTATTTCATTATTTCATCATAACTTAAATTAGCTATCCAACGATATATCATATGTCATATTTATCTCTAGAGAAAGTGGTTAATTTTCGAAAAAATTAATATATTTGTGAGGAGGCCATGGAAAACTATCAACAACACTTCTTATAATATAAAATAATTTTGCCAAAAATAGGAAAACTAAATCACAATAAATGTTCGAATTGTCTTCTATTGACATCTATGCATTTTTGATACCTTCTCCTTACAGCATTTGTTGCAATTCCAATAATGACGGGAGTTATTGTCCGAAGCGCAGCTAATGTTTTGTTTTCCAATTCTTCTATGTCATTAGAACGTTCTCTAGGTATATAATATTTTTTAAATAACCGTCGGCAGGGATTATGTCGGGAGATCTAGCAGGCCACAAAATAGGACCATTATTTATTTCATTTTATTTATTTATTTATTATACACTTATTATACAACAGAACATGTTCCAATTACAGGGTAGGAAAAATACACAATAATAAAATACAAAAACAAAATACAAATACACAATAACAAGATACTTAATATTACAAAATACACAATATAACAAATTTTCAAGGTATTGTGATGTGTTGCAATTAATTCAGATGTATTTGCACCTACTCGAGAAAGAACCTACCAGTTAGTAGTTCTAGAGTGATGACATCTGGAATTATCTAGAGAATGGTGGCGTCATCACAGAACAATTGAGATCTGTCATTTTTAGGTATAAAAGACCGTATTCTCGGCGGGTAGTTCGGAGAGTATAGAAAGTAGAAGTTTTTGAATTGAAAGTTTGGAAAAGTGAGGTTAAAACTACAAAGTGATAAACATTGTTATTTTTAGTCAGTAAAGTTCATTCAAGTTAATAATCAGTATTGTGAAGTATCCAGTAAATTATTTAATAAAGTGTGTTAGTGGACAATCTCTTGTTATCATTTTTGGAACCCACGGAATTTGCGAGGGTAGTTTCCTAGGGGTGGAAACACGTTACAAATTGGTGTCAGAAGCCTAATTTTATGACAAGAGGAGCTCTGAAGTTGTGTTGGAGTGTTCGAGAAGTATTCTCGAGGGTTAGTGCTAACACGGAGGACGAATTTACTGGACATTGTTCGAGGGTTATTTTCGAACAGGAAAATAGTGTTAAGTGCATTTTTGAGACATTGTAGAACATTTTATTAGGACATTAGTGTGATAATTAAATCCTTTAAACTGAGTAGTGATAGAGACACTGAAAAAGACTCATTTGTGTTAGTGCGTGAAAAATTTCTAGAACTTTTCTATTTGGACATTAGTGGAGATTATTAAATTCTCTGAACTGGATAGTGACAAGACTCTGGATAAGACTTTTTCGTGCTGTTTCGAGATTTTTCTGGAAAGTTTCATTACCGATATTGACGTGGCAGTTAAATTTATTTTATTTTAACATAATCGTATGCCCATTACAACAAGAAGCATGGCTACGGAGAAACAAATGAAGGACCTATTTGCAGAATTTACAAGGACGATGGAGCAGCGACGTCAAGAAGACAAAGAAGAGGAAGAAAAGCGACGTCAGAAAGAAAAAGAAGAACAAGAAACAAGACGTCAAGAAGAAAGAAACGAGTTGAAGAAAATGATGGAGGACCTGAAGATAAGACAGCAAGAGGAGAAAGAGGAGCAAGAAAGACAACGTCAAGAGGAAAAAGACGAACTTAGAAAAATAATGGAAGACTTGGAAGAAAGACGCCAGGAGGAATTAAGGAAAATCTTGAGCGATCAAATAAAAATACAACAGGACGCAATCATTTCTGTCAAGGAAGAAGTTAAAGAGGAGATAAACAAAGTCGAAGACAAAGTAGGTGTGGTCGAGACAGAAGTTAGTCAAATCAAAGGAAAAATGAGTGAGGTCGATAGAGCGCCTTAAACGTCAGTTGAGAGAAGAAGGAGGCCAGTTAGTAACTTCATCGGGTCCTCGGTTAAAACCTCCCTCCTTTGACGGCCAAAGCTCATGGACGACGTACAAAAGACAATTCGAGGCGGCGGCATCTGCAAATAACTGGGGTAATGAGGAAAAGGCCATGGCATTAGTTCTAGCGCTAAGGGGCCAAGCTTCAGAGTTACTCCAAACCATCCCAGTTAAGAAACAAAGGGACTTCAAAGTCTTGGAAGCTGCATTAGACTTGGCGATCAACACCTTGCCCAATTATACCAGGCTCAGCTGAAATCCCGGATGCAAAAAGCTGGGGAAAGTCTACAAGAATTCGAAGCTGCAATAGAGAGACTGGCACACTTGGCGTATCCGAGTGCACCTAAAGAATTCCAGGAACAATTAGCCGTGGGGGCATTTTTAGATGGTACAAGGGACGAAGAGGTCAGGCGAGTTCTGAGGCTGACGAGACACCAAAGTAGTAGCCAAGCTTTGCTGCGTGCACTTGAAGTAGAAGCCGCTTACAGGGATACTCCAAGGTCGAGAGCGCGAGCTGTGACTCTCGAAGAATCGCAACCAGAAACGAACCAGAATCCCATGTTGACTGATCTCGGGGAGCAGAGAAAACAACAAAATAAAGGAAAGCCGAGCGGAGGTATTAAATGTTACAACTGCGGCAAGGTGGGACATATGAAACGAGACTGTCGACAGCAGAACTCGGAGAGTCGAGTAAATACTGTGAATGTTGAAGAGAAGCAGGAAAACAGTACCAGGGGATTGTGCTGGCTAGGGAATGCAGTGCCCCCAGAGAAATGAAGATTTCCCAGCTTCGAAGAATTGCAAGCAGTCTGTTGTTGCATGGATATGTGAACGGAAGAAAATGTTTTTTTACCATCGACACAGGTACTACGTCATCAATAGTACGGCCAGGATTTATATAGGGCATAAAGATTACCAAAAGGCAAAATGAAGAAGTGATCGTCCGGATTGCTACGGGGGACAAGGCTACGGTTCATGGAGAAGTAGACCTGGGTTTGCAGATTGGACAATTAAGGTTCGACCACAGGGTCATCGTGGCTGACATTACGGATGACTTCATTTTGGGGCTAGACATCATGGAACAGTATGGATTTATTGTTGACGTAGGAAAGCGAGTCTTAAGGATTGGAAACAAACAATTTATTTTATCAAAAGTGAACGACCAATGCGAGAAAACCAGGATGTTGACAACGCAGGCAGTCAAAACTCCTGCATTATCCAGAAAACCAGACAAGGAAGATTGCAAGCGCTACCCTCAGGTGGGAAAATTGCCGAACATGGTTGAAGTCAACACTGTCAAGATCGATCTTCCAGACAGTTGGACTAAGAAAACTCTGAGGCAAGAGCAACTGCACGATGTAGAAATCGGACCCATGTTGAGAGCAAAAGAAGAGGGAACGCGTCCAGTATGGAAGGATGTTTCCAACAAAGAAGTGGGGCTGAAGGCTTTATGGTCACAATGGGATTCACTTACGGTCGTAGATGGACTTTTGAGAAGAGCATGGGAAAGCCCAGATGGGAAGCAGGTTGCCATGCGTCTAGTGATTCCCAGGTGTCGTGTACCAGAAGTACTCCAGGAAGCACATAATGAAACGTCCAGCAGACACTTTTGCATAAAAAAGACATTGAGTAGAGCACGGGAACAGTTCTATTGGGTTAATAGTCGCCAGGATGTGGAGGCCTGGTGTCGCAAGTGTAAGAATTGTGCTGCCCGTGGGGAACCATTTTCTATGAGCGGAAGGAATGGAGACCCCCGAAACTTCAACCTCCTTGGGATGGACCGTATACTGTTATTATCCGAATTAATGATGTCGTTTATCGGATTAAACGAAGCAAAAAGTCCAAGATGAAGATCGTACATTTGGATAGACTGGCGAAATACACCGATGATTCCAAATTGCCTGACCGGGACGTTCAGGCTTAAGGGGGGGGGGGGGGGCAGTGTGATGTATTGCAACCGCTTCAATGAATTCATATGTATTTGCACCTACTCAAGAAAGAACCTACCAGTAGTAGTTCTAGAGTGATGACATCTGGAATTATCTAGAGAATGGTGGCGTCATCACAGAACAATCGAGATCTGTCATTTTTAGGTATAAAAGACCGCATTCTCGGCGGGTAGTTCGGAGAGTATAGAAAGTAGAAGTTTTTGAATTGACAGTTTGGAAAAGTGAGGTTAAAACTACAAAGTGATAAACATTGTTATTTTTAGTCAGTAAAGTTCATTCAAGTTAATAATCAGTATTGTGAAGTATCCAGTAAATTATTTAATAAAGTGTGTTAGTGGACAATCTCTTGTTATAATTTTTGGAATCCACGGAATTTGCGAGGGTAGTTTCCTAAGGGTGGAAACACGTTACAGTATATAACGTACATATAGGTTTTAAGATAATTAATTAAAAGCACATACAATGAATTCAATTAGTTGTTATAGCAAGCAGTTCTTATGTCTGCAACACTAAAATTAAAAAGGTTAACTTTATCCTGAATATCATGCCAGTTATGACACATAACATACACCGGTGAGAATTCTAATAGATTTGTTCTTGGTGTGGGTAAATAAAAAATTGAGTAGTTGATCTTGTTTGCATCAGTGGCATATGAACAAGCGCATTAACTTTTGCCAACAGTTCAGGACATTTTATTTTATCATTGACAAGTTTATACAAAAACATAACAGAGTGAAGAAAGCGCCTTCTGACCAGTTCATCAGCATTGAACCTCTCTAGCAGCTTGTCGTGCGAAAACCCTATTGGCGGATAGATTTTGTCCTCCTTAAATGCCATAAATTTTAAAAATCTTCTATGAATTTGTTCGATAGCTTTACCGTGTACAGCGTTGTTAGGATTCCATACAACAGAGCCATACTCAAGTTTAGAACGCACAAAGGACGTAAACAGAATTTTCAATGTGTCGATGTTGTTGAGCTCTAATGTTAAAGCCCAGGATTTTATAAGCTGATGATACAATGATATTGCTGGTTAAAGGTCAACTTGCTATCAAAAGTTATGCCTAGATCTTTAAATACATTTGGTTTATTTAAATGTACCTGATTTATAGAGTATTCATGCTGCACAGGATTCAATTTTCTAGTATAGGTGACAGCGTTACATTTAGCAGCGTTGAGAGGTAGGAAGTTTGAGGTGCACCAGTCGTTTATTAGATCCAGGTCCGCTTGCAGTAGCAGTCAGATTCATCCTTGATAGCTAGATACAGTTTCAAGTCATCCGCATATAGTAAACAATGGCAGTTCAGACCAAGTACAATGTCATTTATAAATAAAATAAAGAATAGGGGACCCAACACTGACCCTTGTGGTACCCCAGAAGTACAAACTATTCTTTCAGATTTATACCCACGATATTGAACATACTGGTTTCTACATTTTAAGTAGGAGGAGCAAAATAGAATTAAATCTCGGTTAAGGCCGAAAGCAGAAAGCTTTCTTAGTAAAATACCGTGCTCAAGTCTGTCGAACGCCTTTGAGAAGACTGTATAAATGACATCTACCTGTCCATTGCCATCCAACACCTCCGAAATAAATTGTGTAACACAAACCAAGTTGCTGATTGTCGACCGGCCTGCCACAAAGCCGTGCTGATTAAGACAAATTTGTTCATTGACATGTGAAGCTCCTCGTATAGAGTGAATTCAAAGACTTTACTAAAATTATTAATGATGGTAATGGGTCGATAGTTTTTTATGTCAGTCCGATTGTCTTTTTTAAAGACGGGAATAATTTTGGAGTTTTTCCATAACTCTGGAAATGTGTTAATGTTAAGGGCTAAATTAAATAAAATAAGTAAAGGTTTCGCTAAGACATTAGCACAGTCTTTGATAAGAAATGACGGTATACCATCAGGACCAGCGGTAAATTTGTTTTTTAACTTCTTGATAGCTTTAAATATCTTATCTTCATTCATATCTAAACTTCTTTGTTGTTTATTAATATCCAGTTAGCTAAACTAATTATTAGTTATCAATTTAGTTAACTTAGCTAACTAGACATTGATAAACTAGTCCTGAGTGATATATATCCAATACTCCCCAAATTGAGAATTTAAATAATTTCGTGTTTCATTTGACGTATGACCTGGGGCGCCATCGTGTTGGTAATTCAATCATTGAAATTGTCTTACAGGCATATTGTCTACAAAGGGCTCTATTTCTTGTCGTAGAATGTTAATAACATTTTCGGTATTCAAATTACCGTGAAAAAAATGAGGACCTATTATTTGGTATCCAATAAAACCATACACCAAATCCAAATCATCGTTGATGATTAACTGTAGCGGTTACGTGCGGATTTTCACGAGCCCAATGATGATTATTATGCCGATTAAAAATTCCGGCACTGCTTATATGGGCCTTGTCTGTCGATATAATTGTTCCTTCAAATCCTAGCACTTCGTTGCACTGACGCAAAAACCACTGGCTATAGAAGTGCCTTTGAAAGTCGTTTGGATATAGATGGTGACTAATCCTAATTTTGTAGGATTTGAATTTATTTTTTTTTTAAGCAACGCAACGCAAGCTTACCCTAAAGTATAAAATATACAAGGTGTGAAGAAAACTTTGTTGTGTGAAAATCGATTAAAATATTGATATTTCTGACAAAATTTCTAAAAGAAAAAGTCAATATTTCCATGCATGTAGACATTGCCAGGCATCGAAATATAACTGTTAGGAAATAATCATTTTTGGTACAGTAAGAAAATATTATTTTCTTACAGTTGTTATTTGTACACCACATTTTAGGAAAATATATGTTATTTTTGCTTATTTGACGAAGGGAATCGCCCTTCTAAATTTGTTGTGATATCATTGAAACATTTTATATAAAAAATATGTCTGATTAATATTTAACAAAATAATTCCAAATGTGTATCACTTTTTTATCTTTCAATACAACCAGTGATACGAATTCTTATATAGTTTTTGATCTCTTGACGATATTTTTAAAAACTATGAAGTTGGGAAGTTCCAAAGAATAAATGGTCAATTTCATATATGTAATGGCTGTTAGTCTCACGTCCGTCATGTATTTCTAACAAAATTAATTATATTATTATAAAATTTAAAGACAAATGAAAACTGTTGTAGAGACATATATGTACATGTGATCTTTTATCAAAGTATCACACGAAAATGATGCTCAAATTTTCTTAACATTTCGTACGAATGTCATCAGAATAGATATGCACAGTGAAAACGCCGCCATCTTGATATAGGGTTAAGTTTTTTTAAATATCTAGCTTCCCGTCAAAAATGTAATAAAAAAAGAAAACGTTTTGTATATCCTAAAATTCTCTACAATTTTGGTACTTTTATTTTTATTCGTAGGATTAATATTTTACGATTTACAGTTCGGGAAAGGTAAAAATGGATGGATTGAAATAGTGGAGCGGATCTGGTTCTGAAATGAAACCAACTTAAAAAAAAAAAATTTGACTATTGGGTTTCGTCTTATCAAGTTAGTCCAGCTTAATCGTACGGGGTGGAGGAGGAATTCGCATTTAAAATTCGCAAAAACACGTTTTTCCGCGAAAACTTTGTTGTCGAAAATCTGACTTTAAAGTGAGTGCACTCTTTTGAATAACAAAATTAGAAATGATAAATATACTCACCCTTTGTTTACTAAAAATGAAAAAGTGAAAGAAATTAGCAGAAATTAAGAAATATTGCCATTCCTACTAAAAATTGCGTTTCTTGAGCTTTTTGCGCGAACGATAAATATTTTGAAATTACAGGTTTTAAATTTTTTGTGAGTTTATTAATTATAAAAAATTGACGTAAAACAGCAAAATTTCGCCATTTCTCAAAACTTTGAGGGCGATGCGCGATCGGAAAATATTTTTTGATTTGAATTTTTTTTTTATCTTGCTTAGTTAGATGACTTTTCCGGGGTATAGCGATGGAAAAATAAAAAAAGTATTTTTTCGGCCCACCCTATTATTCACTATTAAAAAGTACAGTAATGTCAGTTTTAATTCCAAGGAATGTAATTAAATGTCAAATTTGGTTAATACTTTTTCATTGTTGATACTATAGAAAATCATTCATAGCCAGAGCCCGTATTTTGGATGACATTGACGTAAAATGCAGAGTCGGCATGGGCGGGTAGTACAAAATTATAATAAGTCTTATCTCTTTTTGTAGTTAACTGCTCATCCAATTGGAAACATTAAATCAAATTGTTACATTGCAGATTAATACCACGTAATTAACAATAGATAATTAAATATGATTCTAAATATTCGGCACGAAAAGAACGCCGCGCGCCGTTTCTCTAAGAATATCACTTGTAAATCCCTATTTTTCTATTGATGGGAGTTAGACGACCCATGCCATGTAATTAAAAACTTGCGCGATCATAACAGGGTAATATTGCACCTTTGATAGGTACTTGAGCTTTGCATCATTTAATGTTAACTCGGCGTCTTCACAAATCCACGATTGTACCGTTTGTATTACGTGGTAATGGACGCGCCATAATATACTAAACTGCCGAAATAGTCATTAGAAAGTTTCCCGTACCCATGTCTGGAAATAGTATATCAGCGGGAAATCGACGCATAGTGAAACACTGAATTTAATTATTATTGTTTCATGTTAAATTAATAAAGAAATACCAGCATAGAAAGACGCCAAACACAGCGTATGCAATGACAATATTAGAGATGCAGGTAAACGGAAATATACATATGGAGAAGAAAATATAAAAGCTCTGAACAGATTATGATTTAAAAAACAGCTAAAAGTCAGTACATAAAGTGGATGGCTCGAGATTTTTACAAAAATATTCAACTCTGGTAGCCCTTCATTTTTAAACTCGGTGTGCGTTAATCGAAAATATACACACGGAGAAGAAAATCAAACAGATTTGGATATATTATGATTAAAATAACAACTAAAAAGTGTATACATAAAGCCGATGACTCAAGATACCCACAATAATATTCAACTTCAGTAATATATTCAACTACATTAGCGGTTGCGTTGCGATTTCATTACCTACTACCTCAATAACAGTTTAACAGCAGTTAGCAAAAACATTTTTACTACATCGTGTTTATCTGTTGCTTTCTCACCTGTTATTTTCGAGCAGAAATAACAGTCTGTTAATGCTATTTACAAATAACAGTTATAAAATAACAGGTTATTAAATAACAACTCATCTCTAGTTTGGCTTTGGCAGTGTGCGTTGGGTTTCGGGCGGGTGAGCCACGCAGTGTTGATAGCCCCAAAACTCATACTCATATTCAAATTCAAATTCTTTATTTGCCTTTTCAGTGTAATTACACAATCAGACACGTCAATATAATATACAATGTTTAAAAATTAAAAATTGGTACATACATACATTGAGATATATATAAAACTTAATATAAAACATAAAATCTAGAAAACATGCATAATTACGAACAAAAAATATACGTACTTGGTTACATATTATACAAAAGATACACTGTCATAGCAAATTAAAATTAATAATTTATGTCAGCATTTAAGAACTCATCAAAATTATAAAATGCATTTTCTGTAAGAATTCCTTTTATCTTTTGTTTGAATCTCTTAAAATCTAGATTTATAATTGTCTTTGGTAGTTTATTAAAAAATAATGGTCCGTAATAATTTTTGGCACCTCGACTGTGGTTTAGTCTTATATAATTTATTTTAATGTGACCATTATTTCTGATATTATGCGAATGTATATCACTTACAAGACTATATTGATTTAAGTTCATTTTAACAAACAAAAGACATTCATAAATATACACAGAGGGCAAAGTTAAAATTTTTAAATCCTTAAATTTCTCTCTAACATCCTCTCTAAAACCCATAAAACACATCGATCTAATGGCATGGCGCTGTATAGAAAATATTCGACCAGTATGTGCCGAATGACCCCAAGTAATGATAGCATAACTGATTACCGAATGAAAAAGACTGAAGTAGGCTGTTTTTACTACTTGCATTGGTACGACATGTACAAGATTTCTTATTAAGTATAAAGTCTTATTAAATTTTTTAACCATAAAATCTATTTGGTGCTCCCAGGTAAGGAGGGGATCTAAGTACACTCCAAGAAATTTAGTATAGTTCGGGTTTTTTACGCCGTCTAAATTACGATATGAAAATACCATGTTTGTTGTTTTTTCATTATTTAGTAGTAGTTTATTTGCTGTAAACCAGTTTTGAAAATCTACTGCTTTATTGGCCATATCATGCAGTAAACACTTTATGTTATTATCTTTAGTGATTATTGTGGTGTCATCGGCATATAATATAGTACTGCAATTTACATTTGCGTAAATTAAGTCGTTAATATAAATAATGAATAACACCGGTCCCAATACAGATCCCTGTGGTACACCGTGATTGATTGGTAAGAGGTCGGAAATTTCTTTATTAAAAAATGTACTCTGTCTTCTATTTGACAAGTAGGATGTTATCAACTTTAAGCTAACCTCATTGAAGCCATAGAAATGTAATTTATCAAAGAGGATATCGTGAGAAATACAATCGAAAGCTTTACTTAAGTCGCAAAAAATGGATCCTACGTAGTTTTTATTTTCGAATCCTTCTACGATATTATCTATTAATTTTAAAACAGCTAGAGAAGTTGAGCGACTCTTCCTGAAACCAAACTGACTATCAATTAACAGGGCGTTTTCTTCAAAGTATTCACAGATTTGTTTCTTCAGAAGAATTTCGAATATTTTTGAAATTACTGGTAGCAACGATATTGGTCGATAGTTTACTGGGTCGTCTGCTGAACCTTTTTTATATACTGGTATTATTTTAGCAATTTTAAAGCAGTCTGGATATGTACCCTCTCTAATGCATATGTTAAATAATTTTGTTAAGGGTATAATTAGAATATCCTTGACGTACTTAATTATTTTATAGTTCATATCATAAACATCTTTGCTACCATTATTTTTCAGCTCATTTAAAGTTTCTCTTACCTCAATAAATCCTACTTCTCTGAATTTAAATGTGTTCATCTGTCTGTTTTGTATGGTTAGGTAGTGTTGTGATGAATGATTTATATCAGGTAGCTGTTTGATAATATTTTCTGCAACCTCTACATAATAATTATTCAAATCGGTTGCATTAAGGGTAGTTTTTATATTTTTATTTTGCCTATTTACACTGTCATTAATAACGCTCCACATACCCCTTTGGATATTTCCGCAATTTTTAATATAATGTGCATTTGCTTCTTTTTTTATGTATGATAACTCTGCTTTATATTTTTTCCGAGCAATTTTTATTTCTTGTTGAATAAACTCGCAGGGTCTGTTTTTTTTAATTTCTAGTAGTAGTCTTAAATGCTCCCGCAGACTATGCAGTTTTTCGTTATTCCATTTTATTTTATGTATGGGTTTGTTGTTTTTCCCCTCAAATTGTTTTAAAACCATAGGACAAGAGATATTTAGATCGCGTACGAGAACATCCATAAATTTGTTACATTTGTTATTTAAGTCTATATTATCATTATCAATAAAGCAGAAATTTTCTGCGCTCAACAATTGAAAATAATTGATTAAATTTTCTTCTCGCATTTGCCTACAGATAGTTGTTTCTTTACAACAGATTTTTTCTTTTTGGGGCACATTTATGACTACAGCAGAGTGATCTGACAAATTGGGATCAAGGATTTCTGTTGAATAGTCACGAAAATTTACAAATATATTATCTATACAGTTATTATTACGGGTTTTATCGTGAATGGTAGGAAAAAAACCGAAAGAAGCAAAAACATCACAGACGCTAAAAACTTCCTTTTCTTTCTTGTTAAAATGAACATTAAAATCACCTAGTACAATCACATTTTTACCCTTATTTATAAATTTCATTAATAGTTTTGCAACACAATCAGTAAAGATATTTAAATTACCATTTGGAGATCTGTAGGTGCATACTATTATTAGATTTTGGCAAGGAATTTCTATTGCTGCCAATTCACAATCTAGCTCAATGGACATATTTGTAATATCCGATCGTTCAAAAAATTCAGTGTTTAATTTTGTCAGGATACATACCCCACCTCTTAACCTTATTTTCCTACAGAAGTAGCTAGCTAACTTATAATTTTCTATACAGAGAAAATCTATTGTTGTATCATAAAGAAAATGCTCACTAAGACAAAGAATATCATATTTGTTCGAGAGGGAGTTTACAAAAAATTCCAATTCTAATTTTTTATTTGAAATTGATTGGATATTTATATGAAATACAGAAAAGTTATTTTTATTTTCTTCGTTTAAATTATTGAAGTTATATTCATTACTTACGAAAAAACTGGTCTATTTCTATTTGACTTCTACTTATTTCTCTGATATTTTGGCTAGGTAATATATCGCATGTTGTTTCCATGTCTTGGGGTAGGTTTTCTTGTATAACTTCCACAGATAAATCCATAATGTCATTTTGTGTTGGAAATGAGTTGGGTGGCGAGAGATTTTCATTAGAAGTCTTCACAAATGTTAAATTTTTTACTGTTGCCCCCCTTTTAAATATAGCGTGTTTAATTTGAGCCGCCACTGTATTATTACACTGATTTATTTTGTTATTTATTTCGACGTAGGATATAAGTCCCGGCACCAGATTATTAAATTTAGTTAAAAAGTTGTTTAATTTATCATTGTATTTGAATATATGTCTGTTTTTGGGGCTATTTTGTTTTTTTGACAAATATGGGACAGACGTAAAAATTACATTTGTGTGGGAGCACTGTTTTAGTTTATTGCATATTAACTTGAATGAGGGTGTTTTATGTATATTTATATCATTTGATCCCGCAACTATGACTACGTAATCTTGTAAAGTAAAATCTTTTGTTAAGTTTTCGACACACTGTATAACCTGATGTAGCATCGCACCGGGTTTTAATATTGATAATATTTCATGATCGTATGAATTCTTAAGTTCTCTTCTAAGTTGTTTCATAATATTGCGGCCTAAATCGTCCATCAGTAAGAGGATACGATTCTTCTTGTTTTTCTCCATATTATTTTTACTACAGGTTCGGAAATTTTGCGTGCTCTCTAAAGTTTGTTTACCACATGTTTCTTTTGTTGTTTGGTTGCGATGGTCATTTGGGACACTTTTATTTAAAATATTCGTGTTTAAATCTTCCATTGTAAGGTCAGTAGAAGTAGTAATATGCCTGACCTTTTTGTCAGTTTGTGTGCTATTATTGTTAAGGATTTTTTTAGATGTTTGTATTTGCTTTTTAAGTTCCATTATTTGTGTATTTAATTCCTGGATAATTTTTTCTTGATTTCTTATCAGCTGACTCATTTCTGTTTCTGATTTTAATGCTTCTTCTAATAACAATTTGTTTTCGTCTTTCAGTTTTTTTATGTGCCTATTTTTCGCAATACTGTCCTCATTTAGTTCACTAATTGTATTTTCTAATATACTTTTTTCTTCATCTTCCTCGATAAGGAAACTGTCGTCTAATTTACAGCAAACAATTTTATTGTCTTTAATAAAGCGAATTTTGTTTTTAATTTTAGGCATACAGCACTTGTGGATCACATTTAAGCATTTTACACATATGTAATGAATAAATGGTTTTGATTTGCAACATTTATAACTCGGTTGTTCACTAGAGCTCCGAGAAACACATCCACTACTTAGCGCCATCACTACCACAGAAGACCTATACCAGAAACGACTCTCTGGCCTTCCCGCCAATATTGAATTTTATGCGCATATGTCATATGTCGGTGGTATTATTGTCAACCTATAAATCCGCAGGTTTCTAAATTCACCGGTGGAGCGTACCGGTAAGCAATAACATTATGGGCGTAATCTTTATTTCAACAGTTGAGTTCCACCACAGTATGCTTCTCTTTCTTACAACACAAGTGATAAAGAGATAGCAACATGTCTGGTGCCACCTGATGGCCTCAACTGTTGAAATAAAGAACATGCCCTATATGATTGGCTATTTTGAAAACCAAAGCCAAAATCAGCTTCGAATTTTATCTACCAATGCGTCCAGCGGTGAATTTAGAAAGGTGCGGATTTATAGGTTGACAATACCACCGACAAGATGGCCGAAGGTCACCCCAATTTACCAATGAAAGGGTGCGTTTGCACGCACTCAGTAATTTAGTCGAGTCGCTTAGTAATTTAGTACTCGACCAATGCGGACAGCGTGTTTTAGTCAAGTAATTTAGTGGAAAGCAATTACTAAATTATTGGACCGTCTCTCTACTCGACTAAATTACTGGATGCGTGCAAACGCATCCAAACATCGAACGTGCCTCCGACAGTGACGCTTCTGGTATAGGTCTTCTGTGCTCATACCTTTACTGTTAGTACATACTTTATAACCGATGAGTTAATGTCTATGCATGTAAAATGAATTTGACAAATTTATTTTAAATACTTTCGAGTCTATTAACATAATTATTATACTTCGGGCTCCATATCATTGAACAATATTCAATACAACTATAACTACTAACGTTTTATATAATAATATTAAAATCCAATTTATATCTTTAAAATCTAGATATTGTCTAGGTCGACCAAAAAATAATATTTAGAACTTGCAATATTTAAGAATAATTACTTTACTGTGTAATGACACCATATAATACGACTAATAATTTTTTACCTGTCTGGAAGGTCAGGGACACTTTTTATCTGTTGAGAAACGTAAACATCTCAATAAGCGTTCGCCTGGACTTTCACTAAGGTTTATAAAATACAAATTTTGTATTTAAAGATTTTTTCGTTTGTGTGGCAAAAATACTTAATTTTAGCGACCGATGTTTCTGATTCTAACTTTACAAAAGTATTAGATAGTATCGTGTAATTCAGAGTCCGTCTCTGGAATGTCATCCGAAATACGGGCTATGTTCATAGCCCAGTCGATAAAGGTATTTACCCACAAAATTTTGCAAACTAAGTAAACTTTTTTTTAATGAGTTCGTGAAAGTATATAAAACAATATCCTGAAAAGTTTACATTTCGCTCGGATGCAGAACATAAAAAAAAAGTGAGAAAAAATTTTTTTTCATCCATTCTTTAAAAATTTTGAAATTAAATCAAGCTAGAAAAATATAAAAAATGCAGATAGATAGACCACGTATTTATGAACAAAAAATGTCCTAACAAAATTTATTGTTAAAACCACGCTTTTCCCGGAAAAAAATAGTCAAGTGTAACGTTATAACTTGGAGCGAGATCCATGCGTGCACGCGCTTGAATACGCATGACTGTGACGCCGACGCACTGAATTATACGTCATTAAATCAGAATTTGTTCAATCTATATGAGTGTTGGTTCATTTAAAAGATGGAAATTGTAGCTATCTGATGCTTTTTTTGATTTAAACAATACAAGGAAATGATGGATGGGAAAAATATATTATCATGCCCGAACTCAATCGTGGCAATAAGCAATATAGAAAAAAATAAAAGCCCTTCAAAAAAATTCTTTCTTCATTGAGAACTGTTGAAAAGTATGTACACTTCGTGGTTATGGTTTATTAACTTGTAGTAACGAGAATTAAAAAAAAGTACATCTCAAAACATTTTAATTTTCGTTCTTGATGATTTTTTTTGATAAATATATATATTGGAGGCCGTAACTCGTCGAGAAATTGACCCATTGGAAAACATAAAATATCATTATTTTGGAAAAAATGTATATTTTTCGAATGTTCAAACACAAAATCGTTTACTTGTATGCATTTTTTCGAAAATATGATCAATAGGATCATGATAAAGAAATTGTGATTTTCACGATCTTATCCTTATAACTATGAAAATATCTTTGATTGTTTTGAATATAAATTCTGGAACTTATCCAATACATTAACAAATGTATAAGGAATCCATTGGATATAGCTGAAATGTGGATAGGTGTACCTGTAATAAATACAATACAATAAAGGCACGTAAAAATTCATGCGAGCGATTCAGCGGTTATGTGTGGTGTCTGTGTATGCATTGATAATTATATATTTTCCTTCCATACTCACTATTTATCCTTATGTTCACTAAGAAAAATGTTTAAAAGTGTAATCAGAAAGAGAAAAACGCTTTATTTTGCTCGATAGAACAGCTAAGAATTTTTAGAGGTTCCATAGTATGCATTTAACCGTGCGCTGGCCGCTCAGAGTGACAAAGTTACTTCACTATTTTTTTTTCCAGGAATACCGTGGCTTTAGCGATAAATTTTATTAGGATATTTTTTGTTCAGAAACACGTGGTCTATCCATCTGTATTTTTTATTTTTTCCTACCCTGAGTTAATTTCAAAATTTTGAAAAAATGGATAAAAAAATTTTTTTGCATCCGAGCGAAATGTAAACTTTTCAGAATATTATTCTATACACTTTTCCGAACTCATAAAAAAAAATATATTCAATTTGCAACTTTTTGTGGGTTTCCCTATAAAATGTTCTCTGTCGTCTGGGTTATCATTAGCAGAAACCCAAATAATCTTGTAAATTAACATTTATTTTAACAAAAATTGTCAGTTGTTCGAAGAGAATTCATTTGTCAATTTCTCAATTAAACTGACTCTTCCAAAAGTACATTTGAAAAAGTATATTTTAGGAATAAGTTTTTGAGTAATTCGGCACCGAAATTATACTAAATTATAACACGTAATTTTCGTCAAAATATCGCTATTTTTAGCAACCGGTATTTCTTAATAAGGGTAGTTTTTTGTAATTTAGCTAATGATACTAATTTTACAAATTGCCTAGTTCCTGTGCGACCCAATTTTAACAGCAAAATTTACCTGCTACGAATGTAACAACACCCCTACAGATGCAGATGGAGCGAATGAAAAAATGGAGAGCTGAGGAAACATGCAGAGTTTTTATGTGGGTTAAAAACTGTCAGGGATGTAAATTAATGAATCATTTATTTAAAAAAGCATGTTTTTTCAACTGAAATGTTCACGCTGTGGGTTAATTATGATTTTAAGAATTTGCGGTGATTAGGTACATCTACAAATTCATATAACATCCATGAAAATCTCTCCAGAACATCTAATTATATTTTTTTATTTATGCTCTCAAATATTTTTGCTTTCTCATAATATTAGTAGCCACAATGAAAAATTGGTAATTAAAAAAAGCTGCTGTTTAGTGATGCACTAGATATTTAGTCCAATCATTTGGTAGTTTTTACCTGGAAAGTTTTGGAGAAGTTCTGCGAATTTCCACTTTGCCACCTCGGAAAATTTCGGGAAATGTCAAATAAAGCAAAAAAACAAAAAAGCCTCATTTTGTTTTTTTTCTTTTGAAACCCTTTTTTAAAGTTCTGATTCTTGGTTCTCTTATATTTTTCGGGGTGTTGATTACGGATTTGTACTTTGTCAACTTGACAGTTTTCGGAAAAAATTTTTAAAAATCGCAAAAAATACAAAAAAGTTCCTTTTTGATTTTTTTCCTTATAACATGAGAACCTATGTACTTTTCGAGAAAAATTAGTACCTGAAAAAATAAAATACAGAGAGTAAGTAAAGAACATTACTATTAATAATTTTCTTAAATATGTAGGCATATAATATGCAAGAGAAATTTGTACTATGTAATAATTAAACAGATTATTGGAATCGTCTTGGCCGCTTTATCGCAGAAGGTCCGGGCTGTCCGATGTCCTTGTTGTCTTCATCCAAAGAATTTCGTTCTCCTAGAAAAGACGTATACAAATATAATGCTAGGTCAACCTGACTGTATCAAAGCTAAAGTATAGATCCATGGCAATTGGAATATTAAAGTAGGTATGTATAGTTGTGTCCGCAAATTAAATGTAACAATAAAAATAGCTTCTGATTGTTTCGCCTGACGTTCTCTGCCCTGTTTTTGAATTTCTTGGATGTCAGAATCGTACACATCTTTATCCTCGTCGACACCAGGCTTTCGTCTACCTAGAAAAGAAGAAAATATGTAAAACAGTTTTATAAATTCAATGTAATTCTATCAAGGTGTGATAAGGTATAAATCAATCAGAAGTAGGATATTGAAGAATGCAAAATTGCGTTCGTAAAAGTAGTATTCAAAATACCTTCTGATTGTTCTGCTTCAAATTCTTGATCTTGGTCTTTAATAACTTCGATGTCGGGTCCATACACATGTTCATCCTCGTCCACATCGGCTTTCTCCAAGTCGTTCAGTTTCTTTCACAGTTCAAACAAAGCAAACAATATAGACCTGCCTTTCTACAGCCACAATTTTCTCGACAGCCTTTCTTACATTTGCATGAAATATGCTTTAATATAGCTTCTTGGGAATTTTTTTCATGATCGAGCCATTGTTGAATCTGGTGAAACACCCGAAGCGAATGCTGTCGCGCCGCAGTTTCAGTAGGGGGTAGTGAGGCAATGTTATCTGTGGTCTCGTATGCATACGTTATGTAGTGCTTGAACCTCAATTTATCCAATGAAGCTACCTTTTTATCACCGAACTCGTACAATGCAATAAGGAAACGTTTACCCGCATCGGCAACTGCCTCATGATTAGCCACACTTTACTTCCATCTTCTAATGCACTATCCCAAACAAACCACACCTGAAGAGACATTACAAGAGACAACTAAATTACATAATTAAATAGTAACCGTAAACAGCGTTGAGTGTACACTGCGTGATAGAAAAAATCTCAAGGACAGACGGCCGACTCGCCGTTTTAGAAGGAGGAAGGGGGTAAATTGTAAGAAATTTTACCTATTGATTTCCTACATAGTACTCTTATCAAAAAGTGCATAGTTTTCAAAAAAAAACAAGACGCATTTTTCTCTTTTTTTTGCTTTTTTGATACTTCCCGAAATTTTTTGAGGTGGCAAAGTGGAAATTCGAAATCAGCACCCAGAAAAACATAAAAGAACAAAAAATCAGAACTTCTCCAAAACTTTCCAGATAGAACCGATCTCGACCACTAAATGATTAGACTAATTGGCTTCATTGTGAATAGACACTTTAAATTTAGAATCGGATGCTGTCACCTTAAAAAAATATTGCTGCTTTCGTATTGGTCTCATTGATGTCAATATTTAAAAATAAAACGAATTATTTAGTTTTCTAGTATATTTTATCATTTCGTATCTCATCTAGTTTTCACTTTATTGACCATAACTTTTTTGATTGACTGAGTAAAAATAAAAGTATTATTATTGTTTTTATTATTAAATTGTCTTTTTCTCAAAACCGAGGAAGACGAGTCTGAGTATGTCAATTCCGTCTTTAGAAGCTCGGTGTATGCTTCATTGGATCCAGCAGATTTTCTATTCTTTGACAATTTAATGGTGCTTAATTAAGCAGACGAGGCTCTACAGTTTATAGTGGAATCCGAACCATTTCTTAGGAATAATTTACAATTAAAAATTATTTCGCTGAATTTGTGGCTCTAACCTTCTTCACTAGGTAAGCTAGACACTCTAACCGCTAAGCCACCAACCCTAAATTGATAACTGATTGATTGTTTTACCAGCGCACGGTAGATATTGCTGCCACTGCGCTTTCATGTTTACTAGGATGTTGAAAATGACTATAGTAGGGAAGCCAAACTAAAATAACTCGTCAAATAATGATTTTCGTCGGACTCACATGGGAAATGGCGAGAGCAAGCAAAAACATATTCGATAAGGTCTCCTGGATGGGAAATGCCCGATGTCGCGTTCTCATTATGTGGAGGGCATAGTTATGGCATCATTAAGATGGCGATCAAGCGTTTCTAAGCAGATGAAGTATTCAGTTAATATGTTAAATATCTCGGAAACTATGCTACTTATGTAAAAAATGTCACCGATCAAAATTAAAAGTTATTAATTGTGTATTTATTTCTGTAGCATAAAAAATAAAGGAGTTATGACCGATACAATGTGCGTCTTCATATTTAATTTTTTTATATGACGCCATTGTTACCGTAATTTGTCAGTAATTAACAAAAATTATTTTCAAATACTGGATTTCATTAATATACAGCATTACCTATATGCTTATATTTTATTGTTCGGTTATTAAAGCACTTGTTTTAAAATAATTTATTACAGATTATGATTATTATTATAAACCACATGCAAGGGTATTTTAAGGAAATGTAACTTTCTAAAATATTAATTTTTTTAATGTTCCATTCGTACGAAATTCTGAGAAAAATTAAGTACCAACTTCAACAGGATATATTAATTATTTAAAATTAATTGTCGATAAAAGAGTATCTATTTTGTCGATTTTTGATAAAAAAATCACATTTACATACATGTTTCCTTAACAACTACGATTTTCCTCGATCTTTTAATTAAATAATTAGCTTTGTTAGAAATGCGAAGAGGAAGTGGGAATAAAAGTTATTACTAATTTGGGGTTTACCATTTTTTTCTGATTTTACTGCAACTTCAGTGTTTCCAAGATTTACCAGAAAATCAAAATAGAAAATAATACGCATTTCGAATTGTCTTTTTAAAAATTAATCGTAGGTATGTAATATCACTAGTGCTTAGAATTTCATCAATAATATTTTTTCGAAATCGTTGTTGCCTGGTAATATAAAGAGTGTGATAGTTCATCATCTGATTAAATCCCGAGCGTTTTAGCGCTAGGATTTAATCTTTGATTATAAACTGCCAATTTACATGAATTATACTACCTTTTGGCAACTTAGCTTGAGCAAAAATTTCTAGATAAAATTTAAAAGCACGAGTGGTATTTGGCGAGAATATTTCACTAATAAATAATAATTCATTAAGTACATCTTTAATATTATGTTTTGTAATTATTTGCCTTCAGACGTTTTCTTGTAATTTTATTGTCAATTTCATCATTTACATCAGACAAAAATGCATTTCCAAATCGACTAATCTAGTAAAAAATAAAGTAAGTATACTTATTTATCAAATGCACCTGCACCTGCAGACAGAGCTGGGTAGTACCTGAGTAAATTGTACTCGTAATTGTACTGAGTACCCAAAGTACTCAGTAACAAGTACCCGCGAGTACTTTTATTTGGATGACACTCTGTACTCGAAATTTTCAAGAACTTTACATTATTAGGTACTCGAGTACTTTTGGCGTCACAACTGACGAGTAACGAGTACGAGTACCGACGTGCAACATAGGCAAGTCTCAGCTTGTCTTTTTCCATAGGGGCCGTTCAAAATTTACATCACGCAATCTTTGGATTAATTTTGACTCCCCCCCCTCTCCCTTGTCACATGTTGTCACGTTTGAAGATACCCCCCTAAATAAATTACGTCACAGATCCCCCTCCCCCATCAAAATAAGATTGCTTCTAAAATGTCATTTATATTAAAGTCTGGTGTAAACTTGGTTTGTCTTGTGACTAAGGACAAACGTTCCCTAGGTTATAGACTTGTTCAGGTTATACAAAAATAACTGTTTTCTTTATTCGTGCTGAATAAAGTGTATGCAATCAGTAAGCAACCAAGAGAGATCAAGAATTTTTAGAACATTTCGTTTGAATTGTCTGTTTAGTGATTGTAATCAGTTCGTTCAGCACGAAAGAAAAAACTTAACAAAAGTAGGTACGTGTCAGGTTAGGTATAGTCTGTTATACCAAATTTGAAACAAATTTTAAAAAGATCAGAATTTTTGTAGAAAAAGGGATAACATTATGTAACACTTGATGCACCCCCCCCCCCCCCTCGCCCCATGTCTCAAGTTGTCACGCTTTTAAGAACCCCCCCCTCCCCCTAAACGCGTGACGTAATTTTTGAACGGCCCCATACAAGTATGCAGGGCAGTCAGCAATGCTGCCAATGGACGGGATGTTTCCTGAAAACCAGGAATTTTAGAGTAATATAGGAAATTTTGCAGGAAAAGATTTTCTGTGGGAAATTTAGGGATTTTTCAACATATATTATTTATTTATGTATTAAAATTTAACAATTGATGTCTAGAATAAGTTTAACATTGTCCTGATTGTCTAAAAGTTTATTATTATAGCGGACATTGTAAACACGACTTGTCCTCATCCCCTGAATTTTAGTACATCTATTAAGGCCATCACACAATCAGCATAATACCATATCATAGAAATATTATACTGCCCTACTAAGCATATGGGGGTATATGTATTGTTTGCAGATAGTTGTACTTTTATGTAAATTGTTTAATATAACAGTATTTCAATGTACATTTTTAATAAAAACCCCTCCCCAAGGAATCACTACTTCCACATCCAGATTTTCTATCCAAGTCATTCACAACGAAAAAATGTTGTATGTGGAAATAATTGTTTATGGAACTTTAATAATATAATATTGAAATCCAAAAACCCATAAAACGATACCCCACATCAGTAGTGTGTGGGGTGGGGGGCGTAGTGGGGGTGGATGAAGTAAAAAAATATTTTGAGGTTTCTGGTTCTTGTACACATACTAAATCACATTTTTTTTCATCCCCTTTAATAATGGGGTGCGGGTAGTAATGGGGGAGGCTAGTGCCCAAAATGTTTTTGAAACCTTAGCTTGTATATACTAAATACCAATTTTATGGACTCTTACCTACTTGGTTTACCTATTTGCCCCAAATTTACCCCAAATTACCCCCCAACCCTTCGATGGAACAAGATGAAAATATAATCTAGTTCTAGATCTCGTTAAAGTACATATGTGTACCAAATTTCAAGTCAATAACTTAAACGTGCGCACAAAACAGTTAGACAGACAGAAATTTTTTTTCGCTCAAACTTAAAATCTCGACGTTTCATGACATTTTAAGCCTATTTGGACAATAAAAATTTTTAAAAATTTTTTTGTCGTTACTATACTTCCACTGGACGTGGAAGTAATTAAGTGTTTCCAGCCTAGATACGACTTAGAACCTTTAATATTAGGTGTAAAAGTCACACTAGAGTTACTTGAAGATATCTCATTTTGCAAAAAAAATACAGTTGTGCTTAGTAGGGCAGCATAGGGATTTCAACCAATCATGGACGGTATAGATAAACATAGCATTCTTTATACGTACTTCGCTATTGCATTATGCTGAGGTGTATGTAATGGCCTTTAGGTACATAGTAATATTTGGGCCGAAAACATTTTATTTTAAACATTTGTTTTCATTGAATCTTTAATAATCTTTATTTTAATTTTGTTCATTTATTAAAATGTTATAATATATTGTTTTTAGCGCCAAGGTAGATAAATAAAATTTAGTTAAATACATCAAAATAAGTCTATACTCTATTACATACTAAAATTTTATATGAAACTGTATTGATTTAATATAAAATCGACATTTTAGCCGGGAAAAGGGGGAATTTTCAAAGTTTGCTGGTTATTTACTGGTAGTGGTGTAAGTGGTATTCTAATTTTTTGTCTATTACCCATTTCAATTTGGTATCTTTCGAAGTACTCGTACTCGTTACTTATTTTTAGAACCATTACTTTCCAAATTTTGCAAAAGTACTCATTTTTTAGAGTACTTCAAAAACAAGTACTCGTACTCAAGTTTTCACGAGTACTTTTTAAAGGTACTTATTGTGAAATACTCGTGAGGACTTTAGTGCGGTACTCTGCCCAGCTCTGCCTGCAGATACTTAAAGTCCAATGAATTCGCCATATTTTAAATGTAACGATAATCGAGAAAAACAATATACCTTACACCATAGGTATTGTAATGCATAGACTAGTCTTCAGTGTAAATAGTTTTCGGGTATGCTTCGACCAACCACATTACGAGTAAAGAATAGAGCACTACCACATTTACCAATCGCCCGACTTTACGTTCTGAGGTTGCCGATATCAGATGAAATATTACTATAGTACCGCCATCTAGTAACGCTATGTTAGAACCACACGGTAAACTACCTACTCTGATTTATTGAAGAATTATTATATTAAAGGGTTCATATTACTTCCACATCCAGTGGAAGTATAGTAACGGCAAAAAAATTTTAAAAATTTTTTATTGTTCAAATGGGCTTAGAATGTCACGAAACGTCGGGATTTTAAGTTTGAGAGAGAAAAAAAATGTCTGTCTGTCGGTCTGTCTGTCTGCCGGTCTGTCTGTCTGTCTGTCTGTCGGTCTGTCTGTAACTTTTTTTGTGCGCACGTTTACTCTGGAACCGTTTGAGATATTGACATGAAATTTGGTACACATGAACGAGATCTAGAACTAGATTATATTTTCATTTTGTCCCGTCGAAGGGTTGGGGGGTAAATTGGGGTAAATTTGGGGAAAATAGGTAAATCAAGCAGGTAAGAGTCCATAAAATTGGTATTTAGTATATACAAGAAGTTAAGGTCTCAAAAAAAATTTTAGCATTAGCTACCCCCATTACCACCCCCACCACCATTATTAAAGGGGATGAAAAAAAATTGTGATTTAATGTGTGTAAAAGAACCAGAAACCTCAAAATGTTTTTTACTTCATCCACCCCCACTACCACCCCCTATCACCACCCCCACCCCGCTACCGATGTGGGGTATCGTTTTATGGGTTTTTGGAGTAGAGGATTTCAAATATTATATTATTAATGTTCTATAAACAATTATATCCACATACAAAATTTTTTCGTTGCGAGATACTTGGATGGAAAATCTGAATGTGGAAGTAGTGATTCCTTGGGCAGCGGTTTTTTATTTACCTCTACTATCTAATACTTATTTTTAATTTAAGAAGTTTAATGATTGGGTTAAGGCTTGTTTGTTTAAGCAAAGAGAAAATTAAGTACAACGAATTATGTTTTATAGTGCATATTTTTGATTTTCTTAACTTACTTTGTGATGAGTTACGGTGCGTAAGTACACTTTTAATTTATTTGCTTCTAGAGCGAATATGTTTAACATGTAATAATTGATTTGCCTGCTTGGAATTCATTTCTGTTTAATTTTAGTTATGATAATTATTTTGAAATTGCGTTTTTAAAAACTATTGAATTAATTTGTCCCTAGCCTATATATTCCAGACAGCCTTGGCTTTGAAATTGGGAGTTGTCAACTTATGTGCTGTGTTTATATTATGTTTATATTATTATATTGCTAGGTATATAACACAAAACTACAAGTTACGTTAACAATTAGCAATAAGCTAGAGAAGCAATTTATAGATAAAACTTAAAAGCATGAGTGATTCTATTTGCGGAAAACATTTCACCAGACAAAACATGACATATGTCAAAATATTACCTCGATATTTGTCGACGCGTCGATACAAAAAAATAGAGCAATAAAGTTTCCGAGCAATGTTGTCAAAAAGACGGGCATTCGTTCTCTATCGCGTTAATGAGTGAAATAATCAAGGGTATTTTTTATATTTTATGTTTAATTTGTTGACCATTTTTTGCTATTATTTTCCGTAACTTCAGTGTTTTAAAAATACATCTAAAAAGAAAATGAAATAAAATTGACAATATCTTGCTAAATATTAATTCAACGTATTTTTGATATTGCTCTCAGGCACAAAGCACAGTTTATCCAATGGTATATATCACATTTAATTGATTATAAACTTCCCCCAAAATAATTCAATCTTAAATTGTATAATATTAATATATTCCCAAACTTTCTACAGTAATCTCAAGTGATCTTTTTTTATTATTCTAATAAGCTCGGCATTTCGACGTAGTTTGTATTACACTAGCAATTTGCACCCTTGAAATTTCGACCATAGTGCCGAGACAAGGTTGTTTTAGCGACAAGAAGCTTATAAATTAAAGCTCAACGTTGACAGAATGATTGATTACCCCTACAAAATATATTTATTATTTCCATTACGACGGCACCTCTCAGGGACAGTTTCAATAAGTGCGTTTGTTCTATTAGATAGTACTGACAGATTCTCACCTGAGAGGGTGCTCCTTTGTCTCGGCTGTAATTTATATCTATTAATTGAAAACACGTTTTCGATAGTGTTTGTATATACTTTTCGTCTTACTTCCGTTGTATTTCTGTAGTATTTTTAATGGGTAAACTTAAGAGTAGTACAATTTGTAGACAATTGTCTTTGTTTTGGAGTAACTCGGAAAAAATTGTTTAAACCAAATAATTTTCAAATAACTAAATAGTTGATTGAATAGATCCATATTTTAATAATAAATATAAACAACATTTTATAATAGTATCCTTTTTCCACGTAAACTAAAACTTAGTTTATATAAAACAAGACAGTTTGCACGGCTCTGAGGGATACGGTTCAATTTCAGAAGTGATATTTTACCTACTTTTCAAATTTTAAATAAAAATTTTAACTCTTACAGAAATAATTGTGTCTACTAGGTGTTCCTAATAGGCAACGCCCGACAGCGACTTTCGTTTATTTCGTAATAGTCTTATTTGAAATATTTTTAAAACATTTTAAAGAAAAATTGACATATCATCTACGTATATAACATTTGTTCAAACTTGAGAGATGCAGAGTATATTGCAGTTTAGATATCTAGCACATCTTTATATTTTTGTGTGCTTTATCAAAACCCTTATTAACATTTTGCTGTAAAGTTACAATAAAACTCAGTGTTATGATATTGATTTCTGTTTAATTTTTTTTGATTAAATAAAATAGGTATAATAAGAAGTCATCTTCACTCTCGAAAATTTGCGGATCCTTATCGGCTAACTTCAGCTTGATATTTTCCAATAGTTTACGTTGTTAAAAAAAATTGTATTGTGTTCGGTGAAGAATTTTAAACAATGGGAAATATTCGGTACATATTTCAAGCCACTATATATCATTTACTTTATTTATTCGTCTTTAAGATCTAAAAATCTTCATCAGCTGCAGATCTGCTTCCTTTGCGAAGATACGAGTGTAGTCAATACTCGTATCTTCATAGAGAAACATTAAGAAACGTTAATAGCAGCTAGTACTTGGTCGGGTGACCTACAGAGAAATACAGTAATTTCGCGTCATTTTCTAGCGGCTTGTATATCAGCATATACGTAGAAGCTGTACAATTTAAGGCGAGGAGTTTGTAATGTATATACCATTCTTCGCAGAGGATTTAAAAAATCGGTGCACTGTCTATTAGATGTTAGACATAAAAAATCCTTACTCTTTCAAGAAGAGATTGAGTAAAATTTGCAGGTCCAGTAACCTTCTTCTAATATTCTAGCTTCGGTGATTGATTAGTTGTCGAAATAGGTTAAATAACTGAATAAAATAATCATTATCAGCTTTAACAGGAGTACAAAAAACTGTTTTTTATAATAGGTTCCTTTTTTATGTATTTTTTATGCATAATAATAATTTCTGCATTTGTTTGTTTCATTCATTCATTTGTTTCAAAAAAATTTAAACAAATGCAAATTTAAAAATGATTTTTTAAAAATGTCTCTAAGACCACTGAAGAGTATGTTGGAAAATTTGTATTAAAAAAATGTTGCTTTGTGAGAATTGAGAAAATACGGTGCTGGAAAGTCACTTTTGGGGACACATTTATTGAAGAATCTAATATGCGATGGGTTGTTAAGGAAATTCATATCAAACGTCTTCACATCCACGTTTGAAAGCATCAATACGTCGCGTGGTCTCCCAAGTAACAATTTAAATATTTTTTAGATTTATTGAACTCTGATAAAACCTCAATAAATCTAAAAGGTATTGAAATTGTTACTTGGGCTGTCTGCTTCCTTAACGGTCCATGTCTCAGAGGCGTAAAGAAAAATGGAGAAAACTGGGACGATAGCAAGTCCGATCTTTCTGCGTCTCGTCTGGTCTCTCAGAACACAACCCTTTCTGAAGCTTTTGCCAACTTTACATTTGTCAAAGTTGGTCTTGTCTACTTTCACTAAAGCAGAGTTTCTTCATACAATCGGCGAAATAATAAATGACATATTAGTATATATTGTTACGTGCTTTCACCCCTTTTGTATTGTTTTGTGGATCCGAAAATTATAACACCAGGGTAACACTAACCACTAATTTATTAACTTCCGTACTAATTGCAACAATTAATCACTTTAATAATATACCACTAGATACTATCATTCACTACTTCAGTCACTGTATCACTTTGTTTACTCCTCGATCTGTTCTCACTAACTATCTGTACTAAACTAACTCTGTGCGGCCACTCACTCTTCTTTTTATAGTCTTAGGTAAACATTCTCCAATGTTCCAGCTTATATATACACATACTTATATATATCCTTAACTCCTCTCAGGAGCATAGGGCCTCAACAAATGCCTTCCATCTGGTTCTGTTCTGGGCTATTTGTTTTGTCTGCTGCCTCCTTCTTCCCTGACAGTTCTCTGGCATGTCGTCTTTGGTCTTCCTGTTCTTCTGCTACCCTGTGGATTCCATTCCAGGGCTCTCTTGCTAATATTGTGGTCTTCTCTACGCAGTATGTGTCCTATCCATTTCCACTTTTTTACTTTGACTTCAGTTTCAATTCGTTGTTGATTTGTTGCATTCCATAGGTCTTCATTGCGCATTTGGACCGGCCAAAAAATACGCATAATTCTGCGTAAACTACGATTTATGAAGACTTGTAATTTGTATATGGTTTGTCGACTAATTTTTCATGTTTCTGCACCGTATAGAAGTACGGCTTTGACGTTGGAGTTGAAAATTTTTATTTTTGTTGAATTGGAGTATTATCTGGATTTCCACACATTGTTTAGCATTCCAAATGCTTGTCTGGCTTTTTTGATGCGGTTGTTTACATCATCTTCAGTACTGCCTGTTTTGGTAACTATGCTGCCTAGGTATGTGAATTCATTGACTTCTTCAATTGGCTGATTATTTATCGAAAGAGGTGTTCGGTTTTCTATACCCATTCTCATTGATTTGGTTTTTCTAATGTCAATTTTCAGACCTACAGCTTCAGCTTCTCTTAAGAGGTTGTTTAGTTTAACTGTCATATCTGCATGGTTATGTGCGAGCAGGCAAATGTCATCCGCATGATCAAGTTCCTCCAGTCTTGTAAATGGCGTCCACCATATGCCATGTTGTCCTGA
The DNA here is from genome assembly GCA_936432065.2 of Rutpela maculata. Taxonomy (NCBI): domain Eukaryota; kingdom Metazoa; phylum Arthropoda; class Insecta; order Coleoptera; family Cerambycidae; genus Rutpela; species Rutpela maculata. The sequence continues at coordinate 26,607,066 of OW386293.2, forward strand.
GGTGGCTCTTCTCATGACCCCGTCCAGCATTATGTTGAATAGGAGGGGATAATATACACCCTTGCCGTACTCCCTTTTTAATTGTTATGGATTGGCTTTGTAGTCTTCTGTGAGATACTCTACTTTGCACATTCTCGTACAGTTCTGTTATGAGGTTTACTATCTTTGCTGGAATTCCTTTATTCTGTAATGCGTTCCAGAGTTCTTTGTGTTGTATGCTATCAAAAGCACATTCGAAGTCTATGAACACTAGGTATAATGGGGATCGCCACTCAACTGACTGTTCTATAATAATACGGACTGACTGTGTTTAATTGATTAATACATGATCTGTGAGGCCGAAAACCCGCTTGCTCAGGTATTAGTAGAGGTTCTAATGTGTAAGTCAGTCTGTATTATATGAGCCAGGATTTTGTGGATAGCATTTAGGAGTGTTATTCCTCTCCAGCTTTGGCACTGACTTAAGTCTCCTTTCTTTGGTACCTGTACTACCATCCCATCACTCCATCCATTTATGAGTTGTTCTGTGTTCCAGACATCTGCTAATATTGGATATAGCAAGTCAGTTAATAAGGTCGTATCTAATTTTATGACTTCTGCAGGTATGTCATCTGGTTCCGGAGATTTATTGTTTTTCAGAATCTTTATCACTTGTCTGATTTCTGCTTTACTTGAGGTATTGGGGTTTATATCATTTCTCACGTTAATTTCGGGAACAATTTCGTCGATTTGATCTTGGTCTTGATCTGCTTCTTCGTCTTCATTCAGTTCTTTGAAATGCTCAGTACAGCTGTTCTTGCTTTGATGTAAGTGGTGCTCCAGCCTTGTACTTGACCGGTGGGATGTCTTTGTTGGAGAGTTTTTGAGTGATTTGATACAGTTCTTTCATATTATGTTCCTCTGCTGCTGCTTGTGCCCTGTTAGCTTGTTCTGATGCCCAATTCCTTTTATCTCTTCTAGCACTTTTTTTAACTGCCTTTTTTAGTTCTGTGTATACCCTTGTTAGGAGCCGCTTACCGCATGTTCCAGCAGATATCTGCAATCTTCTAGACTTTTTCCAGATGTCTGCGCCTTTCTCGCCGTTTCTAATTTATGATATCGCGCGCGCCATCTCTAGGACGGTTGCCGAGCCAACTCATTAGTTCAGTTTTCTGCATGTATACATGGAACTCTTAGAGGAAATTCCTACAGACGTCTCTGGGGGGTGGAAACACATAACAATATAGTATTAGTTCTTTCAATGGAGTATCTGCAGAAGAAAAGCAGCACAGCCCATTACAGATTTCTTTTTAGAGATTCTATTAAATATTTTTTAAACTTGAATGAATCATTAATGGGTAGAGATATAAGTAATAGAGAATTCGCTGCAATAAAAGATTTTATCTACTCTTATTAAATTATACACTAATTACTGAATTGCTTTTGAACAATTAATAGTGTCCACAGACAAATAGCGTGAGTTATTATAAATCACTTCATCATTAGGTACAGCGCCACCCCTTACTATACCAGGCGTTGCCTATTTTTCGGCAACTCCCCTCCCCACACTTCCCTCTACGATAACCTATATCTACCTTTACTCTCTATCTTTCGCCAACTTTACATCTTCAACCTTTCTCCCCCCTTTTTTTCTATTTTTACGCATCTTTTGTTTCATCCTTTTTGTTCTTTTGTCCCTTTTTGTCCATCCAAATTCCCTTTAGACCAATAACATCTGATAAATCCCAACCTTTTTAAACCACATCGTTTTAATACCCTATCTTGCTCGACGGTGGTCAGACCACGAGGTCGTCATCTGCTCGAACAGGTTTTTTCGTTCAGTTCTGTTTTCCCGTATCAGCAACCAAAATTTTTCACAGTGCGCTTGCCAACGAGTTTTAGTTTTTATTGTACTACATCCATTAGTTTTAGGCTCATGTGATCACATTTCCTTAATCTTAGTCTAGTTTTTAAATCCACCTGCGGTGAATAGGAGCTCTGGTCAACAAACCACTGCCTCTAAGCCAAAACGGACCCACCCCGCCCATCCACACGTCCATCATGACGCTACACGTCGTGGCTGTCTGGCTAGCCCCGGGACGGGTTCCGACTAGGCACATTTCATGTTCCAAAATGTTGAATAAAATCTTTTTGAATTGAATTGAGGTACAGTGCCAAACTCATTTACCTTCATACCTGGCATGTCCAGTCGATGTAACGCGCGACGCGAAGGTGGCTCTGTCAGAGAGAAATTCTTTTTCGATACGGTGAAATAGAACGGTCCATTATTAAAGAAGGGAGGAAGGCGATTTAATATGTTTGAACAGTTTCGACGTTTTCAAATCAAGTTAAGTAATCATTGTGCCAAAAATGATAAATTCGGTTAGTGAGGATGAACTATTATGTACACCGCCAGAATTAAGGCAAGTAGCTAATGATACAATACATAATTTATTACCCGAATAATTTCAGAATAAATATAAAAGTGTGTAGAAAAAGTTTATGGATTGGTGTAGCGGCAAGAACCTCAAATCATTTGCAGAAAATGTACATCTACGGCATACATGCAACAAACACAAAAAATAAACAATAAACTTGTATAATTCAGTCCCACATATTCAATTTGTTGGTTATTAAAATTACAGTTAATTTTATTAATAAGCAAACTGAGTAATTTAAATAAAATTTTCTATATTGCCATTATAACTGTTGAGATTAAATAAAGTGTTGTTTCTGTATACTTAATATTTATTGTTATAATCATAAAGTATAGTATTCAACTTGTGATAATGGTAATAACTCACTTGATAAATTACAGCACGAGCCGCAAGCGAACTTCATCTGCGTGAGTTATTGCCCACATTACCGCTCGTTGAATAATATACTATTATCCACGCCTATCGTATAATCATTGCATTATACATTTAACAATTGACGAATAATAGTAGTCATAAAGTCATCCTAGAATATTATTGACCTGAACTCATAATAACACACCTTTGATCAATCAGGAACTAGCAATTTTCATAATCAACGGGCGAGTCCGTTTTTTTCATGGGAAAGTCCATCTTTTTGTTTGACGTTTAAAACGCCAAACAGAGTTTTACTGCGAGCCAACTTAATTTTTTCACTTTTAAAAAATCAAAACAGTTAACATATTCATGGATCAAATATAGTATTCTGCTCGCGTATAATGGCTATTACACACTCGTGCCATCAAAATCATCCTCGTGAGTAATAGCCAGCATTATACGCTCTCTGAATAATATACTATTGTGTTCTGGTGCACATTTTAAGTAATGGCGAATGCGCCGGTCATAACTGTCTTGCGTTTTTCAGGGCAACATCTCTTCAAAAATCAAAATGAACGCATTAATGTTAAAGTTTAGGCAATTTCAAATGAAGCTCATCAAAGAACTGATTAATTTATATTTGATATTTTTGGGCGAATTCAAATTATGTGATTTTCATAGAGAGACAATATTTTCACAAACATGATTCTGACTCAGACACTAACGAAACTAAGTCTAACATTAGCAAATACCCATTAATAGTTGCTTGTACTTGATACGAAACGTAACACTTATTTAAAAATATAGGGCTCTTAGAAGACTCCACAGTAATTTGATTTATTCAAATAAAGAAATTCCATCCATTATTACGAAATATACAGTGGGGCATCTGTTGAATATACAAAATATTTCAAATAAGAAATCCAATAAATTGATGATGAATTTCGTTTTTTTTTTCTAATTTCTGTGGAGTTAATGGTTTCAGAGATCTGGAGGTATAAATGTGATATAAATACGCAGTATTTGGTTTAAACCTTAAATACCTTGGAAACTATGGCATTTACGTTAAAAATGCCGACAATCAAAATGAAAGCCCATTAATTAGGCTTTCGAAAGTTTCAAATGATTTTTGGTCATTTCTATAGCATAAAAAACAAAAAATTTATGACAGAAAGAATGCATATTTTCACATTTTTTCAATAATAACGTCACCATTTTGTAAGCAGTCATTAATAAAAAAAATATGTTCCGATATACTGTTTTTCGTCAATATACAGGGTGAGCGACGGTGAGTGGAGTATAACCGATTCTTTTGAAATTTCGGTTACCAAGATAATCGAGTATGATCTCTCCAAGTAAAATATTTTCGAAAGTGCGGTGTTGCCACTTATACGTAAAACTGGCAACATCTTCGTTATTTTAAATGGAATACCCTGTATATTTTTGCATTTTTTGGATCGTCGTCTCTTTTTGAGTAACTTTTGTTTCCCTATACCTATCTCAAGCCGTTTTCTAGATAATAATTCTTTTCTGAATTTATTGCCAAAAATTTAACTTTCAGCAAATCGTGTTTTCTGCTACCTACGCAGCAATTAAAAGATAATTTTTTAGTTGCGGCTAGGCAAGGCCTGGGGGCATCTCCACCATTAATCAAATGTTTCGAATATCATACAGGGTGAGTTAGAGAACGCTTTCTATAAGTGACTTAGAAAAATGCACGAAAGTCAATTTTTTTTTAATGGAACATCCTGTATATTATTACTGATTCGCAAAGGTGACACATTTACCTATTTAAAAAGGTATATACTCTAATGTACACCGTTTTCGATTTATGGGCACGCCTTTTCCATGATCGTTGGATTAGACGTTTGGGACCGTGGAATTGGCCTCCGAGGTCCCCTGACCTTACCCCGTTAGATTTTTATCTTTGAGGTACTCTTAAAGATAGAGTTTATAAAACTCCAGTTCACAACAGGGAAGAATTAGAATGTCGAGTGATTCAAGAGATTGAAAACTTGGACCCCGCTGAAATAAGAGCTGCTACAACAAACGTCGTCCATCGTCATATACAAAAGGGTCTAGAAGTGAACGGTCTACATTTCGAACAATTATTACAATAGTTTTAAGATTTTTATAATTGTTATTGGTATTATTTGTTATTGCTACTTAGACTTTGTTACTGTTATTGCTGCTTAGGTATTATTTTTTCCTGACACTGTTATTGTTCTTTTAATGACGAACCAAAATTTATAAAATTTCTCTGAATTCGTAGAAACTTTCTGTTGTTCATCTGCGGCAAATTCGGATATTTCACTTTAAATTTTGTACAAGTTCTGCTGATAATCTTATTGCACTTTCCATGGATAATAAACAAATCCATTAAAACTGTGTTTGTATAATTATTTTCTGCCATGTTTGTGCTACAGCTATTCAAATTATGTGCCAATATCACTAACGTCAAATTTATTTAGAAAAATGCATGTCTGTTGTCATTACAAAATGACAAAATAAAAATTTCATGGCTCACCCGTTGTGATATACCAAAAGACTAATATTCTTGGAAAGGTTACAGGAAAGTGCCCATAAATCGAAAACGGTGCGCATTAGGTAAAGGGTATACCTTTTTAAATAGGTAAATATATCACCTTTCCGAATCAGTAATAATATACAGGGCATTCCATTTAAAAAAATTGACTTTCGTGCATTTTTCTAAATCATTTATAGAAAGCATTCTCTAGCTCACCCTGTATGATATTCGAAACATTTGATTAATGGAGGAAATGCCCCAGGCCTTGCCTAACAGCAACTAAAAAATTATCCTTTAAATGCTGCGTAGGTAGCAGAAAACACGAGTCTTGGCAATAAATTGAGAAAAGAATTATTATCTCAAAAACGGCTTGAGATAGGTATATGAAAATATCAACAAAAGTTACTCAGAAAGGAACGACGATCCAAAAAATGCAAAAATATACAGAGTATTCCATTTAAAATAACGAGGATGTTGCCAGTTTTACGTATAAGTGGCAACACCGCACTTTCAAAATATTTTAGTTGGAGAGATCATACTCGATTATCTTGGTAACCAAAAGTTCAAAGCAATCGGTTGATTCCTTCTCTATATACTTTTAATACTCCACCAACCGTGGCTCACCCTGTATAGTGTGACATAGACTCTCAATTTTTTTTTTCGTTTGCTTACTGTGCTTGATTTAGAAAAAAATTGCATTTTAAACTCTAAAAGGATTTTTAAAAAACGTGACGTTTTTGTTTCTTTGCAAATATCTCAATAAATATTAATTTTAGCAAAAAAATGGTAGATATCAGAAATGAAGTTCATAATCTGAGAACGAATTTGTTTTTTTATATATGTACATATTTGTGTAGGATCAGTATTTTCGGAGTTATTTAATTTCATAGATGGCATATGACCGTTTAGAGAGTGAAGTGTTTAATTTCAATGTTGAATATTTTAGAAACTGTGACACTTCCATCAAAAATTCTAAGGAACAAAATTAAAGATGTTTAATCAATTTATAAAATGATTTTTTATTTGTTTCTACATCACAAAAAATAAAGAAATTATGTTTGACACAATATGCATTAGACAATGTCGCCATTTTGTTATGGTAATTGCTCAGTAATTTTTTTTTTTCAAAAATAGCGTTAATATATTTTTTGTGCTTTGAATACACTTGTTTTAGAAGAAAATTGACACCCGCCATGTTAGAGCAGTCATTTTGAATTTTTTAATTTCGACTTCAGATTCGTAATCAGCGATTCTAAAAACATAACTACTATCCTACGTTTCAAAAGTAAATCAGTAAGACTTTTTCAAATATTGAAGATATACAAGTTGTATTTCCACAAAAAAATTAACCCCCCCCCCCCAAACAATCGTTGAAAAGTACAGTTTTTATTCGACTATTAATACTGTTTAAAAATAACATCTATTTGACATTCTTAGAAGAAAAACGCATTTTTTTATTATTAATGCAATAGCTGTTGTTACATTGTTAGTAACATGCACCTCTCATCTCATCAGGTGACGCGTCCTCACTTTACAAATGCAATGAGTCCTCTGCCGCCTTAATGAGCTAACGCCCGGTAATTAGTGACTTGCATCGAGATGTGATAGAAGACATTAGCATGAGCTTACAAGCTATTTGTCTTCAACTATATGATTTCGACATGGGGGTTATTCATTTTTTGTTCGAATACAACTTTCTTCTAGTGGGTCGATCTCTGCTATTGTATGTTAATTACGAAAGCTTTCAATTGGCTTTTTATTTCGAAATGTAACTGATATGAGTAATTTGGTGTGCTTGTAGAACGTCCCACCTAGCAGACAAACGAAATAAAAACGTTTTTGATTGTACGTAATTAGTATACGCGACTTGAACCAAACAACAAAATGTTCGACAGAATAATAAGACATCTGCATTTAATGACCGTTTTTTAAGTTGATACCAATTGTGTGCCATTACATCGTGGTTTTAGAGGAATACAAATAAGTACAAATGTTATTTTCGCAAACAATAATTGCAATGAATTCACAAGAAAGCAAAGAAATCTTTTGTAAAATATTGAACCACTTTCAAAAACATGTTTCACTAAAAATTGTAAAATAAAATTTCACCCAGATTCCCAGTTAGTTTAACCTTGTTTCCTAATATAAATATTAAAGTAGATTAAAAATATTTTTGGTTCATTTTTACACCGACCTTATTATCTATATTGGGTAAAATGGAACAATTAAATGGGTGCCTGGGTGAAATGTTATTTCATAACCTTTAGCTACTTTCTTTATTGAAGGCGGTTAAATGTTTTACAAAAGCATTTTTTTCACCTTTTTTAATGGATACTTGCTTAGCTTATATAGTGTATTCCTAGTCGATTCTGCATGTAGTACTATCTCTGTTATATTCTAGGACCTAGTGTCGAAAAGTGAAAAATTTATCAAGCCACTAACCGAAGTGGTTTGATGATAGTATTCGTCCAAACAATCAACCTTGTCTCTTGTGAATATGGGCCTTAAGGGCCGGCAATTTATATTGCGGGCCTGTGACAAATTGATCGTATTTCGTCGTAATCAAACCACTAGGTTCTTCGGTTTGATTGTAGTTGTACGTGAAAGGATTGCGGTGCGCGCACTTAGAAAAAAAAATCCGAATCGCATTGTAATCAAACCGGCCAAAGTTTGTGGCAAATGTTTTCAATTGCCCAAAAAATGAAAGAAATAGAATTGGCGGGAATTTTGAAAGAGGGGAGGAAGAGTTATTGGGGCAATTATGAGCATAAAATTCAGGTTTACACTGTAAATGTCATCAAACAAGGAATTCAAGGTAAAAACTATCGCCTAAATTTTTCATACTCCAAACACCCTATAAAACATTATATTATCATCGGCGAGAATTTTTATTAAAATCAACTGTCCAAAACTACCCCATTGGGGGTGAATCGTAGTAACGTTAACTATATTGCCGTATATTGCAATTTCGAGCATTTTTTTGAGCAGAAATCTCTAGTGTCATTTTATTCTTGATTATTCAACGGTACTTACCCTCAAAAAACGCTGAAACCAGGTGAAAACGAGAATCTTCACTGCAAACTTATTGATTTTAATCAAAATAACATTCGTCCTGTAGATTAGTTTATGATTACATGTTTTTGAAGACATGATATGGAACGGTTATTCGTCCCTTTCTTCTACACAGGGGGTGGGGGTGAGGGATAAATTCTAATAAAAGTTAATTTCGGATAAAACCGAAAAAAAATTTCTACAGCGATGGGAACGAATATGTACAAAGAAGGATTTTGACTCCCTCGAAACTACTCTTTTCATCCCCATTTTATTGGGGGGGGGGAGGGGAGTACTATCCAAAAAATTTTATATATTCCGATTTTCCTTTTTCATAAAATCGCCAATATCTCATAAAATATGCGTTTTGAAGTAAAACATCAAAGAGGTGAAAAGAAAAATCGAGAAAATTTCTATCGAAATTTTCTAGTCCTGTACTCATATTTTCAGGAAAGCGCATTAACCAATTTTTCCACGTATAAGAATTTATGTTAAAAAATTGTAATGACACGGTTTGTATCTAAATATTCGAACTACCAGTTTTCTTATGTACTCGAAGTCGGTTTTCTTATGTATACGAAGTTTGAAAATTATTATTTTCATTCGGTTTTCTCGGAAAATAGGAAAAATTAATAAAATGTGAATATTATTACCATGGGTAATTACACCAAAGGATTAATTTTGATAAAGTTTAGAGAATATAGGACTAGAAAATTTTGGTAGGAATTTTTTCGATTTTTCTTTTTACCTATTTGATGTTTTACTTCAAAAAGCATATTTTATGAGATATTGGCGATTTTATGAAAAAAAAAATCGGAATATATAAAATTTTTTGGATAGTACTCCCCGTTCCCCCTCCCCCAAATAAAAAGGGGATGAAAAGAGTAGTTTCGAGGGAGTCAAAATCCTTCTTTGAACATATTCATTCCTAGAGAATATTATTTAGGTATTATGCAAATCACAACTTACACACTTTTTTATTTATTATGAAAATACCTACTTTCTGTATATTGTTGCCCTAATCTGGGCACGCTAATATACTAGTTAGGTAAATACTTTAAAACACTCATTATTGGAGAACCAATCAAAACAACTACTCTTCTAGCTAATACTGACGAAGTATTGAATTACATGATAGGATTCTTAGCATTTTAAAGAAAAAATATATACTGAAAATACTTAAGTCATTCATTTACATTTAGTCATTCACACTTTTTTATTTAATAGGAAATTATCTACTTTCTGTATATTGGTACCTTAATCGGGTCACGCTAATATACTACTTAGGAAAACACTTTAAAACACTCATTATTGGAAAACCAATCAAAACAACTACTCTTCTAGCTAATACTGACGAAGTATTGAATTACATGGTAGGATTCCTGGTATTTTAAGGCAAAAAAAAAAATTATATTGAAGATACTTGAATTATTTATTGAAATTCAGTCATTCACAATAGTTATTGAACCTTACATTCTATTTCAACTCTAGAAAAGTTGTACAAGTTTTTTCGAACTCGTTAGTTCTCATCAGTAGAGTATAGAAACATTCATTCATTATTTACAAGCCTATTCTTGATTTATTTTTTACAATTAATTATTTTTATTTATTTGCTTTTATCATGATTAGAGAATATTATTTAGGTATTATGCAAATCACAACTCACACACTTTTTTATTTATTATGAAAATACCTACTTTCTGTATATTGTTGCCCTAATCTGGGCACGCTAATATACTAGTTAGGTAAATACTTTAAAACACTCATTATTGGAGAACCAATCAAAACAACTACTCTTCTAGCTAATACTGACGAAGTATTGAATTACATGATAGGATTCTTAGCATTTTAAAGAAAAAACATATTCTGAAAATACTTAAGTCATTCATTTACATTTAGTCATTCACACTTTTTTATTTAATAGGAAATTATCTACTTTCTGTATATTGGTACCTTAATCGGGTCACGCTAATATACTACTTAGGAAAACACTTTAAAACACTCATTATTGGAAAACCAATCAAAACAACTACTCTTCTAGCTAATACTGACGAAGTATTGAATTACATGGTAGGATTCCTGGCATTTTAAGGCAAAAAAAAATTATATTGAAGATACTTGAATTATTTATTGAAATTCAGTCATTCACAATAGTTATTGAACCTTACATTCTATTTCAACTCTAGAAAAGTTGTACAAGTTTTTTCGAACTCGTTAGTTCTCATCAGTAGAGTATAGAAACATTCATTCATTATTTACAAGCCTATTCTTGATTTATTTTTTACAATTAATTATTTTTATTTATTTGCTTTTATCATGATTAGAGAATATTATTTAGGTATTATGCAAATCACAACTTACACACTTTTTTATTTATTATGAAAATACCTACTTTCTGTATATTGTTGCCCTAATCTGGGCACGCTAATATACTAGTTAGGTAAATACTTTAAAACACTCATTATTGGAGAACCAATCAAAACAACTACTCTTCTAGCTAATACTGACGAAGTATTGAATTACATGATAGGATTCTTAGCATTTTAAAGAAAAAACATATTCTGAAAATACTTAAGTCATTCATTTACATTTAGTCATTCACACTTTTTTATTTAATAGGAAATTATCTACTTTCTGTATATTGGTACCTTAATCGGGTCACGCTAATATACTACTTAGGAAAACACTTTAAAACACTCATTATTGGAAAACCAATCAAAACAACTACTCTTCTAGCTAATACTGACGAAGTATTGAATTACATGGTAGGATTCCTGGAATTTTAAGGCAAAAAAAAAATTATATTGAAGATACTTGAATTATTTATTGAAATTCAGTCATTCACAATAGTTATTGAACCTTACATTCTATTTCAACTCTAGAAAAGTTGTACAAGTTTTTTCGAACTCGTTAGTTCTCATCAGTAGAGTATAGAAACATTCATTCATTATTTACAAGCCTATTCTTGATTTATTTTTTACAATTAATTATTTTTATTTATTTGCTTTTATCATGATTAGAGAATATTATTTAGGTATTATGCAAATCACAACTTACACACTTTTTTATTTATTATGAAAATACCTACTTTCTGTATATTGTTGCCCTAATCTGGGCACGCTAATATACTAGTTAGGTAAATACTTTAAAACACTCATTATTGGAGAACCAATCAAAGAGTAGTTGTTTTGGGGGGGGTAGCTTAAAGGTCCCCTCTTCAGGTTTTTCTTGAATAACTCGAAAACTACGACCTCTAGCGAAAAAGTGTCCATATGCAAAATTAAACTAGATTTAATTTCCTACAAATAATTTCCTGTTCCTGACCTACCGGTCAGTATTTTTAGTATGTTGTTCAGGGCACTCCAACAACTTTACAAAAATTGACATCTACATAAATTATTTTCCCAAATCGGCCTTTTTTGGACTTCATTGATTGGATTAGAAGTCGATTAAATGAAGAAAATTTTGAAGATTTTTAACAATTGGAAATATTTCAAAAATCGGTAGTGTGATGGTAGGAAAATATGTAGAATCTAATAGGGGACTAGTGAACGCCATATATGGTATATGCTATACGAGTCCTGAGTATAGGGGGTCATAAACAAGAGAAGTGTGACAAATGTTCGGTCGCGACCGCTGGGCGCAGGGGTGGTCCGATAGGGGTGATTTTGGTATCTTTGTGTAGGTTGGACCTTCCTCCGTCGCATAAAAGTGGTCCGATTCACGATTACGGGCAATGGGAGAGGAAAATGTTGGACCTCTATATTTTGACCATTTTTTTTTTAAACACGATAATTTCTATTAGACCTAATATTTTTATTTCAAATGTGGATCATGCATAAAATAGCATGGTGGAATACTTTCTATTGAAATTGGGCTATATCGTCATACAGGGCGATTATCAGAGGCGTGTAAACTTGTATTTTTATATAAACTGTTTTATTACTTTAGAGCACAGTCTTACTAAAATTTTTTATTAAAAACGCAAAAATATGAAAATGTATAAGCTGTTTAAATCGTAATATACCGGGTGTCTCTAAGATTGGAATCAACTTTGTGTAGATTAGATGATATTTCAATTTTACTTTAAAATATCATTAAAGTATTTTTAATAAGGCTATTATGAAATTATTAAAAGTTGCAGTTGGGCTTTACTATGGTCGTCAGAGGCGTGTAAAGTATCATGTTTTATATAAACAATGACTTGTTATGATTTTAGATCAGAATTTAAAAAAAGGTTTTTATTGAGAATATAAAAAATACAAACTTGTACAAGATATTTAAAGTGTAATATACAGTACGTCTTTCAGGTGACATACCAATTTTATCTTAAAATGTTATTGAAATATCTTTAATAGGACTATTATTGCCAAATGAAAGAAATTTGTACTCGGACATTGTCGAATATCTAATAGAGATGATGACTTCTGACATATATTTCTTATGTAAAATGTATAAGAAGACTATTATGGAACGAATAAAAGGTGAAGTCAGTTGTTGTCCACCGTGAATATGTATTAAACACGACTATTAAATTTCTGTTCAACTTAAAGTTTGTATTTCAAATTTTGTGCATATATTAAATAACATGGTAGAATGAAATTTTATTATATTCATAAGATAGGGTGATCGTTAGAGGTGTGAAAACTACAATATTTTCTATAAACTATGTGTTATTATAACTTTAGAGCAAAATGATCCAAAGGTATAGTAATACAAAGATGTACAAGATATCTAAATTGCAATATACAATAAGTATTTCAGGTTCGAGCGAATTCATCAATTCAATTCATCAATATTTCCTTAACATGTCATTAAATTTTTAATAAGACTATTACAATACGAATTGAATTGCAACCGTGCATTGAAAACATGTTGACTTCTGACATAATAATTTTATATGTATTATATACAGGGTGTTTCGAAAAGATTGGGACAACGCTTAGCCGTAGATTCTTGACATCAAAATAAGTCGATTTGACTCAAAAAGTAGTGGTCTAACTCTTTTCGTTTTCAAGATACAGGGTGGTAAATTTAAAAAATTGTATTCGTAATTTGTCTCTGTCTTGGAGACTATTATACGTATCTACTTCAAAGTCGAGAATTACAATGGTGATATTGCCGATGTCATATTTTGTAGATGGCGCTAGTTACAGGACTTTTACGTGACACTTTAAGCCATGACTTTTTTGAGGTTAGGTTTTTGACATCGTCTTCTATTATAATCGAAACGCAAATTAGTTTCCTAAAGAAAAGGTGTACTTGTTTAAACGCGATAAAATGCATTCAGAGAAATACGCGATTTACAACTTTATCACACTCCAAGATAGAAACAAATTACGAATACAATTTTTTTACTTTACCACCCTCTATGTTGAAAACGAAAAGAGTTAGACCACTACTTTTTTAGTTAAATCGACTTGTTTTGATGTCAAGTATCTATGGCTGAGCGTTGTCCCAATCTTTTCGAAATACCCTGTATAGCATGATAGAAAACCCTCGTTGAATTTGAGCCATATCCGTCGTACAGGGTGATCGCCAGAGGAGTGTAAAATTTCTGGCTGTATATAAGAAATGTTTTATTAGAATTTTAGAACAAAATGTTATTAAGGCTTTTAATTAAGCATAAGAAGTACGAAAATGTATTATCTATGGGAACTTTAATATAGAGCGTGGCTCTCAGGTTGGAACAAACTTTACGAGAGATCAATTTCACTTTAAAATTTAAAATGGTTATTATGAAACGAATGAGAGTTGCAGCAGTCAGGCGCTGCCAATAGCTATATTTCAACAATGAAAATAAAAAATTAAGTACACAGTCAACATGTGTACTTAATTTTTAAAAGTGATTTGTATCGTGTTCGTGTAACATATGAATCAAATAGGTATTCACAGTCGACCATGCCCGACTGAAACTTCTACTCGTTATGATTTTGTGATATGTTTTAAGTAGTTGATGTATGTAGTACTGTACGGTAAGTTGAACACGACGAAAGGCAGAAGATAGAGTATTAGAGAATAGAGTATTTACATACAGGGTAGTCAATAGTGTGGTAAAGTCCAATATTGGGTTCATTTTTTCAACTTAATAACTTAATTGAAAAAAATATATAAATAGCGTGATTCGGCATCAAAAGAACTACAATTTAAAAATAGTTGGTAATATACAAGGCGATTTTGCATCGAATCGTAATACAAAGCTGTATTTGTTTGAAAACTGTCGTCGATGTTATGTAAGAGTTTGGAAATACTGGACCATAGATTTAAAAAGAAGTACTAGATCTCGATCTATGAAACATATAATCAAGCTGTCGCCTAATCTCAGCGCGGAGAGCCCCATATTTTTCTATAGAGTAGAATAAAACCAATTGTTTCACTGGGAAACAGAGGGAGTCCGTAAGAGTGTATTCTGTAGGAAGCGAGGTGCTGCACCGGCGAATTACGCGCTTTATTTATGTACGAGAGTCTTGGAGGCAGTCGATAAAATAAGATAACAAATTATAAATATGGTGTATAAAACCATCTAGTATATTATTTGGTGTCCCTATAATATAACTATTTAAAACTCTAGAAATTTATTGTACCTCTTGCAAGATCGAATTCTTTTGAGTGCACTCGTAATAATAATAATTACACATATTTTGTTGACCAGTAAGTTACTTAACTGGATTTTTATTGTATGTAACCCATATCTTTGTTTCTATATATTGGGTTTATCAGTATTTATTAAATTTGTAATAAATATATAATGGTTTTTGTCACAATTACCACTTACATTTAGCTCTAGGGCATATGTTGAGTAGAGAAAATCATTTGGCGCCCTTCTAGTCAGTTTATGTAATTGTTCTTCTAATATATAATTTTTTTGAGACAAAGAAAATATAACAGTATCATTTACTTTCCTACGCCCCCACTGAAAAACTAACTAGCCAAAATATAAAGTACAATACTGTACTCCCTTGTGACCATTATTTACTTCCTTTAAAGACACTTTTCGTTATATAAACAGGAATGCTGTAACAAGAGTGCTAAATGCTGTGTTATGATACACTTTGAGAAATGTATTGAGCAAGGTATTAAGCATTGAGAAATTTTTTTTAGTTCTTAGTTATTGGAAACATTAGAATGTGGTATGGTTAATCATGTTTTGTTAATTATTATTTATTTCATTTTGTATCATCTGGATAATTAAGTTTTTGCTTAGACAATACTTATACGATAGTTATTATGCTTGACTGTCGCCTAGCGGTACATTTTGGAGCCAGATTGACTATATTATGATAGCAAATCGGTGTAGATCTTCAATAAGACTATATAAAACTTTACCCGGTACTGACTGTGATTCAGATCGTTGAAGCTGAAAACGTGTCGAAGCTAAATACCGAAACGTTTTCCCATCATAACTGATGGTCCGGCATTCCGAAATAAATGAGAGGAATACTTAAGTGAAGTCAGCCTAGTAAATGACGAAGACCAAATGCCCTGTGGAAATATGTAAATGAGAATATCACACGGAAACACAAAGCGAGACACGTAGAAATATGCAAGAACCTTGGCTAACTGCCTAAACTTTAACTGAAGTAAAAACCAGAAAAAAATATTTGTAGGAAATTTTGTACAGAATATTATCAAAGAGTATAAATTTTTTGGGAGACCAATTATTTCGCGCAAAAAAACGAAAAACCGCGGCGGAGTGTGTTAGAGTGGTTTTTAAGGATAAAGTTCACACTTGCGCCTTAGGAACTCTTTTGCGCCTGAAAACTATCCACCTTACGCGCATAACTTCCAAACTGCACCACACTGAAATAAATCTATTCAATTAATTTCGCATACTAAAAATTAATACAATACCAAATCACGTTCTTCCAATCGATTAATTTCATATAATAAGGAAGGTAGAAATAATAGCTAATCACATGCTGAGAACTATAACGATATTTTCCAGAATGATCACCGTACATTACTACCGCAATACAAAGGAAGGAGTCCGGCCGACGAAGGGAAGACAAGAATGAATCTTGGCCGCCACGGACCTCAGTAAATATGGTGCACATACAGAATCCTGTTTCGTGAACTATAGCTAGGGAGCTGGTCGACATTTAGGTATATGATTTGCTCGTCGTTGAGAATAATAGGTGTTGAAATTCACATCATATCCTCGTCGATATAATACAACATGGTATATCCTGTGCTATAGTTTATCTGTGGTTAGGTAAACTTATAATTATTGATTTGTGAAGTATAAACAATAAAATCTTTGCCAATAGTTATTAATTATTTAGGTCTCCATAGGTTTTCACAAACTAAATTCGATCCACGTATATTTCAACAGGTTCTGGGCTCAGAGCCACGTGACAAATGAAGATGTCTCATCCCTCACGCATTGCTATTAAAAGCTGAACAATGATAACTACGAATATTAGAAATGCAAGATGGAATTGTTACCAACGAAAGAAGTGTGGGAAAAAGTAACTGAATATACACCAGAGGTTTCAACACGCCTAGACAAAAAGTGACAACAAAACTCATGCAACAATATGCCTTATCGCCGAAGACAACCAGTTGATGCATGTAAGAGGCGAAGAAAGTGTAAAAGGAATGCACTAAAGGCATATAACTAGAAGTCAACATTGTCACCTAAGGTGTCTTTGCTGAAAAGTGTGGTTAAACAACGGTTGCAAGAAGGATATAGAAGTACATGTCAACGAAATGCTTGCTATGTTTGGAAAGCTGGCAGCACTTGGGCAAAAACTGGATGACAGCCTTCAAACTGCCATATTGTTTTTCGGTCTTCCAGATTCCTACAGCGTCTTGGTTACCACTCTGGAGTTTCGTCTTGAGTAGGATCTCACGCTGAAATTAGTGAGGAGTAAAGTTATTGATGATTATAAGCGCAGAAAAGATTCATGTGAAGATGGTCAAGAAGAAAGTGCTCTTTGGACATTTAACAATAAGAACGAGCGAGTTTGTTTCTTCTGCAAAAAGCCTGGTAATTTTTGGGAGGATTGTGAGCGCTAAGAGCCTTGGAAGAAGAACTAAATGAAAGGTGAAACCGATAAGGAGAAAGCCGCGATAGCTGAAGAAGAAAACAACAGTGAAAATAAAAGGAAAAATTTGTTCTTTAGTTGCATCTCTAAAAGGTCGAACTAACCCTAAAAATACCAACTTATTAGACTTTCGTTTGTCCGCGGGTCACAAGTTATCGTCTAAAAACTCTTGATGCATAGATTCTAGCGCACCGAGCCATTTGTTAGACAGCAGAGATTTATTCATAAAGATTGAACCAAAGCAAGATAGTCATAAGCTGGCAGATGGAAAAGTGGCAAACGTAGAAGGTGTAGGACGAGGTATGTTAAAATGCGTAGGGCATGAGGGAAAGACTATTTGTCTTAACACGTTGACTGTTCGTATTATAACAAAACGGGAACCGTGTGACGTCCACTGCAACTAAATAAAAACCTGTAACTATATTTTCCATCAGTCGATTTTTTTGCGTTACCCACATACGGTTCATGGACTCTGCAATATCAGCGTCCGTGACCCATAGGCGGGTCATGGGACAGTCAACGTGTTAATGTGACTAATGTTTTGTATGTATCAACACTAAATGACAACCTTTTAATTGTAAGAAGACTTGCCGAGAACGGCCTTGAAGTAGATTTCAAGAAAAGCGGATGTTTTATAATATAACAGAATTTTTGCAGAAGGAGATCTATCAAGTGATCTCTATAGAGTTTAACTAATTCGTATGACAAATAAAGCTCAGTAGGTGCACACGATTGACTGTCAACACACTTGGCATCTCAGGCTTGGATACAGATATCCTGAAGCGATAAGCGAGACTGTGGGATCGAAGTGAATTATGAAAGTTTTATTAAGGGGAAGATGGTGAGAAAACCATTGCTGCGTACAGATCTTTGTGGGCCTTTGGTAAATGGTTACTCCAGGAGGAGGGAGATACATTCTTACAATAATTGATGATTACAGTCGTTACACGAAAATGTAAGTGTTGAAGAAATAAGAAACTCTGATCACGTTCAAGGATTGTGTGTAGATGGAATCACAAAATTTAAGAGGACACCAAGCTATTTGATTCGATAGAGGAAGAAAATATATCGCTAGCGAATTGGTTCAATATCTTAAGAGTAAAGGTACTGAAATACAACTCAGTGCACTCTATACCCCACAACAAAATGGGGTGGTAGAGAGGAAAAGTAGATAATTGGTAGAGATGGTACCGATGATGAAAATGCTGGATTGGGCAAGTGCTTCTGGGAAAAAGCAGTACAGATGAACAATTATATTCAGTGCCTACGAAGCCTACAGAGAAACCTCTTTATGAATTATGGGAATCAAAGAAGCTGGATGTGTTGCACTTGCATGTGCATTAAAACCATTTATTAGTTTTTAACAATAAGTATTGTTACGTGATGTCTTATTGGTTTTTAGATCATATTGTTTATACCTGCGGGCTTGACAGGTCGCGATTTATACCAAGAAACTCCCCGCAGCAGCCGGTGTCAGCTTTCATAGATATATAAATATTCTTTTTTTTTTTTCGACGATCTGACAGACGATAACGTGCGTTGTGTGTGATATATTTACCCTATGGGTTACTGTAAATTGATGTTTGTTGCTGATGTTATCATTGACATCATTGGTACTCTTTTACTTGCACAGGAAAAGTGACAAAAAAGCCGATTTAGGTTTAGTTTGATATGTTAGGTTATTGAGGATTTGCGGACAGGAGGGAAAGAGATGGAAGGGGGTAGGTGACTGTCTGTGTGCCAGTTGTGCTACGTCTTTCATTTATTAGTCTGTGCATATGCGTTATTTTTTCCTGTCTTTATTTGCACATGACTCGTGTTCTGAGTTATGTATTTTACTGTGGAAGAATTTTGTTTATGTAATCTTTAACCACTATCATATCTGAATTTCTATGTAGGTTTGCTATTGTAATATATCTATCAGAATTAATCAACAGCCGCAGTAATTCATTTTGTGTAGTTTGTAGCCTTTTGTACTGTTTATCAGAGATATTATTCCAAGATGCGCAGGAGTAGGTAAGTAAATATCGGCCTGAAGATCGCTCTATATAGCTATTCATTTTGAGTTGATAATTTACTGCGCCTGTTGACCAGCGGATAGAGTTTACAAATGGTCATGTAAATTTCATTGATGGAGTTTGTAATATCCCAATAAACATTTATAGTCAGAATTACTTCAGTTCAACCTAATCTCCAAACTCGCATGGAAGCTCGAGCGAGGAAAGCCTGTGCAGGCTTATCTTCGGTCTTAAGAGGGAAATAAATCCAGAGACTACTCTCTGGATGTACTGCTCATAATATATACGGCACTTGTGTGGTGGTGCTCCCAGGAGAATATAAAGATGACAATGCCAGAGAACCAATACATAGCTTCTGCCTTTGAAAAATAAGACCAATATGTTTCTTAGTATATTTATAATAGTAATTTAGACTTGTATGTGGTCAGTATTTCCAATAGGTCAATTGTAATGGTAATTTCGACTTTATGGTTACCTAAAGGCAATAATTGTGCCCAATATTTTTTAAAATGTGCCTGCGACCTCATTTGAGTTTTAATTGAGTTGAAATTTGAATTTTAACGAAGTAGAATAAAGTAATTTACAACCTGCAAAATTACTTATTTAGTTCATGACTAACTCCTCTTTATGATCAATATTAAGTATATTTTTTACCTATTTTACCTGTTTTACCTATTTTTTACCTATTTTCACCCAATAAGGTCTAAAGGCACTTTTATAGGTAAAGCTTACGTTAATTTTAACTTGTAAAATAACTTAATTGGTTTATGATATATTAAAACATTTTTGAGGCAAATTATAACACAGCGCAATGACATACAAGGCCATTGTACTCTGAAGAAATCTTAAGTGCTTAAGCATATAATTTCAAGCAGTTATGACTTCATAGTCAGACTAAATTAAGTAATCCTCGACTTCATAAAATTATTATTGTCTTAGTGGTTGTAGTCTATGTAATGAAGGAAAAAATAGTGTAAATATTTCGTGCAAAGACGAGATTACCTTCCGCTATGTTTTTGAGGGTGCTGAATAGATGGAAGTGTTTTTGACCGCCGCAACTCCCTAAAACGGCCAAAAACCATCCCTTTTATGGGGATCCCTTTATGTTATCATATATAATCAGGTCTGGGGAGTGATTTATCGACGAGTTATACTTGAAATAAGATGAAGGAGGGTTATAGAGTAAGTGGAATCCAGACAGCAGGCCTAGGGGGTTGATTAAACCCTCCCTAGGGGTGGAAAATCATTTTTTTTAAATGATTCGGTTCAAATGCGTATCTCCCGTTTTCGGGGCCGCTGATCACGGGAAAAATATTCATTTTTAGCTCCAACCTCTCCTCATCCCTCAAACGAGCAGAAATCAACCCTCATCCACCAGAAAGCAGCTATGCAGGATTTACAGATTTTTCGGCACTGATCGTTATTCCTGCGCATGTCCCTTTATTTTTCACGGCAGAGAAGGTGGTAACATCGGGGGTTGCTTCAACCTTTCCAAGTGGTGTAAAATTCATTAATTACATGTTAGATCATCAATACGCTCGCCCCCGTTTTCACCTTCATCTCCGACTCTCCTTAACCCCTATAATGATAAAGATGTATGTACAGAAGAGAGAGCAGATGACGATGACGATAATGATGATGATTTTTATTTTAATTGAATTCCTAAAATTGGTTTAAATGATCCAAATTTAGATTCGCTCACTGGAGGATTGTTATGTTATTTGTAAATAAACGACCTAGGTTTTTTTAATTAATTGTAAGCAAATAATATTTTCATGTAATTCTTTGAATAGAAAACATTGCCATTGACGACAAAATTTATTATCTATTACTCCCCGATGAAGAAATCATTATACCCTACTCAGCAACCTTCACAATCATCGCCCCAGCGATAACTGTGGATGAGGGTAAGTTTCCGTCCATTATAGGTTGAGGAGAGTTGTGGAGAGTCGGAGATGAAGGTGCATATTTTTATCGTGATCAGCGCCTGGGAAAACGGGGTAGGGCGCATTGACGATCCAACGTGTAACTAATAAATTTTACACCCCTTGGAAGGGTTGAAGGAACCCCTGATGTCGCTACCACCTTCTCTTCCATGAAAAATGAAGCATATCCCTTCATTAGAATAACGATCATGTGTCGAAAAACCTGTAAATCCTGGATAGCATGCTTTCTGGCGAGTGAGGGGTGGTTTCTGACCGTTTGAGGAATGAAGAAGTGTTGGAGCTGAAAGTGAATATTTTTCCCCAAAAATGGGAGGATACGCGTTTGAACCGAATCATTTGAAAAAAAATGATTTTCTAAAAAAAATGTTTAATCAACCCCCTAGGCCTGATGTCTGGATTCCACTTACTCTATTACCCTCTTCCATGTTATTTCATAACTCTCGATAAACCACCCCCCATACCTGTTTATATATGGTAACATAAAGGGAACCCCATAAAAGGGGTGGTTTTTGGGCGTTTCAGGAGGTTGCGGCGGTCAAAAACTTCTCCGCCACTTCCATCGTGTTCAGCATCCTCGGAAACTGGGGGAAGGTAATCTCGTCTTTGCACGAAATATTTACAAAAACTCGTAAAATAATGCTTCATTACATAGACTATTGGTCTATATTGCTTGTTTGCTGCTTGGAATGTGGCAATCAAGAGTCATTCCCAGATATTCTACTGATTTATTTTCTCGACTTTCTCGTTTATTTTAAGTTGCGTTATTGCCCGTGTATTGGTATATATTCTGATAAATGTTATCGTGCTTGGCTCTCAACCAAACGCAAACAGTGATATCAAATAATTCCACCTGTTGAAAAAAAATATAAATTTGGGTTTTGGGCTCCGCTGCCGGACTATTAGTAAATATGGTGCATATACAGAATCCAGTTTAGAGAACTAGAAGAGCGTTATCTGTAAAGCGGAGCTGTCTGTAATGGGCGGACACGGGCAGGCCGAGAGCATGTTATGTATCCGTGAGTAATGCTAGCGTAACTGCTGTAGTCCATTGTGGATATAGATATGTTGGGTCCGGTGGAGTGGGTGCATGGTAAATCGGCCGTGAAGAGCTTGGTGACATTTAATCAATAGCAGCAGCTCTATGGACACTCAACGATTCGGCCGGTACGGTTGCTTGCGCCGCAAATGTGGCTACTCCTACTGTCCTTTTGATCGGGCCCAACTGCACGGGAGGCCGAAGAGGGTAGATTGATACGGACTTGGAGAACTTAATACAAGACATTTAATAAGTGGTATAGTCCAGTCAATGGGCGCACAGTGGGGCAAATAGCTCATTTTTTGGACAAACGATAATTCCCAAGCCTGGAATTAATGAAACTTAATTTTTTTTTAAACTATTCGTTATAAAATTGCCTTTAATTCTGTTGAGCCCAAATTTTGAAATTTCAAAATTAAAGATGGCTAATCCAATATCGCGGACATAAATTCTGAAAGTAAATTAAATTTTCATTGAAAGATTGTTTAAAATTATAAAAAATTGTTACTTGGGGGTTTTTTTGGTTTCTAATCTCATTTCTGATCCCCGAATTTTGCGATTCAAAAAACCAAGATAGCGGATCCAATACGGAGGCCGTAATATTTTTTTAAATGAAATGTACATGCACAAACTGTTAAAAATTGTTACTTATGACTTTTAATGGTTTCTGATCGAGAATCTGAAATCTGAATTACGTAATATTGTAATCCAAAATGGCGAATCCAATATGGCGGCCATAATATTTTTTTAGTTGATATGTAAATGCGCAAATTGTTAAAAATTGTTACTTAAGGGTTTTAGAGATTGCTGATCATGAATCTGAAGTCCAAATTACGTACTATCGAAATCCAAGATGTCGGATCCAATATGGCAGCCATAATATTTTTTTAAATGAGATGTACATGCGCAAATTGATAAAAATTGTTACTTAGGGCTTTTAAGGGTTTCTGACCATGAATATGAAGTCTAAATTATGTAATGTCGTAATCCAAGATGGCGGATTCAATATGGCGGATCCAATATAGCGGCCATATTTTTTTAAATGAAATGTACATACGCAAATTATTAAAAATCGTTATTTAGGAGTTTTAGGGGCTGCTGATCATGAATCTGAAGTCTAAATTACGTAATATCGAAATCCAAGATGGCGGATCCAATATGGTGTCCGTAAGTTAAAATAGTATGATAAATCAAGAATTGAATTATTCAGTGATAAAATTTGTGAAATACGCCTATATGCCCGTTTAAGATTTGGCCAACAAGATTTTGTTTACAGCTTATAGTCATGATGTGCTTATAGTATTAATATCACTGCTCGTTTGTGACTTGACTAGGTTATTTTAAAGGATTTGGTATATGTTATGTTAGGCTCAGGGCCCCTTTCTACTCAAGTTTTATTTTCTACATTAAGTAATAATAGGTTTATAGCCTACCTTCTCTTTTATGATTTGACTCATAAGGTTACATTAGGTTTAAAGATGTCAACATTTTTTATTGGTTATCTCATTTTTTTATAAGATGGCATATTCGAATCTGCCATCTTAGAATCCGAAATTAGGAATGTGTAGTCAGCAATCGCAAAAACCTGCAAGTAACTATTTTCGCATGTACATTTTTTAAAAAATTATGGCAGCCATATTGAATTTAATTTTCTTAATATCCGAAACGAGATTAGCAAACTGTAAAACCCCAGAAAAACAAATTTTAACAGTTACCTTCTTGACTTGTCATTCTTTTTTAACTTACGGACACCATATTGGATCCGCCATCTTGGATTTCGATATTACGTAATTTGGACTTCAAATTCATGATTAGCAATCTCTAGAACCAAGTAACAATTTTTAACAATTTGCGCATTTACATGTCAATTAAAAAAATATTATGGCCGCCATATTGGATTCGCCATTTTGGATTACGATATTATGTAATTTAGATTTCAGATTCTCGATCAGAAACCCTTAAAAGTCCTAGGTAACAATTTTTAACAGTTTGTGCATGTACATTTCATTTAAAAAAATATTATGGCCGCCATATTGAATCCGCTATCTTGGTTTTTTGCATCGCAAAATTCGGGGATCAGAAATGAGATTAGAAACCAAAAAACCCCCCCAAGTAACAATTTTTTATAATTTTAAACAATCTTTTGATAAAATTTTAATTTACTTTCAAAATTTATGTCCGTGATATTGGATTAGCCATCTTTAATTTTGAAATTTCAAAATTCGGGCTCGATAGAATTAATGGCAATTTTATAACGAATAGTTAAAAACAAAAAATTTAAGTTTAATTAATTCCAGGCTTGGGAATTATCGTTTGTCCAAAAAATGAGCTATTTGCCCCACTGTGGGGCGTCTGAATTTTTTCAAATTTTTAAATTACATATTTTTGAAGCGCTACAATTTCAAAAAAGGTTTAGTTCTCCGAAAGAACTCGGTAAAAACGCACTTTGCAGAAAAGTTGCAAAAAAAGTCTTGTATTTCGATGATATATTCACCCGATTTTTTTTTTCAACTTTTACATTTCCCCTCCCCTACTTTTAGGAATTTTAGAGTGGCCATATCTCGAAAAATATGCATTTTTCGAAAAAATTCACAAGAGTAAAAACATCTTATTTTGGGCCAAAAAAGGTAAATATATTGCTTTTTATTCATTTTTGACCTAATTCCATAAGTTACGGAACCCGTGATGAAAGGGGTGTTTTTTACCCCTTCCGAACATTTCCTACTCTAATCTTTTTTCGACTTTTTTATTAACGTCATTATAAACACATTGCACAAGGTTTCATCCTCCGATTAAAGAACTTATATCTAGATACATAATTGTACTGATTTGTATGTTGCTGAGATAGTTATAATCTAAGTCACTTCTTCCCATAAGTTCTTGATTGGCTAGTCGAACTATTCGCGGCCGATTCGGGCACGATCGGTTCCGTTAGATTATCATAATCTCAGTTTGACACTTTTGACAGTATCCGCCAGTGTTGCCAGCACCGCATTTTTTTTCGGGCTAGATTCGAACATAAATTAGTGCTAAATTTAAGAAAAATGTGCTAGAATTAAAAAATCAAACATTGCTTCAGCAGGCATAAACTTAGGCAAAATATATGTATTTTTTGTTAGAGTAGAACGCATAGTTGAGTCTCCAGACCAAAAAATGTACTCCGGTCTCGGACCTTGACAACTACATTTACGTCCACTGACATCTAGGAACTAACATGCAAATACACGGTGTGTCGCGACATCTACGAATCATTGACAGAAATACACATTTCTGGTACCTCTAAGCGAGCGTGCTTGTAGTTAGTAACAGGGCCGTACTCAGCTTTGGCGGGCGCCGGGCAAAGTAAATCTTCCGGGCCCCCTTATTTTGGAAACAATTTAAAAAAAATGGAAAGGATTAAATTGCGTTATTAACTTCTATTAACACAAAGTAATCACATCAGATAGTTGGATATAGTATAGTCCTAGATGAACATAACAATTATTATAATTTATTACACAAAAATAAACGTCCTAAAAATAAATAAAAATCCTGACAGGGGTCTGTCATGATTTTTAATTTTTTTGTAGGCCCGGGCGGGGCCTCTTATAGGGCCGGGCCCCGGACAAATGACCCGAGAAAACCGGTCTGAGTGGGGCCCTGGTTAGTAATCTAGTAATAGCTTCAACCATATATTACCAAAGACTTAGGAAAGTCTATGTAACGCTCTTTTCACACTATACGGTTTTGATCGTACGGTAAAACACCGTACGACTTTTTGTCGTGACATTGTTATTTTCACATTACACGATTTTTTGCTGTTATAAGCTCAATATTTTCATTTCATTTGTCAATGTCATACAAGTATTAATAGATCGAGAACAAATTATTGCTTTGTGATTGTTTCATCGTTGCCGAAAGAGAATAAAACGTCTTCTCTCGGTGCATTCTATCAATCAGAGAATAGACGGGGTAGGATTATTTTACGCACTCTTTGAAGACCTTAAGAATGACGAAAATAAATTTTACAACTATTTCCGAATGTCTATTATCTGCTTTGACCAATTAGGTACATCAGCATCAATTTCATCCATTTCACAAAAGTTAATAATTAATAATCCAATAAAACAATGTAGCTACCGTACGGCTCAAAACCGTTGAATGTGAAAGCATACATTTAGTCATGTAGGCCACCGAGTCAGAGGTGCCGTACGACAGCCGTCCAGTCCAGTCCATCTGAATTTGAATTTGGCAAGGGACGGCTGCTGCACGGCACGGCACGGCACCGGCGTTTGGCCGTTATCGTATAATGTGGAAGGTCCCATGCTTTTCTTCACTTCACTATAAGAATGCGGCCGTACGGTTTTTTACCGTACTACCAAAACCGCATATAATAGTGTGAAAAAAGCGTAAAGAGGTTCCCTAATATACGCTTTTAGGCGCGAAGACAGTGCGGATATGAAAAGTCAGACTATCCTTGTTCTTAGAACGCGCAGTAGTGGCGCAGTTATCTCACTCTAGAAGAACCGTCCCTATTGGCCCGAAATATACTATGATCTATAGTGTTACATTCTGCAACTTATCCGCATGCAGAACAGTGACTAAAAATGCGAGGATAATTACCCCCGACTTCAAAAGCGGGTCATTACGAGCCCGTTCCATGTACGAGTTCATTGCTTAATTAACATTACACAAATTCTTACAATATTTTTAATAAGGCCCTGCATCTGGTGTAATTTCACACCAGGTGTTCATTGGCTAATGACATTTTTTGGTGGGGATGGTGAGGAAACTTTATACTCTACAAATCTTGGAACAGAACCACAGTTTACTCGGCCAGCAAAAATACCCGATGATTTCTCAGACAACAACCGAAACTATTTTTTGCAAATACCTTGGTTGTATTGGTTTGATTCGTCACTGGAAAGTTGATATGGAGCAACCTACAGTTTGCTAAATGCGCCAATAGAGTTATGATTGTTATGAACGTCGCAAGCGCAAGCTCTTCCCCCTTTCATCGTGACTTCGTATGGCAAGTGTTTTTCTAAAAATGTGGATGTTTTAAAATTGCATGTTTTTGCGCTTTTTCGGTTCCGAAATGCATGCGTTTTTTACTTTTTTCCGCCGATATCTCTGAAACGGTAAGAGCTAGCCTTAAATTAAAATAGCGTAAAAGGAGTTGGTTTTATTACGAATCTTTTGATTCCATCGGAATTTAGATTTTTTTTTCGTTTCAGAGATACTTACTGAAATGTGTGACGATGTCCAGCAAAAATCGCACATTTTCTGTTTAAAAAGTTGGTAACTCCTTAACCTTGGCTCCTAGGCCAAGAAACTGCTCTAACGAATTTAAATACAATTTTTGCTAAACCTTTTTTCTATTTTATTTTTTGTCTTGTGACGAAAAGGAGGGAACTAGAAGGGGCGGAAGTGAGGACTTTTTTTTAGGTAAAATTTTGCCATTTTGTCACCGTAATTAATCGGTAATTAACTGAAATTGATCTCAAATACGATGTCCTCTTAATATCATGTATTACCTAGACGCTCCAAACATGAAATTTCTCCCATTTTCCTAAAAATCTCGATAATTATCAGTTTTTCGAAAATATTTGTAGACATCAGTTCTAAAGAATATTTATTGAGCTTTCCGGCGCTTTTTTTATAACATAAAACATAAAACATAAAACAACATAGTTACGACCGGAAATATACGCCTCTTCGCTTTCTTAAAATTCATAAAGTATTTATTTGCAAATTGGAAAACTAGAAGTTAAAACATTTGGTATCGACAGGGCAGCAATCTACCAACAATAAAATTACCTCTAACCATTGACGTCATGCGTTAATAAAATTTAAAAATAGAAGTACAGTTTTTGTGGATTTATGAATAATTAACAAATATCACAGAAATTTTAATTACTGTTACGTTATCCACGTATATTTCACTGTTCAAATTAGTGGCTATTTTTAAGTTTTTTACACACATGAAATGACCATTGTAAAAGTTTTTATTGTTCCAGCTTTCTTCCAAAAAAAAAACATTTATAATGATTTATAATTATAATATCCAATATAATGCGATGTGTCAAATTACAATAAAATATCCAACACTTTGACTTCTGCAGGGACAAACACAAAAGTTATTTTAAGAACATTACCTACTCATTCCGTGCAGTTAGGCACCACCCCAAAACGTCAGGATGTCCACTCGACCGCCATAGCCTGTGGCTAATCATCTTTACCCCCATTCTTCATGCCCTTTCTCTCTTGGTCCTTATTCGCATTCGCCAAATTAATCCAAATGACATCTGATTTTTGTTACCGTCAAAATCGTCCTTTATGCTGAATAATTAAACAGACAAAGCAATGAGCTGTTTGCAAATAAACGGTTTCTTTTTAAACCTGTTTTATGTTGCATGGGGATTTTATTTGTATGTTTAGTCATCGAGACCCGATTATTTTGAGACAAGGGCTACCTAAAATTTGGATGCGCCAACAATATGTAAGTTCTGCTTCAAACATGACATTCATCGTTCCGAGTTCGCTTATTTACAGAAATACGGAATAGAGTAGAATATTTATTGCATCCTTCATTGTAATTTCAAAAATTCATATAATAGTAATAGTACGAGAGCATCGACAAAAATGGAACATAAGCTGGGGATGGTGGTGGGGATGCTTATCAAGTCATTCTTTGAATGTGTGTAGTTGGTCATAGCAATCCGGATTGCAGTGGCGCAGGGACAGCCGTTTTTCAGATCTGGCTTAAATAATTCTTAAAATAATCGAATCAGAAATCTGAAATAGAAAAGGTATATTCTACATAGAAAAGAAACAACTTTTTTCTTTAGTGTTTTTCTCCAGAGCGCATCCTTTCGCCGTAAAAATTATTGAAATTAGAAACATTCGAGGCCAATTTCTGGCGAAAATTGGCCTTGGAGTAAAAAATTGCAAAGAACAAAAGATTGATATTTTTGGAGTAGAATCGAAATCTACTATAAAAAAGAGGAGGTTGATTATTTAAAAAAACATGTTAACTCGTAAAAACCCCACTAAATCCCATTAAAAGTAAAACCCTCTAGTGCCGTTATATAGAGTCCATAAAACTGAAAAACTTTTGTCTCAACCTTTTTTCGATTGGACGTCATAGGAAAGCGTCAAAAATAAAAAAATATTTAAGCCAGATCAGAAAAACGGCTGCTCCTCCGCCGCTGCAACCCAGATGGCTATAACCGACTACACACGTTCAGAAAATGACTTGGTAAGGATCCCCACCAATTTTTGACTCTCCAGCTTATGTGGTCCATTTTTGTCGGTGGGCTCTCGTACTATAAAATATGTTAAATTTGTGCAGATATGTATAAAAAAAATGTCGGCGTCTTTGCCGGTTCAGTAAAGATCAAAGACTCCGACATTTCTTTTTTAATTTTGAGAAACTGTGTTTTGGTTCAGATTTATTTTATTGACTTACCGTTCAAGTCGTTAAGTGCTTGATTACGTACAGACACAACTTACTTGTTCGTTCTTTTTGTGTTGCTTTTTGGATTTTGGACCAAGTTTTTCTCTTTTTTGTTTATTGACAACGTTAGTTGATAGTTTAGTGTGTTTAGTGTTGAACGAAGTGAGTATGTCCTTAGTTCGACATGCTAAAATGTGTATTGATGCATATGGAGGTAATTTCGATCAATTTTTGTAAATCAACAATAATTTTTTGGTAAGTTCTAGATTTCTCGAATAGGCCTAGCCATCGAGCTGTCACATTGCTGTTACTTTCAAATCAAAGTCGCTGCTGGGTTAGGTATTTAAACTTTATTATTATGAACAACATTTGTGGTTTTGTGTCAAATCCAAAAAAAATATTCTTGTTGGGTGTTACCTGTTGAGCAATAAAGGCATTATTATTATTATTTTTATTCGCTGCTTTGTTCTGATTTGTTTATTATTGTTTGCATTGAGATCAAAGACTCGACTTTTAGTTTTTGATACTTGAGTGGAAAAAAATATGTGCACAATTTGTTAAAAAAATCAGATTTTTCAAACTTAAAATACACATAACTATTTTCTGTCTAAACAAGAATAAAAGTTCCAGTAATTTTGTTTCAATTGTTGCACTATTAATGATACAAGCATATAATGTGTGGAAAAGTTACTTTATCTACAATCAACAAAGCAGGCCTTTTTGTTCACATTTTGAAAGCGCAAAGTTGACGTTTGCCGAGGAGGTGTGAATATTGTATATTGTATATTATTACATTACATTCCATTATATTACATAACATTATATTACATTGCATTATTAACACACTGTGCAATATGTTTAGGTTACATTTAAGTATATTAATTAGTACGGTTAGAAGTAATGAGAGAAAAAAAAATAATGAAGTTAGCCTGCTGTGCAACCACCTAGACATGAACTGCCTGTTTGTGCGTTATACAGCTGACTGAAACCACATTTGATTTAATTAGAAATACGTAATTTAGCTTGAATTAAAATTAACCAAACTAGAAGTAGCAAGACTATTATTATTATTATTTATATCATAAGAATTGTGCAAATTTTGTTATTTTGTATATATTTTTTCAGCTCTTTTTTATACCTATTTTCATTTTTTATGTTTTTTATTACCTGTGGAATTATATTATCGAGCTTCGGTGCAAAGTAGAAAATAAATCTTTGAAGGTGAGTTTTTTTGATTAACGGTACTCAATATGTCGATTTACCATTGCCCTGGTATTATAAGCATTTTCAGTTAGTACATAATTATTATTTTTATGCATCCATAATAGGCAATTGTATGAATATAGATTCCTTACATCCAGTAGTTTACTTTCTGCGTACAATGCACTAGTTGAGTGTAATCTAGATTTTTTAAATATTACTTTTAACACTGTAATTTGGATGATTTGTAAATTTTTAATGTAGTATGAAAGAGTCCACCCCAAATAATAATACAGTATCTTATAACTGATTCTACCAATGGCTTATACATAGCAAGCAAACACTTGTAAGAATATATCTCAGTTGATAAAATTTGGAGGTTATATATCTTACTTTTTTTGTGACAGAATTAACGTGTTCAGTCCATCTCAGGTGATGGTCAATCGTCAAACCAAGGTATTTAATTGAATGACACTTTCTAATTGAAGGGCAATTGCAATTTTGGCTATCACAGTTGCTTTTATGAACTCTTAGTTCTTGATTTTACGGTTGGTCATTGATTGAGATGGAGAACGATAGGAATTTACTTTTTCCTATATTTAAACTTAGTAAACTATTGTTTAGCCAACTATATATTTTGGATAGACCATTTTCCGCCATCCTGTAAACAGATTCCCACGAGTCATCGACAAAAATCAGTGCTGTGTCATCAGCGTTTGATATTAAATGGCCTCCTAAATTGTCAATGTTTGCAATATTATTTATTATATATAAAAGGAACAGTATTGGGCCCAATACTGTTCCTTGTGGTACTCCCGTGGTTATTGATAATAACTCGCTTATAGAATTGCCTACCGTAACACGCTGAATTCTATCTGAAAGGTAATTTTTTTATAATGGTTAAGGTGGACTCTCTTACACCAATATTAAAAAGTCGTTTGAAAAGAATCTCATGTGACACAGTGTCGAATGCCTTAGCTAAGTCGAGGAACACGCTAAGGCATTTTTTGTTTTCATTCATACTTGTGACAATTGTTTTTATAAGGTCAATTACAGCGTGTTCAATGCTAATATTCTTTTTAAAGCCAAAAGTAATTATGTAATATTTTTTCAAAGCAAGAAATTAATCTATTTTTGAGGCATTTTTCAAATATTTTTGCGAAACTATTTATTACAAAAATGGGTCTTATAATTATTTTTGTTTTTTGAGTCTCCTGTTTAAATACTGGTGTTACGATAGATTCATTCCATTGGCTTGGCAGTACTGTAGTTTTAAAGGATAGATTTATTAAATGCATTAATGGTTCTATGATATGTTCGTGAATTTTTTTAATGAGTGAGGCTGAAATACCATCCGGTCCTGGTGCTGAGTTAGATTTTAATTCAGAGATAAGTATTATGGTTTCATTATTTATAAGTTTTAAGAAAATAGATGATTGAGCACTAGTGGTTTCAGGAACTGGTGGTAGTTCTCTGTTATTTTTTTCTGCCATTTTAGAACCAACGTTAATAAAGAATTTATTAAAGATGTTGGCATTCTCTTTGCTATCAGCTATTAATAATGTCACTTTGCAGCTCGTCTCCCATGACAACGAACGGCAAAGTACTTTTACGCTCGCTCGGTGCACCTGTCCTTACACAAGTTTGGTTGGAACATTGACAATGTATTTTTATGAAATAATAATGCCCCAAAACTGTTGTTAATATAATGAGAGTTGATCTAAGAGTAATAGTTAATTACCTAATTTATTTATACGAATTTTATAATAATTAATAAAACTTAAATAAACTGACAGCGACTGTGATTTGTTCGCCTGTTCATTTTGATTACATATATGCAAGGCATACTCATAATATATTTATGAATCGTCGCTTCCAGCCAAAATTCAACTTAATTATTTCTTTCATTTTGATATTTTCGATTGTAGATAAAAGTATGTGTGAACTTCGAGCGCAAAGTGTCATTGTCGCTCTCAAGTATTTAACGCGCTCCTCTCCGTTCCCATTTTTTATGTCCTTTGAAAATAATACCATCGCCATTTCTAATACTAATCTTCCTTCTTTCTCCATTTGTATTTCCTATGTCCTTAACTATTTATCAGATTTCTTTATTATTCTTACCTGCTTTTACAACGTTTTTTGAAAAATAATCAAATTTAGTTTTTCTAATAGTGCGTCAGTTAAATTTAAATATCTTTTGTATGATAAAATCTTTATAAATTTTGATAAACCCTTTAGAGTGATATCCGCATAAGATGCAAATAGAATATAACTCAATTATTACAATCGATTTGCTCATATTTCGTCTACTGAAACATCTCGGAATGATAAAATATTTTGACCTTTTGGACGTGCAGTATAGTGTGAAGAAAGTAGGTATGACAAACTAGATATATAAATACATTAGAGGCTAGTACCATATATCCTCAAAATTTAAGGCTGACCTAGTGACCGTCACTCTTAAGATAAACATTAAAATCATCATATATAAAAATATCATTTAATTTAATTTTCGTGTAAGTGAGTACAATCTCTAAGTGTTTTAACTCCGCCACATAATTTGCATTCATCTACAAAATGAAGCGTTGATAAAGCAGACAATTTGATACGAATTATTATGTATTGGATTCATGTAGTATATCGGCCAATCATTTATATAAATAGGAAATAACACTAGGCTCAATCTGGTTCCTTGTGGCACAACAAAATTAATTTTAAAATAATGATGATTTGTAACCACAAAAATTCTATAACCTATAAGGATAAGAATAAAATTATTCAAAACCTGAATGGCACAGGATAGTTCAGATATTACAGAAGAATCTTTATGGTGATATGCATCCTTAAAGAAACTGTTATGGAACCTGGCAAAATCAACAAGCTTAAAACGAACAAAGTTTTTCAAATTTATAAATGAAAACTGGACATTTTTCAGACTCTTATAATAGCGCCTGTTACTTCCCACGTTTATCGAAGGGAAGAATTTTAATCGTGAAAAATATCACAAACCAAAAATTTTCCGGATTTTCATATTCTAGACTACTTCTTCCTTTAAGCAGGGCGACGAAAGGTCGCCATAGTCGGACCTGGTGCCCCATTGTGCTTCTGAGTATATGGATTACGAAAATTAATTCAATTAATCATTTTCGTTAATCTGTCCATCTGTTGTTGAAAGTATGTCTACAAAATCGCTTGATGGAGAAAAATACTTGGTATTTGGTAGCTAGTAGACGTTATTGGCAATAAAGAAGTGTGACATATCTTTTGTACTATTCATTTACTCTTCAGTTTGTCTTCTTGTTTCGCAACAATATAGCAAATAGTGAATATCTTCTTTAGTTAAAGAATCACTGCATTTTCCATCAAGAATTATCATTATGTTATGTTGAGTTAAGTTGATAATTCGACTAACAAATCTTTTTTACGAATAATGACGTTTATTTGATGCATATATTCGTTCAACTAGCCATGATATATTTCCAATATACTGTATAAATCAGTCCAATATGCCATGATGTCATATAAAGGATGATCGCCGCTAGAATAATTTGTAAGGTGAATTTACATTAATCAAAATTCATGTGACCTTGATCGAACTTATATGAAAGAAGATAAGTACTGCGTATGCTGACCCATGTATGTAAGAACTTAGATGGCTTGTATAAAACAGGTACTGTCGCCGTTGTAAAGTGAAACTCGCTGACCGCTACAATCATACATAATATTTAATTGGGCCCGTAATCTCATCGCCTCCCACGTGTCTACGGATCGGCTACGTCGCATATTCTTTGACTGTGGCATCTCCCGCTGAATCACATGTCTCAGAAACTCACTGAGATCTCACACTCGCATCCAGTCGTGTTAGTCTAGGAAATATGCCAGGAAAACGATGACAAAATTGCAAAAGATTATTCATGCCATTATGGTATAGTAAACCTGGCTGGATATAGAGGGATGAGGTAGAAATAATTCTTTTTATTTTTATATATCTTAATAACTGTGGATTTTATGGGAAAATTAAAGAGACCTCTTTTTTGAGAAGAATTGAGAACACATGCTGTTTGTTGTAACTAGGTTCTCGTCCTAACCTTGCTAATATGGGATGGATGTCGCTACTAGTGCCAATTTTACAGATTCCAGCTTCTTTCGAGATGCTGACATTGAACTATATATAGTTAGATGTAGTTCAATGCACGATGACAATTTTGTTAAGAGGTAAACCACTTGAGCTAGCTGGCGTGCGGCAGTTATGAAGATATTTTCGATTCTGTTTCTGAAAAAAATGTAAAAGACATTGTTCCAATTTGCGGTTTGGCCCCTTCGACAAGGGGGTATTTTCCTTTTTTTTTTTATTTATTAAATAGTATCATAGAATATGTAAAAAATAAGTGGCGCAACAGGTGTTTTAAATTGGTGACGTAAGTAATCTGCCGATGACGTAGGTAGTCTGTATTGATTTGTTGATAGAATGGTTTTATACAAAATAGTGTGGCATTGCCAAGATGAAATTTCTTCTCTAGCTCTAATAAAGATAATTTAAGAAAAATGGAGAATAAAGCTTATTTATTAAGTCAATTTTAATGTATTTATCCACGGAATTTAATTTTCTCATGTAAAAAATAATAATAGGCGTGAATTATTAAATATTTCAAATAATTTTTAATGCCGATTTGGTTTTTAAAAACATATTTAGCAAAACATGACAACAATGTCAACGGTTAGTCAAATGACAGATGTGTTCTAACGTCGCCGTCGTGTTGATTTGAAGCATTTCAGTTTCTTTCATCGAGGTATTTGCTGTAATTTACAAATAATAGATAATGTCATTTAAAAGGTATTTTATAAAAAGTTGTGGAAACACAAATATAAGTGCTTTGGAAAAAATGTTTGTACCTGTTCCGAAAAAAATTGATATTCGAAGAACTATATGACAAGCTTCTAATATTTTTGATCCCATCCCTTCAAAAATTCAAATTTTGTTATAGAAAGAATCTATCAAGTCATAATCAAGCGAGTCCGACACTGGCGTGTAATAAAACATGTCCAATAATTTTTATTTTATTAAAGAAAGTACATCATCAAAAGAGATAAATGTCTGCTATACAAATATTTTCGGAATAATAAATAGTTTGTGCTAAAAATGATCTTAGTTGTCTTCGTCTTCTTCCACGGAAGAATAGTTTGTAGAACTGATGCCATAACAATAGCCAAATTTCGGGGAACACTGCAATCCCATTTACCTGCGTGAACAATTTTTGGTACAATGACTTTGTTTGCAATAGCAAAAAAATAATTTTAATAGATTTTGAGTAAATTGAATAGGAACAAGATGACCATGGTCATCTTTTTCTATTCATAGTTTGAGGAATTGACATGGTTGCCAATACAATCCTGAACCTAAAGAATTGGTAATGATGAGATATTAGTTAAGAAAAAATCACTTATGGGGATTAGTGACTTCACAACTTCAGATTTAAGAGACATTTTATTTAAAAGCACACGGCATATCATGACAAAATTTGTATAGCAGGCATTTGTCTTTTAATAATGTACTACTCTTTTACAACAAAGTAAAAATTATTAGGCAAACTTTATTATATGCTCCTTAATCGAATGTTGAAGTCACGTATGTACATAAAAAAATAAACAGAATTTTAGAATTAAACATATATCTAATTTTTTTTCGTAGTAGTGTTAAATAAGATATTTGGAGAAAAATCGAAAATTCAAGATGACTGCCATATTATTCTGGGTACATATTATTACTTCCACGTCCAGTGGAAGTATAGTAACGCAAACAAAAATTTTGAAACTTTTTATTCTTCTAATAGGCTTAGGATGTCATGAAACGTCGATATTTTAAGTTTTGAGCAAAAAAAATTTCTGTCTGTCTGTCAGTCTGTCTGTAACTTTCTGTCTGTAAATTTGGTACACATATATATTTTAACGTTGAAAGGTTGAACGGCAAATTGGAGTAAATAGAGGTAAATAGGTAAATCAAGCAAGTAAGAGTCCATAAAATTGGCATTAGTCACTTTCATGACCACCTCCACCACGTTATTGAAGGGGGTGAAAAAAAAATGTGATTTAGTGTGTGTACAAAAACCTCAAAAATTGTTTCTAGTAAATCCAAGTTTACGACCTCGGCAGACCTCCGGATCTTGGTCAAAAATCCAAAAAACTGCGAGATTTTTTTTTCAGTTTTTGTCGATTTTAACACCCAAGGCCTACTTTTTCGGTAAAAACATTTTAGTATTTTTTAAAAGTAGATTAAATTTGCTACAAATTGGTACCAGAGCGGACTCTGTAGATCAAATAGTATCCGAAATACAGCTGTCCAAAGTTTTGCAAAATTTTCATTTTTCGACACTTTTATGGTAGTAGTATGGTGGTAGTATTTCACAGATTTTTAAGTTAGATACTCTTAAAAATGTCGAAAAAAATTTTTTACTTTTTAATCCTATACAGCATATTAAAAAAGCAGCCATCCTGATGAAAAACTAAAGGAGCAAACCCTAGAAAACATCACCAGGGTATGGACAGAAAACACACCTCTGCCTACGGAATGGACCAAGACTATACAAATACCCCTCCCAAAAACCAACTCGCCACAGACCATAGAAGACTACAGAAGAATAACACTCTGCAGCATAGGATACAAATACTACGCACAATTCCTCGCATTCATCAAAGGCAGATCAACGGACGATCACATGTACACCACCAGAAGAATACTGGAAGAAAAATGGAGAGAAGGGACAAAACTGCATATATATCTCCAAAAGGCATTCGATACCATCAGTCACGAAGCCATAGTCAACACCCTGTATAACAAAGGAATGCCGCACTATCTAATAAACAAGATAATACAAACCTGCCTTCATGAAACAACTGCCATACAATGGTTCGGACAAATGACGGAAACCAGACAAAAGAACAGAGGAGTCAAACAAGGATGCCCCCTATCCCCCCGACTATTCACCACGGTCCTAGACCAAGCGATACAAAACACAATAAGGGAAACACCAAATTTTAACGAAGACACGAAAACACTGAAAACCCCAATCGTATTAGCCTACGCCGATGACCTCCTAATCGTCGCAGAAGAACAGCAACAAATTCTCAACTTCCTAGAAAACATGAAACCGCATTTGGACACATCTGGGCTGAAAATAAATTTGAAGAAATGTCTAATAATGGAGCGAGACCCATCAACAAAAGAGAGTCGGATCAGTGGAGAAGAATACAAAATAGGTGACTACTCCCTAAGAACAACGAACAAACTGAAATACCTAGGAACATATCTGACGAACCAACTGAAAAGGAGAGAAACAGTAAAGGAGAGAATAAAAACAGCATACAGAGTCACAAGAGCAATTATACCGTTCATCGAGAAAAACAAACTATCATGGGGCCTGGCCAAACGGCTGTACATAGCCATCATACTGCCAACAATGACATATGGAGTTAAAAACGCGGCAACAACAAAAGCCAACCGAAGAAGTTTGAGAAGAGCTGAAAGAGACATCATCCAATTACTCAGAAAAACAACAGGGCAAAAACAACGACATAAAACATCAACACTACTAGAAGGGAAGACAATCACAAAAAGAATAAAAATGTACGGAATGAAGTACTGGGGACACGTCCAAAGAAGGGAACCAACACATCTACTGAAGAAAGCACTAAGACTGAACAGCAGCAAACTTAACATTGGGAGACCATGTTACACGTGGAAAACAACAATCGAGAGGATCATGAACAAACTGGGAAAGGACCAAACATACTGGGAAAGAAAAGCGAGGAGAAAAAATGGATTTCACAAGAAATCGGAGTGATATATACTCTACCAGAATCAGAAACGGAGGAATCAGATGCCTCAGAAGAAGAAGACTTGTAGAAACAGAAGTACAAAAATAGGAGCACAGATAGCAGCGACACAACGCGGCAACATATCTCACAAGAAGACCCAGAATAGGCAGAAGCCCAGAACAAAAAATACAAAAAAGGGGGCTTAAACGCTCCCACACGACATAATGCGGTAACGCATCTCACAAATACCTACACCTCCCATCCCATATTCCTTTACCATGCGCCATGTAGCTCTCGATGCTGACAACAAGCATGACCTTAGTCCAACCCAGCGTGGACGTAGCAGGCCCAGCTGTATAACTTGGGAGTGGCAGCAATGCCTACCGCACGCTGGTAAATCAATCAATCAATCAATCAGGTAACCCCCCTTTTTTGATGACAAAGTTACTGGATTAAGGAGAAAAAGGAGCTTTAAAAATAATCAGCAAAATTTATTTTACCTTAATTAATTAATTAATTAATTTACTTCGTTACTTACTTATTTATTTATTTATTTCAAATATCCAAAGGGTGAATAACCGACTACAGGATAATTAAGACAGTTTTTTATGGTCTTTCAGATGGTGTAAAATTTGTGTGTTCTATTTAAAAACCAAAGTAAAGTTCATATCTCCGAAATGCAACTTTAAATTGTTTTTCTGAAATGATTCCTGGAAAATAAATTTTCTATAACTGTTATTTTTGAATTTTTTACGTAACTCCAAAAATAACGAAGTTGAATGAGGTTTTAACATTCGCGCGACCACCCTGTACATAGCCGCCCATATTTTTTTATGTTTTGCAATCGATCACGTCCGATTGCAACTTTTACACATTTCTGTGTAATTAATCAGTAACATATGCTCTAAAATTATAATAAGTTATAGTTTATATATAATATGATAGTTTCTAGCGATCACAGATATAGCCTAATTTCAAGAAAGACTAATTCTACCACGTGTACTAAATTTTCTATACTTTTATGGATGTTACCATGTTTATAAGAAACATTCTACATCGACACACACTTACATGCGTACAGATTTACAGACTTATTTCTTTTTTATTCGATATTAGTTTCGACCCGTTACGAAACGGATTTTTCTACAAAACTGTATTTCCTTTTTGATTAAATCAAATAAAGTATAAATAACGTATCTTTAAAGATCTAAATATAATAAATAGTAGATACTAAAGTTTTCAAGAAACCCGTTTGTACTAGACTATTTGAAGGAGGATAGCCGATACGTAAATTTGTACCAGATAAACTAATACAACACTGAGGTTACAGCGAAGTCTTGTGGCGCCAGACACCATACATGCACATGTTCGCTGTGTACTTGTCTATGACACTCTTTCCATATACGTTACTGTTGCATATAATGAAAAAATAAGCCTAGAAAGCGGCAAGTTGGTATCTGTGTAGAGCTTGAAACGAATCTGAAGATTTGTCTTGAAGTGCCATATGGGATTTACTCTTGGAAAACAAAGCATTTACTATGAATGTTTTAAAGGAAATTATTTTGCTTGTTATTGTGGTAAAGAATATTTCTTATTTGATTTCCTAAACAGCAGAAAAAATATTTTGCGAAAAATCGAAAAAAGAAAATATTAATTTCAAATATTAATTTCTAGCACAGCCAGAAGTGGATTATCAAAAGAATGCAAAGCTTTTTTCGCATTTTTTCTGCAGTATGCTATAAAAATATTCTTTACAATGCACTCACGTAACTGTTAAAATGTTTATACAAAAATACACGGGGGTTATCTGTTAAAAATAATTAATACGAAGAAAATGAGTATTATTTATTTCTTATATCCTCAAATTAGCTTGTTTCTATACAGTTATCATTAAACTAAAAACCGCTGCCCAAGGAATCACTACTTCCACATCCAGATTCTCTATCCAAGTCACTCACAACGAAAAAACTTTGTATGTGAAAATAATTGTTTATGGAACTTTAATAATATAATATTTGAAATCCTCTACCCCAAAAACCCATAAAACGATACCCCACATCGGTAGAGAGGGTGGGGGTAGTGATAGGGGGGTGATAGTGGGGGGTGGATGAAGTAAAAAAATATTTTGAGGTTTCTGGTTCCTGTACAAACACTAAATCACAATTTTTTTTCATCCCCTTTATTAAGGGGGTGGGGGTGGTAATGGGGGTGGCTAATGCCAAAAATTTTTTTGAGACCTTAGCTTCTCTTGTATATACTAAATACCAATTTTATGGACTCTTACCTGCTTGATTGACCTGTTTACCCCAAATTTACCCCAATTTACCCCCAACCCTTCGACGGAACTAGATGAAAATATAATCTAGTTCTAGATCTCGTTAAAGTACATATGTGAACCAAATTTCAAGTCAATATCTTAAACGGTTCCAGAGTAAACGTGCGCACAAAAAAAAGTTACAGACA
Source organism: Rutpela maculata (assembly GCA_936432065.2). Classification (NCBI taxonomy): domain Eukaryota; kingdom Metazoa; phylum Arthropoda; class Insecta; order Coleoptera; family Cerambycidae; genus Rutpela; species Rutpela maculata. Next base: position 26,648,375 of record OW386293.2, read on the forward strand.
GACCGACAGACCGACAGACAGACCGACAGACCGACAGACAGACAGAAATTTTTTTTTCGCTGAAACTTAAAATCTCGACGTTTCATGACATTTTAAGCCTATTTGGACAATAAAAATTTTTAAAAATTTTTTTGTCGTTACTATACTTCCACTGGACGTGGAAGTAAAATTGAAGGATTATTAACACTTAATAAAATTGAATTTACTGAAAACTGAACATTTAAATTCTCAATTCGTTATTTAGGTTTGAAACGATGATTAACACAAGGAAAAAGTAAATGATTTAATTCACCTCTAGAATAGGGTGTTTTCACTTTTTTTTAAAAGTCGAAAAATATAAAATACTTATGGTATACATTATAGCTGAAACATTTTCACCAAAAAATATTTTTGTTCAAATTTGGTTTCGTCACGTCAAAATACTTGAGAAAAGTTAGATGGGAACCTTAGGACAAAACCTTTTTTTAGGAGACGCGATAGAAATTTTTCCTTGTCCAGAATTGGCTTCAAAATGCGTCAAAATACTTCATAAAAGTAGGTTTTTCTTCAAGCGTATTAAAATGTTTAAATTATGTTACCAAAAACAGAAGTAGAAGAAGGACATTGTTTTACTAGTAACAAAATGTTAGTACCGAACGCCACCGTAGTGGACATTGTTTTACTAGTAACATAATGTTAGTTCCGAAAGCGCCACCGCAGTGGGTATTGTTTTACTAGTAACATAATGTTAATACCGAAAGCCACCGGTGGCGCGCTATCCACTAGCCACTTGTCATATTGTGTCAACATGTAAGACCGTAGTTTGAATATTTGTACATTTATGATAAATAAATGAATTTTTGCATTTTAATACGCTTGAAGAAAAAATAGTATATATTACACGGAGTAGAACGCCTTTTTTTATGTTTCGCCCAGTTTGCGGGGCTCAACACAAAAAAAGAGTGCGTTCTACTCCTAGTAATATAATATACTATTTTTAGACCTGTGTTATTAAATGGCATTTTCATTAAGTTGGCAGAAATTTTGACAGCTGCCAAGAGTAAAAACTTTATTTTCAATTATGGAACTAGAAAATTTTAAAACACTCACATTATTTTCAAAATTACGAGAGACACACTTTTAAATTTTTAAATCCGACAGCGATTTTCACAGGTGTCAAGAATAAACAAGCTGAAAACGTACTCTTCGCCAATTTACTGAGCTTTTTATATATAATTGTTACACATTCTATAGGATACTCTTCGCAGTTTCTTGTAAATAATGTTAGTTTTTGGACATCCTAAATTTTGTGATACCATCTTTGTTGTGAAAAAAATTATATGAAAAAAAAAATGTCCAACCTGTGCGAGATTCGAACACGGAATTGCAACGCAAAGCTTTAGCCGCTGCGCCACCAGCTATTGCTAGAAAAACTTATTGTCTGTGATATATATCTTTCGACAATCATACATAGGTATTTCTCGTACTTCTATGAAATATATATTAGTAAAATTCATAAACAAAAAAAAAATATATTATGGAAATAATATTTCGCAAGATTTCCATTTTAGTACAAGCGACAAAAATTAAGAGAATATATATTTTTTAATTAAATAATTAATAACTTTTTTATTTACTGATCAATTTTCTTCAAAAACAATAGGGTTCTTCTTCTAGCTAACACTAACTTACTTTCTAAATTTCAATACAATCGGATTTTTCTTTCTGAAGTTATCGTGCTTACAAGAAACGTGACGGACGGACAGACGAACATTTTGAAAGTTGTTCAGAATTCGTTCACTAACACAATGATATGAAAATTTTTTCTCTACGAGCGATATTTACGATTTTAGAAATGTGCCGATCAAATACAATATACTCTTCGTTTTTGCGAAGAGTATAAAAAAGGAAATGAAAAATTACTTTGGCAGATTTAAAACTAAAATTGTGCGAATCTTAATATATTTGTGACTTGTAGATTGATTTTAATTGTAATAAACGATATTTTCTAGTAAAAATTCAATTTTATATCGAAATTATAAAAAAATATAGCTAAAAATCAAAAACTCGGCTCGACAGATTGATATAGAATTTAAAAACGAACATTAAAAAAGTTCCTGATAACTTTAACTCAAGAATTTTGTAGAATGATTTGGGTGGCACAATAGGGTATCGTCCCAGTGTGCGACGGTGATGAGTTATTCTACAAGATCAAATGGCGTTATATATAACATTTGCGTCTTTCTCCTTTAACTTATGACTTATGACCAATCATTATTATCAAGGCCTCAAAATCAGAGCTAATCATTCTTAAAAAATCGAGGGGCAAACCGCTAAGGAAATCTGGTGTACACTCAGAAGGAAATCCAAGGATATCCCAGCAAATCTGGAGGAAATCTCAGGAAATCTTTTGCTTTTCGGATTTCTCTCTCCTCGCTTTTCAAAAATTTTTTGAACCCAGGAAACCTTAGGAAATCTTAGGAAATCCAAGGAAATCTTAAGAAATCCGAGGAAATCTCAGGAAATCCGAGGAAATCTTTTGCTTTGCAGATTTCTCCCCCCGCTCTACATCCGAGAAAATTTTAGGGAATCTTAAGGAAATCAGAGGAAATCTGTGTAATCTTCGTCAAAGAAGAAATCTGGTGTACAAAATTTTGCGCGTAAAAAATTCGTAAAGCATTTTGTACCATATATGCATTGCTTTACTAAAAGTTTTAAGCAAATGCATGTTCCTCTCTTATCCGTTATATAAAAAACGTTATGATGCAAGAAATATCACATTTGTAAAATAGCTCTACTTCATATAATATTGCTACATGTAACTAATGTACCATACGTTTATAAAGTTTCATTGAAATTTCTGTATCTTGGAGCTCACAACTAATTTACACCATTATAATGTAATATTTCCTTAAATTATCAATTCGATGAAAGACAAGGGAAAAAACTCCATTATGCATAAATCGATTTACCTCGGAAAAATGCAGAATCTTTAAAAACATTCACCCTCCTATACGATTGTAGTGACGTTAATACAGCTTCGAACTAGTTTAAATCGTAGTTAACAGAACTAAAGAGAACTTACTAAACTCTGGCCACGGCAAACGATCTGAAGTTTCACTCATTATTCACAAGGGGTCTTCATAACTACCTACTCTCCGGTGTTCAATAACTAAACCGTGTAATTGAATCATCTATTGGATCGGAGTACATTATAGATTATTGATAAGCATATTCTAGAAACACAATGGTCAGTGGCAAACTGGCGTTACTGATATTCGTATATTATATATTTTGTATATACAGTGTATTTTACTTTTTGGTGAATTTGAAAATTTTGAACACATTTTATAAAATTTTAAAAATGAGGAGTTCTCTATTTTTTCACCCCCTTTAATAATGGGGTGGGGGTATTAATGGGGGTAGCTAATGCCAAAAAAGTTTTTGAGACCTTAGCTTCTCTTATATACTAAATACCAATTTTATGGACTCTTGCTTAATTCTTGATGATGGAATAAGATCAAAGTATAACCTAGTTCCAGATCTAGTTAAAATACAAACGTGTACCAAATTTCAAGTCAATCTTAAACGATTCCAGAGTAAACGTGTGCACAAAAAAGTTACAGACAGACAGAACGACAGACAGAATTTTTTGCTCAAATTTGAAATCTCGACGTTTCATGACATTCTAAGCCTATTTACACAACAAAAATTTTCCCATTTTTTTTGTGTTGCTATAGCTTCCGCTGGATGTAATATATCAATTAGATCATACAATTTATAACCAATTCTGTAAACAATTTTGATGAGAGCACAGGTTTCTTTTAAACAGATATTAGTTGAAAAGAACACCGTGATACTGTTTAAATAAAAATGGAAAATTATAATAATTATTTGATATTTTTTTCACGTACGGTAGGATTCCAAAATAAACGAAAATATGAATCATACATCACACAACAAACAAATATTGTCATAAATGAAATTTGCATGATGTTTTTGTTTGCGATTTAGCATTACTCAGGCTTGTTATCGTAAATAATATAATTTCATTATGTCAACATTCATGTTCTTATACACATAAAGAAAATGATAGGTAAATTCAACCAAAAAGAGCATATGAAATCGCGCCTATCTAGTTTCATAGTTAAATCAATCAGAAAAGAATAGCCATACAACTTTATTTGTTTTCGTAAACAAATAGTAGTTTAATAATCATATCTTCTTGTAACAAATTAAATAGTACAATGACATTTTTTTTATGTTCACTAACCATTTTCAATTTGGTCTACAATTAAATAGTACAACGACTTTGTTTTTTGTTCATCAACTAATTTTTAGGTTGATCTACACTTTATTGTATGATGAAGTTTTTTTTGGTTAGCCAAAATCTCAGTATTGAGACATCAGACCACCCAAACCAAAGATTAGAGATTGTTTATAAGATCCATCCAAATATATCGATGATCACTGAGAGAATTTGAACATTGCAATCATGTTATTAATTTTCTATAAATTCATAAGAGTATAAGATAATGCATGATTGATTATTGTCGGTGATTTGTATGTGGCGTCATCTGGGAATAATTTCTGTAATAGACTACGTGGTAAGCAAGCAAATTTTATGGTAATTCTTTTAGAACTTCTAGAAGACGACAATAATATTGGTTTGTTTACCAAGTACAATAATACAGCGAACTAATACTGGGTTAGAATTACAATTCGATAACAGTTAAAAAAACCGCTGCCCAAGGAATCACTACTTCCACATCCAGATTCTCTATCCAAGTCACTCACAACGAAAAAACTTTGTATATGAAAATAATTGTTTATGGAACTTTAATAATATAATATTTGAAATCTTCTACCCCAAAAACCCATAAAACGATACCCCACATCGGTAGTGGGGTGGGGGTGGTGATAGGGAGGTGGTAGTGGGGGGTGGATGAAGTAAAAAAATATTTTGAGGTTTCTGGTTCCTGAACATACACTAAATCACAATTTTTTTCATCCCCTTTAATAAGGGGGTGGGGGTGGTAATGGGGGTGGCTAATGCCAAAATTTTTTTTTGAGACCTTAGCTTCTCTTGTATATACTAAATACCAATTTCATGGACTCTTACCTGCTTGATTTACCCATTTACCCTAAATTTACCCCAATTTACACTCCAACCCTTCGACGGAACAAGATGAATTCAACAAAATAATAGTCAGACGAACAAAATAATAGTCTTATTCATCTATTTTTTAAGTTAATGTTTGTTTTGTTGTACGACAACTTTTTATTAATTAAAATAACAATCACCTCTTGTTTAAAAATACCATCAATATAGTTTGGTTTAACAAAATTAACGATATTGTTAGTTAACCATTTTTTTTTTGTTGAATTTATCCATACTATTTCTTTGAGTGTACAGATGTTTGCTGCTATTTCTACACATGCAAATGGTTTTGTGCCTGTAAAGAAGGGAAATTTGAAAACTAAATAATTTCTTCTGCATATAATTTTTCTTGTATATTATCACTTGATAGGACTGACGTCAAAATAGGATAATTGATTAGTGCCTCGCACAAATGAGAGCTGTTGACATGTTAGGCAAGGGAAAATATTTTATCAATGTATGGTATGAGTCCCTAGTTTTATTATTTAGTTCATACATAGAAAACAGAATGCTCTTTGCCAGATAAAGTGGTTTTAAATCCTTAAAGCACACTGTAACATCATGGTTTAAACTATAGTCCGCTATCATGTTCGTTTATGTGTAAATAGTTTAACAGAAAATCGAGAGAACTTATACTTAATAACCCACCGTTGAAATCAAAATTACGTCAACTTTCAAATGGTACAATAAAAAATAAATACTATGTCGAATAATAAGAAAGACTATGTGCTAAACGAGCACTAAGCGTCATCTGATCTGTATCAAAATCTTTTTGCGAACTAATATTCGCACCGTACATGATCTGAAAAGATTTTGGTGAAAATTGGCAGAAGGGTAATTAATCCCTAGTGCCAAATTTGATCAGAATCGGTTGACCAGTTTCGGCAATATCGTGTCCCCACATATACATACAAATAAATACAATTAAAATGAAATTAAAGGCTATTAAAATCCATTAGCGCCTAGCGGGTCCATTTGGGCCAAGAATGCGTGACCCGTAATATTGGGAAGTAAGAAATTAAGAATATGTATTGCCTAAATTCTGCATGAGATACTGGTTCTATACATTTGAGTTAAGACGCGCATATAGTTCACGCATCCATGTGTTTGTTCACGCCTACGTTGGGGAAATTCTATTACTCTGATTGGTTTCAGAGTGCAAAAGTCATGGTCATTCGCATAGTGTAAGTAAATTATTGGCATGTTTTTTTACAATAATATTGTTTTTATTATTTTACCTCTTACCAAAAAATATTGTATAAGAAATTGTCCCTATGACTTTAGTTAAATATGTATTGAGTGATTTTGTACAATACAGTAAACATTACTGTCCCCATATGGGACCACTAGGCGTTTTGTAGGAAAAATTGAGTTTAACTAAAAAAATTATATGCTTGTAGTGGAACTACCTTACAAGATATTGCCTATGACTCAAATTCCGATACAGATGTGTACATAGAAACTCCTGATATATCCACTGCATTTAGACCAATTCATACAAAAGCAAATATTGGTTTTCCAGGTAAGTTCTGGTACCCTTAATAAGGTCTCAAAAGTCCCCGAAGGGGGAGTGTAAGGTTAAAATTTGGCAACGCTGTAAATGGCTAAAATCGTGCTCGGAAACGAATTTTTCGAGATATCTCGGTTTTCATTGCCTCTACGACAAAAATACATTAGGCCAAAAACAAAGCTATGGAAATTCTCTATAAAAAAGATGGGAGGTCTTTTTTTCGTACACGCAATAGTTTTCTTGAAAAATTCCAGGAAGTCATACCTAAAATCAAAAAATTTATTTGTGGCAGTTTTTATTGCACGGAGGGTTAAAACATAAAAAATCCTGGTTGGCTGTATCCTCGATACAGCCGTAAGTTTTACGTGGATACGTCTATGCATAAGAGGATATTCGGGCAATTACTTTGGCTCGAACTCTATTATTGTTTTTGATGGTTATGAAAATATTAGCAACAATGTGAAGGCTATGGACCAGCTTCGCCGGTCCTCAAAAGCTTCATCTGTTGACATTTACTTTGATGGGCAGATGGTTGCAACTGTAAGCCAAGGGAAGCTCCTTTGCAATAATAAAAATAAAACCAGATTGATTTCGATGTTGACAGAAAAGTTTGAGGCAAATAATTATATTGTTAGACATGCTGAAGGTGATGCTGACATTTTGATAGTCGAAACAGCGCTTGAGGAATCATGTAAAAATACTACGGTTGTGGTTGGGGAAGATGTGGATCTTCTTATAATTTTAACTGCTCGTACACCTATTAATAAAGAAATTTTTCTCCTCAAACCAGACAGAGGGAAGGTCCAACGAAAAATTTATTCTTCACGGAGCTTTGATCACCATAAAGATATTCGAGATCACATATTGTTTCTGCACGCATTCTCTGGGTGTGACACTACATCTGCTCTGTTTAATAAAGGCAAGACTGCAGCTTTGAAAGTGATGAAAAAACGGCAGGATATAGCGACTATAGCGACTCACTCACTGGAAATCGAGAAGTTCCAAAAACGAGAAGTTTCCATGGAGTCGCTAAGAAAAATAAAAAACATTCGATATAAAAATATAATATCAATATACTTAAAAATACTCAAAACACATAAAATATGAACATGTATTAAAAACGAATATACGAATATTAACTTCGATTTTAATTTTATTTATAGCGATAACGCTATAAATTTGGTGACCCCGACGTGATCATTTTATGTCCAACGTGATAAATATATGCCCGACGTGATCATTTTATGTCCAACGTCATAAATATATGCCAGAAGTGAAAATTTTATGTCCAACGTGATAAATCCACCAGAAGTGATCGATATATATGTCCGAAGTTATCCTATAATTTACATGATGAAATCTACGTTATTTAATTAATTTGAAGGAGAGATAAAATCATTTCCACTTCAAAAGATAGAAGAATATCTCAGATATAATTACCGAAGTATAACACTTTCCTGTTTTGAAACAATTATTATCAATAATTTCAAGAAGAGATTCAGTATATCAACTACTGTTATAAATTGACCATTTTATAAAGAGAAGAATTTTCCAGATGAATTTTGGATAGAGGTTCCAAATTTGAATAGATGTTCCTATAATTTATGGTAATTTCCTAATTCAATCAACTGAAGTTGTACATTACAAGTACTGTCATCTGTCGGTGAGTGAGTTAAAGTACATTTCCTTTTTTATCTAAGAGAGTAATCAATCAATCAATCAATCACAATCGATTAGTTATGCCAACACAACCTTCAGACGAGGATTTTCCTCAAACCTATTATGTCACGTCTGTCAAACTACCCCCATTCTGGAAATCAAAACCAGAAATTTGGTTTACCCAGATTGAATCACAGTTTTCTGTTGCAAAAATTGTCAATGACAAGAAAAAGTATGATCAGGTTATAGCTAATTTGCCATTAGATGTGATAGATAATATATACGATATAATATCTAATCCCCCGGAAACGGATCTCTATATAAATTTAAAGAAAGTTTTAATTTCACGTTTATCATCGAGTGAGGAAAAACGTCTGAATGATCTGTTATCAGGTTCCCAAATGGGCGATCTGAAACCTTCAGATTTCTATAGATCCATGCTGAATATGGTTGGAGGATTCAGCATGGTTAGTCAAGATTTATTGATAAAGCTATGGAAAAGACGTTTACCTCAAACAGTATATATTGCCATTACAGCTTCAGGGAAAACAGACACAAAAGAGATTCTAGATATTGCAGATCGGATCTGGGAGTCCTGTCAAAATTCAATGGTTGCATCGTACTCCAAAAATCCTCTTGACTCTGAGTCAACCCCGTTATCAGATTTAACTACCACTATCAAAAATTTTTCAATCACTTTCCATGATTCAGTTAATCAAGTATTACAAAAACAAGAAATTTTTAATTCTCGATTAAACTCTTTAGAATCCAGACTTTCCAATCAATCCTTCGAGCCTCAACCTTCTACTTCATGCTGCAACAATTGCAAAAGTAGAAGCAATTCACAAACTCGTACCACTAATCGCAATCGTTCACCCAGCCGTAATAATGTTTCCATTAAATTTGATCGTACAGACAATACTATTTGTTACTACCATCAACTTTATGGTGCCAATGCCTATCGTTGTGGAGGTGAATGGTGCAAATTCAGTAAGAATTGTAAAAAATCTGATAATTCTCAAAGATGACTGAAGTTTGATAATTCTATGACGTCTGATTTTGACATTTCTAACAGCAAACGTCGTCGACTTTTTATTTACGATAGATCTAACAACCTGAACTTCCTAATCGACACTGGTGCCGATTTATCTGTGGTGCCACGCAATGCTTTCACAGATTTAAAAAAGAATTTTGATACGATATTAACCGCGGCTAACGGTTCAACCATTTTTACATACGGTAAGAAATTGTTAAAAGTCAATCTAAACTTACGTAGATTATTTCCTTTCGTTTTCAATATAGCAAACGTTGACATACCGATAGTCGGAGCAGATTTCTTGTCTCATTTTGGTTTAGTTGTTGATCTTAAAGGAGCTCGAATAATTGATAACAAGACTAATTTGTCAGTTAATTGTTTTATTAAAAATAGTCCTTTAGACAATTATAGATTAGATACACTTAAATTATTTCCTTTGACAGATAAATATAACAAATTACTTTTACAATTTCCTAATTTAATTAGTTCCCCAGATTACAATTTACCTATTAAACATTCTATTGTACATCATATAGTTACTGAAGGTCATTTACCTTTTTCACGACCTCGTAGATTAGACAATCTTAAATTTAAAATAGCTCAAACAGAATTTAATAACATGGTAGAATTAGGTATCTGCAAACCATCAACTTCTCAAGTTTCCTCACCACTCCATCTAGTGGCGAAAAAAGACAAGAATGACTGGAGACCTTGTGGAGATTATCGACAACTAAATACGATTACCATTCCAGACAGATATCCATTACCTCATATCCACGACTTTAGCTCTCAGTTGCACGGCTGCACTATTTTCTCCAAGGTTGATTTAGTGCGAGCGTACCATCAGATACTTGTCGCTGAAAATGACGTTTATAAGACAGCTATAACAACTCCATTCGGACTGTTTGAATTTTCCCGCATGCCTTTTGGTCTACGCAATGCCGGTCAAACTTTCCAACGTTTTATGAATGAAGTACTTGTCAATTTACCTTTCGTTTTCGTCTATTTGGATGATATATTAATCGCAAGTCAATCAGATGTACAACATTTGGAACATTTGGAAAAAGTTTTCAAGAGATTAGACACATACGGAATTAACATTAAACAATCTAAATGTATCTTAGGAGTTGACAATTTAACCTTTTTAGGTCATCACATCTCTTCATCAGGTATTTTACCATCAACTGAGAGAGTCGAAGTCATTAATAATTTCCTTTTACGGACAACTCTCAAACAACTACAACGTTTCATAGGTATGATGAATTTTTATCATCGTTTCATACCTCATTTTGCTGAAATATTACTTCCCCTATATTCTCTTTGTAACAGTTTATCTCATGATAAAATTACAAAGATTAATAGTTGGCCTGATCAATGTTTAGACGGATTTTCGAAAGCCAAAGACGCAATAAGTAATGCAGTAGTTTTAGCTCATCCTTGCAATAATGACGATACTATCTTATCTCTCTCAGTCGATTGTTCTAACCTTGCCATGGGTGCAGTTTTAGAGCAAAAAGATAATAAGGAATTTCTTGCTCCTTTAGCATTCTTTTCCCGTAAATTAACCACAGCACAAACCAATTATTCGGTTTTTGACAAAGAACTTTTAGCATTATATACTGCAATTAAACATTTTAAGTTTATACTTGAAGGTCGAAAGTTTAATTGTTTTACAGATCACAAACCTTTAATCAACGCTTTATTCACAAAAGCAGAAAGATCTCCTCGTCAAATACGTCATTTAGAATACATAGCTCAATTTTCTTGTAAAATACAACATGTTAAAGGAAAACATAATGTAATAGCTGACAGCTTGTCACGTATTTACGACACTTCTTCCTTAAAACAAGATATTTTACCACTTCAACTTAAAAATTCTCCCTTCCTTAATGTTAACTTTGACCTAAAGTTGCTTAGTGAAGCTCAGGAGAAAGATTCAAATCTCAACTATTTATTGTCAGATAAATCATCACTAACTAAAACCAATTTCATTTTAAAAAAGATACAAATTCCAGATTCAAATGATTTCATTTGGTGTGATGTTTCTCGTGCAAAAGTCAGACCTTTTGTCCCACTTGTTTACAGACGAACGATATTCGATATTTTTCACAACTTATCTTATCCTGGTATTAAAGCCACTAGACTGTTGATTTCAAATAACTATTTTTGGCCGAAAATGAACACAGATTGCAATTTATGGTCAAAATCGTGCATTAACTGTCAAGCTGTCAAAGTCAGTCGACATACGCGAAGTGCTCTCGGGAACTTCACCATTCCGAAAATCAGATTCGACCACATCCACATAGATTTGGTAGGACCATTACCTCCATCCAAAGGTAACTCTTACATTCTTACGGTGATTGAACGATTCACTAGGTGGCCGGAAGCGTACCCTCTTCGCGACATCACAGCAGAAACAGTTGCGCGTACTTTATTTCAAAACTTTGTTTGTCGATTCGGTGTTCCCTTGTCAGTAACGACTGATCAAGGAGTACAATTCGAGTCAAGATTATTTAATGAATTTGCAAAGTTTTTAGGTTTTCATAGAATACGTACAACTCCATATCACCCAGAAGGCAACTCTTTAATTGAAAGATTTCATCGCTCACTTAAAACTTCCTTGTTAGCTAGAGCCAATACATCACATTGGACAGAAGAATTACCCATCATTTTATTAGCATTTAGGACAACTCCCAAGGAAGATCTGCAATGTTCACCTGCTGAACTCATATATGGTCAAACCCTTCGTTTACCTGGCGAATTTTTCGTTGAATCGTATAATTCCCCAGATATTCCTTATTTCATTGACAAATTACGCATTTATTTTAATAATTTAAAATTTGTTCCTCCAACTTCGCATGGCAATTACAAAACTTTTGTTAGTTCAGATCTTGCCTCTTGCGATTTTATTTTCGTTCGCATTGAACGTTTAAAACGTTCATTTACTCCTTTATATGAAGGACCGTTTAAAGTTTTATCTCGTTCAGATAAGTTATTTACCTTTAAGAAAGGAGACAAAGTCATAACTGTCAATATTGATAGGGTTAAACCGGCTTTTGTATTAGTTGACAGATGTGACACTTTGCCTACCCCGATTAAAAAAGTACGTTTTGCAATCGACACGTTGATTGATTGACTATTTTCTTTTTTAATGAGGGGGTGTATATAGCGACTATAGCGACTCACTCACTGGAAATCGAGAAGTTCCAAAAGCGAGAAGTTTCCATGGAGTCGCTAAGAAACAAAAAGGAAAACTCGATCCATAATGGAGAAGTTTCCATGGAGTCGCTAAGAAAAATAAAAAACATTCGATATAAAAATATAATATCAATATACTTAAAAATACTCAAAACACATAAAATATGAACATGTATTAAAAACGAATATACGAATATTAACTTCGATTTTAATTTTATTTATAGCGATAACGCTATACAGGACTTGAAACTTGTAGCTGAAATTTTCAGCAAGACTGGTACTTCTCCCGACATAGTTACTTCGAATGGGATAAAATTTCTCCTCGCAATCTATAACGCTCCAGTTAAAGAAGTTTCCACCGATAACTATCGGTATTCTTGCTTTATTAAAGCTGTGAGCAAAAGCAAACCAGTGAAATTGAATTCATTACCACCCACTCATGACGCAGCTCAATAGCATCTATTTCGTGTTTATTTTTAAGTACAGAAATGGTTGGGTAATGTATTGAATCCTAAAGAGTGGGGATAGATGTTAAAAGATACCATATTGTGGCCAAAAACAACGTCCCAACTTCCTGCGCCTGATTGCCTTCTGAAGATGATTTTCTGCAACTGTGCGAAAGGTTGTGGACCACTGTGTGGCTGTCGGAGGTTGGGACTTAATTGCTCACCAGTTTGAGGCAACTGCCATGGGAAATCTTGCTTGAATGCTGAACCGATTGAAAACTCGTCAGAAATAGAAGCCGTCACTGAAGCAGAGACTGGAAGTTCTCAGATTGACTCGGATTTCCTCGAACGAATCGATGAATTTATAGGAGAAAACGGACAAGAAGGAAATTATTAATTTGACAACATTTTAATAAGTATGACAGTCGTGGATTAGGCCTACTGGGGAAACCACATAAAAAAAGGGGCCAAGTACTCAACCTCAAGGGTGGTGTGGAATAGAGTACTTAAATTATCATAATATCTCATAAGTTCAAATTCAATACAAGATTTTCAAGAAAACTATTGCGTATACGAAGAAAAAGACCCTCTATCTTTTTTATAGAGAATTTTCATAGATTTCTTTTTTGCCTAATGTATTTTTGTCGTTGAGACAATGAAAACCGAGATATCTCGGAAAATTCGTTTCTGAGCAAGATTTGAGCCCTTTACAGCGTTGCCAAATTTTAACCTTACACTCCCACTTCGGGGAATTTTGAGACCTTATTAAGGACACCCGAACCTACCTGGAATACCAACATTTGCCTTTGTATGAATTGGTCTGAAGAAAAATCCTAAATGCAGTGGATTAATAGTCACGTACTTAGTGATGAGGATTCAGCAGATGAGGACGGTGGTGTTCTCGCCGATAATCTAAGCAGTCGACAATTTATTACTGAAATACATTCCACTAACAATAGAAGGATTGGAGGAATAGAAGAAGAACTGAACCACGATTTTTCAGATAATATACAGGACGACGCAGCGAGTGGTTCTACAACCAATCACCATATCATATAAAAATTAAAAATAACCACAGTACCATCGGTTTTGAAATTTTGTGTAGGAGATTTAGAACCTTCAATGTGCGACTTTCCAAAGCAAGAGTGTTTAAAGTACAAAGATGACATATGCTGACTTATTTGAACTCTTTTTTTTCGAATCAGTTACTATTGTTAATTTTGCAGGAAATGACGAAATATGCCATATTTAAAAATAATCGGTAATTAATATTTTTATAGAAAATACAAAATACGAATAAGTATCTATTACACTGACATTGACATTAATCCATGGCATTACTTGATGTAATCTCATCTGTCTATAAAGAATTTAGTAAAAGATTAGAAAAATGTGTGTTAGTTCTTCATGTGAAATAGTTTTCAACTTAAATGTTTTTTTTTAGAAAATTGTTATTTTATTTTTGTGCTAAACTCCGTATTTACGCTTTTCTTCATAATTTAAAAAACTTTGTTAAATAAAATTTTCAATAAAGATATAAAACTCGATATAAAAAGAGGTAGTTTGCTTAAAGTCTTTTTCATATTTTCTAATTTTTAGAATACCATGCATAACTTATCTTAAATTTTGACAACTGTTTATGACTTTCTAAAGCGAGCAAAACTTTTTATATAGAATGACTTTTTCTCGGCAAATCAAAAATAAGAAAGTTTACAAGACACATTGTATATTTATATTTATACTTTTTTTTGTAATATTATTATTATAATGCATTATTATTTTTATATTAACTAGAATAGTTACTGTTTCTGACTAAAAATAAAATTATATAAAAAAAATATTTTTAAGAAAAAGCTTTTATTTGAAAAAACAGTACTAAAAAGTAAACATTATTTTTTTAAATTCATACACCTGGAAACCAAAAGCTTTGGGGACGGTCATATAGCGCTATTGCATAATTACTTTGCTCAGTTGACCGCCCCCAAAGCTTTTGGTTTCCAGGTGTATGAATTTAAAAAAAAATATTTTTACTTTTTGGTAGTTTTTCAAATAAAAGCTTTTTCTTAATTTTTTTTTTATATAATTTTATTTTTTACTTTTTAGTCTACTTATTTTACAGACAGACAGACGAAACCCTTTATTTGCCAGCGCCATCCACCCCTTCCCTCTCCCGTCTTCTCACCCTTCTACACTATTTACCACTTCCCACTTCTTCCCACCCCTTTCCCACCTCTTCTCACCCCTTTCCCGCTTCTTCCCGTCCATTCCCCTCCCCTTTCCCACCTCTTCTCCACCTCTTCCCACCCCTTCCCACCTCTTCCCTACCTCTTCCCTTTCTCTACCCTTCCCCTTCCCCTTCCCACCTCTTCCCACTCCACCCCCACCTCTTCCCACCTCTCCCCACTCCTTTCCTACCCCCTTCCCACCTCTTCCCCACCTCTTCCCACCTCTCTCACGTCCGTCTAACCTAACCTAACCTCTTCCCACCTCTTTCCCTCCCCTTCCCACTCCATCCCCACCTCTTTCCACCTCTTCCCACTCCTTTTCCACCTCTCCCCACCTCTCCCCACCTCTCCCCACCTCTCCCATGACGTTACACAGTTTATCGTATTTTACTCATCAAACGCTTTCATTTGATACCCATATCTAGGTGGTTGTGAAGAAAAAGGCGATCCGCCATCTTGGAACGTACGCCATATTGACTGTAGAATGACGCCACATAATTTATTTCATTTAATACCCATATGAAGGGGGTTGTGAAGAGAAAGGCGATCCGCCATCTTGGGCCGTCCGCCATATTGGATTTAGACCAATAATGGCTATACTATGTTGCATTGTCACCGGACTTATACACGTGTGTCAAATTTAAAAGCTCTAGCTTAATTAGAACTAGTCGAAATTCAGCTTGCAAGATTCGACCTAAACAAACAAAGAAACAAACTAACTAACATACATTGCAAGTTAAATAAAAGCTTTTAAAAAATATACTGTGCTGTATATAAAGTAGTTAAATAAACATTTGTCTATCTATCTATAATATTTTTTATTTAATTGCTCACAGAAAATTCAGTCTTTAAAATCACCAATTACGTTTGGTCTTCCTGAATCGCCATTGTAATAAAGTAATTAGAAAATAAGTCTCTTCACGAATACCCTACTATTTTTCTCTATTCGGATGATAAATATTACTACTCCATTACCAATCATTTTAATTGTACTCCACACTCACGTAGACAATTAAAGTCCGGCCCTGCTCGCAATAATATAATTAATGTGTTATGATGATTTTCATTATGACAATGTAGCGAGCTTGTAATCAATGCTAACAGTAGATAGTCGACCGGCAACCCTAATCAATACACTTGATCCTCACGCTATTGACAATGTGAACGCTACTAGGTACCCCGCTAGCCCAGTGGTGCACCCCCGAAAGGGACGAAAAGGGACAAATCTCCCCTTCCTTCGCGAACAAAGCAAATTTATTATGTTGTCCATATTTCTCGAGATAACCACTTTTAGCCAGTCCGTATTTCTTTTCGTTGGGTAGAGATTCCGAGTTATTGTTTTGAAATGTATGGGATCCTGAAAGACATACAACGTATTTTTAAAGGTAATGTTGGGGAATCAATTGTATCAAAAAATTAAGTGTTTTAACTTATTCATTAGAAATTAGGGACACTCATTATTTTAGTTGTGCAAATATATTCCCTTTAGAATGTTTCAGCATTAAACTTTGTAAGAAAGGAAATAGCGCCATATACCCTAAAGAAGAATCAACCAAGCAGCTACCGACATGTGTTTCGGAATTATTGTTCCTCATCAGGGTAGCGTAGCATCAAAAAAAGGATTTGGAAAAGACAGATAGGAACACCAATTGAAAAAAATTGAAAGTACAGTACACTGTACTCTTATTTATGCGTTCGTATCTAGATGGGCCTAATTTTAGACCTCGACAGACAGTCGACACGTAGAGCCCTATGTGGACTGCTCATTTCAACCTGGTGAGTTAAATGAAATAGTACAGTATCACAAGAAGAAATAAAGAGCAACTTTTTACGAACTCTCAAGGGTCGAGATTTTCTCGACCATTATTCATCTTATAAATGTAATTTGGACGTAATTTGGGTTAGTCTTCACATGTTTTTTAAGCCTGCATCAAAATGTAAACGTTTTAACGTGTAAATTCTATTCTGACATATACTTGATTGAATGACCAAAAATACGTGCTGGTATGATGACTTATTCATTTAAATTTTTTTATTTTATCTGTACATTTTTGGCCATTTTTGAGGTATTTTTTGAGATTTTTCTGAGGCTATGTCAAAATCCTGACATGATAAAAGAAATTCTGACCCTGGATTCGGTTTCAGCGCCCCAAAATACGTATAAAAAATGGGTCAACTCGTTTAATTGCTCAATTTACTTTTACCCTGTTCCAGACTTGTTATAAACTGTTTTTTGAGCTTACATGAAAATATTGACGACATGTGACTATTCTGACCTCGGATTCTGTTCAAGCGCCCAAAAATACGCACGAGTTGACTCATGAAAACATGAGTCAACTCATGAAAACATGAGTCAACTCGTTTAATTCGTTAATTTACTTTTTACTCGGTTTTAGGCTTGTTCTTAAGCTGCTTTTTGAGCTTATATGAAAATATTGACAACATGTGACAGTTCTGACCTCGGACTCGATTTTAGCGCCCCAAAATATGTGTAAAAACATGAGTCAACTGGTTTAATCATCCAATTTACTTTTACTTCCACATCCAGTGGAAGTATAGTAACGACAAAAAATTTTTAAACATTTTTATTGTTCAAATAGGCTTAGAATGTCATGAAACGTCGAGATTTCAAGTTTGAGCGAAAAAAAAAATTCTGTCTGTCGGTCTGTAACTTTTTTTGTGCGCACGTTTACTCTGGAACCGTTTGAGATATTGACTTGAAATTTGGTACACATATGTACTTCAACGAGATCTAGAACTAGATTATTATTATTTTCATCTTGTTCCGTCGAAGGGTTCGGGGGTAAATTGGGGTAAATTTGGAGTAAATAGGTAAATCAAGCAGGTAAGAGTTCATAAAATTGATATTTAGTATAGACAAGAGAAACTAAGGTCTCAAAAAAAATTTTGGCATTAGCCACCCCCATTACCACCCCCTCCCCATTATTAAAGGGGATGAAAAAAAATGTGATTTAGTGTGTGTACAAGAACCAGAAACCTCAAAATATTTTTTTACTTTATCCACGGTAAAAAAGTATATGACCTTTTTTGTGTGTGCCTGCGTTATTAAATGACATTTTCATTAAGTTTCCAAAAAATTCGACAGCTGTCAAAAGTAAAAACTGTATTTTAATATCAATTATGGAACTAGCAAATTTTAAAAAACACTTGATTTCCCTTCCATGAAAATTCACATTATTTATAAAATTACGGAAGACAAACTTGCATAGTTTTAAAGACAGCAATTTTGGTAGCTACCAACAAACATAATAATTTTATGAAATTAATTTCGTATTCAGTACCTCCAAAACCAATAGAAAAATGTCTTTTTAAGTACTAAAGTCATTTGTGGAAATAATTATTAAATGGCATTTTTATTCAGTTGATAGAAAATTTACAGCTGTCGAAAGTGAAAACATTATTTTAATTTCAATTATAAAAATATAAAAATTTAAAATACTGTAATGTATTTCAACCCCTAGAATGTAGGCAACACAGAATGCGATTAATTGATTGGATGTCTGCCTAAATATAGAGATTTGCAGTATTTGCACCTACCAGAGAAAGAACATACTAGAAGATCTACAGAGATGGCATATCTGTTCTGGAACCATCTGGAGAATGTGACATCATCACAGAAACTTCGAGATCTGTCATCTGTAGGTATATAAGGCATGGAGTAAACCAAAAAGGGAGAAGTTAGTGCAGTACTAATTGTCAGTTGAAATGGTCAGAGAGTAAACACAGTGATAAAGTGACTGAATAACTGAATTGTAGTACACAGTGTATTATTAGCCAAGTAGTTATTGTTGAAAGTAAGTAAGTTAATAAATTAGTGTTTAGTGTTACCCTGCTGTTATAATTTCCGAACCCACGATACAGGGTGTTTACAAAAAGGGTGTAAGCACGTCACAATTGGTGTCAGAAGCGGAATTATAACAGAAGATGTTCAAGAAGAGGTTTCTACAGTGTTCTTCTTGGGAATTAGTGGTGACACTGGGAATTGATTAACGGGACATTGTTTAAGGACTATTTTTGGACTCGAAACTGTGAAAAAGTGCGTTTTCGGGAAAGTGACAGAGACACTGAAAAAGACTCATTTGTGCTAGTGCGTGAAAATTACTAGAACTACTGGATAGTGACAAAAGACTCTGGATAAGACTTTTTCGTGCTGTTTGAGATTTTTCTGGAAAGTTCCATTGACGTGATAGTTTTATTTTGCCAAAAACATGGCAACTGAGAAACAAATACAGGACCTATTTGCGAAATTAATGAGGACGATGGCCCAGCAACGTCAAGAAGAAAAAGAAGAGTATGAAAGAAAACGACAAAAAGAAAAAGAAGAGTATGAAAGAAAACGACAAGAGGAAGAAAAGCGGCGTCAAGAAGAAAAAGAAGAGCAAGAAAAAAGACGACAAGAGGAAAAAAAGCGTCGTCAAGAAGAGCAAGAAAAAAGACAAGAGAAAGAGAAGCTTCGTCAAAAAGAAAAAGAAGAACAAGAGAGAAGACATCAAGAAGAAAAAGAAGAGAAAGAAAGACAAGAAAGACAACGTCAAGAGGAAGAGAAGCGGCGTCGAGAAGAAAAAGAACAAGAAAGAAGACGGCAAGAAGAAGAAAAGCGTCGTCAAAAAGAAAAAGAAGAACAAGAAAGAAGACGTCGAAAAGAAAAAGAACAGCAAGAAAGAAGACGTCGAGAGGAGAAAGAGGAACAAGAAAGACGCCAGGAAGAACTGAGGAAAATCCTGAACGAACAAATGAAAATCCAACATGATGCTATGAATTCAATCATTAACAAAATCAAGGAGGATATAAAGGCTGAAGTCAGTCAAATCAAAAGAAAGATGAGTGAGGTCGAAGGAGAAGTAGAGCGACTTAAGCGACAATTGGTTGAGAAAGGAGGCCAGCTAGTAACATTGTCAGGCCCTCGGTTAAAACCTCCCTCCTTTGACGGCCTAAGCTCATGGACAACCTACAAGAGACAATTTGAGGCGGCTGCAAGTGCAAATAAGTGGGATAACGAGGAAAAGGCTATGGCATTAGTTCTGGCGCTAAGGGGCCAAGCCGCAGAGTTGCTTCAGACCATCCCGGTGGAGAAACAAAGAGACTTCAAAGTTCTGGAAGCTGCACTGGACTTGAGGTATGGCGACCAACACCTCGTTCAAGTATACCAGGCTCAGCTAAAGTCACGGGTTCAAAAAGCTGGAGAAAGTCTGCAAGAATTTGAAGCTGCGAATGAGAGACTGGCACACCTGGCGTATCCGAGTGCACCTAGAGAATTTCAGGAGCAGTTAGCCGTGGGAGCCTTTTTAGAAGGCATAAGGGACGAAGAGGTGAGGCGAATTCTGAGGCTGACGAGACATCAAAGTATTAGCGAGGCTTTGGTGCGTGCCCTTGAAGTAGAGGCTGCCTTTAAAGTCACCCAGCGGTCAGAAGTGCGAGCTGTGACTCTCGAAGAATTACAACCAGCAATGAACCGGAACCCTATGTTGACCGACATGCAGAAAATGTTTACCAAATTATTTGATAAACTGGATGACCTCGGAAAGCAGGAAAAACAGCAAAATAAAGGAAAGCCGAGTGGTGGTATTAAATGTTACAACTGCGGCAAGATGGGACATATGAAACGAGACTGTCGACAGCAGAACTCAGAGAATCGAATAAATGCTGTGAATGTTGAAGAGAAGCAGGAAAACAGTACCAGGGGGGCGGTGCTGGCTGAAGAAAAGAATGCGCCCAGAGAAATAAAGGTTTGCCAGCTTCGAAGAATCACGAGTAGTCTACCATCACAAGGCTGTGTAAACGAAATGAAAGACATTCCAGAGAATTGGACAAAGGAAGCTTTAAGACAAGAGCAGCTGAGTGATGCAGAAATTGGACCCATATTGCGAGCAAAGGAGAAAGAAACCCGACCAGAATGGAAGGATGTTTCAAACCAAGGAGTAGGAGTGAAGGCTTTGTGGTCGCAATGGGATTCACTGAGAGTCTTAGATGGGCTATTGAGGAGAGCATGGGAAAGCCCGGATGGGAAACAGGTTGCCATGCGTTTAGTGATTCCCAGGTGTCGTGTACCAGAAGTACTCCAGAAAGCGCACAATGAAACATCCGGCGGACACCTTGGAGTAAACAAGACGTTGAGTACAGTACGGGAACGGTTCTATTGGGTTAATAGTCGACAAGATGTAGAGGCTTGGTGTCTCAAGTGCAAGAATTGTGCTGCCAATAAGGAACCACTTTCCGTAACCAACTATGCGAATGAAAGTCGAGAAAAGCCGAAGAATAACCAAGAGCAGTTGACCAAAGCTGGTAACCGAATGAAGGCTCGTTATGATCGGAATGCGAGTACAGGAGGATTCAAGGTGGGAGATCAGGTCTGGCTGTACAATCCACAGCGGAAAGAATGGAGATCCCCGAAGCTTCAACCACCTTGGGATGGACCGTATTCAGTCATCACCCGAATTAATGATGTCATATATCGGATTCAACGAAGTAAGAAGTCAAGGATGAAAATCGTACACCTGGATAGACTGGCGAAGTATGTGGAAAAGGCTGAATTGCCTGACCGGGACGTTCAGGCTTAAGGAGAGGGCAGTGTAATGTATTTCAACCCCTAGAATGTAGGCAACACAGAATGCGATTAATTGATTGGATGTCTGCCTAAATATAGAGATTTGCAGTATTTGCACCTACCAGAGAAAGAACATACTAGAAGATCTAGAGAGATGGCATATCTGTTCTGGAACCATCTGGAGAATGTGACATCATCACAGAAACTTCGAGATCTGTCATCTGTAGGTATATAAGGCATGGAGTAAACCAAAAAGGGAGAAGTTAGTGCAGTACTAATTGTCAGTTGAAATGGTCAGAGAGTAAACACAGTGATAAAGTGACTGAATAACTGAATTGTAGTACACAGTGTATTATTAGCCAAGTAGTTATTGTTGAAATTAAGTAAGTTAATAAATTAGTGTTTAGTGTTACCCTGCTGTTATAATTTCCGAACCCACGATACAGGGTGTTTACAAAAAGGGTGTAAGCACGTCACAATACTTTATATCTCTTCTTTTATAAAAAATTACGAAGGACATACTTTTCAATTTTTAAATTTGACAGTGATTTTAACAGCTGTCAAGGATAAAAAAGAAATGAAAATTCTGTTTTGGCAGATCTAATATCTATTTGTAAAGTAAATATTTAAAACTAAATTGGGCGAATCTATATGTATTTGTCACCTGTAAACTCATTTTAATTATTGAAAATAGCGATATTTTTTAATAAAAAATCAATTTTGGATCTGAATTATAAAAAAACTATAACTTAAAACCAAAAATCCGGCTAGAGAGATTGATGAAGAATTTAATAACGAATATTTAGAAAAAAATAAGATGATCAAATCAATTCTGAGGTCCACAGCGATTTTTGAACGATATATTTTTTTGTAACCCCACTGTGCGTCAGTTTGTCCGGAACTCTATTTTGTGCGCACGATTACTCCGGAACCGTTTATTATACTCAGTTGAAATTCGCTACACAGTGCGTTATAACGAGATCTGGACTAGATTAAATTTTGATCTTATTCCGTTGAAGAGTTGAGAGGTAAATTGGGGTAAATAAATGAAGCAGGGAAGAAAGTGTCCATAAAATTGGAATTTAGTGTGTGTACGAAAAACCTAGGTTTCAAATATTTTCTGGCATCGTCAATCCCCACTATCACCCCCACCATATTATTAAAGCTTCATTTTCATTAGCGACCCCCACTCTCACCCTTACTACCGATGTGGGATATCGTTTTATGGATTTTTTGGGATTTCGAATATTATATTATTAATATATCTAATTTTATTCGGATAGGAATTCTGAACTTGGAAGTAGTAATTTCTTAGGCAGTAGTATTTTTCTCAAGTTTCGATTGGCGGGATGACCAAACTCGATTATATTCCTACGAATAATTTCTGCGCTTTAGAGAACTTTACGTAGATTATGTGATATGTCACTTTTACTTCAAAATGCTATAAAGAGATTTTTAATAAAACTATTACGAAGCGAGTGAAAGTTGGAGTCGGTGTTGTCTACTTCAAATCCTTATTTGGACAATAAAAATAAAAAAGATATTGGCTATAAATTAAATCTCAGTGTAACTACTTATTAGTGAATTGTTTCGTATGCGAGCAAAATGTAAATGAAATAGGTTCCTCAGTCGTCCAGATCCGACTGCTATTTCTACTCGTTCAAATTCAAATTGGTCAAAAGTCAATAATAAGATAGTTACAACTATATACTACAAAAAATGCAGACAGACCGATTTTTTTTGCTCAAACTTAAAATCTCGACGTTTCATGACACCCTAAGCCTATTTGAAGAATAAAAGTTTTCAAAAATTTTTTTTTGCGTTATTATACTTCCACTGGCCGTGGAAGAATTAGTAACATTAAGTGGTTAAACATGAAAAAGCGGATACAGTTAGATGTTCTTCTTTATATTCGTCAAATACTTTTATCTTCCATTTCTCCCATTTTTAATAGCCTAATAGGCAGATCTTCTCATATGTTGCATATTCCTAAACACGTCTGCATTGTTGAAAAGAGTTTTTCTTATTGTGCTGTTAATAAGTTCCCCAGATGAAATGAAACATCTGTCAATGTTTTTAAAATAAAATTTAAAATGGTCTTGTTAAATGAGCAATGTATTTAAATTTATCTTTGAATTTAATTTAAATTTAGTCAATATATAATTGTGTGATAAATATTTTTTTTTATCTATCTTTTCTACTTTTATAATGTGGTTATTTATTTTTCATTTTTTGTTTTTATGACATCAGTTGTTATAATAATAGATTCAGTTTCTATATGGTCCCGACATCGGATCTTAACCCTAAAAGTGGAAACTTCTAAATTGGAAAATTTAAAATATGAAAAATTATTGCTGACTTTTCCTAACCCCAAAAACACCCTAAGACTGCCCAAAAAATTTCAAGCAAGTAAATAAAAAGCTTAAATGAGATGACCACCATTTCCATACGTATTTTGGGGCGTTGAGACCGAATCTGAGGTCAGAATTAGCCGATCAGTTAGGAATTTTGATATTACCTCAAAAAACACCCAAAAAATGCCCGAAAAATCCCAAACAAGTAAATAAAAAGCTTAAAGGAGCTGATCACTATAACTATACATAATTTTGGGCGCTAAAACTGTATATGAGGTCAGAAGTGGCCAATCAGTTAGGAGTTTTGACATAACCTCAAAAAACACTTAAAAAACGCCAGAAAAATCCCAAACAAGTAAATAAAAAGCTTACATGAGCTGATCACTATATCTATACGTAATTTGGGGCACTGAAACCGAATCCAAGGTCAGAATTTATGCGCGACGATCGAATATCTTGTAAAATCCATATAGTCAGGAATCAGGAGCCACTAATTCGATCATAGGGTGTGCACTCGAAGATATAGTTTAAAAAAAAATAATACATTATCCGAAATGACCTTGCGGATCTGAATCCAGAGGGCGCCATTTTGTCCGCGATTGCAAAAATGCGTAAATTTTTTTTTCCCGAAAATTTTTGTGTCACTGAAAATTGATTAATTTTATGTTCCCACCGCATTTATAGGATTATTTTTTAACATTTCTTAATGATTCTCAAACCAACGGAAAGTTTATTCTTTCTAGATTCAGGTGCTACTAAATAATTCTCAAAATTATTGGTAACAAATGCTACAGAAATTGTTTAAACAAAGCGAGCTCAAAGAATGCACGGTAAATTTAAGCATCGAGACATTTTTAAAACTATTATAGATAGGTGGTGCATGCTTCTATGACATGAAATCTGTAGAATAGAATGGAGCAGTTTTTAGTGAAAGAATTATCTGCATTGCTTTATTGTTGTAAAAGATACGATTATTTTTGTACAGCACGCATTGTGATCCGCGGCGTCTTTTGATAGATATACAGTGTACATGTATGTCTCGCATTGCCTCGCTCTCTTTAGGCTTGTTGACTACCTGCTTAGACACTGAGGTGTAGTGTAATAAAATAACAAAAATCTCATGAGTAGCGTATACAGTAACTGTGTTGTTTATAAATTCATGAAAAATATTCGACAAACACTGAGCAAAGAATGAAGTAAAAAAATATTCAGAGGTTTTTGATTTTTGTACACACACTAAATCACATTTTTCACATTTAATGGAGTGGGGGTGGTAATGGGGGTGGCTAATGCTAATTATGTTATAGCTTCTCTTGTAAATACTAAATAACAATTTTATGAACTCTTACCTGCTTAATTTATCTATTTACCCCCATTTATCCCAATTTACCTCCCCAAACCTTCACCCCAAAAGAGGATATTATAAGTTTGACGTGTATGTTTGTATGTTTGTCTGTCTGTTCAACGGGTGATCCAATTTTGATGTAGTGTAGCACCTGCTTAATTTATCTATTTACCCCCATTTATCCCAATTTACCTCCCCAA
Source organism: Rutpela maculata (assembly GCA_936432065.2). Lineage (NCBI taxonomy): Eukaryota > Metazoa > Arthropoda > Insecta > Coleoptera > Cerambycidae > Rutpela > Rutpela maculata. The sequence goes on from OW386293.2 coordinate 26,674,053, forward strand.
ACCTTCACCCCAAAAGAGGATATTATAAGTTTGACGTGTATGTTTGTATGTTTGTCTGTCTGTTCAACGGGTGATCCGATTTTGATGTAGTTTTTTTTATTTGAAAGAGTATTTAGTCGAGAAGGTTATAGGCCTATTACATTTTGATGTTTGGTGGCCATCTTGAATTCGCACTGTTGAACTTCTCTAGAAATTGTCCGATTGAAGTAATATTGAAAATGTGCAGACAATTATGGTAGCCGAACATGATTTAGGCCTCATTATGATTCGGTCATATGAAACTGGTACGATTAGATACACTGATCGGGGGTTTTTAAAAATTTTCAATTTTACTTGTATTATTGCCAACATATTTTAAAAGCTGCGTATCAAATTATTCTGTGGAAAAGTTCAACTGCGATAAACTTAGAAATTCCCAATCCAATTGATTTTTAACCCCCGACCCCAAAAGAGAGGTGTTATAAGTTTGATGCGTATGTTTGTATGTTTGTTTGTCTGTCTGTCTATCTGTGGCTTCATATCTCTTCAACGGGTGATCCGATTTTGATGCAGTTTTTTTTTATTTGAAAGAGTACTTTGTCGAGAAGGTTATAGGCGATATTAGATTTTGATGTTTGGTCGCCATCTTGAATTCGCCGTGTTGAACTTCTCTAGAAATTGTCCGATTGAAGTAAAATTGAAAATGTGCAGACAATTATGGTAGCCGAACATGATTTAGGCCTCATTATGATTCGGTCATATGAAACTGGTACGATTAGATACATTGATCGGGGGTTTTTAAAAATTGTCAATTTTACTTGTATTATTGCCAACATATTTTGAAAGCTGCGTATCAAATTATTCTGTGGAAAAGTTCAACTGCGATAAACTTAGAAATTCCCAATCCAATTGATTTTTAACCCCCGACCCCAAAAGAGAGGTGTTATAAGTTTGATGCGTATGTTTGTATGTTTGTTTGTCTGTCTGTCTGTCTGTGGCTTCATATCTCTTCAACGGGTGATCCGATTTTGATGCAATTTTTTTTTATTTGAAAGAGTACTTTGTCGAGAAGGTTATAGGCGATATTAGATTTTGATGTTTGGTCGCCATCTTGAATTCGCCGTGTTGGACTTCTCTAGAAATTGTCCGATTGAAGTAAAATTGAAAATGAGCAGACAATTATGGTAGCCGAACATGATTTAGGCCTCATTTTGATTCGGTCATATGAAACTGCTACGATTAGATACATTGATCGGGGTTTTCTAAAATTTTCAATTTTACTTGTGGTTGGGATTTGAAAAATAATGTACTTATTCCTAAATTAATTACTATAAATCTTCGTCCTCAAAATGTATATTTTAAATGTAAATTTAAAAAATGTACCGGAAACTGCAGTTGTAGCAAAACTGGGTTAGAATACATAATAGATTGCTACTGTGAGGGTAAATGTATTAGCTATTAATTTAGTTTAAGTATAATGTGTGTATATTTTATTATTATTATTTTTGAATTGTTATTTCTCAAGTACAAAAAGTAAATTTAAGTTCATTTAATTAGCTGTACGGTTTTTTGCCTCTAATCAATATTTTAAGTTAAAATATAATAATTTTTGGTTCTCTAGTAAACTAATCTTTAAATACCTTCGTTTTTTTTCCATAATGACAAATGATATTATTTACGTATAAGTAATACGCATTGTAAATTTTTTGCAATCACAGTATATTGTCAGCAAGTTACCGATCGGCCACAGCGCGCGGACTTGTAAGCCAAAACGATAGCGGAAATAACGGAGCGCTGTACAAAAATAGTCCTATCTTTTACAACGATAAAACAATGCAGATGATTCTTTCATTAAAAACTCCTCCATTCTATTCCGCAGATTTCATATCATAGAAATATGCATCTATCTATAATAGTTTTACTTCCACGTCCAGTGGAAGTATAGTAACGTCAAAAAAATTTTTAAAAATTTTTATTGTCCAAATAGGCTTAAAATGTCATGAAACGTCGAGATTTTAAGTTTGAGCGAAAACGAAAATTTCTATCTGTCTGTCGGTCTGTCTGTCTGTAACTTTTTTTTGTGCGCACGTTTACTCTGGAATCGTTTAAGATATTGATTTGAAATTTGGTACACATATGTACTTTAACGAGATCTAGAACTAGATTATATTTTCATCTTGTTCCGTCGAAGGGTTAGGGGGTAAATTGGGGTAAATTTGGGGTAAATGGGTAAATCAAGCAGGTAAGAGTCCATGAAATTGGTATTTAGTATATATAAGAGAAGCTAAGGTCTCAAAAAAATTTTTGGCATTAGCCACCCCCATTACCACCCCCACCTCCTTATTAAAGGGGATGAAAAACAATTGTGATTTAGTGTATGTACAGGAACCAGAAATCTCAAAATATTTTTTTTACTTCATCCACCCCCCCATTACCACCCCCCTATCACCACCCCCACCCCACTACCGATGTGGGGTATCGTTTTATGGGTTTTTGGGGTAGAGGATTTCAAATATTATATTATTAAAGTTCCATAAACAATTATTTTCACATACAAAGTTTTTTCGTTGTAAGTGACTTGGATAGAGAATCTGGATGTGGAAGTAGTGATTCCTTGGGCAGCGGTTTTTAAAATGTCTCGATGCTGAAATTTACCGTGTACTCTTCGGGCATACTTTGTTTAAACAATTTCTGTAGCATGTATTAACAAAAATTTCGAAAATTATTTGACATCAGAATCTAGAAAGAATAAGCTTTCCATTAGTTTGAAAATTATTAAGAAATATTAAAAAATAACCCTGTAAATGAGGTGGGAATATAAAATTAATCAATTTTTAGTGATCCAAAAATTTTCGGAAAATATTTTTTTACGCTTTTTTGCAATCGCGGACAGAATGGCGCCCTCTGGATTTAGTTGCGCAAGGTCATTCCAGATAATGTACATATTTTTTCAATACTATATCTTCGAGTGCACGCCCTGACATTTTAGGAGCGTCTTTTGAGAAGCTTGATTCCCGACTAATATTTAGGATGAAAACGTGTCCAAAAATGACTGAATCATACTGAAATTGACTTTGCTCTACATAATATCTGAGCATATAATTTCCGACGTATTTTCACGAGGTGAACACAATACCGTAATCAGAATTAAAGCGCAATCTGCAAACTTCATAGAGAAATATCATTTCAGCATATATTCTCATCAACCCTAGTAAGCGGAGATGGGTAACTTTTAAATTTTCAAGTATCTAAAGGAAAATATTATTGTGACAGTGACATTTTTAGGAAAAAATTTTCGGACAAAGTTTGCTCTGCTGAAAGAGGAATATCGTTTAGATTTAACATTTACCTACACCCTACCTTGTTGATTTTTTACTTTTTTCTCTTAGAGCTGTTTGTGTTCAGCTTGTAAAAATACGTCGGAAACTATATGCTCAGATATTATGTGGAGCAAAGTCAATTTCGGGTTATGATTCAGTCATTTTTGGGCACGTTTTCATCCTAAATATGAATTTTACAAGATATTCGATCGTCGCGCATAAATTCTGACCTTGGATTCAGTGCCCCAAATTACGTATAAATATAGTGATCAGTTCATGTAAACTTTTTATTTACTTGTTTGGAATTTTTCGGTCGTTTTTTTGGTGTTTTTTGAAGATATGTCAAAATTCCTAACTGATCGGCCAATTCTGACCTCAGATTCAGTTTCAGCGCCCCAAATTACGTATAGATATAGTGATCAGCTCATTTAAGCTTTTTATTTACTTGTTTGAAATTTTTCGGGCATTTTTAAGAGTTTTTTGAGGTTATGTCAAAATTCCTAACTGACGGCCAATTCTGACCTCAGATTCGGTCTCAGCGCCCCAAAATACGTATGGAAATGATGGTCAGCTCATTTAAGCTTTTTATTTACTTGTTTGAGATTTTTCGGGCAGTCATAGGGTGTTCTTTGGGGTTAGGAAAAATGCAAGAGCCAATCCGGCAAAACGGACATCGACATTTTTTTTGTGTGTCTGTGTAATTAGTTTCAATTTGAATTTCATTGTTTTAGTCAAGAACTGGGCGTCTGAGGAGAAAAACGTAAAAGACAGTTGTCATGTAGAATTGAAAATATTCACATGGAAAATATCAGTGGCGTACCACTTTTTTGGTAAAAAATATCAGAGGACATGTTTGTCGGGACGCTACTGGTGGAGCGATAAAATAACTTTTCTAAATAAAATATGTAGTTTTATATCATATCCTATTAACATATATCAAAATTGAAAATAATATCTAAAGTACATTCTGCGATATTGATATAAGAAAACGAAATTTTATCCATATGACAATCTTTCTGTATTAAAAACCCTAGTTTTGTAAAGGATTATTCATTATATATTGACCCGCCCCCTCCCTTTATTTTTGTTAATATTGGGAATAAAAAAAGTTTCGTATAAAAGTTGTAAGGTTACATATTTTTTAAATGCAGTTAAAAAACTATTGCTTGCATAGGTCACGTGATAAATCAATGAAGGTTGTTTAAATGAAAAACCCTGTATGTTTTAACATATTCTTTTAGATCTCTTTTCCCTGATTGGTACCATAGGACTGGTACCATAAAATGTAGTTGACAAACAAATATTAAAAAGAACACTTTTAGTAGTGTTTGTAGTAAAAATACTATAAATTGTGTAAGGAACAAATTCCTAATATGGGAAAAATCTGCCTACATCTTCGATATTACTCTATACGCGTAAACATATGCTTTATAAGTTAGATCGTGACTTCTACTGAATCTTTTATACCACATTCTATTACTGTTCAGTGGGCAATGAGCATTGTTATTGTAATATCGATAAATAAAATGCATATCGTCATACCCATCTATATGGAAAATGTAGCGTGTAGCAATTATGTATTAAAACAATTACAGATACCTGCATGCAACTAAACACTAGCCATTTATGATACACTTCAAACAATTAAGTGACGTTTGTGAATACACATGAGAACTTTAGCAAAACATTTTAATAACAGATATGAAAAATTATAGGGATTTTGATGACAAACCTCCAATTACCACAAGCAAGCAAAACCATACAACGTAATATATTCTTTTACACACAGATAGTCGAATGAACTGTGTTTATCAATTGTTTGGGTAGGGACATTTTTTTATGGAAATTTAATCTGTAAGGCATCAGAAAATTATAACAAATTTTTGTGCAATATAGGAAGTGTGCGTTTTTCTCAAATTAAGTTTTCATTTTGAAAATGTCTTTTTAGACTCAAAATAAGAATTATTTTCTTCTATTATTGTAAAATTACATTTCATGCATTTTTGTATAATACATTTTTTTAACCTCCCCACAATAAAATTGTGGGAGGTTATTAAAATTAGTCCAAAATCGAAAATTGAAGTAACTTAAAAATTTTTACGTTTTGGGGTCCCAGGAACCCAAAAAAGTGGTTTTTGAAAAATGTATGTGTGTATGTGTGTATGTGTGTGTGTATGTATGTTGGCACGATAGCGGCGAAACTACTAAACGGATTTGGATGAAACTTTGCATGAGAGTTTCTTCAGTGCTGCAGAATATCTGAAAAGGTTTTGGTTGAGATCGGATTACGTTTAGTGCCGTTTTGACACAACAAGTTGTTTGTTTTATGATTACTTGCAATTTGCAATCGAACCATTGAAAAGCAGTAAAAATTCCGATTTCAACGATCACACTGCACTCTTTGGATTTGGTTTCAGTGAAAAAAATTAAAAAACAAAATAACACGCTTCTTGTGTAAGATATATTTTATAGTCTAACCTTAACTAGTGTGTTAAAGCGTGCAGACTGTATGCTGAGTATTTTTGACGCGTCAAGTGCATAGAGAGATTACAAGTTTTCCGACGTTTATAAAGCCCACGGAAGACATGAGAGGCCTTCGTGAACCGCTTACAAGCCCTACAAGTGTAGGCAACCTCACCGGAACGCTTTCGGTGAGCTTTTTCCAATAAAACTTTAAAAGTGACAGTGACATTATATTTTAAAAACTATTTCCGCTACTTCCGGCATCCCGCCGGAAATTCTTCCGGCAACATAACCTAAAAATAATTTAAGACATACCAACCTAAAAATTTTTTTCGAAAACTCAAAAACCAAATTCCCAGAAAAACTTTGGAACCAAAAATTTGATAGCTGTCACTTCTCCGACCGATTTAGTGAAAAATCTATCGAGGCCAGAAGATAAAAAAAATATATCAACTCAAACTTAAACGATGCACCATCAACACAACCCCGGCCACAGCTGGCAGGGAAGCTGTCCACCAAGAGTTATATGGTTTTTCCCAAAGATGGCCATACCTACCACCTATCACCAACGAACGGGTTTTTCGTTTAGTTGTGTTTCCCGTATCAATAATCAAAATCCATAATCAAAATCCATAATCAAAATCCATAATCAAAATCCATAATCAAAATTATTAAGTCCTCTTGCCTACGAACTTATTACTTCCACATCCAGTGGAAGCATAGTAACGACAAAAAAATTTTTAAAAATTTTTATTGTTCAAATATGCTTAGAATGTCATGAAATGTCAAGATTTTAAGTTTGAGCGAAAAAAAAATTTCTGTCTGTCGGTCTGTCTGTCTGTAACTTTTATTTGTGCGCACGTTTACTCTGGAACCGTTTGAGATTATATTTTCATCTTGTTCCGTCGAAGGGTGGGGGGTAAATTGGGGTAAATTTGGGGTAAATAGGTAAATCAAGCAGGTAAGAGCCCATAAAATTGGTATTTAGTATATACAAAAGAAGCTAAGGTCTCAAAAAAAAAATTGGCATTAGCCACCCCCATTACCACCCCCACCCCATTATTAAAGGGGATGAAAAAAAAGTGTGATTTAGCGTGTGTACAAGAACCAGAAACCTCAAAATATTTTTTACTTCATCCGCCCCCACTACCACTCTTATCACCACCCCCACCCCAGTACCGATGTGGGGTATCGTTTTATGGGTTTTTGGGATAGAGGATTTCAAATATTATATTATTAAAGTTCTATAAACAATTATTTCCACATACAAAATTTTTTCGTTGTGAGTGACTTGGATAGAAAATCTGGATGTGGAAGTAGGGATTCCTTGGGCAGCGGTTTTTTTATAGTGTTGTGTTTATTTTTATATTAATTTTATGTGAACACATTATAATTTTAACCTAGTTATTAACCTAGTTTTTAAGCCTGCCTACAGAAGACAGGAGCTACTATCCCACATTTCTATGTTCCTTCAAGCCAAATCGTCCAGCGTCATACCCGTTTCGGTGATGTCCCCCGTGGTTGTCTGGCTGGCTTCGGACTAGGATCCGATGAGGCATATTTTTGTATTAAAACATTGAATAAAATATTAATGTTGTGCAGACTATAAATTTAACACTCAAGTTCATAGATTCAAATTCCACCGAACGCAAGAATTTTTTTTTTGTTTTGATATGAAAAATATTTCAACTTAATAAATAATTAAATGAGATCGTTCATATTTTTTAGTGCTCTTTTCTGCTTCAAAAATCCAACGGGTGGGGAGGTTCCAGCCGCTTCCAGTAGCTGCCCATTTTTTTGTAATACTTTTTATAGAAAAAGTGCTTCCAGCTAAAAACTTTTGTCATATATGCTTCAGTGCTTCAAAATACGAACAATTTTTTAAAAAAGATAACAAAAGTTTTTGGCTCGATGAATTTCTTCAATACCAAAATGTATGAAATACAACTTTAAAAAGAAATTCATTCTTACTATCATTGTAAAGTATGTTGAGAAACCTTTTGAAAAAAGAGTCTTGGTGAAACCAAATGGCAGTTTTCTATGAGGCCCCAAAGTTTTTTTGAAAATCTCGTTTATTAGACAAACGTTTAAGTAATCACTTTTATATAGTTTTGAATGATACTTCACATCCATAGGACCTAAAATATTACCAAATTTCATTAAAAACGATTTAGTAATTTTGTAGTAATTTTGGTTCATGTAAAAGAACTTTTTTGTATAAAAATTAACTAGCGAATCAGATTTAAACTTCTGTAGTTTTGTTCATAATTTATTTACAAATCTTTTTACTTTATTTGTGGCTTGATACGATGAACCTCTTGTGCATTATAATGCACCTAATAACCAAATACGTTAAAGATGTAGGTAATGGAATATCTCATTATAAAATCGTCCGCAGCATAACGCAATCTCAAAAGGAAAAAGCAAAAGTTCGATTTGACAAAAATGTTCCCAAAACCCGTCCAGAATACAATATTAGTGAATTAGTATGAAAAAGAATCACGAATTAAAAACAAACTAGAAATTAAAAACGGTGCTCTTGAAATCATAGAAATTTTCCAAAATTTTGCTACGTTATTAAATCTCGAAACAAATCAAGACACTAAAGTAAACTTCGATAGAGTGAAACTGGATACCGAAAATCAAATTAATTTTCAGGTTGCTGCTGTTGTTCGAATCAGCAGTCTCTCGGTATAATAAAACCCGGTTTAGTTTATGACAAAATGACGGGGCAAAAATAAAAATTGCTGCAAGAGGGCCATTAAGAGGGGAGAAGTCATCTATGAGCCCAGCAAGAAAGGAAACAGATAACAAATATGAAAAGCTAAAGAATATGAAGGCCGCAGACAAAAACAACGGATGTGGAACATAAACCAAAGACTAATAGAAGCATTGGAAGGAAAAAGAGAAGCGGGGAGAAGCCATGAGAAGAGAAAACAGGGTACTTTTCGAAAACCCTATCAGAAGGACAACGACTAAACAAAACCTTCAGACAACTGAAAAAATACATCAATACGTAGCCATAAGCCACCATCAAATCAACTGCAAGAAATAATGTTTAGAGCTAGAATAAATACTGCACCTGGAATAGACAAACTTAATAACGAATTAATGTACTATGAATCGGAAAAGCTAAAGGAATATAAACTAAAAATCATCATAAGAACATGAATGGAAATCACACCTCTCTCTACCTACGGAGTGGAACACACCATACAAAATTAACTCATCATAAAGTATATATGATTACAGAGAAATGCCACCAGACTACCAGACAACATTTATCAAAGGTAGAGCAACAGACCAACGAATGTACACTACCAAAAGCCTAAAAGGAGTCTGCGAAGAGATGAAAGGGACAGGGTCCAACTACTCGTAAGAAAACGTCACTATTAATAGGTGGAAAAACAGTAATAGAAAGGATAGAAACATATGCACTGAAGTACTGGACATGTCCAAAGAAGCGACCCAACATATCTACTGAATACTCTAATACTCAACAGCAACAAACCAAAAATAGGGAGACCATGTGTATAACAACAATTGAAAGGATCATGAACAAATTAGGAAAGAACTCAGCACTCTGAAAACAAACAGGAAGGGAAAAAAATCGCAAGTATATATCCACACAGCAAGACACGTAGAAATGTAAATCAGCCTTGGATAACCACTGGAACTCTAACTGACGTAAAAGCCAAAAGTTTAAAGCCCAAGGTGTAAATACTGCCTTGGAATCGGAAGAGTCTAACAGACTGACGCGAAGAGTTCAGATTCTTTGTCGAAGAGATAAGAATTCCTATTTGCATAACATCTGTAAAGAACTGGAGTGACATACTCACCTAAAAATAGCAAAAGATCTTTTCCGATCAGTAAGAGTGATTACACATAATTTTAAACCTAAATCGTGGTCAATTAAGAACTCCACCGGTACTCTAAGAACTGGTAAGGATCAGATCATTGAGGTATGGCGCCAATACTGCGAAAAACTTTTTGAAAAGATCCAGATGTAGAAGATGACTGGCAACGGGGCTACGAACACGAAGATTCAATACTTCTATCAGAAGTGGACGCAGCCATAAAATAACTAAAAACTGGCAAAGCAGCTGGCAAAGCAGTCGATAATATTACGGCCGAAACGCTTAAGTTAGTTGGTGAAGATGGACTAAGAATCCTTCATAGACTATGCCAAGGAATATTGGGCAACAGTAGCCTGGCCCGAAGATTGGAGAACCTCATTGTTCGTGCCACTACATAAAAAGGGAGCGACAGATGTCTGTGAGAACTACAGATTGCTGACACTAATATTGTACTCCAGTAAAATAATGCTGCATATTCTTCAATCCAGACTCCAGTATTATTTGTCGTGGCAAATACCTCCTGAACAAGTCGGCTTTATGAAAAGACGCGATACCACAGAACATATACTGAATTTGCGTCAGCTTATCGAGAAGAGAAAATTACGTTCCTATGTACCCTAGTTTTGTGGACTACCGTAAGGCTTTTGACAATGTGGAATGAGACAAACTGTGGACTGTGTTATTGGAGAATGGGACGCCCAAACATCTGGTATTTATTATCCGCCGACTGAATAAAGAAAACTCTGCTTTGGTGAAAGTAGACAACACTAACTCCTATAAATGTAAAATCAGCAAAGGCATCAGACAGAGTCGTGTTCTGTCATCAATTCTCTTTGTGAACAAGTGATGCGGCGTGTTGGAGGATTGGCACGATGGAGTATCTATACGAGGAACCAAGATTTCTAACTTGATATTTGCAGATTTAGTTGCAGCAAGCAAAAATGAACTCATACACCTGTTGTACAGGCTTCAGACAATAAACTTTGATTATGGTCTAAGTATGATCTAACTACGACAAAAGAAAAATTATGATTGTAGACCGAGCAAATGATAACCATACAGACATATTAAGGATTGGTGACTGTGAGGTAGTAAACAAAATGGTACATCTTGGAGCCGTTGTGGAAATACTGGCGATTACAAATATAAGATTCGGCGAAGAATACAGATGGCAAGATCAGCAACTTCTAAGTTGACCAAAATTTGACGTGACAGGAACATCACGAGGCGCACAAAGATCAGATTTGTTAACGCCCTAGTTTTCTCCATCTTTCTTTACGCCTCCGAGATATGGACCAATAGGAATGCAGACAGATGCCGGAATCCTAAATTGAGGAAATAGTAGACTCAGAAGAAGAAGAAGAAGATCTCTAGAAAAAAACACAAGTAGAAGAGAATAAACATTAAAAATTACCGCGCAATGCGGACGTATCTCACAAACAGCTACGCTTTCGATCCTATAGAGGGTGTCCGCTGTATACGTACAAAAGAAGCAAAAAAATCTTATTAGATTTGTATTTTACTCCAATGGTATTGCTTAAATTAATTATCTTCTAAAGAAACGATATTTTTAGGCCTGGTAGTATTCGGGTATAATAGAGAAAATATTGTACAAGCCCGTATTTCAGTACAGTTCAATGTCATCTTGCTACTTGAATCTCCTTTTTTATTATGTTTATTGTCTTAATAATGAGACATAAAAAACTTTAAAAAAATACCGGTATCTGTTTTATAAAAGGAATCCTTCGCTGTTGGTATCTGCGGTTCAAAGAAAATGTTCATACTTCGTTGTTTAGTCGTAGAAGGCCGCCACACAGTGTGGCAAAATGGACAAAAATCGCTCTGACAGTTAACTTTTCCTTTTTCTTTTTTTTTTAAATACTTGCAAAGGAGTCTGGCATAGTGAGTCACTGCCGCTTTGACGATTGACGATTTTTTTCCCCTTTAATTATAGTGAGGGGTGGTAATGGGGGTGATAGTGGGCTGATACCAAAAAAAATTCTGAGACATTAGCTTCTCGCACATGCTCTAAATTCCAATTTTATGGACTCCTACTTGCTTGCTTTACCTATTTATCCTCATTTACCCCAATTTAATCCCGAACCCTTGAACGGAATTTGATCAAGTTATAATCTAGTTCCACATCTCGATATAATACATACGTGTACCAAATTTCAAGTCAATATAATAAACGGTTCTAGAACAAATGTGCACACAAAAAAAGTTATAAACAGACAGACCGACAAACAGGCACACATAATTTCCTTTTGTTCAAACTTAAAATCTCGACGATTCACGACATTCTGAGCCCATTTCAACAAAAAAAAAACAAAAAAATTTTTTTGCGTTATTTTACTTTCACTCCACTACATGGATGTGGAAGTAAAATTCGTTAAAGCGGCAGTGACTCACTATTTCAGACCCCCTTTGCAAGTATTAAAATAAAAAACGTTGATAACTCAAAAGTTGACTCACAGAGCGACTTTTGACTGTTTTACTACGCCGCTTCCAGTCATAAAGTGTTGTCAATGTGTCCGATTTATCTAGTTTTAAAGTAAAAATAAAACGGTGTAATGAACGAGATGATGAATTAAATGTTTATTAAAATTAAATTAACCGCTATTAATTTAATTACTACAGTGGTTTAAAAAAAATTCTATTATAAATTTAAAAAACGGTAATTTTTTAATCTCATCCTTAAAATACATTTTTTGCAGACAGTAAATTACTGGAATCGGTGCTATTTTTTTAATAAAGACACAAGGGGCTTCAAAAAACCTTTTCTAATAAATCCCATGGAATAATTGTGGTTTGAGAAAAATTGCAAAGACGGCAATGAGTAAATTAATATTAAATGTCAGTTAGTGTTTTCATTACAACACTGATTAAACGAGGTAAAATTAAAACTGTTTTATTATTTTTAAATGACAGTCTTGCAACACTGTAAAACCCGAGTTATTGATACGACAAGTGAGCGCGATAACCTTGTCTCTTCCGTCTTCTGTTTATAGTTGTACTACCTAAACTGAAAACATTGCCTATTTCTAATTAATGTTTAATCAAAAATAGGTTTGAGTTAAATTATAAGGATTTTTTACTTCTTTTGGGCCAACATGTCATCTTGCAAAATATTTGTACGTATGCGGCTTTCGCTGCTGGCAACAAGCATGTTTTTTCCAGGAGTGGCAGCATTGCCTTCCGTGCGTTGGTAAGTCAAATAAAAAAAAATAAAGCATTTTTTTTGGGGAATTTATTTCACAATAATATGCATATTTTATTTTATTTTATGTTTTCTTAAACAATAATAGAAAAATGCAAATATACCCAAAAATCGAATTCCAATAGTGATACTTGTTTACGTCGGCTTGTGTTCGTTGAATAAATGTCATAACAATATGAAACGCTCGCAGATTGAAATGAACCCAACATTGTGTAAGCACCTATTCATTTAGAAATTATATTTCTCGTTGATCTATTACGTCCATAATTACCCAGTAAAATAGTAGGTCATTTAATTACGATGAGGGACATACATACGAGTATGACAGAGTTCAAACCACACAGTTTACAGTAATATAACACAAAAAAGTCAGTCAAACTGAAAGAAACAAATGATCTTACATTTTATGCATGACATTGCACGATACAATTCACATTGTTTTTTTATGGCAAGTTTAAGGACACTTTTCGTGTAACAATAATTTGAATTATATAGTTCGGAGTGCGGCTAGATTGCCGTACTCTTTGACATTTAAACTACAGCGCTCAATAATACATGAATAATGCAGGTGGGATCTGATGATCAATAATATAAGTACTATAAAATAATAAAAGATGATATTTTAGTTCTGATCTTATAAGGGCCACATGTGTAAAGCCAATTTGAAGATTTATCACAAACACCATAACCTTGAATATTATACTCGAATACTGTCCCATCCCACATAGTGCAACCAGAATATGGGATGACAAATTAAAGTAGAATAGAAAAATGGATTGATTTTTACGTTGTCCTATTATTGGAAGTTCTCAAGACAGTTCAATTTATTATGCTTCAAATTAAGGCTATCTTGAATTGGAGTTTAAAAAGGTCTAGTGCCTAATATGGGCCAGAATTTAAATGCTTAAGATAGATAGATATCTACTTCCAGTCCGAAGGATATCCTGGGACATTTCAGTATGTAGCTTGTACATCTTAGAATATCCTCTTATGCCGTGGATTTACTAGCACCCAATAAAAATATACAATGGATGTCCATTAGCAGCACTCAGAATATCCAGAAACAAGCTAAAAACGTACTCTTCGCCAATTTACTGAGCTTTTTATATATAATTGTTACACATTCTATAGGATACTCTTCGCAGTTTTCTTGTAAATATTGTTAGTTTTTGGGCATCCTAAATTTTGTGATACCATCACGCAAAGCAAAATCAAATCAAATCAAAAACAAATTTATTTTAAATTAAATACACAAATGTTGTCCTACCTGAGCACTCATTCGGAGCCATCCAGATAGCCACTGCGCCACCACCTATTGCTACAAAAACTGATTGTCTGTAATATATATCTTTCGACATTCATACATATTTCACTTCTATGAAATATTAGTAAACTTCATAAACAAAAAAAAATTACTATGAAAATAATATCTCGTAAGATTTCCATTTTAGTACAAGCCACAAAAATTATGAGAATTTTTTTTTTTAATTAAATAATTAATAACTTTTTTATTTACTGATCGATTCTCTTCAAAAACAATAGGGTTCTTCCTCTAGCTAGCACTAACTTACTTTCTAAATTTCAATACAATCGGACTTTTCTTTCTTAAGTTATCGTGCTTACAAGAAACGTGACGGACGGACAGACGGACATTTTGAAAGTTGTTCAGAATTCGTTCACTAACACAATGATATGAAATTTGTGCCGATCAAATACAGTATTCTCTTCGTTTTTCCGAAGAGTATAATAACTCATGATGGCATGGTACGCCTTGAGTTATAATCGCCGGTATATTTTTCAGGACGGCCATGGTGTTACCTTCATCTGATACCAATTTGTGACATTGGGATGACCAACAGCGCCGGAAAACATACATACTGGGATATTAAGGTGTCCATAGGCAAGCCCAAATATTAAATGATATTTTCCTTTGTACATTCCTTGGACAGCATTGTGTTGTGTGGAATTTCTGGAAGCGCGTCTCGCCTGCCATGTTGGCATCATCTGGAAGTGATTAAAACTTTAATTGAATCATCTCCAATACTAGAAAACGCATTGCTGGAGGTTTTTTGATATCTCTGATGTTTCTAGAATTATGACTTCATAAAATTACAAGAGCTTCAAAGTACACCGTTGTTTTCTATCGTATTCGACGTTATGATTAAAAAACTTGTAGACTTGTTGAAAGTAATGGGGTCATTTAGTCAAATTTCATATTGCACTTTTTATTATACGTGTGCGAGGTAATCATCAAATGGTTATTACACTGAAAATTTGAGGTCAATCCGATAAGTAATGCCAGAAATATACTGCTTTAAAATGTAATTCTTCATAAGCTGAGACGTTCGAATCGCTAACGTCACTTTCTTCCAATCCCCATCTCAGCCGCAGTAGCAAGTGTTAGTATTATCACAGCCTACCAAACAATCAGCTCACACACTTCTGTCACTACAAAGGAGCCGACTCGAATTGGAATTCTGACGTCATCAACGCCATTCCGGGTTAGAATACAGGACCGGAATAAAAGAATATAGAATATTGATAGACAGGATCGGACTTTTTTATATTGTGTTTTAATTTATTTTTAATAAAAAAATTATCTACATTTTTGTGTCCATTATTAAATAAATGAATTTTTAACGGAATGAATTTTTTATAGACATCTTTATTTACATAAATATTACAATAGTAGTTTGTGCAACAAGAGTGGATATGGATAATCCACTAGAGTTGTACATGTACAGTATACTTTTTCTACGACCAGCTGAAAAAAACTACAAAATTTATTAAACATTAATATATTACACAAATACACACTGACAGTTACTTTGACAGCTTACGCACTAATTTGATTTTAAAACGAATAGTTGCCTATGTATACTTAATACATGAACCGTGATTGGTCGGTTTCATTTCATATCCATCCTAGAACTGATAAGAAATATATCCATTCAGTTAACTGGAACTGCCTACTTATCCATTCTACAGACTGTACAGAAAACAGCAAATTCACATAAGGGAGTAGAAAATAGTAGTTTGTGCAACAAGAGTGGATATGATCATATCGCACGATAAAGAAAGTTTGAGCACGACGTCGTAGGCGGAGTGCCTCAAATCTTTTGAGTGCGATATGGATAATCCACTAGAGTTGTACATGTATACAGTATACTTTTTCTACGACCAGCTTAAAAAAATTACAAAATTTATTAAACATTAATATATTACACAAATACACACTGACAGTTCACACTGACAGTTACTTTGACAGCTTACGCACTAATTTGATTTTAAAACGAATAGTTGCCTATGTACTTAATACATGAACTGTGATTGGTCGGTTTCATTTCATATCCATCCTAAAACTGATAAGAAATATATCCGTTCAGTTAACTGGAACTGCCTACTTATCCATTCTACAGACTGTACAGAAAACAGCAAATTTACATAAGGGAGTAGAAAAACAATTTTTACAATACACATGTCAAGAATGACAAAATGCAAAAAGCACATTCCCGGGCAGCAAGGTGACGTCATTATGACGTCGTTTTTTCGGCATTAATTACGTCAATTTCACCTTCAGCATGACGTAAAAATGACGTGAAAAAAACGGCACAATGTCACAGCCCAATGACGTATTGGTAATCAATTTCAATTTTGCGATGAGGGATGCAAACCTCTCATTATAATATTTTTCCACAATTATTAATAAAGTTTTTGACGAAAAAAAAAACCGAAATGTGAAGGGATCGAACCGCGGACCTCTCGACTCGTAAGGTAATACTTAACTCACTGAACTATTGAACATCTTTATTTAAATGCGTTTAAAAGCTGTATACCTAGTTAGAAATAGTAAAACAAAATTATTATTACCATGTGGAACTAGTCACTAAATACTTCTATTTATTATACTTTTCGCAAAAACGAAGAGTATATTGTATTTGATCGGCACATTTCTAAATCAGTAAATATCGCTCGTAGAGAAAATTTTTTTATATCGTTATGTTAGTGAACGAATTCCGAATAACTTTCAAAATGTCCGTCTGTCCATCCGTCCGTCTGTCCGTCCGTCACGTTTCTTGTAAGCACGATAACTCAAGAAAGAAAAATCCGATTTTATTGAAATTTGGACAGTAAGTTATAGTGTTAGCTAGAGGAAGAACCCTATTGTTTTTTAACAAAATAGATTGGTAAATAAAAAAGTTATTAATAATTTAAAATTTAAAAAAATATTTTTTACATTTTTTTATGGTTTGTAATAAATAGAAATCTTGCGAAATGTTATTTCTATCAGTATTTTTTTTTATACATTTTACTAATGTGTGTTTCCTAATAATCACAATAAATTTATCAATAGTATATATTACACTCATTAACAATTTTAGTAATAAGAAATGGTGGTGTAGCGGGAAGAATTTCGTCTCGCAACATAACACGAATCAGACAGCATAATGCGATCCTTTTCGATATCCGACACCCCCTACCATACCAGGCGTTGCCTATTTTCGGCAACCTCTCTAACCACACTTTCCTCTACGACAACTTCTCCTTTCCCCACTCTTAATCCTCACCAAAACCTACAACCAACCCCTCTCTATTCAATCTATTTGTTTTTACCTTTTTTGTTCCTTGTCCATTTTTTGTCTCTAAATTCAGTCTCGACCAATAAATTCTTAACAAACAACAATTTCACATAACATTACACACTTTTAACTATCCACGACACTTTCCTGGCGTCAAGAAGACTACCAGGGTGGAATTGTCTCAAACGGTTTTTTTCGTTGAGTTTTGTTTTCCCGTGCCAGCAATCAAAATTTTTAAGTGTTCGCGTGTGCGCGAAATCGATAGTTTTACAGTTTTAATTTTAATTATTTTTATGTACCCTCGTGTACTACGTTGCACGATACTGTTAAATTTAAGCCTTTCCCTATTAGGCAGGAGTTTTAACTCACAATTAATTTTCATCACAGCCAAACCGGACCCTCCCCGCCCAACCTCACACCCACCTCGGCGATGTTCGCCGTGGTTGTCTGGCTGGCTCCGGGCCGGACTCTGGAATGACGCATTATTGTATGTGAATATTAATAAATGCTTGTTGTTGTTGTTGTCTCGCAATCCAAGGGCCTGGGTTCGATCCCTTACAAGATCGTTTTTTTTTTCATTTATTTTTTTTTCACAACAAAGTTGGTATCACAAAATTTAGAATGTCCAAAAACTAACATTATTTACAAAAAAGATGCGAAGAGTATCCTATAGAATGTATAACAATTATATAAAAAACTCAGTAAATCGGCGAAGAGTGTAATGCTTCCACTAGTTTTTATTTTATAATGATTTATTTAAATTAAAATTTCAGGTTGCAAAATATATTCGGCAACTATGTCAAATCATACTGATGTTTCTATATGTACGTTTTTATTGTAACAATATATTGCTATTATGATTGGTCAAAGATCTCTCTCTATATATATAGTGAATATATGAATATATATAGTGAACCAAATGACTAATTTTGACGTCAAAATGACATCATTAAAATGACCTAAAAGAAACGTGTATTTGACGTCTTCATAATGACGTCAGAAGTACGTTTTAAATATCACGTCTCTGGTACGTCATTTATTGGGACAATGACGTCGGCGACCAAAAATCACGTTTAAAAGACGTCATAATGACGTCACCCTGCTACCTGGGTTCATTTATTTACAGTGCATAAAAAAACTATTGCTAATGAATTAATCTAAACAATAATAATAATAAAACTTAAGTGGAAAATATAAATCATGATTTCGCCATATTATTACTTTATTTTTCCTAACATTTTTAAAGTTCCTATTGATATCTTTAAAAGTATAATAAATTCTAACTCGTATATATAATTTAATAACATAATTTATGGGAAATAAGGGACAAGGATGACAAAATGGAATGGTTTGGGAAATACTTAAAAACAATGAATTTTTGAAAATTGTCTTGAAAAATCATCTCAATTTTTGAGATGAAGGCAACAAAGTCATCGTGGGAGTTCTTTAAGTTCCCATATATATCATTGCTACCATTTTCATACGCACGAAAAAATATATATAGAGAAGGTGTCATCTAAATCTTGATGTGCTTTAAAATATTGCAAGCAAATTTCGCAACTGTGGATTTCCCCACATTTATTTAGGAGATATAAACAAATTAGCACTCCACACCACTGGAATCAGCACAGAAAGTATTAACCTCAACTCGCAACTGATACCTTCTACGCTACTGACTTGACAGGTTCTAACCCGGAATGGATGGTTGCGCGAAGATCGGCGCAGAAGCTTCCCGCCAAAGAAGTCTGCGAGCTGATTGTTTGGTAAGCTGTGGTATTATCATTAAGGAGAAGTAGGATCTTCATCTGCCAGATGTGGATTTAATTATGGTGATGGAGTATGTTAACATACATCACCAGTATATGTACATATATGTGCCGAAATGAGAGGAGTGTTTTTAAAATCGTAAATAATGATTACCGTGTCAGCTTTCACTATCAAAAAGATATAGTGTCAGAAAATGTTTCATTTGGGTCGGCAATGAGAGCAAGCGAGAACGAAGCAACTAGGCTATTCTTTTTTATCGTATAACACATTCTACTCGTGCTACCTGCTTTCCCCACCACATGTACGTGGGCAGCTCTGTCTGTGGGAAATGTAAAGAATTATTTGACTCGTTTTGAAAGTATAACGAGTTAAATAACTTTAGTTATTAAAGCACGTAATAATATTATCTATACTGAACAGAGCCAACTACAATAAATGGTACTGAAATTTTTAATAGCAATGATGTACGTGTTTTCCTGATCGCGCGTCATTATTTGCTCCCTTTACTAGAGCACTGGTACACGCCTTTATTGTAGGCGGTCTGTCAAGCCGTTGAAACTGTGCCTGCCACTCAAATCCAAAATCTTCCGATACTGTATTATAATTTTGCTAATAATAAGAAGGTATTTTCCTTTAAATGATATAAAATCTTATTTTAGGAAAACGTTACTAGTAATAAACATCTTTATTTTTACACAATGTTAAGTGTATACTTCACACACATATAACAGGATCCAAACAGTTTATTGGGGGTTTTTACTGTTGTATTTATACATTTGGGCACAGTACAGTACTTAAAAACAGAACGATTTGCTTTAGTTTTTCCATCACCTGCGGTATTTTCACTATTCATGATAAAAACGCTGCTTTTACTCCTCATGACCCATACAGACTGTTACTTAGGTATATACGTAAGCGGCTACGTTTCCCGATGCGATAAGAGTGATTGACGTCACGCAGCTATAACATGAAAGCGCCTCGCGTTGATGTTTTGATTAATTTTAAAGCCTATAGAGAACCTAGAAAATTCTTTTTTTTTTCATTTCGCTCTAGAATAATTAAAAGATCTTTCAGAAAATGTAATAAAAAAAATCCTAAATGAGCCCATTCTCGGCTACATCTTTTAGTATTGAAGATATTTTACATTTAATGTTCGTTCGTTGCATCTATATGATTATTATAGTCTTCATAAATACGAAAACGAAGAGCATCCAGTCGGCACATTTCTAAATCTGAATCTAAATTTTTTGTTATCAATGTGTTAGGGATAAAACTGCTGGTGAGTTAGTGATTTCTGGAGAAAATGTTGATAAATAAAATTGTTACAAGACATTTTAATTAAAAAATTGCCTTGAAAATTATTTCAACCTTTAACGTGATTATCAGACTGAAGTATTTTCTATGAACATCAAAATATTGAGAAATATACGAACATGTTTTTCGTCAGTACAGTCGACATCATCGAGAGGAGATAGAAATGTTAATATTGATCGCAGAACAAAAAAATTTCATGTTATTGTGTTAGTGATACCATTCTGAACAACTTTCAAAAAATATGTCGGTCAGTTCGTCCATCCATCAGGTTTCTTGTAAACACTGAGAATATGCTAGTAGAACTTTTTCACCAGTTATGTCCTTAATTTTCTTTTCATGGCACCATTTCTCATATCTCTCAAATACTAAGGCATACTGTATGCGAGACTTCTGTGGAACAAGGCCTAGAATTGCTTCAGATGCACTTTCTTCGATATCTGCAGGCAAATCTTCATCGGAAAATTTCATTTTTATAAAATAATTGATTTTGGTAATAACTAAGTTAATAACAATAGCTGTTTGTTGATATCTCCTTAGCAACCGGTGGTGTCGGTCGCTTCATCGACCAGCCAACTATGCCGCGGGGTGTTACGTCCAACCCAACAGTGACAGACATCATGTCTAATGACGTTTAAATAATCACTGATTTTATTACTTTTTTACAATATAAGTGAAATATTTAGTGAAAGTCTAATTAATTCAATTACTTACAGTGTAACTAGTACTGATTGCTAAGTCAAAAATGTGTGGATTAAGTTTTATTGTAGCATACAATTGCGTGCTTTTTTTAATAAAATGCGTGCGATAAATATATATCGCATTAGTGCTATAAACAACGTCAGTATGACATTGAAATGAGTGTCATGTTATTGTCAATATATAATGAGAGTAGATAAAAGTTATTAAACATTTTAATTCATAAATTACCCAGACGTGGCTGCAATTTTTCGTAAGATCTTACAAAAACAAGAATACTGTATAGTATACTGATAAGCGTTTCGTCAATCAAGTCCTATCCTATAGAATATTCCGCAATTATATAAAACCTTCAACAGACCGTCGAAGATTATAATATTTAACAGTTATTACTCTCAGATCCTGGACTATAAATAAATACTTCGAATGTGGAGCAATAACTCATATCAGTTATATTACCGTCAACTGGACTGGTTTCTGTATAATTTATTCATACTTTTCGATATAATGCTGTCGGTACTGTACACCGAGCTAACCTGATTTAGTGGCTGGTTAATATTAATCAATATTACAGGTGACGCACAGTTAACACAAGTTGTATAGAAACTAGACAATTATTTTGGTTTATATGTTTAATTTTATCTACTTGACTTTACTGGTTTGAAATAATAATTTAGAAATACTCCTGTTAGTAGAAATTCTATTAATAAAAACGTTGAAATATACTTGACCTTATTTGATGATTAAGTAAAGATTCCTTTTATAATGAGAGTAGGTTTGTTAAAAGCAACATCGTGTTTGAGATGAGTAGATAGATATCATTTATTAACCTCAGAGAATATTATTTTTAAGGTGAATGTTTAATAAATCATTTCAAATGTAGAAACAAATCTATATACAACAAAAACGACTATAAATGTTTATTAATGCAATGTATTAATAAAAGGGTTTAATATGCCAAACTATTGAAGTATGTGTGATTATGAAAAAGATGGATAGATAGATAGGTATATATTTTTGTTTGACCAAGTTACAAAACACGTTTTTGGCAAGTCAAAAATAGAAAATACAAAAATATAATAATATATAACAAAAAAGAAAAAAGAGGCAAGCTCCCACAAAATGGCCAGAGCATACCAAACAAGCAGAGGTTAAACTAAAAGATATCAACAAATTTGTGTTTTCAAATTCATCAATTGAATAGAAATAACATTTTAAAATGTGTTTTTTTATTAAGTTCTTGAAACTATTAAAAAATTAAGAGATTTTACGTCATTAGGAATGTGATTCTATAACTGAAGATTTAGAGAGTTTTTCTGTGATTTTGTTAATCTAAGACGAGGCTGCCTAAGTTGATTGGCCTAGTGCCATACGAATAAAAATCTGAATTAGTACAAAAAGAATTTATGTTCTTGTGAATTTCAAGTAAAGTAACATAAATGTGAAGAGAAGGAACCGGCATTATACCAAGACTCTTAAATATTGGCACGGTAAAAACAATGGAATGCAAAAAGAAAGAAGCTATACCGAACCGTTGAATTTATCATAAAACTTCTAATTCGGGTTCTAAATGTTGTGGTTACTTCAAATAGTTTTAATGAATGTTCAGAATTTGAGAAATTAATTTAAAAACAAAAAGGTGACAAACAAGAAGTTGTAACGAAGCACATTTTTATAAGCCTCGTTGCACCCAATTAATCTGTAATGTTTGTTTTATTTAGCACTTCTCTTGTAACCATAGGTTTGTGAATTATACAAGGGGCAGACCGTCAAAATCTACAAAACCGACGAGTAATAGAAAGCGTGTTCAACCATTTCTGTACTAGCCTTCTATCGCAGCGAACGCAAATCAGTCCAGCCCCGGCTGTCCGAGTGGATGGATGTGTAGCAGCGATTCTGCAACCATGACGTCAACCACCAGTAAGTTCACAGTTATCGATATTTTTACAACCGAAACATTACGTCTTGAAAATGTTTTAAATTAGTACGACTTCTTACTTTCACGCATCGTGTTTGGTCATTTCTCCCACTCGACCACCGTTGGGTTCAGAATAGCCGTAGTAATGGGGGTGCTATTAATTGTAGGTATAACATTTGGAACCTGTATAATTTAGTGAAAATAAAGATTATTATATTCCAACTTGTGTGTTTAACTGTTGAATGTGTGAAGAGGTCTACTTTTCCGTTTTGACTATCAGGGCATTTTCGTTTCTCCACTGTAGTTACTTAAGCTCTGGTTTCACTGGCTTTGAGGGTACTGGCGTTCCCACCAGGGCCGGTTCTAGACATTTTTAAAGCATAAGTGGACGATCGGACCATATTTTGGCGCCCCCCATCTCAATGACAATAAAACTGTAGGAACTTGCTCCCCCAAGTGTTTGGTTCCTTTCCCTTTCCCTGTTTGGCGCCTCTCTCAGTTGGCGCCTCCTGCGACCGAGTAGTTCACAGGATTCAAGATCCGGCCCTGGTTCCTACACTTAGAAAAAGGAACTGGCGCCCGAGCAACCGATCTGCTGGTGATACTTCCCAACCTCACTCGAAAGTACATGCAAAATGATAAAATGAAAAAGAAGAGAAGGTGGACAGATAAGGTGGAACAAGGTAGAATAAATAGTTGATGTTTTGATAAAGATTAGAGAGGCTTCATGTGTTATCGAAAGATGGGCAGCTCTTGGTGAGATAACTTGTGTTCGATCCGAAAAGGTGCACTATGTTCTCTTATTTATGTTAGAGGACTATCGTTAAGTTTTTGTTAATAAAATCTTTGGGACATGATTTTAATGTAGTGGCAGAGAAATTTACGATCTAGTATTAAGAGTTTCCTGATTATCGTGGCCAACGTGCTGCTGCAATACGCCGGCACCACATATGTAAGGGCCAGCCTCACAACGGCCATATAGATCAACATTTTGTTGTTTCTGCTTGGTCAGCTGATTTCTGCTATCAGGTTATACAGACTTCTAGATCGGGTATAAACTTTACGTAACGTCTCGCTTATGTGCTTATTGCATGTCAGTTGAGTATCTAGTTGAACTCTCAGGTACTTCACAGCTTCCTCAGTTTTAATTTTAACCCCTGTGACAGAGATTGAAGTGACGATTTTTCGTTAAATTTGGAAAGGAAACCATGGTCTCCGACTTCTCCTCGTTGATCTTTACCTTCCACCTATCACAATACATCGTGGCACAAGTCGTGTATGCTTTCAGGAGCATATTCGCCGCCTGGACGCTGTGGCTATGAGTTGTATCACCGACGTACATGATCCAGCTGTAAAATGTGCAATAGTTATACAGTGTGTCCCAGGATAAATGTAACAAGAGGTGTAATGGACCAAAAATTTTGGAATTTTGGAATGGTATTTGGGGATTGAGTCCTGCTTGTTGTAAAACTAAAGTATACCAAAAATGACTTGATTTGGTGCTCTACAGGGTGTTTTATAAGCAAAGTTGTAAAAATCACCACTAATAAGGTACCTTTATTTTTCAAAATATGAAAAAATTCCACTAAGAAAAGTTATTTAGAATGCAATTTTATACCTCTATACCAAATTTCAGGAATATAAAATTATTTTTTTGAAACTTCACATTTTTTGCGAATTAAGAGTTGAATTCATATTTAAAGTTGTGTAGGAGCAAATGTTAATCATCTCAAAAAGCAGGCTATTGGTAAATAAAAAATTGAATATACGAGATGTAAGAAGGTATAATGTTAATCGAACTAATTGTAAAACAAGAAACAATTACTAACAGAAGATTAATGAGGTTTAAAAATTATAACAAGTAATAAATGTCAAAAACATAACAGATTCACAAACAAATTAATTATTGACCAATACAAAACAATCTTTACAACTTTTTTATTATTCGACGTAGCTACCACCCACATCCACACACATTTCGATCCTTCGCCTGAAGTCCTTAAAACTGTTTCGAATACGATCTAACGGTATGGAGTTTACGGCATTTGTAATTCTCTGCTTCAATACTGCTCATCGTTAGGAAGTGGTTCAGCGTAAACCAACTGCTTGAGGCGACCCCATAAAAAGAAATCCAATATTGATAGGTCTGGGGATCTCGCTGGCCACTTGATCGGTCCATTCCTGGCAATCCAATTGTCTCCAAAATTTAAATTCAACCACCGATTAACCATTTCTGTGGAGTGGCCAGGGCAACCATCATGTTGAAAATGAACTAAAGGCATATCTCTTAAAATATTTAAATGTTCTTCAGAAAATCTTTCAAGAAGCTGTAAATCAGTGTGCTAGTTTAACCTTCCCTCAATGAAATAAGGTCCAATAACTCCAACGTGATAAGGAACGGCACATCTCACATTCACTTTTTTATAATATTGTCTTCTACAATGAATTCTAAAATTTGGATTTTCAGAAGCCCAAAACCGAAAATTCTGAGATGAAACAACACCATTGGTAGTGAATGTGGATTCATCTGAAAAAATTATGAAATGAAAAAATCTCTCTTCCATGGTTTTTTCTCCAATGGTCAAACAAAAATCCAACCTACGGCCGTCATCTCCCTCTTCAAGCGTATGTTTATAATTTGCTTTATATGCCCTAATTTTCTTTGCCTTGTAAATTCTTTGGAGTTCAGACTTGCTAATATTAATAAGAGCTGATCTCTCTCTTAGTGGCATCCTAGAATTTTCTATAACGGTATGAGCTATAATAGCCCCAACATTGTCTTCATCATATGCTCTTATTTTTCTTTTCATGTTAAGAACACTACCAGTAGCCAGAAACTTTTTAATTATTCTCATAGCCTGAGTACGTGACAAAGCAGTGTTTGGAAATTTTAAATTAAATTGGCTTACCACTTCTCTTAGCGAGTTTTCACCGCCAATTCCGTAGCATTGCACAATATAAATTTTTTCACGTACTGTGAGTACCATTTTCACTTAATTTTTTATGCTTGTTTTCTCATAGCCTACTTTTAGCTTCTACATAACTTTAAATATTAATTCACAAAAAATAATTTCTATGCAGTTTTATTTGAATGGTTCAAAATAAAACACTAATTTATTGAAAAAATGGGAAGTTTCAAAAAAAATAATTTTATATTCCTGAAATTTGATATAGAGGTATAAAATTGCATTCTAAATAACTTTTCTTAGTGGAATTTTTTCATATTTTGAAAAATGAAGGTACTTTATTAGTGGTGATTTTTACAACTTTGCTTATAAAACACCCTGTAGAATACCAAATCAAGTCATTTTTGGTATACTTTAGTTTCACAACAAGCAGGACTCAATCCCCAAATACCATTCCAAAATTCCAAAATTTTTGGTCCATTACACCTCTTGTTACATCTATCCTGGGACGCACTGTATAAGAAGAGTTTAATTATTAGAATATATCATCGAAATTTTTCTCAGTAATTTTCAATCACCCTGTATATTCTCATAGCATAAATGCTAAAAAAGTTATTGATATACTAACAACTCTAATCTTAGTCAATATTAAACGCCTCTCTTTGTAACACAATTATATGAATAATGATACGTAAGAAAAAAGTCTTCATTGATTGCTTAATTTTTTCTCTAGAAGCCCTGTCCAAACCGGTAAAAGCACAGCGTGAATCGTGTTTAAGCGTAACCAATAATAATATGATATTAAACTTGATAATATATAATTACATCCTTATGTTTGTTTGTGACCAGTGAACTATTGTTTTCCAGCTATTAATATATATTTTTGACCTTTTGTTATATAAGCATCCGTATACACGATCATTTTATTGTACTGGTAATTATTTAATTTGTCAATGCTATACACGAGGCAATTCATGGAGGCTCATGCGTCTATTATTGGAAAATATTGTTGTCGTTGTTATAAGTTGTAGCTACAGTATACAGAGCAAATTGATACCTTTTTCATAAGGTGAGAGAAGGTGAGTCAGCTCTAAATAATTTAGGCTGTAATGGCTGTATTCACCGAAATTGATAACGCAAAGGCAGTGTGACCCATTTAAAATGGAAACATCTTTATAACTTTTTTATTTTTTGTCCGACTTGAACCAAATTTTACCAAAAGATAGAACCAATTAGGATCTACTTATTCGCCTCTTACAAATGCAAAGCCACCTGCGTTACCAAAATAAATGAAAAAAATAAGGAAATCATATGAGGCATTTTTTTATCGAAAAACTTTATTAATGAAAGTTATTCAGAATTGACCAAAAACCAAAATTTCAGCAATATTAAAAAAACATTGAAATTTCGTTCAAAACAATGTCCGAGTCCGAAAATATCAATTTAATTGTTTTTATTTCTTTAAAAATTGTACTATGATAATTTTGTTTGAAATTAAACGCAAGCTGTCAGGTAGTTGTCAAGTGATTTGTAGTTTTTTTAATTTTGTCGAAATTTTGGACTTCAAAAACAAAATTCGGTATTTTTTAATATTGCTGAAATTTTGTACACTAGGTTTTTGAACAATTCTGAACAACTTTCATTAATAAAGTTTTCCGATAAAAAATGCCTGATATGATTTCTTTATTTTTTCCATTTATTTTGGTATCGCAGGTGGCTTTGCATTTGTAGGAGGCGAATGTTTTTTTGGCCATAAGTAGATCCTAATTTGTTCTATATTTTGGTAAAAGGTTCAAGTCGGAAAAAATCAAAAAGTTATAAAAGTGTTTCCATTTTAAATGGGTCACACTGTATAGCGTATTAACTGTATGTTTAGTTTATGTTAATTTCGCTAAAAACTGCTTTCAGAAATATTTAAATTTTGATATTTCTGAAATTGTATCCGGTTTTAGCTAATTAGTTTTCAGTTTTCACTGATTATTTCCACCACAGAGTACAGTAACTACACAGAGGCGAAAGCTTTGGCGGCACCTTTGAGTTTTGATGGATCGATTTCTGTTACCTTGTGTACCAATTGCATCTTCACTGAGAGTAATGTGTTGTTAATTTATTTATATTTTTTTTTATTTCTAAGCATACACTGAAAAAACAGTGTATTTCGAGTTGGATTGAAAAGTATTACCATTTGAATTCTTTATAATCAGAGCCTATTTTCAATTGAGTTGGGACACTATGTATTATAACGAAATTGCAGAAGAACCTGGCACTATTTTATCTATTAAGAGCGCCAGTGAGGCGAGAGTAGATGCCTCTTGACATCAACAAGACAGTGGGCAAGGTCTACTCCATGTCCAGGAGTCCGTACCCGCTCCTGGCCAGAGGTAGCAGACTTAACAGAAATAATAAAAAACTGTTGTACACTATGGTGCAGCATATCGGCCACGACAATGCACAAACTTAAAATTCTAGAACACAAGTTTATTCGCCTCATTTCAGACTCTGATGTGTATACCTCCCTCAGAGACCTCTATGCACGTTTCCACGACATAACCAGACGGGCTGTCCAGGAAATCTCCCAAAAATTTTACATTACCGAATTGAGGTATAGTCCGCTTATCAGCAACATAACCCAAATCAGACAGCATAATGCAATATTACTCAATCTGAAACATCCCCTATCATACCAGGCGTTGCCTATTTTCCTGCAACTTCCTTAGCAAAATCATCCCCTACCATAACCTCTATAAAACCTTATCCTATCATCTTTCCTAAACTTTATCTTTAATCCCCTCTTTTCTTTTCTATTTGTTCGTTTTTTGCTTCTGTTTTTTATCTTTTTTGTTCTTTTGTCATTTTATTCCTAAATTCCTTTTAGGCCGAAAAATTCTTGAAAATTATAACATTTTAAACGATACTCTTTTACTTTTTCATATCTTCCTGTAGGCAGGGAGACGACCAGGGAGACAGTTCTCGTACGGGTTTTTTCGTTTAGCTTTTTACCCGAGTCAACAGCCCAAATTTTGTAGGTGCTTTGCCAAGTGTTGTGTTATTTTTAATTAGCTTTAGGTTTCTACGTAGACAGCAATTCTTAATTTAATTTTTTAGTTACTAAGTTCGCCTAAGAGGAACAGAAGAGCTAATCTCCCCCAAAACATTACTCATTAAGCCGAACCAGACCTGATCCGTCCAACCCTGCATTCACCACGGCGATGCGCGCCGTGATTGGTTGGCTACGGACCAGGTTCCGGTAAGGCACATATTGTAAAACTTAATTCAAAAATAAATTTCTTTTCACTTTCACTTTCACACATATTTCGATACTTACAGCGAAGCAACGTTCAGCGCGGTTAGTACTTGGATGGGTGCAACCCCAATTGGGGAAACACAGCGACCTCGTCCCACTTTCTAGCAACTTGTATATCAGCGTATAGGTGGAAGTTATGTAATTTCAAGACGAGGATTACGTAGTGGATATCGGAGGGGATGTAAAGCAGTCGGTCCCTCGTCTATTAAACGTTAGGCAAGTAAAAGATCCCTACTTTTCGACAGAGAAGATGTTCCGCAAAATTTCCAGGTTGGGGGTAGCTCGTCTCCCGGTGTCGGTGATAGCCGTGGTAGCGGAAATAGGCCGAAGATAAATAAATAGATACAAAAAAGGGCGCCAGTTGCGTTCCCCCTTGACTGTGTGTGGTTGCTTTCACTCCCAGATGATTTCTATATATTTATAAGATGTTTGATAGATGAGAAAGGTAAAAGTTGTACTTACCGTGGATTGCTAACTGCTGTCTCTTCAAGATTGGCTTCTCTTTCGATGCACTTTAGCTTATATTTCTAACACTGTATTGGATCTTTACTTATAGATCTCTTAATAACTTTTATAGAATATCCCTCTTGAGCTTTCGCGATCCGGTGTTTTGAATTTCAGACTTGCGGAAGCAGGAGGCTCCCGTTATTCAGTGCCGACCTAATACACAAAAGCTCTCGAGGGGATAGACTTAGAGCTAAACATTCAATCAGCAAAATGCAACAGTTCAAATAATACCATTCATTGGTTTTACCCAAAACTAATACAGTTAATGTTTGTTTATGCAATATCCCATCTAAAGAAAATATAATATTTTGAAAGAATCGCTTCCCCAAACAGGGCAAGGACGACCGCCTCTTCTAGAGGACGTTTATCTTAACCACCATTGAGACCACCATATAATAGAGAGCGTGTGATAACAATAGATTTGGCATAAAAGTTTCCCACAACTTCTTAGAAGTGTAAGAAGGCACTTTAGTTTTTGAGACTGAACCACACTTGTGGTTAGCTTCATAGTTCCAATAGTGACTTTATCATTCACAAGAACTTAGTTCGATATATGAGTGACACGATTTCCCTGCCTCCTGTACGGCGACGTACTGGCCCCCATATAGGTTCAATATAGGGTATGTGACATGACCTCGCTTTCGAGTGACCTTTATGGCGGTTTTCTCTATAATTTTGCCATTTTTAAAGACCTACATTTGGTTTTGCTACCATCGCTTTCTACTGATTATCCAACGCTCTTACTCTAGTGACAAATCGCTGGATGAATCCAAATTTGTTTTATTCGAGAAACCGGCCTTGACCATTTTTGCTAATTTTTGCCTAATAATTGCATACAGACGCTCCACGCCTTTTCCACGTTTTTCGGTCTCGTCTTTCAGTACATCACCTCGCCAGAATTTTATTATCATATAATACACTTTTTCATGTCCAAAAATTATTTTACCCACTTTTGGCGTACCTTTGAAAAAAAACCGCTGCCCAAGGAATCACGACTTCCAAATTTTCTATCCAAGTCACTCACAACGAAAAAATTTTGTATGTGGAAATAATTGCTTATGGAACTTTAATTATATAATATTTGAAATCCTCTACCCCAAATACCTATAAAACGATATCCCACATCGGTAGTGGGGTGGGGGTGGTGATAGGGGGTGGTAGTGGGGGGTTGATGAAGTAAAACAATATTTTGAGGTTTCTGGTTCTTGTACACACACTAAATCACAATTTTTTTTTATCCCCTTTAATAATGGTGGGGGTGGTAATGGGGGTGGCTAATGCCAAAAATTTGTTTGATACCTTAGCTTCTCTTGTATATATTAAATACCAATTTTCTGGACTCTTAACCTGCTTGATTTAGCTATTTACCTCAAATTTACCCCAATTTACCCCCCCAACCCTTCCACGGAACGAGATGAAAATATAATCTAGTTCCAGATCCCGTTAAAGTACATATGTGTACCAAATTTCAAGTCAATATCTTAAACGGTTCCAGAGTAAACGTGCGCACAAAAAAGTTACAGACAGACCGACAGACAGAAATTTTTTAAATCTTCATGACATTCTAAGCTCATTTGAACAATAAAAATTTTTTAAAATTTTTTTGTCGTTATTATACTTCCACTGGATGTGAAAGTAATATAACATATTTTTCCCAATATTTTGTGCCTTTCGTCTCTGCAAACGAGTTTAAGTCTTTTTGTGCCAGTCTTCGGCGCTAATGCCTTAAATATGATTACTTATACTCTAAAGGTTTCTATTTATTTTTCAAACCCAGGTTGATTTTGGGAGGTTCTATAACAAGATCAGTTACCATATTATATTTTGATCTCATTCCGTTGAAGAGTTGGGGAGTAAATGGGGGTAAATAGATAAAGCAAGCAGGTAAGAGTCCATAAAATTGTGATCTATTGTATGTACGAGAAGTCAAGGTCTCAATGTTTTTTCTGGCTTCAGCCACCACACTGTCAAACCCATTACCACTCCCACCTCATTTTTAAAGGGAGTAAAAAAGTACAATTATGGTTTAGGTTTTGAAAAATAACCTAAGGCTTCAAAATTTGTCTTGACATCAGCCACCCCAACTAACTATCCTTACCACTCCAACCTCATTATTAAAGGGTGAAAAAATAAAATTGTGATTTAGTGTATGTCCAAGAACCAAAGGTCTCAAAATTTTTTTTGGCATTAATAGTACTTTAACCAACAAGTTTCGAAAACGAATCTTTTCACATGAGAGTGAGACAGTTTGGTAGAACGAGCAGTATTGTTTACAATTTAAGTAAACAGATCAACCATTTTTAATAAGCTTCTTTAAAAGTGATGTGGTTTGAAGATTTCAAAACTGATGTTTAGTTGTTAAATAAGTCGGTTGCTATGAACCTGAATAGACTAGCCCACTTCAAAAAATACAAATAAAAGGTGTCAATTCTGTTTCTGACAGGACTGTGTGAAAAGCATGACAGTACTTTGTATTTTGGATTTTTGTATACATCGTATAATATTTTAAACAACATAGTATTTTAAACAACAAGTTTCGAAAACGAATCTTTTCAAACGAGTGAGACAGTTTGGTGGAACGAGCCGAAGGCGACTTCCACAAGTCCAATGAATGTGAAAATATGTTTTCAAACGTGTTGCTTACAATATCTTTTCTACGACTGCAAGGAAAACAAACAATTTCATAAGTAAACAGATCAACCATTTTTAATAAACTTTTTTAATAGTGATGTAGTTTGAAGACTTTTAAACTGATGTTTAGATGTTAGATGAACCTGAATAGGCTAGCCTACTTCAAAAAATAAAAATATAAAAGATGTCAGTTTTGTTTTCGACAAGGCTGTGTGAAAAACATAACAGTACTGTGTTTTTTGGATTTTTGCACACATCGTGTGAAAAAAGACTGTTTCGAGACATAGTTATTGTGCGTTATTTGTCTTTTTCTAAGACACTCGTAGAAGAATATATTTCTACAATTAGTTATTTTTTATTTATCTCTTTTTATCATGATTGGAGAATGTTATTTAGGTATTAAGCAAAAAAATATGTAAGCTGTGATTTGCTTAATATCTAAATAATATTCTCTAACATATATTTTACATACAAAAATAATGAAAAAAATACAGTTTTTTTAACAGTGGTCGGAAAACATAATTTTTTAATCTTTCTATGTTATTACAAAATAATTATTGATTAATTAATAGCACTTATTTATACTTTTTAAATCTAATTTAAATCGGTAGACATGCAATTGCTGTCAAGATGAACACAGCTCGGTAAGCACCACTAGCTTGATATCTTCAAATAGATCTGTTATTATTTCATGGCTACTAGATTTTAAATGACAACACGCACAGTCGCATTGCGGAAAAAATTGATAGTGTCACACTTAACCCAGTTAATGTCTTCTGATGTCGTTATAGCACACAATTAATGTTCATATACTTATCACCACAGCCATCTTGTTTGCTCTCTATTGTTACCGCTGTTCCCCATTTTGGTACTAGTGTTACATGGCGTTTACAATATTTTTAAAAGTGTAATTATTTACACTTTAGGCAACATGCTATTTGGAAAACATGCTAGGATGGCAGACTACACGGAAATGTTCGGTTACGGCTATTAAGAATTAGGGAGTTATTTTTAGAAAATGCGCTGTTCTTTGAAAGTTAGGGCTTATTGCAAGTATGAAGTCAAGATTTCTCCCATTATCTTCCTGTAAAGGGATGCGAAAAATTAATTTCAATTTTTCGTTAATGAAGTTTTTAGTATTGTTAATGTTTTTTTATTTAGCTCCTTAACTGTGTTAACGAATTCTTTATCTTTGATTGATTGATTGATTTATTGATTTACCAGCGTGCGGTAGGCATTTCTGCAACTCCCAGGTTATACAGCTGGGCCTGCTACGTCCACGCTGGGTTGGACTAAGGTCATGCTTGTTGCCAGCAGCGAGAGCCACATGGCGCATAGTAAAGGAATGTGAGATGGGAGGTGTAGGTATTTGTGAGATGCGTTACCGCACTATGTCGTGAGGGAGTGTTTAAGCTCCCTTTTTGTTTGTATTTTTGGTTCTGGACTTCTGCCTATTCTGGGTCTTCTTGTGAGATATATTGCCGCGTTGTGTCGCTGCTGTTTGTGCTCCTATTTTTGTACTTCTGCTTCTACAAGTCTTCTTCTTCTTCTGAGACTTCTGATTCCTCCGTTTCTGATTCTGGTAGAGTATATATCTCTCCGATTTCTTTGTGGAATTCATTTTTCCCCTCGCTTTTCTATCCCAGTATGTTTGGTCCTTTCCCAGTTTGTTCATGATCCTCTCGATTGTTGTTTTCCACATGTAACATGGTCTCCCTATTTTTAGTTTGCTGCTGTTCAGTGTTAGTGCTTTCTTCAGTAGGTGTGTTGGTTCCCTTCTTTGGACGTGTCCCCAGTACTTCATTGCGTACATTTCTACCCTTTTTTTGATTGTCTTCCCTTCTAGTAGTGTTGATGTTTTATGTCGCTGTTTTTGTCCTGTTGTTTTTTTGAGTAATTGGATGATGTCTCTTTCAGCTCTTCTCAAACTTCTGTTGGCTTTTGTTGTTACCGCGTTTTTAACTTCATATTCCATCGTTGGCAGAATGATGGCTATGTACAGATGTTTGGTCAGGCCCCATGACAGTTTGTTTTTCTCAATGAACGGTATAATTGCTCTTGTGACTCTGTATGCTGTTTTTATTCTCTCCTTTACTGGTTCTCTCCTTTTCAGTTGGTTCGTCAGATATGTTCCTAGGTATTTCAGTTTGTTCGTTGTTCTTAGGGAGTAGTCACCTATTCTGTATTCTTCTCCACTGATCCGACTCTATTTTTGATGGGTCTCGCTCCATTATTAGACTTTTCTTGAAATTTATTTTCAGCCCAGATGTGTCCAGATGCGGTTTCATGTTTTCTCGGAAGTTGAGAATTTGTTGCTCGATTAGGTCATCGGCGTACGCTAGTACGATTGGGGATCTCAGTGTCTCCGTGTCTTCATTAAAATTTGGTGTTTCCCTTATTGTGTTTTGTATCACTTGGTCTAGGACCGAGGTGAATAGTCGGGGATAGGGGGATTCTTGTTTGACTCCTCTGTTCTTTTGTCTGGTTTCCGTCATTTGTCCCAACCATTGTATGGCAGTTATTCCATGAAGGCAGGCCTTTATTATCTTATTTATTAGATAGTACGGTACTCCTTTGCTATACAGGGTGTTGACTATGGCTTCGTGACTGATGGTATCGAATGCCTTTTGGAGATCTATAGCGGCTTTGTGCAGTTTTGTCCTTTCTCTCCATTTTTCTTCCAGTATTCTTCTGGTGGTGTACATGTGGTCGTCCGTTGATCTGCCTTTGATGAATGCTGTCTGGTAGTCTGGCGGTCAATGTACTTCTCTAGTTGCTCGAGCAGGAATTGTGCGTAGTATTTGTATCCTATGCTGTAGAGTGTTATTCTTCTGTAGTCTTCTATGGTCTATGGCGAGTTGGTTTTTGGAATTGTATAGTCTTGGTCCATTCCGTAGGCAGAGGTGTGTTTTCTGTCCATACTCTGGTGATGATTTCTAGGGTTTGCTCCTTTAGCTTTTCCGTGCCGTAATGTATTAACTCGTTGTTTATTTTATCTACTCCAGGTGCGGAGTTTCTTTTAGCTCTGGCTATTATTTCTAGCAGTTGCAGTGGCGGCTGGTGAAATTTCAATATTTTTTTTCTCGTCTGTGGCGCATGGGACCCATACGAAACTTGGGAAATAACATCTAGAGAAGCACTTCTCTAATGACCCCTAAAAAATTTTGAAAAAGCAGTTTGCGAAAAAATTTTTGAAAATTCGCTAGCCTCCCCTGGGTCTAGGGACTCCTGTTTACTTTTATTTTTTTTTGTCATATGCATTTGACTTTTCATAAAAATGCATCGACAGATTTTGGAGTTTGTGAAAATATTTTCATTACTAACTGAGATACAACGAATTGAAATATTGTAATTTGTTAAATTGTAAATTACAAAATTTCAGTTCATTGTATTTCAGTTAGTAATGAAAATATTTTCACAAACTCTAAAATCTGTCGATGCATTTTTATGAAAAGTCAAATGCATATGACAAAAAAAAATAAAAGTAAACAGGGGTCCCTAGACCCAGGGGAGGCTAGCAAATTTTCAAAAATTTTTTCGCAAACTGCTTTTTCAAAATTTTTTAGGGGTCATTAGAGAAGTGCTTCTCTAGATGTTATTTCCCAAATTTCGTATGGGTCCCATGCGCCACAGACGAGAAAAAAAATATTGAAATTTCACCAGCCGCCGCTGAGCAGTTGGTCTTTTGATTGTGGCTTGTCCAAGGACCAGTGGTTTGTTTCTTTTATTAGTTTTGTTCGTTCTTTTGTTGCTTCCTCTTCTTCCTCCAGCTTCTTGGTCCAATGTTGCATTGGTATGTATCTTCTCCTGTGGGTACTGTTGTTTCTTCTATATTTTTTCAGATATCTGAAGGTTTGGTTTAGTCGTTGTCCTGTTGGAAGTATTTCTATGTTTTCGAAGAATGATCTGCATTTTTCCTCGTCGTGGTTTCTCTCCCTTTTTTCCTTAAATGCTTCTTTTAGTTTTTCGTTTATATCCCCCGTCGGCTGTTGTTCGCCTGTGGCCTTCATCTTTTTTATCTGTTCGTACTTGTTATTTTTTTCCTTTCTTGTCGGTCTCATAGGTGATCTGTCCCTTTTTAGCGTTTTTCTTGCTGCAGTTTTTATTTTTGCGCCCATTGATGTCCAGTCTAATTCTTCTCCTGTCAGTTGGTTTTCTATTTCTTCACCGTGTTTCTTCTGAAAGTCTTCATGCTGTAGTAGAGAAATATTCCAGGTATTGTGTGGTGTCTTGTTGTTTTCTTGACTTATTTTTCCTTCTTTTATTTCCAATTTTCCGTATAGGATTTTGTGGTCTGTATTGACTTCTGCTGCCCTTTTTGCTTTAACGTTCTTGATCCTTTCTCTTATCTCTCTGCTTACCAGGATATAATCTACTTGTGAGATTGAGCTTCCATTACTCCAGGTTGTCAATGCAGGTTTGGCTTTTTGGCCCATGTGTTTCTTATTGTTAGGTCAAACATGTATGCTAGATTTTTCAGCGCGTTTTCGTTTTCATTTGACCATGTGTGGAGTAGAGTTGTTCCTATGAGGCTTTTATTCTCCTCCGTCTGATCGTCTTTTCCTATATGTGCGTTGAAGTCTCCTAATATTATGATGGGCATTTTTCTTTTTTTGTTTCTTCTGGTTTCTTGAATTAGCTACCTGAATACCCTTCCTGCTCTCTTGTCTGAGGGTACGTGGACTCCTATCATGCAGATGTTGTCCTTTCCATTTTGTATGATTGCCGTGACTATGTTTTCGTTTATATTTTCCGTCCTTTTTTCGATGAGGCTCCCTCGTCTGGTTACCCATGCAACTCCTCTGCTGGTCTTTTCTTACCCCCCCCCCCCCGCTTAGTTGCCATTTGTAATTTTGTGTAACTGCCGTTCCGTCTATCATGTGTGTTTCTTATATACATGCGACGTCGATGTTTTCTGCTTGCAGGCCACGTCGATTTTTTCCCTGTTAGCTTTCTGTATGCATCCTCTGACGCTCCATGTTGCCAGAGTTATCCAATCAGCTGGTGCTTCCTGACTGTGTCCCTCTTCCGTTCTTTGCGACATTTGGTACCTGTTGATTTTCATCGTTTCCTCCCATTCTGGGCGGGGCGTTATTGCTATGCTTGGGGGGTTTGTTTCTTCTAATCGTTCTAGATCGTTTCTTTTCTGCATAGTGATTACGCTGTCGTAGTGATTTCTGTTGTTTCCCTGCTTCCTGTACACAATCTCAATTGGCATGTTGTCATCTTCTTGTTGGTTGTTGGGGTGAAAAGTTATGATTTCACTCTCCTCTTGGTGTATTATTATTGCCCTCCTCTTCAAGTTTGCTGTTGCTGCTATCGTCTCCTGCCCACCCCAGAAACCCTCTTTTCTCAGGTCTCCGATGAACGCCTCTATCTTTTCCATGTTGATTGTAACGGGGTTCCAGTTCGTTGATGGATGCTAGCATGAACGGGGTGAAATAATCTATGTTGTTTTGTATATAGTTCGTTACTTGTTTCCGTAGATTTTTCATGGCGTTGGTGTGTGCCGGGGTTGTTATGTTTTTTCCTTCTAACTGATGACTTATTGCTCCATATAGACACTTCCCGTCGCCGTCGATTTTTTGCACCAGTAATTGATGTGTTATCGTTCTTACGTTCTGTAGTGGATACACTGCTTTTGTGTTTTCTGGAGAGTTGTTATTTCTTTTGCTTATTCTTACGGACCTAAACTTTTTAATAAAATAAAATTCCTTAGCCTTACCAGAGTCATACCAGACGTGAAGTGTAGACAGTCAGTATGTTTTTAAAGTATGCATGATAATTTTCTAGTTTTATTGGCTCTGAAACCAAGCCAATGGGCAACAATTTTATCTAAAATTTTTGTTATTTTTAAATTAGTTTAATTTGGTGCGATGTACTGTTACTTTGATGGTACGCCTCTGGTTTAGTCATATATGTATTTGCTGTAAGAGAAATTGTTTATTGACTTATTTCTAATTTATTACCCGACCGGTTTATGAAATTCTTTAAGTTGTGTACAAGTACCTAGGATGTAACTAGTTTAGAGTTATAAGTGGTAATTGGGAACTTAGCTTGTGATTTATGGCTTCCTTTATGGTCCCTTCGTCGAGTACTCGATCTTTGTCAGCTTTTTTCACTGCACAACACTGAAAGATTTAATCACCGTATTAATTAATTATTGGCACTTATCACTTGATTGTTGTTATGTTAACACCACCATCGTATGCAGAATTTTCCATTCAATAACTAGAGTAATTTTGACCTATTTAGGCCAGCTTATTACCGTTTTTTTTCCGATTTACTGGGCCGTTTGTAAAAGAGCGTCTATTCCCCGTAAGGTCTCTAGACGGACTCCCCTGTGTTAACGAATTCTTTCTCTTTTAAAAAAATATTAAAATTTCCTCGACACTAACTATTAACTAACTGTATCGAATGCTTTCACTAAATCCACTAAAACTCCTAGTGAGAGCTGAGCATTGTCAATATCATTACTGATTTCAAAGGTTGTAGATTGTAGATTGTTTAAAGGGTCGCTTGGCCCTGAGTTGGCCTTTCTTCACTTCTACCTAAAAGGTCTTTTGTGAATTACCCTACAACTAGTAGTTGCCCAGGATTCCAAGAATTTTTGCAAAGCTTGTGATTTTCCTGGGAACTAATTTCCCTGTGTCTTCAGGCGTCCGCCTGTTCTAGGTACTTTAATCTAATGCGAATTAGTACCTTGCATTCACAAAGTATATGTTCTGTAGTCTCAATTGCAGCTTCACAGTATCTGCATTTGTCATCTTCTGCCATGGCCAATATGCCCATGTTCTTGAGATAATATCTTAAGGGGCAATGGCTAGTTAGAAGGCCTATAATCAGCTTTAGGTCGGACTTTTTAAGTTCGAGAAGCCTTGTGACGTTATTTGTTGAATAGGTTATAAACCTTTTCACTTGTTTTTGGGCTGGAGTATTCCTCTAGTAGGACTTCTTTTGTTCCTGTTCCCATTTTTGGACCTTCTCCGTTTTGTGTCCCTTAGATAAGCCACAGAACGGTTCTGATCCAAAAAATGGAGCTTCAGCTCCTTCTCTTGAGGGGCTGTCAGATAATTCGTTGCCTTCTATTCCCTCATGCCCTGGCACCCACATCAAGGTAACCTTGTTGTTTTTTTTATCATTTGTTTCAGAGATTGTCTGCATTCCCAGGCAATTTTGGACTCGAAGGTATAGGACCTGAGAGCCTTTAGTGCTGCCTGGCTACCTAAAAGTATATAGATCGTCTGCCCTTCGAGCGTCTCTATTTAGGCATTCCTAGGCATATTGATTTACAGCATAGGTTTCTGCCTGGAAGATGGTTGGGGATGTTACCAAGGGCTTTAGATAATCTTCATTTAGGCCCCGCTACGCCCACACCAACCCCTTCATCCATCTGGGATCCATCTGTGTACCAGATGTGTGACTCTTTCTCCAACCGCAGTACTTCGGACCTGCTCGCCTGATGGCTTTCAATCAGCACATCAAACGGGCAGTCAAAGTCATGCTTGATTGGCATTGAGTCAGGGGGTTTGGTCATGGATTCAAATTGGATTAACTCCAGAATCGTTAAGTGACTGACCAGGTCGCCTGGTCTGAATTTAAATGCCTGATGCAGCCCTAGGGCACTAAGTGCTGCCTCCTTCCTTACATGCAAGTGCAGAGGAAGTAAGTCCAGCATTGCCACCGTAGCTGCTGTGGGACAGGAACGCATTGCTCCTGTAGTCCCTAAACAGACAAGGCGTTGCAGTTTTTTCAACTTTCCTTGTCCTTTTAGAGTTTAAGTCTGCTATTGTAGTATTCTTTGATCTGAGTGGGTGGGGTTGGCCGAATGCTATTGGATTGGCCGATATAGTTATAAATATTATTATTTTTTAAATGAGCGTATTCTGATTTTTATCATTTTCTAAAAATATTCGCCAAGTTTGGTGACTGCTGCCCAGGTGAACGTGAGATAGTAAGCAAAGTGGTATGTCTTGAAGCACTAGTGGACAATAATTCTGGCAAGACGTTATGAATATGAAGACGTTATTTTATATTTTTTACATTCTTTTCTGAGCTTCATATTTATTGTGATTCTTGTTGGAAATAAAGCTACTTTTGCTATCGATGTGAATCCTAATAGTCTCAGTTCCCATGGCACAAAAAGTTACCCCATCGAAGACGTCAAATTTAAAAGGTGGAAATGGTTGGAAACATATGAAAAACATGTTATGACCACCAGACTAGTAAAAAATTTGTTAATTGCTAATTTTAATGAATTTTTGAAATTAGCTAAAAAATGAATTTACTTTTCAAAATGCCTGCTTGAAAACACAATTTATGGTAAATAATGTATCATTTTAAAAAAAAATGTATCTGGCTGACAATTTTTCTTAATTAACATTTGACAGACCTTTTTTATATAAATTATTATTTTTAATAAAAGTGCATTTCATAATACCTTTTTGTTTTTTTTTTTTAAATTAAGTTTGAGATCTCCTCTATCTATTAAAACTTGTCTGGCTGCAAATGTTTGTTAAAACTACTTTTTTTTATCGTAATTAATGATTTTAATAAAAGTACTTTTCACAACACCTGCTTTTTTTTAAATGAAGTTTGAGATCCCTTTTATGTGCATTAAAATTAGTTATCATCGAAAAATAGTATATTAAGTATCAAGAACGGTAAAGGACGTTTACCGGTCGACGGCAATGTTTGGAGGCTTCGCTATCACTCAGCGGTCCCAATTTTGACGGAGACCGGTACAATCCTTAACCTTTGCGATGCTTATAGTGTTTTTTTGCACGATCGTTTTAAATTACACTTCAAATAAAATAACTTAAATTCTATTAAATAAACCATAACCATAAACCAAAAATTTTACACAGCTCCATACGAAGTGGTCAAGGAGATTTAAATCCGGAGAACGAGGACGCCAAGCTACAGAGCCACCTCGTCCTATATAAGCAGCATTTTAATATACTCTAACGTTCAAACTAAAATGTGTTGGTGCTCCATCGTGTATAAAATACATGTTATATATAAAATAGCATTCCACATCGTCGAACAAATTATCTAAAATATTTTTCAGGAAATCTAGATAATTTTACCGTTTAAATGAAATGGCATAGGGTCCTAGCAAATGGCCACCAAGTATTTCCACCCAAACATTGATGGAAAATCTATCTTGGTGCCCCGATTCAAAAATTTGATATGATTTTCGTCAGCCCATACGTGAGAATTGTGAAAATTGATTATTCCGTTCCTAGTCTAACCGGCTTCATCGGTGAAAAGTATTATAGTTATAAAATTAGTGCCAGTTTCGCCTCAACCATTAACAAAATTCCATCCTCGACTGTGGTAAAGATAAAGCAGTTGTTCACGAAGAACTTCCCAAACACAGCTTTTCGGTATGCCCTCTTGCGTAGCAATTCTCCTGTTGCTAGTTCCTGTATTAGCTGCTACTAATTCCAGGTCCCTTTCCTCAACTTCTACGGTGCGAGTGGTGCGATGTCTCCCAGACTCACTTGAATTATTTTTCGTGAAGTCTGATATATAAACTGACGAAGGTTTTGTCACAGGGAATCTGTCTACCATCATTGATGATTATTCATAATGATATTTCTAACTGGTTGAAACAAGCCTACTTTCATTTTTTGAAGGAGCAACTGATCAATTGCCCTTGTCACATCGAACTTTTCAATCGGGTTTTAAAGGAAACGATACATTCTACTACATAAAGAGTACACGTTCTTTAATAATTCGTCTAGAAATTCATATTTAAAGTCAAAAATAAAAAAAATATAAAAAAAAATTATGGGCATTTTAATCAGGAGCCCGCCCATTTCGTACGCCCCTGGTCGTTGCCCTCCGTTTTCATCAGCACCAAAGATTTCTCATGATGAAATTACCACATACGCGACATTTTATCCCTCTAGTAGTAGTAGTTTTTAAAATAATTAAGAAAAACCATATCTTTGTACCATATTCGGAGGAGCTTAGCTCCGTTAGGAAGCATATTCGGACTCATTGGTATGAACTTTTCTTCATATTTTTGGATGAAGAACCACGCACCGAAATATTCGAACGTTATTTTCGTGTGATATGTCGATTTCCTAATTTACTTGGATTTTGTATGAAAAGCTTAGTCTTCCGATATATAAACAAACAAAATAATAACGGAGTGGAACAGTTTGATTACGAAAAGTGCGCTGTATGAATTAACTTAAAATATACATATACGGCATAATTATATATTAGAAATAGCGTAAAGTGCTGTTACTCATTATGGAAATCGAGCCGACGACTTCCTACATTTAGTGGGCGAAAATGAAGATATAGTTTTACTAATTGAAAACGGCATTAATCTAAAACACCTAGTTTATTATATGTTGACTAATTTGTGACAGTGCATGTTTTATCACTTCCAAGTTGCTAAACAACCTATCAATTGTAGTTAATCGTGTAATTTATGTTTTGTATAGGGAGAAATATTATAATTTATTCAATAATTCACTGACTTAACTGTAATTACTATGAATACAATAAATTATTCATTATTATTAACTATACGGCTTTAGCAGCAAAGCTGCGCTTCGAAAGGGTTTTGCATTAGAAATTATAAATGTGGTATTTTCCCATTTTTGTTTTAATTTTAAAATCAAATAGTGGATAAAAATTTTCAGTGTTTATTGTAATTAAGTTGTCTGAATATATATATCTGGTTTATTTATCTTATGCATAATTTGTTTTAGTTTGGTTAGAGAACTGTTGTAATTCGTGAGCTGTATTTATTTTGCATTTTATCTGGAGTTTACTGTAGTGAACTACAGATAAAATTAAGAAAAAACACGAGAT
Source organism: Rutpela maculata (assembly GCA_936432065.2). Taxonomy (NCBI): domain Eukaryota; kingdom Metazoa; phylum Arthropoda; class Insecta; order Coleoptera; family Cerambycidae; genus Rutpela; species Rutpela maculata. Next base: position 26,717,351 of record OW386293.2, read on the forward strand.
TTACACAAAATACAGTATTTCAGGCTGAAATGGTGGGCAATGTAAATAATAAGGTATCAGTCGATTCCCATTTTTTCTGATAGCTGACCGAGGTTAAGGCACACTGTCTTTATGGCCCTAGGAGGTCAGAATAAAGTAACCGTGACGTAAGCACCAGGACACGAGGGAAATGAACTGGCCAGGGAACTCACGTCTAAGGCCCTACAATAAATCTATGGAATTGTGGAAGAGTTTTCCATGACAGAGACAGGCTAAAGAGTTCATTAAAGAACGATCAGTCAAAATGGAAGACCTACTACGCCAACAGAAAGGCCATTAGAATAATAGTGCGTCATCTAACTGGATGCTGTAGACTTAATAGACATATGAATTTAATGGGCCTGGCAGAGGACGCAACATGCAGATTCTGTCAAGAAAAAGAGGAAACCTTATCTATGTCCTATGCTGACAGCCTCCTACATCGCCTCAATGACTCTGACTTCTTCACAATAGGTTACGCAGATGGCATTACCATCTTGCTAAACAGAAACTTTGAGGACCCGCCATGCGAACTTATGCAAACAGCCCTCAAGGTGGTCGATATTTGGTGCACAGAACACTCCCTCTCGGTTAACCTCCAAATAACTGATATTAATATTCACCATGAAAAGGAATCTACCAAATATGAAAACGAACAAATTATCGGGCGCTCGACTCCACTTAGCGAGTCACGTCAAGTACCTAAATAGGAAGAGACATAAGGAAGTTAAGATAAACATGTGCGGTCTTGTGGCAGTGTTGTAGGGCAGTCGGTAGATCCTGGGGTTTCTCACCCAGGATCTCCCTTTGGCTGTACACTGCTGTGATAAGACCCATACTTTGTTACGCAGTCATATTCTGGTGGCCCAGCATAAGGAAAAAAAGAGCACCGTCCCAACTGGAGCATGTTCAAAGACTGGCATGCCTCTGCGTTACTGGTGCGATGAAAACGACGCCTACAGCTTCAATGGAGACCATACTCTGCACACCCACTTCCCCTCCCCCCTCTAAATCTATGCATAGAGGAGGTGGCGTTGAGGACTGTTCTGAGATTGTAATCTGTAGGCCAATGGTATATTAAGGGCAGGGCTACAAGACCGTATCCTGGAAGAGGCTACAAAACAAATTCCTCTGGAATGGGGACCGACCATATCCCCCCTATATATGACTTTAACAAGAACTTTAAGGTAAGTTTGAACGTGTCCGGTAATGACGAGCCGGACATATCAATCTACACCGATGGTTCAAAAATAGACTGTGGATAAGGAGCTGGGGTCTACTCAGAAAACCTAGATCTACACTCGATAATATCGCTAGGTACACATGCTACTATTTTCCAGGCGGAACTAGTAGGGATCCTGCAAGCGGTAATAGAAAGCATGAATGTAAACGTCAGTGGTAAAATGATGCGCATATCAATGGACAGCAGAGCAGCCCTGCTTATCCTTAATAACTGTAGGACAGGCTTTGGGCTGGTTCTGCAAATTAGAAAGACTCTAGATGTGCTCGCAGAAAACAATAGTGTCTAGCTTCGTTGGTTGAAAGGACACGATGGAATTCAGGATAACGCAAAACCGGACGCTGTATCCCGCAAGGGATCTCAGAGCGTCCTGCATGGTCCGGAACCTGCAATAGCGCTCTCAGATTCAATTCACAGTTCCCTGCTAAATAATTATACACTCAAACGCCACGCGGACTGCTGGAGTGGTCTAAACAGATGCAGACATAGCAGAATGGCTTTGCCCACACCCAGTTGTAAGCTAGGCAAACACTGTCTTCAGATGTCCAGGAGTAATCTGCGCATCTATGTAGGATTACTAACAGGACACTGCAGACTAAACAAACACCTTCATACGCTGGGCGTTATAGACAACCCCAACTGTAGATGGTGTAATCTGGATGACGAGACTACAGAGCATGTGCTGTATCACTGCCCTGCTCTAGGTGGCGTATCGTCTAGCCTTCTCCTCAAACACATCACAAGTGTTGGTTGACTTGAGGAATGAGAGGCTCGGTGGACATAGACATTAGGGGGCAGCACAATGGATCCGCCTATGAGGCCTGAGTGCACGTGAGCGCAAGCTCACCTCCCCCCCCCCCCCCCTCTACCAAACAATCCAGAATCCAGCCCTTATCAAGGCTGCGGAGTCTGTTACAAAGGATAAATCTGGATAAGAAACTCTAAGGTAAACTGGAACAGGAGTTCCACAATGGATCCACGGGGTGTCGCTGTGGTCAAAACCAATCAGCCAATCCAACCCTTCTATCTAATGCAATGTAACCTATGAGTTGTTTTGTACCTGATTGTGGAAATGCATATATCCTAAAGAACAATACGCCCATTGATCTACGAAAGGCAGTAGGTGTGTTTCAAATTGTCGATTTAGCCAGTTTTTTTCCAAGGCGCCCCTAGAAAGTCATTTCTTGCTACAAATTGTATCAATGGATTTCTCTTTTTGTGTTCATATATGGTCTCCAAAGCCGATCATCATTAATAATTGAATTTTACACTAAGGCGATGTTTCGAATTATTTAAATCTTCCTCCCGTGAATTGGGAGGAATGGAGGAAGGAATTGGTCACTATCTCTCAGACTTGAAGAAGATTTGAAAATAAACCGAAACGTCGGCTTACTGTAAAATTTCAAATTGTTTATTAATTATAGTAATCCCTGCGAAAATGCCAGTATCAATTTTATTCTATTAACAGACTTTTAAATTTTAAAAAGGAGAGGGTTTACAACTCGAACCTAATATTTTTAAGTTTGTTGAATCAATATTCTGGATTTACTTAATTGATTATTATGAATTATATCTCAAACTGATATGGCTAGGCGGTGGTCCCAAAATAGTTTTATTAAGCTACGTCAAGTGTGCAATGAGCAAAAATTGGAATCAAGTTCTTTTTTTTACTCTTATTACCTAATATTGACACTGATGTCTGTGTAAAAATGAGCACATGTATTCAAATGTATTCTTAACCAACTTCAATATTGATATTAGGTAATAAGGTTTAATTAACGATGGTAAAATTGTATTTCATATTGTTTAGCAACCTTTTTTGAAGTTGATAGTTCAATATTTGATACCAATTTTTAGTTCCCTCGCTAACCGAAGGGGAAGTATTGTAATCAGGAAAAGTCATCCTTCGTGATTTATCAGGACTTTCACGTTTCAGAGTACGTAGATTACGAAAATTAAAACTATTTAATGCCATCAGTCTATTTGTCAGTCTTTCGGTCTTGTGTCTGCCTATTGGCGCTATATCTTATTTTTTTTTTTGGGGGGGGGGGATCTCATGACGCCTGCCGCTTAGGATCTATCACGGCGGGCAGTGGAGAACTTAAACCCAATCTAACCAACCTGAAATCGCTCCCATTCTTCAGTCTATGTCACCTTGACACCGTCGCGAGACATCTTCTTCGGGGTGTAGGGCCTGTCTAGTTTCCTTCTTAATCAATTCCTTGATGTAGTCTCTCGTCACTCTCTCTATCCCTCATGACGTCTTCGATCAGAGTCTGTATTACTACCCATTTCTGTTTGTCTTCTATCATCTGAGGGACTAAATTTTCCGTGCCCAGTGCGGTCTCGATTTGCAGTTCTGCTTATCTTCTTCGTGTTGCCCATCTTGGATAATGAAACAACGTGTGCTCGGCGGTGTCTCTTTCCCCTCAATAAATACATTCATCGTCATCAGTTTTCTGTATTCTTTCCGTGTACTGACGGAAGGATCCATGTCCAGTAAAGAATTGGATCATATGGTAATTTATTTCCCAAATGAGGCACTCCAGCCACGGTTTCAGGCGGGGCAGCAATCTTTTCATCCATTGGGCAACAACCGTCTCCCCTTCCCATAAGCTTTGCCATTTGGCTACTGTTCTTTCCCGGGCAGCTTTTCTTCGTCCTACTACGTGGCCGTCACCTATTTCGTGAACATAATTCCTTTCTTCCATCATGAGTTCAGTTGGTGGAATTCCAGTTAAACACTTGGAGGGCCTTTGTTGAGGCTGAATTGGTGCTATATCTACAAAACCACTTGACAGAGAAGAATAATATTTGGCAGCTGGTTGACTCTGCTACGAAGGAAGAATTGGGATATACATCCGTAAAAAAATATACAGGAAGGACCTCATAAAAAATATAATTAAGGAAAAAAATCTGTAAAAGTATTTACGCAGAACTTTCCTCTCTATTTAGCACCTTTCATTTATTTATTCTATTTTCTATAGGAGACTACACTGATTTTTTTTTTAATAATAGTTTATTAGATTTTTCCTGGCAATAGTGACAACTACGTTCCAAATATTTCCTCTGCCGTTTTTTAAATTAGTCATTTTTTAGAATGACCACCCCGTACACTTCACTAAAAGTATGTCAAGTTTCATCCTCGGTAATTGGATCAACTACAGTTCGAATACTATTTCCACCACAATCATTTGTTATAGTGACCACCCTGTATATTTCTTATATTTTTCTTCCCTGAGAGTTGTGTTAAATGCATGTTAAATATTATCAGTCATATTTTTTTAGGGTGCCGACCCTGTACAATTTTTTATTACTTCTCTTCGATAGTTATGTTAACTGAATGCTAAATATTACTGCTCTCCCTGTATATTTTTCATGCCCCAAAAATTTAATTAATAGGGAAATGTGATGGAGCACCGTAATATTTCGCATGTAGTTCACACAACTCCAAAAGAAGAAAAATATGACGGGGAACGATAATATTTGTCTTCAGTTAACACAACTGTCAAGGAAGAAATATATGGAAAATATACAGGGTGATCACCTTAAGAAACAATGAAAAATGTGACTGAGGACGATAAATTTCGCTTTCAATTAGCACAAATGCCAAGGAAGAGAAATATGAAAAATATACAGGGTGGTCACCCTAAAAAAAATATTACAAAATTTGACGAGGGTCAACAGTATTTCGCATGTAGTTAACACAACTGTCGAAGAAAAATATAAACATGCACATCATGGACACCCTAAGAAAAATAATTTAAAAATATATTAGATGATAATATTTCGCATGTAGTTAATGTGACAGTTCCTTACATCTGGCCGACAGAGCATTTGCTCTGTTAATTACATATGTGGACCATCACCTCAAGGTCTTCGGAAGCGTATAAGGTAGTGGCTACCTCAGATAAGTTCATAGATAGGGTAGCCACAGAACATCTTTTCATTTTTCCCAACACCCTTAAATTGGTGACCCTGACGTAATCGTCGACATACTCCTCACCTGTACCCATTCCTACAGAGACACACGCACATGCACGAGTCGAGTTTCTGGTGTCCTTCTCGGATTGTATATGAGTAGAGTCCTACGTTCGTTCCTGTCAACCCAATCCCACATACTACCAACTTGATCCCGATAGGCTAGGGGAATGATGTGGCGGTCCCTTACATCTCGCCGACAGAGCATTTGCTCTTTTAATTACATATGTGGACCATCACCTTAAGTTTCTCGGAAGCGTATAAGGCAGTAGTTACCCCAGTTTTACTGATGAGTTCATAGGGTAGCCACGGAACGAAACGCAAACATATTTTCACCTTTCCGAACACCCTTAACGTTAACACAACCAAAATATACAGGGTGGTCACAAAAAATAATTGTAGTGGAAATAATGTTTGGATTGTAGTTGACACAATTACCGAGGATGAAATCTGACACACTCTTAGTGAAAAATATACACTCTAAAAAATGACTAATTGAGACACAACAGAATAATAATAATATTTGGGATGCAGTTGTCACTATTGTCGTGGAGGAAACCCGATATACTATTAGTAAAAAAAATATGTAGGGTCATCCTACAGTAAAGAAAGGGAAGTTTTACCTAAATACTTTAGATTTTACTACAGATTTTTTAAAGTAGAGCATCTTGGGCAGAATTCTAATTAAATAAATGAGTTTTAATTTCTTATTATATTATTTAAATTTCAGAATTTATAGCATTGACAAGAGGACAACTGCACCAATATATTGTGCATAAATATATATATTGTGCATAAATACAAGGACATAGAGATGAAAAGTCAATCTATTCTGTGTTTGGTATCTATTTTAATAAAATTGCCCTTATTTCAATTAACCCGAAGTACATCTGAGCTACAACTGTCTCTGCAACTCAGCTATTAATTACTCAATTTTCTGCCCGATTACTAAATTTACCTAGGTAATGTTCTCTGGATTGAGCTGAGCAAATTGTTCATTATTACCATATGCATAATACAATCTAATTAGAACTATGTTATACGTTTCGGATACTCGCTTATTACTAAAGGTACCTTACTATTTACCATAGATTATAGCTCCATCTAGTAAATGATCTCGGATTTTGTTGATTAATTTATGTTGAAAAACTATTAATTCTACATAAATAAAGAAGTTTTCATATTAGTCCTTTTGTCTCAAATTGATTTCTCTTTTCAGTTCAAACGGTGGCGGCATTCGTCCCCTACAAATTCGCATTCTATAGAAGCGTTTCTTATATGCAATTACTAATAAATTATATAATAAAAACAAAATATTACAATCTGTCTGCATTAAAACCTCTAGTTATTGTGCTATTATATGAACTGACGGAGTTATTTTCACATGTACACATCATCAACTTGACCTTAATATCCCGCAATATTTTTATTTGTGATATGATCTACCTACCATTAAAAAAAAATACAAGATTCTTTATCCTAACGTTACCTAAACATAATTTTAAATCGTTAGCTCCAATTATTTAATTTTAACCGATTTACCACAATATTTTATTTATACTTTGGATATGAAAATGTTATTACACAACGTAAATTCCATAATAGGTGTTCTATTATTCCAATAAGACATTTAATAGAGTCAACCCACATATTTATTCTCTATTACAAGATTGATTAGTTTTGTTACACAATCTCCTCATATGATTTCATCATTGTTCTTACCTGTCTTTCATTAAAATTTCTATAGAGCTATTTGTCGACCAAAAGTGACTGTATCAATAGATTTCCAAATTAATAAGCTGAATTAAAATAGTAATCAGATGCTATAAACATTTTTTTGTTGTTTAAACACCCACTAATTGACTTCGGATCAAAACTTGTATCTACTCCACGGCCTCTTCAAAGTGATTCTTCGATTAAGAACGACAAAGGAAAACTTGATTTACTGGTTTAATAACTAACGAGATGTAAAATAAAAGTATTTATTTATTTCTCAGAAGAGCATATATTATAAAGGTTTCTACTTGATCTTCTTCCGAACCAACGACATGGGCACTTGCAGATTCGACAGACTTTTAGTAACCTGAAATTATTTCTTGGTTTTAAAATAAAAGCTTCAGCGTGACTTTGCCCCTACGTAAACCCACCGCCACCTGTAAACTCGACACGTACTTGATCATTAATGGGCTCATTTAGTGATATTTACTTTATAATTTATTTTTGCATTTTCCGTAAGTATTTAACCCTTTAAAACTATAGTGAAAAAATGAGACCGCCAGCGTTAATATTAATCTTAACATTTGATTTCGTATTCGTAATATATTTGAAACTGCCGACGGCGTGGAGCGAGCATTTGTAATGTCACACCACTCCACCGGTTCGATGAGTTATGAGATTCTATTCAGTTTAAGAGCTTTCGTTGTACACTGTGCGGATGTGGTGTTATTTTACATTATTTAACTTATATGAATCTGTTATTTTTTACAGATAAAAATATATGTCCTCTAGAAAATGGATACGTTAAGGCTGATTCCAACATCTTGCCGTGTGTAGACATTTTTATGGTCATGAAATATTTTAATAATAATAAAGATTACATAAGTGCTGAAATGAGGAGTGTCAAATTACAGAGTTAGGTTAACTAGATACATATCTACTTTAATAAAGTATACCAAATTTATCTGACTTTTAGGTCAGCCTGACAAAATTACTGCGATAACGACGCTGTTGGTTATATACAAATAAAAGGTATTTTAATACATGTAAATTTACATATCATCTTCAATTACTGTACCGATTCAATGTCAAAATAGTATATTGTGTATCTAGGTGTGAAAGCGATACATTCCCGGACGACGATGCAGTTGTTATAAACAAGCATCGAAGTCTGGGAATGTGCTTTCACACCGAAGTACACATACTATTTTTTCTGAAATCACAATAAATACTATTTTAAACGTATAAAAATTAAAAATATAAACATTTAAAAAAAAAAATTCTGAAATCACAATCAATACTATTTTAAACGTATAAAAATCAAAAATATTAACATATTAAAATATATATAAAAAACCGTACGGGAATGTTACTTCCCGGCCTAGGCCGGGAAGTAACATTCCCGTACGGCTTTGTTGATCGTTGCTTGGCAACGGATCTTTTCCGGTCTGTTTTCTGATAGTTTCCTAGCAACGGACTAAAATACTGGAATTGTGCATTTTTCGATATGAAATCGCGCCGAAAATGTAGACATTCCCGATCGATTTCAGAAAAAAGATTTTTTTCTTAATTCTAATAGAACTATATTCCTTGTCGGATCCTGGCCCGGGGCCAACCAGACAACCACGGCGCACTGTGCCGTGATGAATGTAGGGTTTTACGGGGCAGGTCCGGTTCGGTCTAACGGTTAACAGGGGGGGATTAGCTTTCCTGTCAAACTTAAAAACTAATAATAAAGTTAAAATTTTGTCCGCGTAGGGAATAATTGATATAACACTCACAAAACACTCACTTGGCTAATAGCACTTAAAATTTTAGGCTACTGACTCGGGTAAAAAGCTAAATGAAAAAACCCGTATGAGAACTGTCGTCCTGGTCCTTCCTGTCTCCAGGAAGACGTGGTGAAAGAAAAGATTATCGTTAAAAATGTTTGATTGATTTTGATTGATTTTTCGAGAATTTCTTGACCTAGAGGGAATTTGAAACAGGACAAAAAAGAACAAAATAAGACAAATAACAGCAACAAACGAACAAATAGGAAGGGAAAGAGGAGATTAAAGGCGCAAAGTTTAGAAAATTCGGTAGGGTAGAATTTTAGACAAGTTATGGTAGAGGAAAATTTGGCTAAGGGAGTTGCCGGAAAATAGGCAACGCCTCGTATGGTAGCGGGTGTCTCAGATTGAATAATATTGCATTATGTTGTCTGATTTGGGTTATGTTGTGGGTTAGCGAACTATCGCCCAGTTTGGTAGAGTAGAATTTCTGGGAGATTTCCTGGACGTAGTCCACTAGTGGAGTTATGTCGTTGCACAGAGATCTCCGAGAGAGGTCTGAAATGAGGTGCAAAAATTTGTATGTAATACTTTAAGATTTTTTGTTTATTTGTTTGTGTCTGTCATATTATTAGGCTTTTCCGCAGCTGTCGATTTTGCAATTAAGTATTATGAATTCTACTGTGAATGGCGCCATTTTTATTAACATCTATATTTTTACTCCCTTTTTGATCATGAAACAAACTAGTTGGGTAAATACCTGTAAAACTGTTGGTTCTCTCTCTAACTCATATTAAAATTGCTCCACACAAGATCAGCTAGTGTTAGCCGCCGTGGTTCGATTTGGTTCCCATAAAACCCATATTCCCACAAAAACACTTTTCCCTCAAAAACACCTCACCCTACTAGCATCCCCTCAACCCCCTTGACCTCCCGTCCAAACCATATGCCATATAAATCTGCACCTTTGTGCAGAATATGTTTTAATCCACTGACAACATTAAGCAGAGGTTTTTCTTTCCTTTTCCCTGCACATTCACTTATATGACTAAAACCTTTTTAAAAGATAGAGCGATTTTGTCTGAAGCATAAACATAATTGCCTAAATATGGTTGAGGTTATAGAAGACCATCATACAAATTAAAAAACAACATAGTCTGAATGTTACCGGCCCCAACATCCAGCCCCTGCGTCACTCTGCGTGTTCAGTATGGGGTTATTCTGTTTATTTAATAGATTGCAAAATGATATAAATGACATACAGATTGACATGTTCACGATAGTTAAATAGAATAAAAGTATAATATTTTGATAATTTTTCTCGATTTGGTTCAAATATTTTTATCTATTGCTAAAACTAGGTATAAATAATTATAATTTTTCCAAAACCAATCATTGGTGTTTCAAAATAAAAATAAAAAAACCGCTGCCCAAGGAATCACTACTTCCACGTCCAGATTTTCCATCCAAGTCTCTCACAACGAAAAAATTTTGTACGTGGAAATAATTTTTTGTGGAACCTTAATAATATAATATTTGAAATCGTCTACCCCAAAAACCCAAAAAACGATATCCCACATCGGTAGTGGGGTGGGGGTGGTGATAGGGGGTGGATGAAGTAAAAAAATTTTTTGAGGTTTTTGGTTCTTGTACACACACTAAATCACATTTTTTTTTCATCCTCTTTAATAATCGGATGGGGGTAGTAATGGGGGTGACTAATACCAACAATTTTTTTGAAATCTTATTATTTACCCCCTAACCATTCGACGGAATAAGATTAAAATATAATCTAGTTCCAGATCTCGTTAAAGTACATACGGGTACCAAAATTCAAGTCAATATCTTAAACGGTTCCAGAGTAATCGTGCACACAAAAAAGAGTTACAGGCAGACAGACCGACAGACGGACAAACAGAAATTTTTTTTTTCGCTCAAACTTAAAATCTCGACGTTTCATGACATTCTAAGCCTATTTTAACAATAAAAATTTTCAAATTTTTTTTTGTCGTATACTTCCGCTGGATGTGGAAGTAATATCGGTGAACTATTTTTGTGCAGTCATTAGAATGATAATAAAAAATGGTCTACTTGCCCATTGATATTACAAAATATGTGTTGCTTTACGTTTTATGTAAATGTTCTTACGTTAAGGCAACAATGTAAACAAAAAATAGTCAATTTTTTATAACACATAGGTAAAGATTCTTGTAAATAAACTAACTTATTTTTCCAATTCGTCGGTTATTAAGTTTTTGAATAAAAATTAGCTCATTAGTATTGTGAAATTATTTAAATAGAAACAACACATGAATTGGTTTTAAGTACTATTACTTGTTTTCTATTGTATTAGTATTTAACCGGTTATGAATATATTAAAATATCTATGTCAAGGTTGTCCATTAACAAAAATAACTCTGTAATCACACAGAAATTAAGACTTTCTTTGTAATTTTAAATATACGATGCCCATAACGTGTTTAAGTGTTCATGTAAACGCCCCCAGAGACTAAATTTAGTTATATCACTCTCAGATTAATGGCGTGTCACAGTTAAATTTTAAAATTGAAAATATTGTACCCTGAAACTATTTTTACGATATACTATAAAAGGCAAATTATTAAATTTCTCCATAATATTATATATTTTCTACATCTCTTTGAAAACTATGGACGTGATAATTTTCCTTATAAAGAATTTCAATATAAATAATAATTGAAAAGCTCTAAAATGACGTAAACCGTTAACCTTTTGGATTTTGAAATAAATTTGAATTATGTCTCTAAGTAAAAAACAAAGTCTGTTTTGACAACAATAATCATTTTGTCATCTTGAGTTGAAGGGACCATAAATAACATTTTTAATTAGAATGCATATAATAAAGTGATGTAATAGAATACACACAAATTACTGAACTTTTTATAATAGTCATTTCTAGCCACATTAAGTGGTCGATATACAGGATGTTCCACCGGGAAATGCATTGATCGACAGAGGGAAAATTTTGAAAATTTAGGGAATTACTAATATCAGTATGGCCAATCCAAATTACAAGCATTTGGCACTTCCGCTTATACCGATAGTAACTTGCTTATTTTAAATGGAACACCCTTATATTTCGAAACTTTCGAAGAGAGCAAAAAATTTTGAGTTCAAAACATGTAGCATATTCTATCCCTAAACCCAGACGTTTCAGAGATATTTGACATTTTATAAGAAATTTGACAGGTGTAACGGTTTGCAATCACCTTTATAACTTTTTTCACGTAAAAGATCCTTATTTGCTTTTTAGCATGCAGAAAGACCATAAGGTGAGGTATGCTCTACAGTTTACAGAAAATCAATAATAATATACTAAATGTTTAGTTTTTTACGTTTTTGTCAGTTTCACACCGTGTAAACTTGTTTAAGTATTTTTTGCATTAAATTATGTAAAATTAAATTCTCCTTTTTCCTAGTAGATATAGTGGGGGTTTAACTTACGACTTATTGAATTATTTGTGATTTTCTTAGAAATTCAATATCGATCAATGCAGTTCCCGGTGGGATGCTCTGTAGAATTTTCAGAATTATTTTCTGTGTTTGTAAAATTTGATTGATTTCAATGCAGTTTTCACTTCCAGAAAGCTCATTTCTTTCGCTTAATGACGATATTTGGTAGCTCAGTTGGCTAAGGCGTATTATTTGGAGAATATGTTGGTCGCACGTCGTGTACTGGGTTCAAGCCCTACCCTCGGCACCCACAATGTTGATGGGTATGGATATATGTCTGCGTTTTTATAAATATTAAACCCCTTCCGGGCGGCACAACATAAATACATCACATATGGTAGGCAACCCCAAACGACTTTGGGTTTGGGGTTGCCTACCATATGTGATGTGTTTATGTTATATGTTATGGTGATTCGACGTATAGGCATATTTTTATAATCCTTACACATTAGTAAGATTTGAAACTGGTATAATACCGAAAGAAAAATATTTTTGTTTTTTCCATGGTTAAAAGGATCGCTTTGATTTTCACCTGCAAAGCTTTCTCATACTTATTTTTGTACCATTTACTCATTTCAATACTATCCAGATATAAAGTCTAATTATAGAACAATAGACTTTAACAATAGTACATTATTTAGAAAAACCGCTGCCCAAGGAATCACTACTTCCACATCCAAATTTTTTATCCAAGTCACTCACAACGAAAAAAAATTTGTATGTGGAAATAATTGTTTATGGAACTTTAATAATATAATATTTGAAATCCTCTACCCCAAAAACCCATAAAACGATACCCCACATCGGTAGCGGGGTGGGGGTGGTGATGGGGGGTGGTAGTGAGGGTGGATGAAGTAAAAAAATATTTTGAGGTTTCTGGTTCTTGTACACACACTAAATCACAATTTTTTTTCATCCCCTTTAATAATGAGGTGGGGGTGGTAATGGGGGTGGCTAATGCCAAAACTTTTTTTGGGACCTTAGCTTCTCTTGTATATACTAAATACCAATTTTATGGACTCTTACCTGCTTGATTTACCTATTTTCCTCAAATTTACCCCAATTTACCCCACAACCCTTTGACGGAACAAGATGAAAATATAATCTAGTTCTAGATCTCGTTAAAGTACATATGTGTACCAAATTTCAAGTCAATATCTCAAACGGTTCCAGAGTAAACGTGCGCACAAAAAAAGTTACAGACAGACCGACAGACAGACCGACAGACAGACAGACCGACAGACAGACAGACAGACAGACAGACCGACAGACAGACAGACAGACAGACAGACCGACAGACAGACAGACAGACCGACAGACAGACAGACCGACAGACAGACCGACAGACCGACAGACCGACAGACCGACAGACAGAAATTTTTTTTTTTCGTTCAAACTTAGAATCTCGACGTTTCGTGACATTCTAAGCCTATTTGAACAATAAAATTTTTAAAAATTTTTTTGTCGTTACTATACTTCCACTGGATGTGGAAGTAAAAATAAAATGAGACTTTCAGTACGAATATAGAAAAAAGAAAAACTCTCAAATTGCTGAATTAGATATTATTACCAACATTCAACAACAAATAATTAAAGACAACATAACGACTGGACTTTCTGTAGACTTACAGAAGGCTTTCGACACAATTCATATACCAACATTAATAAAAAAAAAAAAAAAATATTGTATGGTGTTCCACGGGGCTCAATTCTCGGTCTCTTGTTGTTCAATATTTATATTAATGATACAACCATGCAAAATTTTGAGAGTGACACACGACTATACGGCGATGATGCCTGTATTTTTTACTTCCCTACAGATATAGACAATTTAATTCAGAGTATGCAAAGTGCTTTGAGTAAATTAGAACTATGATTAAAAAATAATAAACTCTATTTAAACATAGATAAAAAAATATATTATAATGACATCTAGACAAAAAAAACATACCACCCACCACATTATATTTAAACGCCCATAAAAATTGAAAAAGTCAACAATATAAAATATTTAGAAAGGACCCCGGAACAAAACTGATGAAAATGATGTTTCGGTGGAGTCTGCCAAAACTTTGCTATTTTGTAATTCAAGTCATGGTGATCAAAAGTTCTCACATCGAGCCGATCCTATGGACAGTTTTTCAGATACAGCTTGTCAAAGTTAAGTAATTTGTGTCATTTTAGAAATTCAAAAATTTTTTACTCTTAAACTATTAACTTTAGCAAAAATTGCAAGGGTTGAAATATTTTTGTTCAAGTCCAATGAAGCTTAAGAATTTCTGTCAGAATATTTTATCAACTTATTACTTAGCAAATTACCTAACTTTGACAAACTGTATCTGAAAAACTGTCCATAGGATCGGCTCGATGTTATGAGAACTTTGGATCAGCATGACTTGAACTACAAAATAGCAAAGTTTCAGTCGATTCCGCCGAAACGCCATCTCATTGGATTTGTTCCAAGGTCCTTTTAATAGATTAAAAATCTGAATAAATGATCGAAATAGTTTAAATTAATTACACAGCCCCACAAAAAAAGTGCTCTGTCCGGCGGACCAGACCAGTATATTCTTATGTATTTGGACTAGAGATGGTACTGAGTGGATTTTTCTCGGAACAGGTCGGAACTGTTCCGGGTAAAAAAGTATACCTGTTCCAAAAACCTGTTCTGATTCCGACCTGCTCCGAGTCCGGCATTAGTGATTGCCCGTTCTTTCGCACTCGCAGCTCCATATGCTCCATAATGACACCGCTTTCTTTTCAAGTGCTTGGAGTCCTGATTTTTTTGAAACAAGAATGCTGATTGGTTGTTGAAGGTTGAAAACTGACATGTCAATTATATGCTCCATTCAAAGTTTTGATTTTGAAATCTCCAGAGCTCCAAGCTCTTGAAAAGAAAGTGGTCAATACAAAATACGTCCTGTATATCAAAACCGATATGAACTAGTATTTGAACTCTGAATAAGAGTAGAGGGTGTCTTATAAATTAATATACTTTTAATTTGTTTTGTAATGCGATTTAGAACCGTGAGTATTTCATTTCTAAGTTTTACCATTTCTTCAATTCATTTCATTGTTACATGGAAATAAGTTAAAATATTCACCTAATGCTTCAAACTATTCCTAAAACTCTTCGAATTAAAAAATGCTAGAGCTACATTTTTGTAATACTTAACACTAATTAAACAGAATTTATTATTATTATATACATCCCACACAAATACTACCACTTACCACCAATACCAAAAAGTCCGCAAGTCTGATCTGCTCACTCCACTCCGGCTCCGTGTCCGAAGGTACAACGTTATCATGTGCTCAGTTCTCCGCTCAAACGCATGACAGTCCAGCGGAGTCGGAACTAGTATTTTCTAAATCTGAGAACTGTTCCGCGGAACTGTTAGCTCGGACCTGTTCCGAAAGAACAGGTTCGGTTCTTTCGTACCATCTCTAATTTGGACCTGCTGAAACCGAATCCGAAGTCAGAATTGTCAGATTGGCTCGTTTTTCACCCCCCAACCCCAAAAAACATCCCCAAAACAAAAACAAAGTGGTTTGTCCGGCGGACTATACCAATGTATCCTTATATATTTTGACCTGCTGAATCCGGATCCGAAGTTAGAATTGACAGATTAGCTCGTTTTTCACCCTTAACCCCGAAAAACACACCCCCCCAAAAAAATTATTTGTCCGACGGACCAGACCAGTGTATTCTTATGTATTTGAACCTGCTGAAACCGAATCCGATGTCAGAATTGTCATACTGGCTCGTTTTTCACCCCCAACCCCAAAAAACACCCACAAAACAAAAACAAAGTGGTCTGTCCGGCGGACTATACCAGTGTATCCTTACCAAATACATGGTATGGTCCGCCGGGCAGACTATTTTGTGGGAAGGGGGACAATTTTAAGGGGCCACTTTGTTTTTGTTTTGGGGGTGTTTTTTGGGGTTAGGGGTGAAAAACGAGCCAGTCTGACAATTCTGTCATCGGATTCGGTTTCAGCAGGTCCAAATACATAAGAATACACTGGTCTAGTCCGTCGGATAAACCCCCTTTTTGGGGGTGTGTGCTGTGTTTTTCGGGGTTAGGAGTGAAAAACGAGCCAATCTGACAATTCTGACTTCGGATTCGGTTTCAGCAGGTCCAAATACATAAGAATATACTGGTCTGGTCCGCTGACCATTTTTTTTGGGGGGGGGGGGGTGTTTTAGAAATGCATCCGCAAAGGTATTTACACCCTCCATAAGGGTTGGAAAAACGTAAGAAGGTGAAGGGTGTCAGAATATAAACCAAATTCTTTCACTGAATTTTTCGTAACTATGGAAAGTATACAATGTTACCGTAGGGATATCATTTACTCCAACGCTTTTTACTCTTTTAGAGGATGAAAAGGGGTGGAAGGGTGTGTTGCTGGGACTCGGGCCCATGAGGACTTTTGATCTACTCTGTCAGGAGAATAACATATCAAAATTTGGGCGAATTTAACCGATGCCAGATTTCCCTCTTGTGATGTGCGAGGTTAACAAAGAGTAAAATATAGAAAATATAGACAAATCTAATTTTTTAGTGGGCACATTGTGTTGGTGTGGCGATTGAAAATATATTGAAAATTATGAACAGATGCACCTTGAAAAGTTTCATAGCTAAGAAAAACATTTGAAATCGATCTGTAAAATAATAACAGAAATATCAAGGTGTATCCACTTGAAACGTGACACTGTAGATTTTCAGTATTTTTTAAATATAAATTCGAAATCATCAGCAATTAATAGAGCTCCACAATAGAAAACGTTAATGATGTCATTAATATAGGTACTAAAAAGTAGCTGTTCTAAAATGATTCCTTGAGGAACTCCTGTCGCTCTTTGAACTAATTTCATCGTCTTGCACACTCAGGTACTTGTCTATTAAACATGGCACAAACAAATTCAATAAACTTTCAGTTACTTTAAATCTAGATAATTTGAACAGTAAGGTTCTGTGAAACAGTCTTTCAAGATATCTGTATTTGATTGATTGATTGATTTACCAGTTCGTGATATTTAATGTTTATGCTCCTCTTTTTTGTGTTTCTGCTTCTACAAATTTTCTTTTTTCCTTCTGAGTCTTCTCATTCCTCCGTTTCTGGTTCTGACAGAGTTTATAACTGTAGGTATTTGTAAAATGCGTGGCCACATTTTGTCATGATGTGGATGTGTCTTCTGATTCCTCCGTGTCTGGTTTTGGTAGAGTATATAAATGTAGGTGAAATGCGTGGCCGCATTTGTGCCTAATATGGAGAGTTTGTGCCCCTCTTTTTGTATTTCTGCTTCTACAAATCTTCTTCCTTTTTTGAGTCTTCTGATTCCTCCGTTTCTGGTTCTGGTAGAACATATATCGCTGCCATTTCTTTGTGGAATTCATTTTTCCCCTCGCTTTTCTTCCTCAATATGTTTGGTCCTTTCCCAGTTTGTTCATGGTCCTCTCGATTGTTTTTTTCTACGTGTAACCTGGTCTCCCTATTTTTAGTTTGCTGCTGTTCAATGTTAGCGTAGATGTGTTGGGTCCGCTATATTGATTGTAACGGGATTTCAGTTCGTTGATGGATGCCAGCATGGGCGGGGTGAAATGATCTATGTTGTTTTGTATATAGTCCGCTACTTGTTCCAGTAGATTTTTCATAGCGTTGGTGTGTGCCGGAGTTGTTATGTTTTCTCCTTCTAACTGATGGCTTGGTGCTCCATATAAACAGTTCCCGTCGCCGTCAATTTTCAGTAGCTGATGTGTCTTCGTTCCAACGTTCTGTAGTGGGTACATTATTTTTGCGTTTCTGGAGATTATTTCTTGCTTATTTTTTGCCTGTTATTATTCCGTTCCTTAACTTTTTAATAAAATTCCTTAGCCTTACCATAGCCTTACCAAGTACATAAGGCGTAAATAATTTAAGTGCTAAAAATTGGAGACTAAGCTTTGTTGTTGTCTTTGTATATACTCTACTTCACTATGATTTATTACTTCTGGGGTGGTTTTCGGTCGAGTACTCGATCTTTGTGCCGTGTTAATTAAATATTAGCTATATCACTTAATTGTTGTTATGCTGATATGTAGCACTCTATGTAGAATTTTTCACTTAACAACGAGCGTAACTTTGACCTGAAAAACCTCGCTTGATAATTTATCTAAGAAAATATTATGACCGTACTTTAAGAGTAATGGATTTGATTATTACGGGATTAATTTATATTAAATTCGTTTGAGTATTTTTAATTATTATGAAAAAAAATTATATGAAATTTATATGACCATACTTTACGAACAATACGTTATTGGTTATTTCGGTTCCAATCTAAATTAAATTCATTTGGATAATTTTATAATGATTAAAAAATAATTTATTTGAAGATTAAATCTATCTCATTTCAATAATGTGTTTAATAATATCTGTACAAACGTTACAGTTTAGTTGGTATTACTGACGACTTTTGTGATGAGAGGTAAATTTGCACACATAATTTTACTTGAATTTTTTACCTAGATCTTATTTTCTAACTCTCTACTAGAAATTATTACGACACCTTACTTTCTCCTCAAGATCATTTTAATACGTGTTACAGTTTCCATGGAACACAGTTCTTAAAATACGTGTTTACTCTGTGTCATTATTAATTGTTTATACAATAGCAACGGTTTTAAAGCAAAAGAATCAAAAATACGTTCACAATGCTCGCCATTTCGATATGAATACATAATAAATACGTAAACATGTATGGGTACGAAGTACGTGCGAGTACAAAGAACTTAAATTCAGAAAATGTAGATGTGATCTTGCCAATATCATTCATTACAAATATAATCCCATTCGGGTTGGGTTATTGAACTCGAATACTTTATTATAAAAATAAACAGTTTAGTACAGCAATCGGTCGTTTCATATGAATACAGTTATGCGTACTACAGGTCGTCACCATAATTGTCGGTGGAATATATTTTCATTGCATAACCGATAACAGCCTCATTATTTCCATGACCACAATAGGAAATTCATAGAGAATACAGTACTTAAGTAGCCGCTTACTTACTTCGCTAGTTCTGGGATATAAACTGTCCGAGTTAAAATATTAAATACGTACGACATAAAGTATCAGTCATAATATACAGTGTATAACAAAAGTATGAAATTAATTTATTTTTCTTTGATACAGAGTTATCGAAAACTTGAACAATTTTTACTTTTAAATGCAAAAAAGTTCACAGCAGTGGCGGCTGGTGAAATTTCAATATTTTTTTCTAGTCTGTGGCGCATGGGACCCATACCAAATATGGGAAATAACATCTAGAGAAGCACTTCTCTAAAGATCCCTAAAAATTTTGAAAATGCAGTTTGCGAAAAATTTTTTTAAAGTTCGGTACCCTCCCCTGGGGCAGGGTGTATTAAATAGGTGATGCGACAAGGACCCGTTGAGTGACTTCATAAGTGCTTACTTTGAATATAATGTAATAGATGGCAGGAGAAATAAGTTCTGTTGTTATTTAAGCACAGAAAGACAATTTTACATTTTCTGTGCATGCATGCATTCAGTGTTGCATACATTCCCGGCATTTTGTTTGTGTTTAGTGAAACAAGAATCCAGTGACATCTGACATTAAGTAGCTAAATTAAAAACATTGAAAGAATATATGCAACACTACATGCAGCAAAGCAAATTCATCTATCTATATACAGGATTTTGTAGTACCTTATAGCTCGCGCCATCTACTAAATTAACTAAAAAGCATGCACTTATGCAGCCATTATTATCATAGGAAAGTGCCGTATGTCAGACCACCTATTTAATACACCCTGGTCTAGGGACTCCTGTTTATTTATTTTTTTTTTGTCATATGCATTTGACTTTTCATAAAATACAACAATACGTTTTGGAGTTTATGAAATATTTTCATTACTGACTGAGATACAACGAATTGAAATATTGTAATTTGTTAAATTGTAAATTACAAAATTTCGGTTCATTGTATTTCAGTTAATAATGAATATATTTTCATAAACTCCAAAACGTATTGTCGTATTTTAATAAAAAGTCAAATGCATATGACAAAAAATATTAATAAACAGGAGTCCCTAGACCCAGAGGAGGCTACCGAATTAAAAAAAAAAAAAAAAATTCGCAAACTACTTTTTCAAAATTTGTTAGGGGTCATTAGAGAAGTGCTTCTCTAGATGTTATTTCTTATATTTTGTACGGGTCCCATGCGCCACAGACGAGAAGAAAATGTTGAAATTTTATCAGCTGCCACTGGTTCACAATTGGCGTAATGGCATCATTAAGTATTTTCTTTCTTCTTAGCTTTGAGAGCCATGTGTTTTTTTTTTCAACTAAATGCCATACCGATGGCGATACTTTATGCACGTGGGAAAGAATCATATGATCCAAACGGACTCTGCGAAGATTGAGGACAGGGAAAGCAAGGAAACTAAAATTGTGTTAACTGCATAAGAAATATTAACGTCCTCCGTCACATGCTTTTAATTTTCTCTTTGGGTGACCACACTGCATACTTGACAGTTGCGTTAACTACATGTGAAATATTATTCCTCACATGTGTTCATAATTTTTTTTTAGGGTGACCACCCTGTACAATTTTTTTATATCTTTCTTTGACAAGTGTGTTAACTACATGCTAAATATTTCCGTTCTTCCTGTATATTTTTTCAATATTTTTTTTCGATAGTTCTGTTAACTGTATGCAAAATATTATCGTCCCCCGTCACACTTTTTATTATTTTTTTGGTGACCACCCGGTATATTCTTTTTGGGGACTCTGTATATATTTTTTTTTCATATTTTTCTTCGACGGCTATGTTAACTACATGCGAAATATTATCGCCCTCCATCACATTAAAAAAAAAAAAATATGTGACACCCTGTATATTTTTTTCATATTTTTCTTCCTCAATAGTTGTGTAACTACATGCTAAATATTTTTGTGCGCCTCCACATTTTTTAATTTTTCTTTGGCTGACCACCATGCATATTTTTTTCATATTTTTCTTCTTTGATAGTTGTATTAACTGCATGTGAAATATTATCATCCCCGGCACATTTGTTTATTTTTTGTTTTGGGCTACCACACTGTATTTTTTTTCATATTTTACTTCTTTGACAGTTGCATTAATTGCATGCGAAATATTATCGTGCTCCGTCACATTTAAAAAACAAATTTAAGGTGACCACCCTGTATTTTTTTTTTCATATTTTTCTTCTTTGACAGTTGTGTTAACTACATGCGAAATATTATCGTCCTGTGTCATATTTTTTTATTTTTTATTGAGTAACCAACCTGTATTTTTTTTCACTTTTTTCTTCCTTGACAGTTGTTAATTGCATGTCAAATATTACTGTGTTCCGTCATTTTTTCCTTAATTATATTTTTATAAGGTCCGCCCTGTATATTCTTCAGCGAAACTGTATAAAGTTCTTTGTTGGTAGTAGCGTCAACTACCTACCAAATAGTTCTCCGTCAAGTGATTTTGTAGATATAGCGCCAACAGGCAGACACCAGACCGACAGATAGACAGACTGACGGAATTAAATGACTTTAATTTTTGTATTCTACGCACTCTGAAATGAGACGATGTTCACGATTACAATACCGTAAAGGGAAGAAAAAATTAAAAGTGGTGATTTCGATATGGCGGATGGAATTTGTTTAATAAAGCAAGTGTTTTAAATATACTAAGAAATTGAACATCTAGGCAATGCTTTTATATCAATGAAAAATAGTATTTGAAAATATTTTTTAATTACTGGCTACTGATTAATTACAGTAACAAAATGCAGACATTTTTGTTAACTTTCCTAATACCAGGTGGGGTCCCAAAGGGACCCCATGCTTAAAATTTCCAAAAAATAATGTATAGAATACTTATAGTTTTTCATGGGGCTCCGTGACTTTTATGTCTCAAACTATTGGGAATCGATTGATATAAAAAGAAAATAACAAATATGCCTTACAAAATGAGCACAGAAATAAATTATATAAAAAACGTGATTGGAATCGTAACGGAACCACCAGAAAATAAGAGATTACGCTGTTATATGTGTCCAAGAAAAAGAGATCTGAAGAAAACACAACCTGTATGAATTGCAAGAAGCATGTTTGTAAGAAACATAGGTCAAAAAAAGTTTGGTGCCAACAATGTGATTAACTAGAGAAAAAAATTGTATTATCATTTTTTAAATAAACTGCCCAAAGCACACCCAATCTTTAAGTTTATTTTATGTCAATTTCTTTTTTACAGCAAATACAGTGTGTCCCAGGATAGATGTAACAAGATGTGTAATGACCAAAAATTTTGGAATAGTATTTGGGGATTGAGTCCTGCTTGTTGTAAAACTAAAGTATACCAAAAATGACTTGATTTGGTGTTCTACAGGGTATTTTATAAGCAAAGTTGTAAAAATCACCACTAATAAAGTACCTTTATTTTTCAAAATATGAAAAAATTCTACTAAGAAAAGTTATTTAGAATGCAATTTTATACCTCTATATCAAAGTTCAGGAATATAAATTTATTTTTTTGAAACTTCCCAGTATTTTATTTTGAACCATTCAATTAAAACTGCATAAAAATTATTTTTTGTGAATTAATATTTAAAGTTATGTAGAAGTTAAAAGTAGGCTATGAGAAAAGCAGTGGCATTTATTATTGACATATATGTCAAACGTAGTCAATATTATCCTTAATTTTTGTTTCAAATTAACGAACCAAGCATAAAAAATTAATTGAAAATGGTACTCACAGTGCGTGAAAAAATTTATATTGTGGTAAGCCAATTGAATTTGAAATTTCCAAACACTGCTTTGTCACGTACTGAGGCTATGAGAATAATTAAAAGTTTCTGGCTACTGGTAGTGTTCTTAACATGAAAAGAAAAATAAAAGCATATGATGAAGACAATGTTGGGCTATTATAGCTCATGCCTCTGTTATAGAAAATCCTAGGATGCCACTAAGAGAGAGATCATCTTATTAATATTAGCAAGTCTGAACTCCAAAGAATTTACAAGGCAAAGAAAATTAGGGCATATAAAGCAAATTATAAACATACGCTTGAAGAGAGAGATGACGGCTGTAGGTTGGATTTTTGTCTGACCATTGGAGAAAAAATCATGGAAGAGAGATTTGTTCATCATTTCATAATTTTCTCAGATGAATCCACATTCACAACCAATGATGTGGTTTCATCTCAGAATTGTCGGTTTTGGGCTTCTGAAAATCCAAATTTTAGAATTCATTGTAGAAGAAAATATTATAAAAAATTGAATGTGTCGTGTGCCGTTTCTTATCACGTTGGAGTTATTGGACCTTATTTCATTGAGGGAAGGTTAAACCAGCACACTTATTTACAGCTTCTTGAAAGATTTTCTGAAGAACATTTAAATATTTTAAGAGATATGCCTTTAGTTCATTTTCAACATGATGGTTGCCCTGGCCACTCCACAGAAATGGTTAATCGGTGGTTGAATTTAAATTTTGGAGAAAATTGGATAGCCAGGAATGGACCGATCAAGTGGCCGGCGAGATCCCCAGACCTATCAATATTGGATTTCTTTTTATGCGGTCGCCTCAAGCAGTTGGTTTACGCTGAACCACTTCCTAACGATGTAGCAGTATTGAAGCAGAGAATTACAAATGCCGTAAACTCCATACCGTTAGATCATATTCGAAACAGTTTTAAGGACTTCAGGCGAAGGATCGAAATGTGTGTGGATGTGGGTGGTAGCTACGTCGAATAATAAAAAAATTGTAAACATTGTTTTGTATTGGTCAATAATTAATTTGTTTGTGAATCTGTTATGTTTTTGACATTTATTACTTGTTATAATTTTTAAACCTCATTAATCTTCTGTTAGTAATTGTTTCTTGTTTTACAATTAGTTCGATTAACATTATACCTTATTACATCTCGTATATTCAATTTTTTATTTACCAATAGCCTACTTTTTGAGATGATTAACATTTGCTCCTACACAACTTTAAATATGAATTCAACTCTTAATTCGCAAAAAATGGGAAGTTTCAAAAAAATAATTTCATATTCCTGAAATTTGGTATGGAGGTATAAAATTGCATTCTAAATAACTTTTCTTAGTGGAATTTTTTCATATTTTAAAAAATAAGGGTACTTTATTAGTGGTGATTCTTACAACTTTGCTTATAAAACACCCTGTAGAACACCAAATCAAGTCATTTTTGGTATACTTTAGTTTTACAACAAGCAGGACTCAGTCACCAAATACCATTCCAAAATTCCAAAATTTTTGGTCCATTACACCTCTTGTTACATCTATCCTGAGACACACTGTATATACATAGTAACTAGAAAAATATATACCTAGGTAAACGGTTCAAGAAATGGTGCTAGCAATAAAAAACCAGTGTGGGGTCCCTTAATAATCCCACCTGATATTTGACATTTTATTATTCACCCGGTATTAGGAAGGTTAAAAAAATATGAAAACTTATATCTTTTCGGTCATAATTTCTTTGCTTTTTATGACGCAGAGAATCATTTGAAAGCTTAATTGCCACAGATGCCACAGTTCCTGAGAAATTTAACATTAAACCTCGTCTTATATATTGTGCTCGGATGCCAACTTTCTTTTTGGTATGTGGTATTTCTTCGCTATACTTTTCGACAAGAACCGTTTTGAGAAACCTGTTTTCTCGATCCAAAACCGTAATTTTCAAGTTGTCATATCTTAAAGACTATCAATTTATATGGAAAATGGCATAGAACCTTATTTTTCTCAAGATTTCATTCTCTCTGGGCCTCAATTGTTATAACTCTTTTTGGATGCCACTGCCACAAAAGGGGTGGTATTATGTACCACTTTCTGTATTTGTTGAATTAATTACTATTACCTATGTTTATTTAATTGGATAATCCCAATAAAAAAACATGATGATAAAGAGTTACAACAACAATGACAAAATTGTTCAGTTTTTTCCCACTCTTTTAAAACAACGCTAAGATTAACTTCAATACACTAAAGAGAAATGTGAGCTATAATTAAAAATTTAAAATATAGATGATAAACCAGTAATGGTAATAGTAGTTAAATTTGCTAATGCATGTTTTATACTGACTTTGCATAACACAAGTATCAAATCCTTTTTTCCTACAAAATGGTATTTCATTTTGCTAATGGATTTGAGTTTTTATTAAAAATTTTGCTAAAAGCGTAGTTACGAAAATGCAGGAAATATAAAATAATAGGTAACTGCTTTATTAAATAATGCACGATGTGTGTATCGTATGTTCGTTTATAAAGTATATGTATTCGCTCAAATTCGTTGCCGTTTTAACGGATTGAGTTAACAGAGATGGAGTTAAAATTTTGACCGGTGACAATATTCATCAAGTTTTAATTCATTTGTTTTATTCTCGTTCTTTTTTGGTACTTTTGATACTGATACTTAGTTGAACTAACGGTAATTGAGGAAGTTCAGCAAAGGGTCTAGCCGGATAAGTATGTGAAACATGTCCCTAAAGGAAATTATATGAAATGGGCCTCAAAGTATTCCCTTTTGGGTGTAAGAATTTATTTGATATAATATTATTCCAGAAATCCAAAGGGGAACTGATTTTTTCAAAAAAGGTAATTGTTTAATGAAACTTTATTGCAACTTACGTAATTGGCAAAAGATTCTGAAAAAATTTTCGAATATAAAGGCCTTCCAAATGAAAAAATATTACGCCGTATTTGACGCGAAATTCAAATTTTGAAAACGAATAAAAATAAAAAGTGGCCTTCTCACCTCTTTTTTGAAAAGGTGCTATCATGATTTTTGTCTAACAGACGCGCCTCTACATTGCTAATGTACTCAATTTTGTTCAGATTTTTTTATTTGGTGGCACAAGCTGAAAAAAAACCTAGTCAAAAACTATTTATTAGTTTCTACAATCACTGATTTCTAATAATACACAACGGTACGATCGGTATTTTTTGGAGTTCATGTTTTTTCTCAGTTTCTCTCTGTTGCCTGGAAGTGACGAAAATATGTACTGTGCGTGACACATACGGATATAAACATGTAACTGTAATCATAAATCTGGCATCACGAAGGTGGAGATAGTCTATGATATTACCATGACAACAGAGTTGTGCATCACTTCATGAATAACTTTAGTTGCTATATAACAAGTTTGAAAATCTACATAGAGTAAAATGCGATAAGGTCTCGACACATTAACAAAAAATCTGCAAGTGCTACATAGATTACAGACCAAATTCTGATGGATATACTTGAATACGTAATTTTTGTGATTGTACCAAGACACTACGAACAGTTGCATATTGCGGCTGCTGTTTATTATTTATCACAAGGTAGTTATCCATCTAGATCTGCAATAAGTTAGGAAAAATTCGGCGTGACAGAAATATCACGAAACGCACAAAGTTCAGACCTTCTGACGAACTAGTTCTCTCCATCTTTCTGTATACCTCTGAGACATGTACCGTTAGGAAGACAGACAGACAACGTATTGATTCTTTCGGGATATACACTTGAAGGCGCTTGCTACGAATTCCGTGGACAGCCGATCGTACCACCTCAATGCTCTAAGAAGTACGTCCCACAAAGCAACTCTCCCTCATTGTATTCTCCCAAATTCTCTCATTTTTTGGTCACATCAACTGGTGAGAGGACAATATAGAACGCCCTTCTTAACTTTGGGCTGATATTACCAAAGAACCGATGGAAGAGAGCTTTGGCAAGGCTGTGCGCTTAACAGGCAACCGCGGCAGGTGGTGTAATGCTGTCAGATGTGCCATATAACAAAGAGAAGACAACTAGAACGATTAATGGATCTCAAAATGTCTGCCAAGACGTTGTGAATAACAAGAGTAAGAAAATATCTATCATGAATTTATTAATCCAGCTGAAATTCTGGCCCCTATTTATGATACCGCAAACTAAACCAAGCAACAAGGAGTCCCCTTACGAACTGTCTTGTCAATTTCTTTATACATTTACTATGTCTAACATTCAATATGAAAAACAAAAAAATAACCATTCTTTCTATATATTGAAGATCTGATCATGTCAATATATTATAAGAAATCCTCCCTTGCGAGGAAATCTTTCAAGCATCTCTAGCCCCACCTAGAGGATATTCCATCACAAAAAAACACTTGTTACATTTCAAAGCCAAGGACTACTAAAAAGCGCAATGAAATTTAGGTATAAAATTTCACTCTAGGTAGGGCTAGAGATGCTTGAAAGATTTCCTCGTAAGAGAGGATTTCTTATAATATATTGGCATGATCAGACTTAGATCTTCATTATATAGAAAGAATGGTTATTTTCTTGTTTTTCATATTGAATGTTAGACATAGTAAATGTATAAAGAAATTGACAAATCAGTTCGTAAGGGGACTTCTTGTTGATATTCTAGCTTGGTCAGATTTAGATCAATGATATATAAAAGGAACGAATGACTTCTTTGAAAGTTAACTGCTGAATACCTAAATAATATTTTATAATAATGATATAAGCAGCTGCCTCGAATTGTCTCTTGTAGGTTGTCCATGAGCTTTGGCCGTCAAAGGAGGGAGGTTTTAACCAAGGACTTGATTATGTTACTAGCTGGCCTCCTTTCTCTCTCAACTGTCGTTTAAGCCGGTCTATTTCTCCTTTGACTTCTTCTTCGAACTCACTCATTTTCCTCTGATGTCACTTACTTCCCCTTTTACATGACTGGCTTCCGTCTTGACTTCAGAAACTTCAACCTTGACTTCACCTACTTCAGACTTTACGCTACCCATATCATCTTTGATTTCTTTCTTTAGTTCCTTCCATTTGTTCATTCAGAATTTTCCTTAATTCTTTCTGGCGTTTTTCTTGCTTCTCTTTTTCCTCTTGATGTCGAAACACAAGATATTTATCATTAAAAAATAATAAATATTTGTTTTTATTTTTTTTCACCAAATAAAAAAAATCTGAAAAAAATTGAGGGCATGAATAAATGAAAAAAATGCGCTCTTGGGCACTTTGGATTTTTCTATATTCTTTTTTAAATTTGAATTTCGCTCCAAATGGGAGTTCATCTGGAAAATCTTTATGTTCAATAATTTTTTCAAATTTTTTCGTCCATTACGTGAGTTGCAACAAATTTGTAATTAACGATTGCCTTTTTTGTAAAAGTTCAGCTCCCCCTTGAATTTCTGGGATAATACTGCAACAAATATGTTTTTACAGTCAAGGGAATACTTTGATGCCCATTTCATGTAATTTCATTTATGGGCATTTCTCACATGCTTATCCGTCTAGACGAAAGTCACGAAGCTAGATACGAAGTTATCAATATTTCACAATAATAAAGCGTTATCGCACAGTAGTCTAAAAAGTAAAAAAGTTTCCAAAATGTTAATACTGTTCATAATGCCTTATAAAAAATCAAAGCTGTGACAAAAATAGTGAAAAAAATTCAAGGTCTACGGGTAGCTTCTAAGGTACATTTCTTGAACAGACTTTCAAAGTATTATATTTTTCATATTTTAATCTATTTAAACTCTTCCGCAGTATGGTGAGAAAAATAAAGAAAATAATAAAGTATATGGGATGTTTTAGAGGGTAATTGTTAGGCAGGAATTTCTAGGTATTTAAAATTCTATTTTATTAAAAATCGTCTACATAATAGCAGAAAAATTAAGAAACAACGTAATACCTGTCATGTATTCATGTTGAGTCACCTAGTAGTTTGAAGAGTGTGTTATATTGGTTGCCTTCTACGTATATCAAAAAAAAAAATCTAAGACGCGAATTTTGCACTTTCTGTATAGGAGATTAAACAGATTCCGTTTTACAAGAGTCATACAAAGAGTTACAATAATTAAAACGCGATAATACCAGGGTAGGTTAGGTTAAGTTGATGTGTGAGTGGGCTAGTAACAGACCCTCCACTGCAACCATCAGGTTTTTACTACCTTATTGGGTGAGAGGTTGTCCAGGTCCTGTGGCAGCAGTTGCCCTTTGCCAAAAAGTGAGAACCTGGTTCTTTCTGCAAAAGTACTAAGAACTCACACAGCAATATTTCCAGGTCTCTACTGAGACAGCATCTATTTGCATATAAAATTTTTAAATTACAGTAGGCTTTTTGGATACATCGTGTAATATATTTTTCGAAACCTAAATCCCTGTCTACAAAAACATCTATATTTTTACATAAATTGCATTGCCACAGAACCTCATTTCCCACTTTTATTGCGGATTTCTGAGTAATTGTATCCCTTATACACTTCTTCGCGAATAACATGAAATATAACTTTGAATAATTAATTTTAACTGCATGTTTTTTACAGAATTTCACAAGGTTCCATAAATCTGAATTTATTAAAGTCAGCGTCATTTGAGCGATTGTGTGAAAAATTGATATAAATTTAAGTATCGTCGGCATACATGTGAAATTTTCAATGATTTAAACATGAATTAATATTGCAAGTCTGTATCGAAAATGGTAAATAGTAACGGGCCTAATATGGACCCTTGTAGGACCCCTTGCTTTAAATATTTTGAATTAGATAATTTCCTTTGATAATTTACGATTTGTGACCTTTTGAAAAGGTAATTTTAGAGACATAAAAACGGGAGTCCCCCAGGGCTCTGTACTGGGTCCGATATTATTTTTATTATATACGAACGAGTTTGATTATTTATCTACTGATACATTCTTTGTTATGTACGCTGATGACAAATCTCTTCTAATATCGGATAATGCAGATAAAATGTTGGAATTCAAATGTAACAATGTATTACAAATTATGAGTGATTGGTATAAGTCTAACTTTACCCTAACACTGAAAAAACCCAGGTAATACGACTCCATAACAAACAAAAACAGTGTTCTCCGTTAAATATTGGCACTGTGTTATTTATTTCGAAACTTAAAAACTGTTTTAACAGTTGAACAGCTTATTATGGTATACCATGCTCATGTTTCTTCTAGACTGCGATATGGGATGTGTTTCTGGGGTAGTTCCACGCAATCATTGGGTGTATTTATTGCACAAAAACGTATTCTAAGATGTATTGCTAGTGTGTCTAATAGGTACTCTTGTAGAGACCTTTTTAAAAACTGCGATATTTTAACTCTTATGTGCTTGTTAATACATTAACTATGTATTTTTATTTATAAAAATAATATAATCTATATTTTAAACAAAAATGTTCGTCAAATAAATACTAGGCAAAGGGACCACTTTTATGTGCAATTTAGGACTAAATATTTTTAACAAATTACCGACACATGTAAAAAGTGCATCAAGTTTAAAATCATTTAGACGACAAACAATTATTTTGTTGATAAATGCTTTTATAATCTGGATGAGTTCTATGAAAGTAACAGTTAGTTTGTATGTAAGCATATATATGACTATTCCTATACAAGTGTACCACTTTGTCTGACAGAAAAATAGAGTTTATTTATTATTTATTTATATTTATTTAATTAAAAAATTATTACCAGTACAAAAATTTAAAACAAATTAAAAAAATTAAAAAATTATTTTATTTACATCTTTGTAAGTTATCTGGAATAGTATTATTTTTTGTTTTTTTTTTTTGTTATTTTCGGTTTATAAATATTTTTCCAGATTTGATCCGACTTGCTGCAAGTTGACGTTTGATATTCGCCTTTCTTTCTCTTTTGATGCTGCCTGTAACTGAATTTCTCAAAGATTTGTAATAATCCCAGTGTGTCGGAATTAAAACCTTGCCGGGAAATAATAAGCCATCATTCTGATTAAATAAAATATTTAAACTACACTAATTGTCCTTCATTTAACCTCGAATAGCAAGCAAATTAATGAAACGGTGTCATCTCTATTCTTATATATAAACTTCCCCAGGGAGATTGCTTCCAGCTCGGCGGCGCCGCTGCTCTCCTCGCGTCGGGGAAAACTTCGATCACATCTCATATTGGCAACATTGAAATTCAATAAACTGTGCATCGATGATGTATGTGTTGTATTGTGGACGCTTGTTCACCCCTGATATATTAACCGCCGAGACGGGGGAAGGGCCACTTCAAGGGCTTCGTGTGTACAAAAGGAAATGCGTCTGGAAACCATGTGTATCTCAGATTTTGACACTTATAAATAAATCGTATTACTTTTTATGATGCACGTCTTCAAACCAATAAAGCGGTTTTTGTAGGTTTGTTTGCATCAAAGTTCATATCCATGGGAATATTTAAGTCGGAGGTGGATAGTGTTAAATAAGAATTTCAGTTTGGTTTTTTATATTCTGTTGATTCAAAAAGTGTTGTTAAACGTAAGCATTGAAGAATTGAAGAATTTTATCACTTTTACTTCCACATCGAATGAAAGTATAATAACGCAAAAAAAAATTGAAAATTTTTATTGTTCAAATAGGCTTAGAATGTCATGAAACGTCGAGATTTTAAGTTTTAGTATAAGTCAAATGAATAAAAAAATGTAAAATAAAAGAAAAAATTTATCGAGTCATGAAACTTTGGTTATAGCTTCGTATTGGCAGTAGAAGTAATGATCTCAAGAGTTCCTAAAATTTTAAGGAGTGGAACATGGTTTTATTGGGGGTGGAAAGGGGGACACTTTGAAAATTTAAATTCAATGAAATAACTCAAGTGATAAGTCATTTTTATGTTTTTTTCATGCTGAATCGAGGTAACCACCTTAGTTTTGACATGTGGCATGTCCGTCTCAAGAGAAATCACCAACACCTAATGTATTACAAAAATAGTTAGGTAGGTTATTATAATTATTTGTTTCAAATAGTTAATTATAGTAGTTACTGTTATTAGATGTTAACAATATATTAGGTAAGTTTTCTTTTAATTTTAGTAAATGTGGTAAAGAATAGAGTGAATAGGGTGAGTTTTAATAATTTAGCATCTCCTTAACTTTTTTATTATTTGTCGTAGAAAAATGAGACAAAAAGCAAATGGCTTATGAAGCTATGGTCTTTTTCACTATTTTAATTTTTCTTAAGTCACTCTGGATACCTTAAAAAATTACTTTTCCAAAAATATCTCATGGTCGTCTAAATTTGTAGGAAAATGTCATTTCAACTTTGAAAGGCATCGGATATTACATGTAAACCTATCCTTTGATCTATGATGGTACGTGATATTTTGAGGTGATTTTTTTAAGGAACTCAAAAACTTCAAAAAAATAAGGAGTCCTATTAAAATCCCTCCGTACCTGCATAAAGTCATTCACTTTGTGTTTTAACTTTCTATGGCAAATAATAATAAAAACAAATAAGTATAAGAGACCTCCCTGTATTCGTAATTAGAGTTGTAAAACAATAACGCACTCATGAAATTACATTTTTTCATTAATTCAGAACATATTACCAAGTGCAGGAGTGTCTCGGAAACAAATTTATTTCCCAAGATGGTATACTGCAACCAAAAAAAAAAAAATGTTCCTTAATATTTTGGGGACTCTTCATATTATTATCTTTAATTCTACTGACAAGTTACAATTTAAGTTTCATAAGCGGACAATATTTTCTTTTTATTTGCGTATTTTTCCTGTACTATTTGAGCAAAAAAAATCTGTCTGGCGGTCTGTCTGTCTGCCTGTCTGCTAAAGATATTGACTTGAAATTTGGTACACGTATGTTTTTTAAACCATATCTGGAACTAGATTATGTTTTGATATTTTTCGTTGAAGAGTTGAGGGTAAATTGGAATAAATGGGTGGTAAATAGGTACATCAAACTAGTAAGAGTCCATAAAATTGGTATTTAGTATATAAAAGAGAAGCTAAGGTCTCCAAAAAATATTAATGAGTGTGAAAAAAATTAAATTGTGGTTTAATGTGTCTACAAGAATCAAGGGCCTCTCATGCAACCCCACTACTACCCCCCATCATCTCACCAACCTCCACTACCGATGTGGCATATCGTTTTATAGGTTTTTAGGGTAGATTTCAAATACTTATTATGTTATTAAAGTTCCATAAAATTTACTTCCACATATTTTCGAAAGTTCGCCGGAGTAGGGTATTATAATGTAGGTCCTAGGCCTTATCCCTCCACCTTTTATGTGACGTCACAAGGGTCGTGGCTTGGAGGTAATTATCCAGTAATTAAGGGTAATTAAAGTTAATCAGGGGTAATTAGGGAATGGTGGGACAAAGTTGGAATTAGTGGGGGTAATTACGGGTAATTAGAGGAAGGTGGGACTAGGTGGGACCAAGTGGGACGAGGTGGGGGATAAGCAAGATTCAAATATAGATAAATAGGAATAACCTACCACTTATTAATATTTGATGTCATACTGTGAAAGGGTAAACATGTTTACATGTAGTGTTTGTGATGCGACATTCACTTGATCTTGCGGGCTAAGCTGCCACGCTGATATTCATAAAAACAAATCTTTTAAGTGCGATTTGGGTAATAAAATCTTTAATGTATACTTAATATAATTTATTTTATGATTTTTTTTTTCGTTGTGAGAGACTTAAAATGTTTGTTTTCTTAAAATGTTTTCTTAACCGCTTCTCAAGTCACCGAAGTAACTCCTTGAAAATCCAGAATGATTTTCTGTTAGGTAAAGAGAAACGATGGAAAATCTGGATGTGGAGCTCGGTGCTCGATTAAAAGCAAGAATTATGCTTCAAGATTATAGATTCTTGAGAAATCACCATATATTTAATTTTATTTAATTCGGTAGCAGAAGAGTTCTTCTTAATTATTTTTTTTATTTGAATTTAGTGTAGCTAGGTAGGCGCTAAAATAATATTATAATATTAACTTCCACCTAGTAGGGAGGTATTGGATTCTATCTGAATTTTTCTTTTTGAGATTTTAATAAAATTTCACGTTTTGATACCGTTTTGAGTTTATTGATGTCACAGTGATGCCTATGTTCGTATATGTGTATGTGGTCAAACTTTACCCTTTCCATATAGTGAATACGGAACAACTTTTTAGCAAAATCTGTCCAGCGGATATTGAGTGATTTAAAAAGAAATTCTCAAAGTCACGTATTAACATGTTTAAGAAAATATAAATGAATTTTAGGTAATAAAATATGAATAAAATCTTAATAACTTTTGTTTCTAAAATGTATAGATATCTAGAAAGTCCCCCCACTACCACCACCACGCCATTATTGAAGAAGATGATAGTGCAGGTGGCTGATGCCAACAAAAAGTGAGATCTTTGGTACTTGTACACACTAAACCACAGTTTTATTTTTTTACCCCTTTTAATAATGGGATGAGGGATAGGGGTGGTAATGGGGATGGTAGTGGGTAGCTCATACAAAAAAATGAGACCTTACGTGTACACTACATCCTAATTTTACGAACTTGCGTGTTTTACCTATTTACCCCCATTTATTCCCAGATCTTTCAACACAATAAGAGTAATCATGCGCATAAGAAAAGTTACAGACAGAAATATTTTTTCCAGTGACTGCACTTCGTTATTATTATTTTTTTTTTGTTCAAATGCAATGAAAGTTGGCATATGCCTCTAACTTTCAATGCCAAATATTTTATCCAAATAGAATTTTTCCGTAAAATTAACAGAAAGACCAGTTTACCAACAATGATTTATTTTCTTTTATTTTCTTCTTATATTAACTCCGCGAGTTGGATCCCATTTTAACTGAAATTTGCTAAAAATCCATTTTACGTCAAGCAGACCGAGACTGCAGAAAATGCAAGCCGTACTAATTTTTTTTGGTATTTTACACTTATCGCAAACACAATCCGGGGACACACTGTATAACAAAAAAGATGTTGTTCAACACTGTGTTTTATAACTTTTTCCTTTTTTTTTCTCCAACAAGTTATAAAACTTTGTTATTTAATATATTTTGTTACATAGTCTGGAAGGGTATTTACATAAACAAGTCAATGCAAGACTAAAACAAGCTAAAAACGTACTCTTCGCCTGTTCGCTGAATTTTTTTATATAACTGTTACACATTCTATAGGATACTCTTCGCAGTTTTTTTGTAAATAATGTTAGTTTTAGACATTTTTAATTTTATAGTACGAACTTAGTTGGTAAAATACTCAGTGTAAAATAGAGTAAAAATTAAAAAAAAAACTATACCATACCCCATTTGGGTTTCGAACCCGGGACCCTTGGATTCCGAATCCAATCCAATCCAATCCAAAACAATTTTATTCAACATTACGGGTACAAGAATGCGCCTAGACCGAGCCCCGATTAAGAGCCGACCACACCGCCACGCAACGCCGTGGTAGATGAGTGGTCGGGTGGAAAGGGGTCGGCTTTCGGCTTGAACAACAGATCAAGTGATGGGGGGTTAGGCCTCCTGTTTAACAGTAAAAAACTTAAGCCTGACAGTTGCAGATAACTAAGAACTAAAAACTAAGTTTAAAAACACTTAAAGCTACTTAAAGCTAGATTTAAAAACTTTGATTAAAGGGCGCGCGCACAACACACGCGCACTAGTTTTAAAGTTTTGGCTGATAATACGGGAAAAACTCAATGAAAAAACTCGTTTGAGCAAGTCACAATCTTTATCCGGTGGTCTGCCTGCATCCGGAAAGGTAGGGTGAAGGGGAGAGTGTGATTTTAAAAGTTGGGATTTGCTAGAAGTTATTGGTCAAAAGGGGATTTGGAAGGACAAAAAGGGACAAAAAGAACAAAAATTTAACAAAAACAACAAAATGGATAAAGAGAATAGAGAGGGGTTTGAGGTAAAAGGTGGTTAAATTAAAGGGTGGTGAAAGGGAAGTTGTGGTATAGGAAAGGTTTGGCTAGGGAAGTTGCCGAAAGATAGGCAACGCCTGGTATGGTAATGGGTGTTTTAGGTCGAAAAGTATGGCATTATGCTGTCTGATTCGTGTGATGTCTCGGGTTAGCGGACTGTCGCCCAATTTGAATTGATAGAATTTTTGGGAGGTTTCCCGGACGAAGTCCGCTAGTGGGGTTATGTCGTGGCAACGTGCATAGAGATCTCTGAGGGAGGTGTACCTATCTGAGTCTGAAATGAGGCGCATAAATTTGTGTTCTAGGACTTTAAATTTATTCATTGTCGTGGCCGGGATGCTGCACCACACCGGCGCCGCGTATGTGATGGCCGGCCTAATCACCATCGTATATAACAATTTTTTATTCGTCCTGTTTAGTCCGCTACCCCGCGCCAGGAGCGGATACAGACTCCTGGACATGGAGTAGACCTTGCGTACAGTCTCGTTAACGTGCGTATTGAAGGTCAGTCTCTTGTCCAAGTTGACCCCCAAATACTTCACGCACCGCTTTATTGGAATTTGGCGGCCCCCGATCGAAAGTGGCGTAAGAATGCGATTTTCGGTGAAGCGGCGCGTGAAGAGAATTGACTCGGACTTCTCGGCGTTGATCCGAATCTTCCACTTGTCGTAATACGCCGCGGCACAGGCCATGTGTGCCTTCAGCAGCATATTCGCCGCTTGTGCATTGTGTGAATGCACGTACATGGCCGTGTCGTCGGCGCACTTGGCAAGGTTCGTATTCGGGAACTCCGGGAAGTCGGAGACGTACAAGTTGTATAACTTTGGTGATAGGCACGACCCCTGGGGGACGCCCGCGCGAATGTCCCGTCGAGTTGAAAGTTTGTTATTCACTCTGATCTGCAGTGATCTGCCTGTCAGGAAAGAGTGAATTAGTTTGGTGATATGCGTGGGAAAGTTAAGCGTGTTTAGTTTGTAGAGTAAGCCCGGGTGGATTCCGAATCAAAAGCGTAAGAACTACACCACCGCCTTACACGTAAAAAATGTAAATTTTTACATTATAAGACATGGTTGCATATTACATTATGAAATGTATATTTGTAAAATATATAAATTCTAGATATTAAAATGAAATATCATTTCACCAGATTATGTTCAAAAACAATAGGGTTCTTCCTCTAGCTAACACTAATTTACTGTCCAAATTTCAGTACAATAGGATTTTTCTTTTTTGAGTTATCGTGCTTACAAGAAACGTGACGGACGGACGGATGGACGGACGGACGGACGGACGGACGGACGGACGGACGGACAGACGGACATTTTGAAAGTTGTTCAGAATTCGTTCACTAACACAATTCTCTACGAGCGATATTTACGATTTTAGAAATGTGCCGATCAAATACAATATACTCTTCGTTTTTGCGAAGAGTATAATAAGGGATATACAGAAGAAGTAATGTTTGTCTAGGCGGCTACGGTTAGTTATATTTCCACGTTTTTTCGTTATTGTGTTAATTTTAACGAAGAACTTTTTTTGAATAACTACTTGATAATTACAAGCAAATTTTAATGTCTTTTGCGGGGTGTAATATAATAATAATAAATTGTTTTATATAAATTCATTACGCACATGTGCAGCTTTCTCTTTGTATGCCCCTGGCGTCTTTATTTAAACAAATAACATATACAAATAATATTCCAATCGATAGAAAAAATAATGATCTTTATCTTTTATATCTTGTAGAGTTTTGATTTATTGGGCCGTTTTAGAGATATAGCCAATCATGTGTCGTTGTTGGAAGGCTCCTTGCTGTGGGGCCTTAAAAAAAAGAAAATTGCAAAAAGCAAAATGAAAGTCTTATGCAAAATTTGGCGCCATTTAGCTCCTACTGTTTTGGAGAAAAAAAATATATAGGCAGATATAGGTAGTCCTTGTGAGGGAGGGCATGGGGAGCAGGCATGATTTCTCGAGGTGGATCTGTTCGAAAATCTACTTATATTAACTAGTTCTATTCATGGTTAAAAGAATTTGTACTCAAAAGTGGAAGTATCGAGGCATTTTCGAGACGCAAGTCACTACACTACTACTTACTGCTCACATAGAACTGTCAATATGAAGGGGGTAGAAAAGGTGGGGATACTTATCCCCCCAGGGCTAGAACATCAAAACAATTTTTTACCATTTCACTCCTTTCCGCCTATTAATTTTGAGACGAGGACAAAAAAAATTCTGTTATGATTTTGTCCCCCCCCCCGCTCATCACTTATTAAACCTGGATAAAAAAATTTGTCACATATTAGCCCTACAAAAAAAACTATTTACGCCCTTGATCAACATATCTAGTTGATAGTTTTATTTTAAACAATATTCATTTTGTTATGGGAGGCGGTGCCGTGCTTAAGAGGATGATTTCATAATTCGACAATTTCTCCTACATCCCTAAACCGATTGAAAAAATATTTTGATAGGTTTTTAGAGAAAACCTCATAGAATGATACCAGACTATTGAAGTCAACAAAAATACATTTTTTTGATTTTCGCACAAGAATTTTTATTTCTTTCTTTAATTTTCAATAGCCTAGTATCATTTTATAAAGTTGTCTCTAAAAGCCTATCGAATAATTATTTGGATCGGTTCAAGGGATGTAGGAGAAATTGTCGAATTACGTTCGGGCACCGCCCACCTTAAGTTCTTCTTTTAACATCGGTAACCAGGTTGTACAAGCAGCTACTGAAAAATTCGACACGCATTTATAGTTTATCAAATGAAACTGTGCCTTAAAGATTTACTTCTTTACCAGTAGTATGCAATAGTGAAGTTGAAAGTTTCACCAGGCCGATAATTTCATAATTATCATTTGTTTTAATATTGTTCAATTAGGACGAAGAAATAAATATAAAATTACCTTTGCGTAAACAATGTTATATAATATCAGCGGCTAAATATGAAACTTAAAATTTCTCTATATGTAGGTATCACTTGAGGTGACACACTTTGCCCAAGTAAGGCGGCCTACTTCAAATTTGCGACAATTTGTCTCATTCTCATTACGTATTCATTTAATATTAAAATCATTGTTTCTAGAAAGTTGAAAGTCGCATAAGAGATGTCCCAATTTGACCCGGTGACAGCCACGGTCACTCCAGGTCGTTGTTTCCCGCATTTTGTTTGCAAATAGAGAGAATCAAGATCTTGTCTTAAATTGTTACCACTGCTCGGTGCATTCTGTAAATGCACAACAGCGTCGCCGCGCCGTTTAAAGGCATAATATAACTATATGCTTTAAATGTGCATAACGTAGCCAACTTCCAGTCATGTGATTAACGATTTTTGTTTCGTTTTACATACTCGTCGTCGAGGGTCAAATAAGGCATGTTTATTAGTATCTATTATTCAGACTATTTTAAACATCGCCATCGTGTTTAAAAAAAATAAAGAAGTAAAATATAATTAATAGTATATTACTCAACGAGCGAGTAATAGCTATTGCACGCGAGTAGAATACTATAATTTCTCTACGACTACTCAACAGGAAGTTGCACTTTAAATTTGCCGGAAATAATAATTGTGACAAATGCGAAATTTTTAGGAAAAAATGCGGAGACGCACGTTGTATCGGTCATAACTTATTTAATTTTTAAGCAGGAGAAAAAATTTAAAAAATTCTTTTTGCTTAATCCATAAATCTTTAATTTGGTTTCTTAACATTTTTGGCGCATGTGCTAAAGTTTCTTTGACTTTTAGAAAGACTTAAAAACGTTTGACGCCATTTCTAAACCTCCATATTTCCGAAAAAAACTAAAAGTTACGCAGATTTTAAAAACAGCAAATTATTCCTCGGTTTATGATCTTTACCTTTCTTGGAGATTTTTATTTTTTGCTAGGAGTGATACTTTTCGATTTATGCGACAAAAACCATATTGAGGCGCCCGTTTTCACAACCTAAAGAAGGCGAAATACAAAATCCTTAAAGTTCTTAAAGAGTTGAAGGGCCATACTACGTCATTATGAAAAGAAGAAGAATTGCATGTGATGCACATCGTGAATCGCACCAGCGAAATCCATGATTCCCGCCTACAGGAACGTACTAAAAGTGACATTTTTTTTACTTTGGGTGAAATCGATGACCTACTTTTTACGATAGATCGAATTGTGTTATGACACACGCGATGTTTTTGAACTTTAAATCGTCTCTTGTGATTGCTCCACAAAAACTGTTGAATAATGAATATGAACTACTGTGATTAGTTCAAGACTGTCGAATAATGAATTTGAACTCTCGTGTTTGGTCCTAGTCTATTGAGTAATGAATCATTATCCACGGTTGTGAATAATGAGCCCTATTACATGTACAAAAACGTATCTATAATAAATGAATTATTTAATAATCGTAGAAAAATACTTTTTTCTACTCCCTACATAGAAAATACTATTTTGCTCCCTCATTTCAGGGAGCAAAGTAGTACTTTTCCTCACTCGGGAGGATAATACTTTGCCTCCCTAGGGAGGAAAATACTTTGGCTCCCTCTGGAAGCAAACAAGTAAAAACTTCAAATAGCTGTAATAGTAGTGTATAGACTTCTTTTATTGACACACAAACTTCCTGAAAATGTATAATTATGCTTTTCTTTGAAACAGATTTTTTATTACTTATTTTTATTTATAATAAATGAAAACAGTTTAAATCAAGGTTTAAATTAACATCAGTAATTAAATGTTAATATTTATGGTACAATTAGTTAAATTACTAATGGAGATTCCCCCTGAAGAAATATTGGCTCTGCTGGTGGAGATCAGTTCCTGTTTGTTGTTTTCCAAAGTCTTGGTCGCTGATGAAGTACTTGTGGAAACAAAATTTTCAAAAACAAGACAACGTTTTTTGGTACTTGAAGTAGTACTTTCTCCCGTAATTATTTGGCTGGCTACCTCACATTTTTTAGAATTACAATCGTCTAAGTACCCTTCTGCTACTACGTTTGTTCGCCATCCCCCATGTCTTTTTAGAGTGAGAATGTCACTTCCAGCATTGACTAATAACGTAGCTGAAGTACGACGGAAACTGTGTCCAGTATAGCCTTTCGAATCATCCAAATATTGCTATTCTGTATGGAATTTTGGTAATTGTGTTTTTGCCAATTACCTGGTTTGTACATTTCCCTTTAGCATAAGTTACAAAAAATCTAGAATGACATGTTTTAGGGGACCTCCAGTCCAGATATTTTCTATACATATCCAAGACAGATACTCCGTTTAAAATCTCATTTGTTATTGTAAATGTCCTTTTGATATTAGTTTTTGAGTCAGGTATTTTCACTACCAAAATATCGCCTTTATCACTAATATCCTCAAGTACCATATTAACTAATTCATCGCTACGGCATGCCTCAGCAATTCCAAATATAAGCACGACCTGAAAAAGGAAAATGCACTTATGACAACTGCCTAAAATGTCACTTAATTGTCATTTTATATATACTTTCTAATAACAAATACTGCGTTACGTTTTTATTTATTATTCAACAATAACGACCAATCTTACCTTCATATGTAAGTAAGTTTCATCTGGAGCTCCTGCAATAAACTTGTTGATATCCTCCCTTGAAAAAGTATTGGATTTCTTGGCTTTATATCCAGCAGATTTCCTTTTTAAAAAAGCTACTAATTTAGGAAACTTAATGTCGATATTGTCTTTAATTTGGAGTGTAGATCGCAACATGCTGTATTTGCTCCATAATGTTGAAGGCTTCAAACCGGCGCATTTTTTGGAAAAGTAAAATAAAACCACTTCTTCACATATTTTTCTTATTTGCCTAGTCTCCATCCAACATTTAAATAGCTGGTACTCTTTTTCATATTTTTCACGAGACTTTAACCGTAATTGATTTAACGAAACCATGTTTGCTTCTTCCAGAATATCTTGAGGAACTTCATCTTCACATTCGGAATACATTATTATAAACTTTTTGGAAGTTTGTTTATTTTGAAAACAAGAAGCAACCTTAGCAACGTTCCATGTACTTTGATTTTTAAAAATATTTACTTATCTAAATACCCATTATGACATTTTGACATATTTGGTTTTTTGATTGTCATGCATAAGAAAATATAATAAATTATATGTAAAAATAATGTAAAAAACACTGTAAATGGTTGTAGAAAAAATCATATGTATTACACAGGAGCAAAGTGCCATTTCCTCCCTTGGATATTGATCAAACTGTCCGCGGGAGGAAATTATGCACTTTTCTCCCTTGTCATACAAATAGCTATTTTCTATGGCTATTGAATAATTCGTTTATTATAGATGGGTTTCTGCACAAATAATGGGGCGTATCACGCAATTGAGATATTGCTTTGCATTCAGGTATCATCGATATCTCAAGAAATTTAGGAAGATATGATTTCTACTAAAATTCTTCGTGATTTTGAGAAAATGTAGAATACCCAAAACGGTCAATGATAAAAACAACGAAATCTTGAGAATTTACCGAATAAATCTCAAGAATATTTATTTATCACCTAGGACTGTAGAGACTTGAATATGGCTGAGAAATACATCGTGTTCTTCGTAGGCACAACTAAAGGGGTTAATCTTAAAACCAACATTCTTCCAACATACTTGCAAAAATATAAACTTTAAAATTTAAAACAAAAATCAGTGCAGTTAGTCATTATAAATGAAAAATGACGGAACCCAGCTATAATGAATGGATTTGAATGATTTCTTTTTTTTTATTTCTAATGCCATATACTAAAAAGTTTACCGCAATTTCGAAAATCCTTAAATAAAAAAAAAAAATTAAAATCTCAACCAAAAATACAATTATCGAAATTTTTTAATTTTTCTTTTAAGAAAATAATGATTGTTATAGTTTTCGAGGTTGCTTATAAACAATTTGTAAAAAAAATTAAACTTTTTAAAATTAATTTTAAGATGGCAGAATACTCCAAAAAGCGAAATAAATGAAAGAAATGTTAAATAATACAAATACATCAATTTTTTTTAGAAAATTATTAACAGTTTATGTTAAATAATAATTATTATAAATTTTAATCATCATCATCTGTAGCGCTACAAACCTGGTTGGGTCTTGGCATCTTCAAGGATTCTCCGCCATCCGTCTCTATCTTGGGCTCGGTGTTTCCAATTGATCACTGTTATGTTCCTGAAATCCTTTTCTATCCCATCTATCCATCGCAGTTTTGGTCTGCCTCTTCCTCGATTTCCATCGCGCTTTGCTCTTAGTATTCGTTTTGTAAGCCTTTTGTCGTTCATTCTTAGTACATACCCTGCCAATCTTAATCGTCCTAGCTTTATCGTTTTTATTATATCAGCATCTTCATATAATTCATACAATTCGTGGTTGTATCTGCTTCTCCATACTTGGTATTCTTGAATGGCATCAAATATTTTTCTTTAATATTTTTCTCTCAAAGATTTCCAGGCAGTTTTTTAATTTGCTTGTTACGGTTGATTTTCACATTTAATAATGGCCGGAAATTTATGTACTAATTTTCGTTATTTTCCCAGATTTTATTGTGCATTTGAGCCTATTGATACCGTCTCTCGCCAACAGA
Organism: Rutpela maculata; assembly: GCA_936432065.2. Lineage (NCBI taxonomy): Eukaryota > Metazoa > Arthropoda > Insecta > Coleoptera > Cerambycidae > Rutpela > Rutpela maculata. The sequence goes on from OW386293.2 coordinate 26,760,881, forward strand.
TATTAATAGAGTAGGTCATTGATACAGGTAGTATGGGTGAGTGCGTTCAGATATTCATTGAGAGAGTGCATTGCAAAAACGCCCTTTTAAAGCTTCTACAATGGCCAGTATTGTTGATTAAACCTTCTTTTGGTGGGTAGATTTATGAGGGGACGGCTTTCAGAGTATATTATGATAATATTTGTGGATATAAACGAAGTTAGGAAAATCTATTCTAGTTGTAGGGTACGCCGTGAAGTGGAAATTCTGAACGTACCGAGACGGAAGACAAGAACTTGACATTTTGATAGAGGACATTTTCTTGGTCATTTTTCCTTTTGCTGCTAGCAAGTGAGTCGTCTGAATACGAGTTTTAGCAATATTGTAAGTTTTGCTCCATTTATGGGATTTAGTATTCATCACGACAAGATTAGTTGTATTTTCATTTGGTTTTGAGTATCGTTTTGGGGAAATGCAGCTACGGATTTCCGGATAAAGTCAATTTTCAAAGCACGTGGCGTCGTCTGAATGCAAGACTTTGGAGTGCCATTTTGACGGCAAAGGACCTCTTTCAGCCCACATCACATCTCAGGTACGTCTCTGAAAACCCACTTAAAGTTGAAATAGATTTATAATTTAGGTTATTTATTTTATTGCAGGGCTGTTTGTTTGTTTTTTGTTCGTTTGTTAGTTGTTTCCTTGTTGAGTATATTACAAGTATTGGGATCTATTTGTTAGTTTATGGCTATTTGGATTGATACCTTATGGTTTTACTTGGATCTCTTACTCGTATTCTACTTGAGCTTTGTCACATTCTGCACTTTACGAGGTACTTCCAGCCTGACTATGGTTTCAACTTCTAGTCCAGATTTTGGTGTCTACATGATGGATTATTGACTGACATCTTATGTATGTATGATACTGGGAATCTCGGCACGTTACCTTAGACTCCACGTAGATGGTCTACCACCTGCGGCTATTATCACCTGAATTACGCTACCCTGGTAGGACGGGAAAATTCAGACACTACTAAAGGTAAGCGAAATCATATTCTCTTAACGAGGGATCCGGTACATCAACTCAACGTCCACGGGACAGCGAAATAAATTTTCAAGGAATATTGGTAATATTTTGCTCGTAACGTAAATCTCAGTAACATTTTAGATTTCAGTAATATTTGGTATATTTTGTGTATCGTTACTTCACTAACTGAATAGTTTTGCCTTATTTTACAAATAGATGTCAATAATTTTAAGTAATTTTATGTTTTACCGTACCTTGGGTCACTTGTAGTTTTTTTTGTCACGCTTCTGGTATATGACCTTTTGTACATTTATCAAGGATTTATTATTTTGTAAGTTATTTTGTGTATATTAGGTTAAGCGTGTGGGCCCCACTTACTAGTGCACTTTTTAGGATATATTGAGATACATTGTAGTGCGTACTGAGTTATCGGTGATAATTATGAAATATTTTGTACTACGTACCCTAATATTTTATTAAATGTTTAATTAGAACGACGTTGTCTTTCATATCTGACCACCTACACCACCCCAATTATCGAAGCCACCCCCAAGGACCTGACCAGTCGGCCGTGTGAGACTCCCTCCTCACTAGCGTATTGCAGAGGGGATACTGCACATTGTTCAGGGCACAGGGTGACTACCCCACCCTGCGTTCGAGGTTTAGCAGCCTTTGGGGCCCCCTTTTATAAGTGGGTCCAGGCCTTGTAACATGCTTAGGGTCCACGTTTCGAAGGCGTACGTTAATATTGGTGTCCTGCATATTATACAGTTAGATCTCGTGACAGATTTGGTGACTTTAGTTGTTTTTCAACTCCTTAGAAGCATCCATTAGCTATAAGTATTCTTCGCTCTTGTTCGGCTTTTCTTTCATTAATATATGTAAATTTTAATGACATAAATAATTATAATTTTTTATTGCAAGGATAATCATGTAAACTAATTGTCTCCGACGTTTACGTTTTCGATGTCATTCATTAATATTATTGGTGGAGCATTTAAGCAGCTAACTCCTTCACTTAGTAAACATGCTACAGAACAATTTAAACAACTTTTTCTACATCCACAAGCAGGACCACACCCAGTTTTACATAAACAAAAAATCATTTTCAATAAATCTTCAAAAGTTGGTTCTTTGTAACTGGTACATACTAGAGAATTATTTCTTTTTTTTATCCCCATTATTTTGACAACTTATTATGTCCCATTCACAACTGTATTTGTAAATACACTCTTTTTATATATTCTGAACTAGCATCGAGTGTAGGTATCAATGAAGCCAAGTAGACATTGGTATTTTTACTTGTAGCTTTAAGAAACGATTGGTATCGATAACTATTTATATTTTCTTGATTGTTAGGAGCACCATATAATGCTAAAATGCATAAAATATCAGATTGCAAAATATTAGTCACGTTAGCATTTTCATCAGTAAAGATAATAACAGCGTCTTGTAAATCTGTACGTATTTCGAATAATTTACCAAATTTATTTTTACCGTTTTTGTAAAACGCTGAAGTTGTATCACATCCAGTTAATGAATATAAAAACAAAATATGCTTCTTACACATTGGTAATGTTTGTTCAAGGCTTTTATTAGAATAAATTTTTGCGAGTACCGTGCCTTCTGCTGGTTAGTGAAAATATATTTCTCTTTGAGGAGGTATTAAAGCTGTTAATAAAACTGACAGATCAACAACTTCAGCAACAACAACATTTTCTTATTCAATATTAATTTCCGTTTGTATCATTAACGTATCAGCATCACTTTCTGCTTGACACGAGGAATTATTGTTATCAGCTAGTTTCTTCCTTAACATTTCGATGAATCTGCTTTTGGTATTGCTGTTTGCAAGGAACTTTTTGTTCATGTAAAACTGGGTGTGGCTCTGCTTGTGGATGCAGAAAAAGTGACTTAAATTGTTCTATATCATGTTTACCATGTAAAGCTGTAGCTGTTTAAATGTTCCACCAATGATATTAATGAATGATCAAGTTGTTAATAATTTTCCGAGGTATTTGTATTATTTAAGGTTTCTTTCATTTATTTCGATTTTTGGAGCTTCTGTCATCTTCAAATCAATTTTAAAAAGTTTCATTTTTTTACAAATTCTTTATAAACAAATTCGAAAACTATAACAATCATCATTTTCTTAAAATAAATATATAAAAATTCCGATAATTGTATTTTTCGTTGAGATTTCTAAAAATTTTAATTTGTTTTTTAAATTTACCAATTTTCGAAATTGCGGTAATTTTTAATGGGTCAACTTTTTAGTTTATGGCATTAGAAATTAAAAAAAAATCATTCAAATCCATTAATTATAGCTGGGTTGCGACGTATAAACCTAATTGCACTGGACTATAAATATTTTGTTAGAACTTCCAAATTTTAGGAAGATATCTCAAACGATTTTTCAATTACCTGTCGCTGATAACTGATATTTCTTTAAAAATATATTAACGCCCTATATCTTCGAAATGAAGCATTTAGGAACAAATCCTTATAGCAACTTTTAGCTTAGAATAATAATTTCTACTGACCGGTGAACTTCGGTATTTAAAAATTGAAACACCCCGTATATTCATATTTAATATGATAAGCCATTCTACTAACCCATAGTTTTTTATCCCTATATTTTACACCCGATGACAGAGGGGAGTACACAAACAACTCCCCATTTATATCTAATGGCTTTTGTTAATTTACTTCACCCCTTCACGGATTATTTTTCTACACAATCACGCGGATAAAAACGTTTCTATATTTTGTTTACATACGTGGAGAAATGGCTATATATTTCCCCTAATGATCAATACAGTAGATTACCGCGAAGTACTGATATTTATACTCCGGCGAGAAAACTGAAATGAGTATATAATTAAATTTGTTTTAATCAACGTAAACTTATTGACACCAATAAAACTTGCATCGTTAAATCGATTATTCTACTTAGTTCTTAATTTACTAAAGCTATAATTAAGTATCGATTGCTTGATAAATCAATTCAGTTGGTTTTAAAGTTCATTTCAATATGTCACACGACCTTAGAAATCAATATATTTGCACGTGATATAGTGGGTTCTGAAAATAATATGCAGTCAAGTCAAGAAATGCTTTCTAAGGGAGCTGCATGTGTACGGTTTTTATTAAATATCCAAAACCGTTTGAGATAAAATAATGAAGTTGTGCACAAGATGCCCAACAAGATAAAACAGAAATTATTGGTAAAATCGTGCACACCCCGCTTAGTGTTTTATACAATATGTTATGCATATAATATTGGTTCAATGGTAAAATTATTATTGTTTATAATTTATTATTTGTGGCATATTCATGATTTCTTAGTTTGTTGGGTATTTTGCCACTGTAAAAATATTTAAAAATTTTGATGAAATAAATCTCTGCGCCAAAAGGATCAGACAGAGGCTGGTTTTTATACTTCTATTACAAAATGTCTCACACCTAAAAATATATAAACTGAAACAAAATTGTTAAATGATAAATTGAAAAATTAAAACGAAGGCAGTTGACGTTTCGGAAAATAGTTCTTTTTCCGTTTCATTTTTGAGAATGTCAAACCAGACAGTTTGTTGTTTATGTATTTCAAATTTGTAGTTAATCTTTTTTTATAAACAGTGAAGAAGATTGAAGACAAAGTAAAACAGCGGAGGGGATATATGCAAACCCCGTTTATGAAGAATCTAGAAATCTAATAGCAACTAACTGCAATATTGAGTCGCCAATCACCATACGATTTTCTCAAAGACTGTTATTACTGTAATAGCCCAGACGACAGAGAACATTCTATAGTGAAACCGACAAAAATTTGCAAAATGAATAATTTTTTTTTAATGAGTTCGTGAAAGTGTATAGAATAATATCCTGAAAAGTTTACATGCCGCTCAGATGCAGAACATAAAAAAAATGAAAAGCTACAATTTCCATCTTTTAAATGAGCCAACACTCATATAGGTTGAACAAATTCTGATTTAGTGACATGTAATTTAGTGCGTCGGTGTCACAGTCATGCGTATTCAAGCGCGCTCACGCATGGATCACGCTCTGAGTTATAACGTGTAACGTTAACTATTTTTTTTTTTCGGCAAAACCGTGGCTTTGGTGATAAATTTTGTTAGAACATTTTTTGTTCATAAATACGTGATCTATCCATCTGTAATTTTTATTTTTTTCTAACTTGAATTAATTTCAAAATCTTGAAAAAATGGATGAAAAAAATTTTTTTTTCACTTTTTTTTATATTCTGCATCCAAGGGAAATGTAAGCTTTTCAGGAGGTGATAAATGTGGACAAAGTAAAATGGGCAATAAATTCATTCGAATCATTTAAATCGCCGGGACCAGATGGCATTTATCCGATAATGCTGCAAAAGGGACCGGATCTCCTACTACACAGGCTATGTGTGATATTCAGATGCAGCTTAGCTCTTGGATACATACCAAAGGCCTGGAGACTAATTAGAGTGATATTCGTACCGCAACCTGGGAAGGAACAGGAAAGGGCGAAGTCCCTAAGACCGATAAGTCTTATGTCTTTTGCACTAAAGACTTTAGAAAAACTACTGGATAGGCATATTCGGGAAGATGTACTGGTAAACCAACCCTTACATTAAGACCAATACGCCTATAGAGCCGGTACGTCAACAGAAACAGCATTACATCAGCTAGTAAATAAAGCTGAATATGCTCTCGAAAACAAAGAGGTACTATTATGTGCCTTCTTGGACATTGAGGGAGCGTTTGACAACACATCCCTAAAATCTATCAGGAAAGCAACGAGGAGAAAAGAGATCGATGCGACCAGCTGCAGGTGGATAGACTGCATGCTTAGAAACGTTGGTAGCTCGGGTGCTGTGGAACCTGGTCATGGACGAGCTGCTAACATTACTGGACAGAGATGGACATAAAACACTAGGTTATGCAGATGACTTAGTCATTCTAGCACAAGGCAAATTTAACAACACAATAAGGGAACGTATGCAACAGGCCCTAAATGTTGTAATGAAATAGACAGATGAGGAGGGACTAAATATTAGTCCCCCAAAGTCAACCATAATGGCATTCACCAGAAGAAGGAAATTAGAGGAGCTGGGACCACTAAAACTTCGAGGTGATCTAATACAACTATCGGGCGAGGTAAAATACCTGGGGGTAATACTAGATCCCAAAAAAGGGCAGAAACCACAGTCATGCTGGCCAGGCGCACCCATGAGAAAACATGGGCACTAAGGCCAAGCATGATGTACTGGACATATATCATGGTGGTTAGACCAATGATCACATACGCATCTTTGGTATGGTGGCCAAAGATGTTGCAGCGCACTGCTGCCGCTGAACTAAGCAAGGTACAAAGACTTGGCTGTCTGGCGGTAACAGGTGCAATGAAAACCACACCAACAGCAGCCATGGAGGTCCTTGTGGACCTCCCCCCTCCACCTGATGGTAATGGGGGAAGGGGCGATGGCACACTTCAGGCTGCAATGCAAACCCAGCGACAAATGCGCCGGGCTGGCGCACAATCGAATTAGGAACCTTGTGGGAGTGACGACATCTCTGATGAGGACAGACCACATAATCCCTAAATATACCTTTAACAGAAACTTCGAAATAAAAATAGAAGATCGAAGTGAATGGTCAGTAACCGGTAACAGCATCAGACCGCGGGACTTGGTCTGGTATACAGACGGATCAAGGACCGCAGAAGGTACTGGTGCCGGCATATATAGGGATATGAGGAACTCTCAATTCAGCACATCACTAGGAAAACACACTTCTGTCTTTCAGGCAGAAGTATACGCAATACTAGATTGCGCAATAGAAAACAACAGGAGGGCCTATAAAAATAGGCAGATCAGTATTCTAACAGACAGCCAGGCAGCTTTAGGGACACTGTCAAACCTCAAAGTGACGTCCAAGCTGGTATGAGAATGCCAAGAAGAACTAAGAGCACTAGCGGACCACAACAAGGTAACCCTTCAGTGGGTGCCGGGACACGTAGGAATCGATGGCAATGAAAAAGCCGACGAGCTAGCGAGAAAGGGATCGTCAGCTCCATATATTGGCCCAGAACCGGCCCTGGGAGTGCCTAAAACCACAGTACGGGGCCAAATGAGGGACTGGATCAAGAACCAACACAAAGAATACTGGGACAAAATAACCGGACAACAACATGGTAAAACCTTTATTAAGGAACCATCCAGAAAGAAGACTGAAGAACTGCTGTTACTAAGCAGGAATCAGCTCCGCATAATCACTGGTTTCCTAACAGGGCACTGCGCCCTGAAGGGACACCTTCACAAAATGGGATTATTCAACGGGGACCTAAAATGCAGACAATGCAATAGGGCAATGGAGACATCCTACCACATCCTGTGCGACTGTGAGATCACAGAAGACAGGCAATATATGGACAACCAAGACTGAGTCCAGAAGAATATGAAGCCAAACTAGCGATGGGGTTGTACAAACTAGTGCAAGGGACCAGAGTACTGGATTGATTATCATAATACAAATGGGAGAATATCACAATAAGCCCAAGAGGCTGCAGTGATTCCGGAAACTTAAGTTAGACGGCTCCCGAACAAAAAAAAAGGTTTTCAGGATATTATTCTATACACTTTCACGAACTCATTAAAAAAATATATATTCATTTTGCAAGTTTTTATAGGTAAATACCTTCATCGACTGGGCTATAAGGCCCGGTACTTTAATCTCCCGTTAATTGTATTCTATAGATAGATCCCATAGAAACAGTTATTGACACAATTTTATCCAAGAAATTATCTGAAGAAAAAATTTAACGAGAGATGAAATGGTACAGTCGAATTGATTTAATTTAATTATTTTCTGATACAACATTCCACCAGAAATTTTATTGTTGATTCTTATGTATTATGACCTCCTTATTATGAAAAAAATATTTGTGTACAAAAATTCCGTGTGCGTCAAAAGTTATATGCCCTTTTTGACGCGCTTTCACGAATTTTCAACTTATCCACTGTTCACACTTCGACCAGTAATATGAACATTACCAAGGTCTCTCAATGCTTCTTGATACTCCCGTGTTTCTTTGGAGGATCTGATACAGCCCCTTCTTTGCTCTTTTGAAAAATGAGGGACTAAAATCACAACCTAGAGCATGGAAGCCCGGTAAACTCAGGCATATGTTGACATATGTTGACATATCACAATTATATGTCAAACTGAGACCTTGATATTTGCTTTCAGAAAACGAATGGTGCGGGAGCTAAGTGGCTTTTTCGGACCCTCATCGTTACAAGCATTTTCTATGCGCTGATTAATTCTAACTTAAATAACGACAAAATAGACTTCTGGTATATGTCAGCCCGCCGAGTTTTCCATGGTTCAAGATATAAAAATCAGTGAAATTATATCATCGTTACAAAGCCAATTTTTTTTTTGTGTGTACACATTTTATGTTTAGAATGAATAAAATAAGATCGCCAGAAAGTGTGGGCCATCAGGGGCGCAACCAGAAAGGTCAGAGGTAAAAAAACGGAGTTATATAACATCATCGTTACAAACTTTTTTAAGGTTGAGCATGTTTATTTAAATGTTTTGAATACAGAAAAGAATTCCCAGAAAGAAACTCTCATCAGTAAGGCTAGCCAGAAAGAAAATGTTTAGGATTTTTGAAGAAAATTGGATTTTTTTTCGCATATTTCATCTCAGAACTCTAAACTCATCATTACAAGTTCTAGCTCCTTTTTAAAACGTAAATATAAGCTCCTTCAACAATAGAATAGCCTCCCGTAAAGATCTTAGTGTCAACAAAAGTACCATAGGCTCTTAAATACACAGGAATTTAACACTTTCGGCTAACTTGACTCCGTACCGTACCTCAGATGTATTGTATCATTATTACCTTTCTGGCTGCGCCTCCTGACGGCCCACACTTTCTGGCGATCATATTTTATTCATTCTAAACATAAAATGTGTACACACAAAAAAAAATGAGCCTTGTAACGATGACATGATTTCACTGATTTTTAAACAGTGTTCGTGACGCTCCTGACAGGAGGTGCCCCGCCAGAAGTCGATTTTATGAATCGTTAACATCCATTAAACCATAAAAATATCTCAAAGTTCATAAAACGATGAGCTGCCGAAAAAGCCACCTAGCTCTCGCTCTAGAAGCAGTTATTGATCAACATCACCTTGAATCAGAGAGTGCATTCACCAACGGCGAAAATGACACTTACTAACAAAAAATATGTTAAAGGCAGAAATTGTGATTTACTCCAAGAAAAATTTTAGTATTTTCATGTTTTCTATACCATTTGTACATTATCGTTACCATAATACTTTTAGTACGTCGGGTACATGGCTAAAAAAGCCAAAAAGCTGCTCTTTTTAATTGGAATGTGCCATTTTCTGTAGTCATAGTTGATGCCAAAAGGTAACTTTTCAGATAGAGAGCCACTTGAAAATTCGTGTAGAACACCAAAATGGCGGCCATTGAAGATGCAAACAGAATACACATTTCTTGGAATACTCAAAAACTTGTCTGAAGCAGGGCCAGATTACCCATAAAGCAAATTAGACTATAGCCTAGGGGCGACAGTGTGTGCAGGCGCAAATACATGATTAGCCTAGGGGCACGCCAATCCTTAATCCGGCTCTGGCCTGAAGAAACGTGCGAGAGATAAGAGAGGCGTTGGTCTTCGTCGCCAAGTAGCAGAAGGAAATATGCCACCAAAAAATTAGAATGACTTCCTCTGCTGCATTCAGAATAAGACAGAACTCTTCAAGATACTTAGAGAATATCAATTTTTGAAGTTTGATTGGGCTCACATCAGTACTGAGATTGACGGCATAATTCGTTCATCTCGGTCGGATGAAACTTCAACTGATGGAGTACAATGCTGGCAACAAGAAGAAGCTGACGGCAGAATTTTTATCCACGCTAAAGACAGTATTGAGCATGAAGCAAAAAAAAATTATTTGCACATTAGATACTGATGTAGCTGCTTTGGCAATCTCTTTCACATTCTCAAAAGTGCGGGACTTCAGGAGATGTGGATTTTCTTTGGTGCTGGGAAGGGCCAGAGAAAATTAATGCCATGTTTGAAAGTATGGGTGAACATAAAGCTGTTGTATTGAGAGAATTCCATGCATTTACTGGATCAGATGTAACGTAATCATTTGATATGAAAGGGAAACAGGCTGCCTGGAAAGTGTGGAAATCATTTTCCCAAGCTGCTGAAGCCTTCCACAACAGTCTATTTCTGACGAGTCTTTTTAAGTTCTGGATAAGTTTACTGTTTTGTTTTATTACAAAGACGCAAAAGACTTCTCAGTCGATCATGTTAGAAAGCTTTTCTTTACTTCAAAAAGTCGGAGTCTAGAAAGTCTGTTCCCCAACAAAAGAGGCACTAAGGCAGCATTGTCTTCGTTCAGTATACCAGGCAGGATAAGTTTCGGGTCGTGCGTACCTAGTGGTGGGCATCATTCCAGGGCCAGAAAGATGAAGATGGACCGTGGTTGCTGGGGAGTAGACGCCGCACCGGTCTGGTCTTCTCTTCCTTTTATTATGGCAGCCTATAGAGCATTGGTTAAGTATAAGTTGCTCCGGATGCCGCTCACGATGCTGTGTTCAAAGGCCAAGGTTCCATGCGCGCTACTTTGCACGAATAAACCAGGCAAATCTCAGTGTAAAATGGGTTTGGCGTGAACTATTTGGGGACAGTTATTTTTTATTGCAATGAATAGCTCTATTAATGTAGGATAAGTACATAAAGTCGCAAAAAATCCCGACGTGAGCTAAAGCCGCCATTTAGAAAAAATGACCGCCAGAGACATTTTCTTTAAAATCATATATCTTAGTAACCGTTGCGCCGATTTTAGATTTCTTTTTTTTGTTCCATTCCTCACTTTACATTTTACAAAAAGTATAATTACATATTTTACGATAAATTAAACGATAAACTTAGGAAATTAAAAAATAATTTAAATATTACGGAAATTTAAACTTTCGTGAACTCCAGACGTTTGTACTGAAATTTCTAGTCAATTTTTGAAAAAATAATTTTAATAAAAGTTCTAGAGCACACAATTAGCTTTCATTTGTTTTTTGGCCGATGTTATTAACTCAAATACTAACGGAGTAATAGTTATTTATATATAAAATTGTATTCATTTTTAATAATGTACATTAAGGTAAAAAGCGTGTAGAGTCAGTGTTCTCTGGGAAGATTGTGCAAAACGGCTAACTTTGTAAAAAAACTTTCTTATCAAAATTTTCAATGTTTCGTCTCTACTACAACCTAAAATTTTTTTCAATTATACAAGGTGCCACAAAAACGAGTCACACAAGAAAGTGTAATTTTTTTAAATAGAACAGCCTGTATTTCCTTAAGGCCAGTTATGCCTCCAAGGGCCATGTATTACACCTTAAAATATGCCAAGTTACTTTTTTCTGTTTTTTTTGGGCAGTTTACAAACATTTTTCAGTGGCGATTTATTAATCGTTATTATTTCTAAAAATGTGGGATGTTGTTTGATAATGATGTATTTACTGAAAAACATTTTTGAAATAAATCTTTAGTATATCGGGTGTCCAAAATATTTGCGTACATTTCTTGATATTTAATTATTATTTTTCTCATTTTTTTTTTAATGGAATGCCTAGGTATACTTTTTTTACATGAATGAATAAAACATACAATTCCTCACAATTTAACATCTCTTTATTTCTATTTCAAACGTTTTTGAGATATGATTATATCAAATAATTTTTGCGTAAATTAAGGTGCTCTTTACTTTGGCATTAAAATCTATATTTTGCTTTACATTTTTTTCAATTTTTTTTAAATGGAATGCCTATAATTTTTTTAAATGGATGAGTAACTCTTACAATTTCACACATTTTGATATCGTACACTTTCTTTTATGAACGGTTCTTGAACAATAATTTTTTTTTTCACGATATTGAAATTAACCTAACAACTGCTCAAAATTTCCACCATTTTGATTCAGGTAACACTGAGGTCTCTTGATAAATCAGCGCCTTACACAATGTAACATATCAACATTTATACGATTGAATCCTTTCCATCATATCTTCTCGAGTCGTTGGTTCTACTTTATAAACGTCTGATTTCACAAATCCCCAAAGAAAAAAATCCACCGAAGTCAGGTCGGGTGACTTAGGCTGCCATGTAATGAGACCTAACATAATTTAATAAAATAATAAATTAGATATTATTTAACAGTTTATTAAAATATTGGACCTCCTCTTCCTATCCACCTTTCAGGAAACTGATTACTAATGGCCTGACGAATATTTCTACTAAAATGTGGTGAAGTTGAAATCACATATTATTTGTAATGTAATCAGGAATATACTCGATTATTTGCGGAAACGTATTTTGCGTAAAATCTAAGAAGACTGCTCTGCCCTGCTATGACAAGAAGTCGTATCTGAGAAAATGTAATTTTAGAGAAATCAACTATTTTCTGAATTATGTTATGCCATCTACATTTCATAATTCATGATTTTCATTTTTGGCAAATAAATATGTGTCCCTTTTATCAGCGTAACCATATAACAAAACACTGTTATATATGTTAAGTTACGACAAATAAATCTGGTAATGATCGGATATGACTTTTGAGCTTAGTGAATAGGTCTATTTTGTAGATAAGACACATATTCTTTATGTATATTCACTAGTTTTGCTTTAGATACGACTTCTACATTTTGTATGGTGGTGAGGATCACTAATACGGTGCAAATGCAATTAAAATCTCAAAAATTAATTTTTTGCAGTTACGACATCTTGTCTTAGCAGGGCAGTGCTCCATTCACATTTCCCTCAAAAAAGCGAGGATGAAAAACATAATCATGTACAATTCCTCCCCTTACATTTAAACTCTGGTTCTGATTTTTCTGTGCAACATGAAGGTTTTCTCTGGCATAATAATGGAAATTGTGCCTATTCACAAATCCATTGCGATGAAACGTTGATTCATCCGTGAACAATACAATTTGAAAAATTCTTCATTTTCTCCAATTTGGTTTTGAACCCACTGGCAAAAATTTAATCAACGATTTAAATCCACATCCCAAAGGTCTTGATGCAGCTGAGCTCGATAGGGGGAAACTTATTTTTACGAAGACATAGGGAAACACTAGATTCACTGACCTCTAAATCCCTACTTAACTCCCGAACACTTGCCGTAGGATTTTCGATTACCGCTAAAGTTATAGCCAGCTCATTTTCTTCATTACAACACATTTCGTCGTCTCGTCTTCTTTTCATATGCAAAATTTCCAGTACGTTCAAAACGTTCTTTCAAATTTTCTAGAGACCTCACATTAGGATATCTTCTATAGGGATATTTTTGACTATACATTCTTGATGCCAATAAACAATTTCCATCACATTCACCAATAACATAACATTTACCATAGATATTACATCCTATTGACAATAATTATAATTCGTATTTTTAAATATTAACAATATTAATTCAACTTAATCACGATAATCTTAAACATATTAGAGAAATGTCATAGAGTGAAAAACAAACGTAAAACAAAAGGCCAAAGCCATACTAGATTTTAATGCTAAAATGAAAGCACCTCAATTTACGCAAAACTTATTTGAAATAATCATATCTCAAAAACGGTTTGAAATAAAAATTAAGTTATTAGAATGTGGGGAATTTTATGCTTTATTCATCCATGTAAAAAAAATATAGGCATTCCATTTAAAAAATTTGAAAAAAATAATAATTAAATAACAAGAAATGTAAACAAATATTTTGGACACCCGGTATAATAATAATTTATTTCAAAAATGTTTTTCAGTAAATGCATCATTATCGAATAACACCCTACATTTTTAGAAAAAACAATTAATAAATCGCGGAGATATGGTAAACAAAAAAATGTTTGTAATTTGCCAGAAAAACAGGAAAAAAATTATAACTTGGCAACGCTGCGTCCGATTGGCAAAAAATTTTAGGGTGTAATTCAGGACCCTTAGAGGCTTAACTGGCGCCTAAAAATGAGAGGGTATTCCATTAAAAAAATTATACATTCTTGTGTAACTCCTTTTTGTGACACCTTGTATAATTGAAAATAATTTCACGTTGTAGTAGAGATGAAACATTGAAAGTTTTGTTAAAAAATTTTTTTTACAAAGTTACCCGTTGTTGCACAATCTTCCGAGGAAGCACTAACTGGGCACCTTGTATGTTTCCAAGAACTCAAGTCTTATTTTCTTCAGTTATCTTCTATTTTATGCCCAAAGATGTAATAACACTTTCGATTGTACATAAAAACGGGAAGAGAACAAAAAAGAAATCTAAAATGGGAACAATGGTTACTGAGATATGTCCTTCTAAAAGAAACGGTTCTGGCGGCCATTTTTTCTAAATGGTGGCTTTAGCTCACATTGGGATTTTTTGGGACATTTATATCCTCATTCTACATAAATAAAGCTATCCATTTCGATAAAGAAATAGCTGTCCCCAGATAGTTCATACTCAAAACTGAATTTGCCTGCACTAGAACTGCATTGGGAGTTGACTATGCATCAATAAATACAATAAATAAATTTAATTAATCATTTTTAAATTCGTTTCACAGTTTCAAGATCATAATATTGCTTTGTTGATTTTGTCTTAATATAATAATGATATATAATTATTTTGTTCCAGGGATAAATTGGAAGATGAAGAAGATCATTGCGTGATCTAGAGTCGTAAGAGCTGTATATAACCAGTTCATTCATATGAGTATTTCTTAGTATTTAGTCGCTTTTTGTTTGTAAAAATTTGTTTCCTGAGTGTAATAAATGTTTTCAAAATAATTAAAATGACTGTTTTGTGTATTAAAACAAGTATTTCTTGACATATACTGAATCCCATATACATAAACCATTTTTGTGTGGAAAGAATGGGATATTGAACATAATTAAAAACTTACTTATCAAAAAATTCGTGAGAATAGTGACATTTTCAAATTTTTGAAAATTGCGCAGAACCCTTGAGATGTAGAGACAAATACATAGAGACAAAAAGTGTCTTCTTCACAAAAGCTTTCATGCAAAAATAAAATTAAAATCAGACCATTAGGAGCTAAGATACAAACAAATTTAGTGTGGCTAATGGTGGTCATCTTTAACAGCCGCCATTTTGGTGTTCTACACGGATTTTCAAGTAGCTTCCTATCTGAAAAGCTACCTTTTTTTTTTGGCATCAACTATGACCACATGAAGTGGTACATTCCAATCAAAAAGTGCAGCCTTTCTTTGGTGTACCCAACATACTATTTAGTTAATCCAAAGAATCTCCATTTGCCCTCTCTTTCACGTACGCACCGTATAACCTCGTCACTGTCGCACTCCCAGAAAACTTCTGTGAACACCTGATGAACAGCCTGGTTTTTTACATATTTTCGCAAACAAATTTCAGCATCGTGAAAGTACCTTAAGAAATACTCTACACAGAACAACTTTATGGTCACCTGGTACGTATTTACAACCAATGAAATCGAAATCGCCTCTGATTTTTTCATTAAAAGTATGTAAAATGAAACATTGCAGCTTTGTTAAAGCACCTTATTTACAATACTTTTTTGCGCTTTCAAAAATTTAAGCATGTCGAAACCAGGGTACGTCTGCCAGATCGTTACTTTCTTATTTAATTAATATTAAATTATCAATCTACAAATTTATCGCTTTGTAAAAACACCTTATTCGGATTGAACGCTAGTTTTTCTACTGTTATTGATATTATTGAAATGAAACAATAATTTACCACTTTTTAAATACGACATAGTATTGACAGAAAGGTTCCAATACTACAAATTCTATTTTTGTGTTTTATTTATTATCAATTTTATTTATCAAAATGACCAGACAAAAAGCCTTTAGAAGTCCATGTGTCGCGTCGTCAAGTAGCAGATATTCCAGCCAACCTGCAATTGCTACATTTCACCATTATTTGCGTTTACTAGATTTAATCTGGCGATTATTCCCAAAACAGGAACCTTAGAAGTCGTTCCACCTCTGCAGTTCTTGTAAGTCATATATTATATTGAGTAGTTTATTAAATGAGATGCGTACATACAAAGCTTACCCTGATTGTTCAGTGGGAGAAACTATCAAGGTCTGACTCTTAAGTGCATGTGTCATGGCGACCGTGATCCCAAAACCCAGGAATGCAGCAGGCCATGCCTAGACGGACAAATATCATTTATTTACGGCACAACAAAGATTGTATGACTTTATTAGGATTTTCTCATAATACCTAAATATATTTTATAATTTTTAACTTATTTCACATACAAGGTACATGATTCGGTGACTTGCAATTAAATCTTTTAAAATAGCGTGCTTAATAATAGTAAAGAAGCTAACTCAAATCACATGTACACTCTTATGTCTCCCAAGTTTGATTGTGAGATCTTATTACATACTTATAGGTGTCTTAAAAAAAATGTTTTCACATGATCACCATATTGAAAATTTTGCTAAATTTTGTTTTAACGTATCTCTGTAACCGGTGGTTCAATTTTAATTATCTTATTTTTCGCTCTACTCCTTATTAAAAGTTAAACACATTTTGTCCTTATATATTTTTTCAATAACTCGTGGTTTTTGAGATAAAGGGTGGTTTTCAAAAAAAAGTTTTCTTTGCATTTGCAAAAGTCACAGCACATGATTTTTAAATTTCTACAGGGGCACTCATGTTCTCTGAAGCAGTTCTCGCAATTACAGTATTTGGGAAAATCTTTAGGTTCCGATGAATCCTTTGTCACTTGTGGAATTAATATTCCTTTCATTTTCGTGTAACCGTAGTCCAAGAGATTGAGCTCTGCGACCACGTCCAAGGCATGAATCCATTTGTAACATTGAAAGTAGCTTCTTTTTATCTGAACATATCTGTGTGTAGGAGCCAAATCTTCAATGTTCCGTACTTTCTTGTGATGGTATTGACGGAAACGCAATACATCCATTTTACGTAAGTTTGAACCACGTGCACTAACCAAAAACTCTTCAGCTCTCTTTTCCATGTCCTCATTAAGTGGTTCTTTACCAAAATCGAATAAGAGATCTTCAGTATAAGACACTGCTGCCCTCAAAGCTGCCAATTTCTTACTGATTTTGTTTCTAGTGTCACAGCCTGTCAGAAAATGAATAGCCAGTAAAGTTGTCAAGATAGCGTGTGGTACTTCATTAATAGTAACAAGTGAGTGAAGTGGAATATACCTGGATGTTTATCTCATTCCGAAGGCAACCCAAAGTTCTTTTAGTACCAATTTTTTCCACTTCTCTTGGTAATGATAAATAATTTGAAATGATTTTCCACTTCTCTTGGTAATGATAAAATGCATTACCTAATATAGTATCAGTAGAAAATATAACTACTTGGTTCGTATTTAAAGAGAAACGTGGGTTATGATCCTGTCATATGCTTCTTCATGACCAGATACCAAACTCAGCTCTTCTTTAATGACTCTATTTCTTGTAGTAAAGCATCTGGCTGATCTTCCTTGAGTAATCCACCCAGATAAATGACAAAGGAGCTTTTAGCAGAGGTTTCTTTCTTTAATATTTAGTCAGTAAATTATGACTGCAACAATTCTTTATTTTTAGTCAAAGCCCAGTAAGCGTCAGTATCTACAGGGAGCGGTGTGCTGTCACTTAGTGCCTCGTATTCTACTGGTTGTTTCTTTAAACACCTGGACCTTTCAAACTCTCTCTTTTTTTCTCATAAATGTCGAAAATAATGTCTACGTGCTCGCTTTTGTTATGAGCTTGGTAGATAATTTTCTAGAGGTTATCCACGTATTCTCCATACGTCTTTAGCTTCGCAGATTTAATTGGCAGCTTCCTTGCAAAGGCCAAATCTACAACAGTTGCTTTAAAAGTAGATTGAGGAGCTTCAGTAATTGGTGCATCTTTTAATTTTGATTCAAGTTGGTGAGCTAGCTGGGATTTCTCAGATTTTGTTAAGAATTAATTTCTCATCAAAAACGGGAATGTTAATTCATAAGTCAAAAGGTAGCTTATGTTATTCTTAACACGTTGTAATATCAATTAATCATAGAGCGTGGGCAGTTTTTTTTACACGTTAACTTCAACAGGATTCAAAGTCTTTGCAGATTTCTTGATCTTTTGATAAATTCCATTACACCGAGTGACTTTTCCTTAAACCTTTCGTTTACGAACTGAGTGTGAGCCGTTGATCCAATGCGTATGCAGTTCAAAAAATCACTTCCTATTTTACGATCAAGTTTCTACTTTATAATTATATTTTGTAGCTCTCTCTCACTGTTACAATTCGAAGCGTTGAAGCGTTGTTTTTGAAGGTACCTATTTTTCTTATGCATTGCTCATCAGTAGTAGTAATTAGTGTGATGGGAATACTCTAAATTGTTTTGTCAAGAGAAAAATCAAAAACCTTAAAATATTTCAATGACTGTTGGATAAAGACAATTTGTTTGCCTTTTAACGTTACGGGGATATGTCAAAATTTAGCAAATTTTTCAGTATGGCGGCCAAACGATCATGATCTGGACCACGTGATCAATTTTTAACACCCCTATAATAGATATGTAATAAGGTCTCACAATCAAAAATAGGGGCCATAAAGTGCACACGTGACATGACTATAAGTAGCTCTTAAACTATAAGTAACACTGAATTAATATTTTCAAATCTCAAAACATTGACCCATCATTCTCTCACCACCTAAGTAGGCATCATCAATCGAATTGTTTTAAATATTTTCAATTCTTTATAAGAGATGCGGCAAAAATCAAGAGTAGAAGTTCCAGTCGGACGTGGTCGCCTGCTAATGTCTATTTTATTAATATTTTACTCGAATGGGGGTCGATTTATTTTTACGTGGCGCCACTGTGATTAAATACACAGCCGATATATTTATTTTTTTATTGTATAAATAGGCATTCGCTGTCGACAACGTCCTGCTACAACTCTCACTTGTTTCTTAATACTCTTATTAAAAATGCCTTCTAACAAACTTTTAAGATAAAACTGATATATAATATAATCTAAAGTTCACTTGAATCTGAGAAACACAGTGTTATTTTGCAGAGCTGGGTAGGATTCGAATCACTCAGTATTCGAATCCTTTTTGAGTATTCGAAAGAAATATTCGAATACTTTTTTGTGGTTCGGATACTTTTTACGCAGGCGGTAAGCGTTATGTTGTTAAGAGTTGAGATTTTATCTGTTGTGGCATGTTAACACACATATAGTTTCAGTTTGCATTTACACCTACCCGCAGATGCTCTACGTATGTTGATTGTTTTCTGTCACAGGTAATAGTGTGTAAGTGTATTTGTTCTTTATAAACTAACAAACTGAAAAATATTACGGTAATTGTGGTTATTGATTAATAACACTTACATTGCTAGAACTGATTATAAAAGTAACAAGAAACCCAGCAGGCACACTATAGGTGGCAAAGCAATGGGCCATTAAATTTATGACTGATAAAGTGTTGGCAACTTTTGCCAATACCTGAAAAGCGAATACAAAGTACTGTTTAACATCATATCATCTGTCCTGTAATGGTAAGTTGATGGCCCTATGTATTTAATGCGCCTTTTTTTTTATTGTGTATTTGTAAATATTTAACCATCACTGATATATTACATATATCAAAGAACTTTTTGACAATACCTGAAAAGTGAATTAATATTACTTGCCTATAATCATTATAACCTCCTTCATACCTTTAGGACAAGATGGAAGGCGTCCATGTTTTCATTAGATCGAAAAGTAGATCTAGTAAAATTTATATTATTTTCTTAAATGCTTGTCCAAAGTCACATTTCACTCACTAAATCAATGTATTTACTACTAATGATTGCTGTTGATAACCCTGTCATCTTGAAATTTTGCAAAGAAAAAAAATTCAGATTAAATTCTATTACCCATTCTTAAAATTTAGGTATTTCATGAGGCCCCTTTGTTTTCTGTGACTATTTTATATAGGTTTATAGTAAAATTGGCTGTGCAAACATATTTCAAGTACGAAGATGCATGAATTATGTTGATACAATTTTCTAAAATAGTACATTACTGTATTATGTAGTGGATATATTCGTCATCCTCTGCATCTATCCCTCTCAAAATATATCTGCAATCCCCGTATATCAGTATGCTACCGTATATCAAGGCAATAGTAAAATAATCATACTTTTCACTATAATGGCATGTGAAAAATAAGTTTATGCTAAAAATCCAGTATATACCGACATTATTATTGGCAGTGTGTGATGGTCGAGCGTTGGCCGGTGTTGCGCTTTATTCAATAATTTAGCGCTTCTTGCCAGTACTTTCCCAATGATGAAGTGAAGGCATGTAAGTAGTTTATTAATGATGGGCCAGTTATGTGTGTTTGCTGGGAATCCTTTGTTTTTTGAATATTTTCGGTTAGTTCAATAAGTTCCAAATTAAATAAAATCTAGTTCTTATGTCCTTGTCTTTAAAAGGGAGATACAATATACTGGGTGTAAACGAAACTGGGATCACCACTATAACTTTTTTGTTTTTTTGGGAATTCCAATCACAAGTAAATTTCAAATAATACATATTACTAAAATGATTCTAGCATTTGACTTTCTATTTTCACCCTTTCCACATATCCGATCAACTTGAAATTTGGCATGCATCCATGGTTCTCATGACAAAACACTTTAACACTTTTATATCACAAAAATTCAAGATGACTGCTCTAAAATTGCGAACTATGTTGCCATGTATGATTCGACTCGAATCGACATTTGGGGTTTTCAGAACCACGAATTACGAATTCTTAGTAAAGAATTATGAGTTCAAGATGGTGGCGTCAATATGGCGAACGAATTTCATCATTTATGGTACGATTCGACTCAAAATCGATATGGGGGGGGGGGGTTTCGAGGACGAGAATTACACGGATTGTAAATATTTGGGCATGAACTATCACAGTATTGTTGCAATTTATCTGACTAAAAATAAAACTAAAAAACTCTTCCAACAGATTAACGTTTTTGAGCGCCCCACACTTTTATTTTTTGCTGCAGTTTTACTCCTCCAATTCAAATTAAGATGGTCAAGGATCCCTTTCTAACCGCTGAAAACCCAAAAAAAAGAAATAATCCAAGCCGCCAAAAATTTTGGCGATGGCAACGAAAGTGATACAAAAAATGTTGACGAATTTTTTGGTTTCAGCGGTGGAGACAGGTCAGACTTAAACATAGATACTGACACAACAAATGACACAAGCTCTACTAAAACTCCGAAAATTGAGCTTGAATTGAGATATTTAGATGATAAGAAAACTCATATACACACTCTCAATTAATATCCCATACTATACCTATACTAAAAAAGCTCTCCATAAAATTCAATGCCTACCTGACTCATTTGGATCCGTTGAGAGGCTATTTTCATTTGTCACAATCATAGACGACCCCGAGGATACTCTTTAATTGACGAAAACTTTGAGATTTTGGTCCTGTCAAAAGTAAACAAAAAATAAAAATTTTTGTTTTATTATTCTTAGCATTGTTTTTATTTTTTCATGTCATGTACCTAGTGTAGACTTTATGCTGTAATAAAGTGCAATTTATTCAATCTGTTTTATTTAATCAATCAATCGCTTAGATATTGCATAATTAAGCAAAGCACTAATCTAATCACCGTAATATTAAAATAAAAAATAATAACTGGAACTGTAAAAATAATTCTGAAGTTAACTTGAGTATTCGGATCCCTGATCCGAAAAAAAAGGATTCGAATCCTGCGATTCGAATATTTTTTTTATGTCAAAAGGATCCGAACTTGGTATGCGTGATTCGAATCATTTTCAATGATTCGGATTCGTAATTTGAATCCATTTTCAGATGATTCGACCCAGCGCTGTTTTGGACAGGGGTGGCATCCATGAGACATTCACATATGTTACTCGTTGGCGGACCATACAAAACTAAGTCCAACGAATTGCTAAAACTGAGCAGAAAACAGCTGAGATGAGTAGACATTCTAAGAGAATATTGCATAGTAAACAAACACTTAACCAACATAGAGGCGAGGGACAATCCAGAGTGCAGGATGTGTGATAAGGAAATTCCTCATCACATATTATGTGAATGTCCATGCCCATGCCCAGCTTTGGTGGCTGGAAGCCGTCGGAAGATAATTTTTGGCCCCGGAAGAGACAGCGAGAGCTTCCATTGACATCATTTTTTTGGGAGGAATGGACTAATGTGATAACGAGATTATGGGGTACAATGAACTTCAGCTTCAGTACAGTTCTGGCACTGCAATCCGCTAGTGAAAAAAAGTCAGGTAGCAAGAAATGCTCCTTCCAAAAAATAGGGATGAAATATACGAATATATGTTAGTATTGGAACGGAATTAATTATTCCAATTACTCACAAATTGAGTATAGTAGAGCGAGTTCTGTCTAAATGTCAAACTAATAAAATTGTACGTAAATGACAGAATTAAGACGTCACCAAAGCATACTTTTTAATAAATACAATTTATTCTTTTGTAATGAAGCATTCATAAATTCATGTTCCATTACTAAAGTTTCCGGATTTACATACGACACCAATGTGTACACGGCCCGCAAATCTACCCAGCTCCCGTCTAGAGGCACGGATTTGATCACCACACTAAACTATACGCAGTTCTACGTCACCAGTAAGCGAGGATTCTCGGATATAAAAGCCCGGCCGCAAATCAACTAATTCAGAGTATGGACAATTCTGCCAATCTGTCTTCAGCGTGGTGAGCTGGACATATTACAGTTTTGTGCATCTGCCGACGCAAACACGACGGAACGAATGCAATCTGACCCTGGGAATCCTTCAGCGTGGTGAGCCAGAACCAGAGCGGATGAGCCTGACCTGGAGACCTCCTACAGCGTGTTGAGCTGGGAAACTTCTTGAGTCGACGATATTCGCCCGATGCCACTCCAGTAGCAGCAACTAACGTCGCGTCGCATCGTTACACTCGCTCTCTCTCTCTCTCTCTCTCTCTCTCTCTCTCTCTCTCTCTCTCAGATAATAGAAAATGTTATCCTGAGTACCGTAAAAGATACGAACCTGTATAACCTGTATCCGTATGTTATGCAACACTGCCACACATTACCTGTTTGAAGACGAAAATAAATTATTCATATTTTTATTGGGCTGTCTTATTAACTAATCTGGACCATGATTAATCTCCAAACCAGCTACTCGACAACAAACCGTTACATAATTTGGCGCCCGAGCAGATTTTAAGACTTTAGTTTACTCCAGATAGCCCAGAAAGAGATGTTCACGAACGAGAGAGAGGAAGAAAGGCATTTCAAGTCAAGAGAGAGAACGAAAATGAAAAGGATTTTGTGGTGGCTTCTACAATTACAACCCCGAAGCAAACACTATTCCGGAGAGTGCCGAAAATACGTTAAACGAACGATTTTCACAAACAAAACCAGATTGTTGCATTATAGACGGAATCCTGTACTGCCATATATGAAGCAGTAATAATTTTGTTGACCCCGAATTTTCCAACCCATGGAAACGCTGTATCCCGCAACCGTAACGAAAACAAGACCAGTAAAACCAGAATTATCCAAAATAAGTGATGAAGTCGGAAGTCCAAGTGCCAGACTTGCTGTCACCCCTGCCTCCGACACTCGAAGCCAAAAGGCCGCCCGCAGTCCGAGACGTACTGTCCCCGATGCCGCTCCCCAGTCCAAGACGCATCATCTGCGATGCCGTCCCCAGACCGAGACGTACCGTCCCCGATGCCATCCGCAGTCCGAGACGTTCCATCCCTGATGCCGTCCCCAGGCCGAGACGCACCATCTCCGATGCCGTCCCCAGTCCGAGATGTACCGCCCCCGATGCCGTTCCTGATGTCGCCCCCCAGTTCGAGACGTACCGTCTCCGATGCCGCCCCCAGTTCGGAGACAGCCCCAGCCCCGAGGCCACCGATCCCAGGTAGGCCAATGGCCTGTCTCCAGGTGTTTTTCCAGGACGACGACGCTGCCCTCCCGGTCCCAGCTCCGCAACGGAAGCGACAGTTCAGGCGCCACAACCAAGATGGCCCCGCTTCCAGGATCCCTGGCACCGCCCCCCTGCCGCAGACGTCCGGAAGAACCACATTTGTATTTGTATACCTGTTTCTTGTAATTTTTTTTTGTGCTCATTTATTTTAACTATTTTACCTGTACCATGGCTCTAAGATGTTTTACATACTGTTTATGTTATTTAAAAATTTGGTTTTCTCTACATATACATATACTGGGTGTCCAAAAAGTTTGGAAGCGGTCAAATATTTCGAGAAATACACATTGGATCCAAAAAGAAAAAACACATCCTTAATAATTCTAAAAGGGCTATCCAATGATATCAAATGCGACCCCCAACCTCCACCGAGTGGGACGGGGGGCAACTTTAAAATCTTAAATGGTAGCCCTATTTTTTATTGCAGAATCGGATTCTACAGCAAAAATTACGTCAAGTTTGTCTGAAACGCTTTTTTTCGATTCGTGACAGATGGCGCTGTAATCGCAAAAATATTTCTTTTCGTACTTTCTAAAAAATTGTACGGAAGATTGAAAAATAATAAAGTAAGGTTTAATTTTCTTGAAAAAGCCATTCAATGGTGTTCAATTTAATACCCCATCCACCGCCACCCAAGGGGGGGAGAGGTGGCCAACCTTAAAATCCCAATTGGCGGATGTAGAGTCTGGTGAACAAACAATTCAATTTCGTTCAAAAAAAAAAAAAATTCTTCGTTTTGGCGAAAAAAATATTTCTTAAAAATTAAACATTTTTCACGAATAATAAAAAATGAAAGTTTCCATTTAGAATTTGAAAATTGCCCTCCACTTTCCCTCCCCCACGGTGCACAGTGGGAGAAATATGCTCTTTTTTGGACAAAAATCTGCCGACAGTAGAGATTTCAATCAAATTAAATTAAAAAAAATGACAAATACTCTTAAGACATTGTATTTTAGAGTAGTGCTGCGACAAACTGGCTTTGGATTAACCTAACCTAAAAATCGCAGATATTACTTCCACATCCAGTGGAAGTATAGAAACGACAAAAAAATTTAAAAAAATTTTATTGTTCAAATAGGTTTAGAATGTCATGAAACGTCGAGATTTTAGGTTTGAGCAAAAAAAATATCTGTCTATCTGTCTGTAACTTTTTTGTGCGCACGATTACTTTGGAACCGTTTAAGATATCGACTTGAAATTTGGTACGTATATGTATTTTAACGAGATCTGGAACTAGGTTATATTTTCATGTTATTCTGTTGAATAGTTGTGGGGTAAATTGGGGGTAAATAGGTAAATCAAGCAGGTAAGTGTCCATATAATTGGTATTTAGTACCTAAATTTAGTATATACAAGAGAAGCTAATGTCTCAAAAAAAATTTTAGCATTAGCTACCACCAATACTACACCAAAAAAGTCATTTTTTAAGTAACTTTTTTTGCAAATTTTGAGGTTATGTATAGGATTCAAACAAATTTTCAATTTATCTCTAATAAATACATCATTTAATCTTCCTCTTTAAAATAGGCTTTCGGATGGTCCTCTACGATGAAATAATTTTTTCACCCACTTTTATAATGGGGTGGTGGTAGTATTGGGGGTGGCTAATGCTAAATTTTTTTTTGAGACATTGGCTTCTCTTGTATATACTAAATACTAAATACCAATTTACCCCGATTCACCCCACAACCATTCAACGGAATAAGATGAAAATATAACCTAGTTCCAGATCTCATTAAAATACCCAGAGTAATTGTGCGCACAAAAACATTACAGACAGACCGACAGACATTTTTTTGCTCAAACCTAAAATCTCGACGTTTCATGACATTCTAAGCCTATTTGAACAATAAAATTTTTAAAAAATTTTTTGTCGTTTCTATACTTCCACTGGATGTGGAAGTAATATCTGCGATTTTTAGGTTAGGTTAATCTAAAGCCACTTTGCCGCAGCAGTATTCTAAAGTACAATGTCTTAAGAGTATTTGCCATTTTTTTAATTTAATTTGATTGAAATATCTGCTGTCGGCAGATTTTTGTTCAAAAAAGAGCATATTTTTTCCACTGTGCGGTAGGGGTGTATTAAATTTAACACCATTGAATGGCTTTTTCAAGAAAATGAACTCGTACTTTATTATTTTTCATTCTTCCGTAGAATTTTTTAGAAATTACGAACAAAAATATTTTTGCAATTATAGCGCCATCTGTGACGAGTCGAAAAAATATTTCAGACAAACTTCACATAATTTTTGCCATAGAATCCGATTCTGCAATAAAAAATAGGGTGCCCATTTAAGATTTTAAAGTTGCCCCCCGCCCCACTCTCAGAGGTGGGGGTGGGAAGTCGTGTTTGGTATCATTGGATAGCCCTTTTAGGATTATTAAGGACGCGTTTTTTCTTTTTTGGATCCAATGTGTATTTCTCGAGATATTTGACCGTTTCCAGACTTTTTGGACACCCTGTATATACCAGGTATATCGAAAGAATTGGCCATTCTTGATTTTGTTTAAAGTTGGTAAATTCTTGATTACTTAGTTTGTTGGGTATTTTGCCACTGTAAAACTATTTAAAAATTTTGATGAAGTAAACTTTTGCGCCGAAAGGATCAGACAGAGGCTGATACACTATCTCTCTCTCTCTCTCTCTCTCTCTCTCTCTCTCTCTCTCTCCCTCTCTCTCTCCCTCTCTCTCCCTCTCTCTCCCTCTCTCTCTCTCCCTCTCTCTCTCTCTCCCTCTCTCTCTCTCTCTCTCTCTCTCTCTCTCTCTCTCTCTCTCTCTCTCAACAAACCGTTACACTTTTCAAATTGAGTTTGAATTATCAAGTTCTATCAAGTGTACCTTTTTTTTACGTAAAAATAGGAGGTATTTTTACGCATGAGATGTTCTAGTCACCAGTGCCATTACGTTCCGTAAAAAAGAGAGAAAAAATATTTATTATCAGGTATAGCTCAGGAGGCGCCCTCCACGGGGCGTGATGTAATACATAAATTATTGTTTCTTAACTTAGCTTAAACGTTTCCCGGGAGAAGATCGGTCAGAGGTAGTTGAGATATTACAAAAAAAAAAGAAAAAAATTTTTGACACCCTGTATCTTTTTCCACAGCAACAATTTACTAAAGCATGTTTGTTTATATCCTCATATTTTGGTCCAACCTTGAACTATGGCCTAATTAATGGTCCACCCTGTATGTGTACTTCAGATTCCGGTAAAACAGTCCCCTCCCCAAACACTTTTTTGATTTTGTATTTTGTTACCATTTTCTTATTCTTATAATTTGTTAATCATAAAGGCGATTAATTATTATTATTATCATTTTAAAAAATTCCGACCTCATAACTTCAAGAAAAAATGGAGATAAAAAGAACACGAAGATATAGTATTTTCACCACACTAATTGACATTTCAGTCAGCATTTTTGGTCAACTTTATCTATTTTTTCTTGCTTTAGGAACTCACTACATTTTCTATTCTATATTTCCAAAATTATTACTTGCAAGAATAATTACTGCGAGTAATTCTAAAGAATACGATAATTCGATCAACTCTAAAGACCATCGCCGACAACATAATCACCCGTGAGAAATTAAATCTGGATAACAAAAAGAGCAATTTACCTGCGCTCGCCTGAAAACCTGATTCAGGGCGTGCGGCCCACTAAATAGGGGATAGCTACGTTTGAAGCATCTATGCGTCAGCTACGCCAGCTGCCTTGTGGGTGAAGAGCAGATGATTTGGGGTGGGCCACCCTGCTCTCCTCTCTCTCTCACCGCCATATATCTGTGTTTACCCCTACGCCACCGCCACCTCTCTACCGCGGGATATCCGTACTTATCAGCGTGTTAACTTATAGTCCAGTGCAATTAGATCAAAAATGTATCGTTTAAAAAAGTTCAAGAAAGCTGTTTTTTACAAGCTTTTATTTATTTTGCTTTGCATGTATGTTAGTATGTCTAGTTCAAATCTTGCAAGTCAATTTTGAACCACTTAGCGACGTCCAATTGAGCTGAAATTTTGCATAAATGTGTAGTTCTGGTGAAAATATAATAATATCGTACCAAAAAGTGTGTTTTTAGTTTTAACACTATAATTTTTTGTTTATTTTTTGATCGCATAGTGTATTCACTCAGACGTTGTATTCTAAGAAATGGCGAAGGATCCGGTATTATTTTAAGTAAGGACGACGCAATGAATGTATAATAGTTAAGACGTAACTAAAAACTAAAAATTAAAATAATTTAAAAAAACTTTTTAAAAACAAGCTTTTGTTATTGTTTAAGTGTACTAAAACGAAAAAAATAAGTTATGTTGAATCAACTTCATTTTAGTACACCTAATTAATAATAAAAGGTTGTTTTTAAAAAGTTTCTTTACATTTAATTTAAAATTTGTATCTAGAGTGCGTTTCAATAACTTTTTTATTTTTTTTGCGATTTGAATCAAATTTTACTTAAGTATCGAACAAATTAGGATCTACTTGTGACCAGAAGAACATTCGCCTCCTACAAATGCAAATTCACCTGCGGTACCAAAATATGCGGAGAATATAAAATAAAATAAAAAAATCATATTAGGCATATGTTTATCGGAAAATTTTGTTAATGTTAACTTGTTCAGAATTGCCAAAAACCATAAGTCCAAAATTTAATCAAAATAAAAAAATATATAAATTTTGATTAAAATAATGTCCAAGTCCGAAAATATCATATTAATGGGTTTTTTGTTTAGAAAACTGTACTATGACAATTTTGTTTGAAATTAAACCAAGCTGCCAGGTAGTTGTCAAGCAATTTACAGTTTTTTTTTAAATAATTATTTTTAAACTTTGAAAATTTTTAATTTTTCAGTTTTTTAATTTTGATTAAATTTTGGGCATAAGGTTTTTGGTGCACGCGAAGATCTTCATTCCTTTCAGTTTTAAGTCTATAAATTAGGTCCTATATTAAAAAGAATACAAAAATATTTTTATGAACAGGCTTTTATGTGATTTGTCAATGAAACTAATCAGCATTGCTTTTCTAAGTAGTGGCAATGTGTCAGAATTATGTACATTCAAACAAACAAGAACTGTTAATTTTTCTTCCACTTCTTCTTTTTCTCCGTCGTTTCCCTTTTCATCTTCTTCATCCTCTTCTTCTTCCCCCGTCTCTTCTTCTTCTTCTCCTTAGCCTCTTTCTTCTGCATTTTCTTCTTATCTTTCTCTTTTGCGCAATCGCAAAGAATCGTGTTTAAAAGACAATCCGGAGTAGATAGTGCTGATGTTTTCTGTGACTCCAAAAAATTGTTTTCTGATACCCATCCCCAATCTTGAGGTTCTTCTCAGTGACCATCTTAACCTCATAATATACTCAGAAACAGTGCTCTTCACCTGCTTTCGCTCTAGGTGGTACTGAACATAACGATAGTTATTCAGGTAACTTTTCTTTAATTGGAGCAGCATACATGAACAAAAGAAAATTCGCATTCCATTGGAAGAAACGGATTCTCAAGAAGCATCACTTCGATAAAAAAAACTTGAACTACATCTTTCCAATTCGGTAGCTTGTATTATAATTTCAGACTTGTTCTTTTACCTCTATGAAAAAATTAGATGTTTGTATCACATCTGGAGAATGTAAGCAGAAAGAAGATACGATCCTTGCTGCCTTTATGTTTGCCAAAACTTTGAGAAATGAAAATATTTTGTTCCTGTTTCTTTGCTTGGTATAAAAATATATTTCTTCATCAACAGGCTGCTAAAATTACCAAAATATTAACGTCTATTCTAACAATGATAGTGATTTCTGCGAGAATGTTTGAGTGTGATTTCAATAATTAGGACGTCAGCATCATTTTCAGCTTTTGGATTTGAACTTTCCTAATAACACTGAAGTCAATCTGCTTTTGTTGATGCTATTAGAAAGCAATTTTTTTGCTCGTTTTTACATTCATTGTCTCGTCAGAGAGAATATCACCTCACATAAATTGTTCCATAGCTTGAACGCTATTGCTGCTATTATATCCACACAAAACTTTAACCGCATAGGAAATTAAGAAATAAGAGTATCTCTCTTATTTTCATATATTTTCAATATATAATTTTACAATATCAGGGGTACAAAAATTGAAGAGATTCAGTGGGATAGATCGGAGTGAAAGGATGTGTCTGAAATGCTCCCACTTCAAATGCCGAAATACCGGATAAAACTGCGTTAAATTTGATAAAATTTAGGTGAATTGTAGCTCAAAAAATTTCGCGTAAATCGATGTATCATAAAAGAACAAAGTTGAAATATAATTAATATTTGAAAATAACTAGGTAATGCGGAGTTATTTAGTAGCAGTCAGTGTGGTGCCTAAAGATACGAGCTTATAAACAAACAACCCGAGACCAGGCAATAAATAACAAGGATACATAAGAGCTAAGTAAGTTTATTTATGTCTTAATGAATTACAAGTAGTGTCTGCTGCATAAAATCGTTGAAGTGTTTAGGTCCAAACCCTTCAAGGATCGACATCTGTCGACAAATTTACGGCAGAGCGGTAAATATTGATGGCCATAATAACCATTTGTAAACCTCCAAGTAAATTATTTTTTATCAAAAAAACTACATATTCAAATCAATTTAATTCAAATTATACCAGAAATAATGAATAACGTATTGTTCGTAAAGTATGGTCATATAATTTTTTTATGTCAACCCTCAAATAATTTTTTTTCATAATTATTAAGAATACTGAAACGAATTTAACATAAATTAAAGCCGTAATAATCAAATACATTACTCTCAAAGAATGGCCATAACATTTTCTTAAGTAAATTTTCAAGTAAGGTTTTTCATAATTATTAAAAGTAATCAAACGAATTTAATTTAAATTAAACCCGAAATAATCAATGAGGCAATGTTGATATACTGCGTCAAAACTGAATGCTCACAGCACTTCAACGAAGGTATGCGTGGTCCAGGCTTCTTTTAGAAAAAATGGTACTTTTCTAAGAAAACACACATACGCCGATGATCTCTCCTAATCGCCGCAGGACACATCTGGACTGAAAACAAACTTCAAGAAAGGCTAATAATGGAGCGACACCCGTCAACAAAAGAGAGTTGGACCAGCGCAGAACACAAGATAGATGGATACTCCCTAAGAACAACGAACAAATTGAAGTACCCAGGAACATATCTGATGAACCAATTGGAACGGAGAGAAACGGTAAAAGAGATAATCAAAACGGCATACAGGGTGACAAGGGCAATCATACCGTTCCCTGAGAAAATTGAAAAATCATGGGACCTTACGAAATATATGTACATAGCAGAGAACCGGTTAATGATGACATATGGAGTCAAAAAACGCGGCAACAACAAAAGTCAACAGAAGAAGTTTTTGAGAAGAACAGAAAAGGACATCGTCCAACTACTCCCTAAAACAACAAGACGGAAACAGCGACATAAAACATCAACACTATTAGGAGGAAAACCCATTAAAAAAAGGATACAAACGCAATGAAATACTGGGGACATGCCCAAGGAAAGGACCCAACACATCTACTGAAGAAAGCGCTAGCACCGAACATCAACAAACTAAAAATAGGGAGACTATGCTACAGCGGAAAACAACTGAGAGGATCAGGATCAAAAATCAAACACAACAAAGAAATTGCAACAATATATACTTTACCACAATTGGAACCCGAAGAATCAGAAGACTCAGAAAAAGAAGATTCGAAGAAACGGAAACACAAAAAGAGGAGCATAAACACTGCATATTACGACACTACCCGGCAACACATTTCACAAGAAGACTCAGAAGAGGCAGAAGTCCAGAACCAAAAACACAAAAAAGGGAGCTTAAACGCTCCCTCAGGACACAATGCTGTAATGCATGTCATAAATACCTACACCTCCCATCCCACATTCCTTTAACATGCGCCATGTATCTCTCGCTGCTGGCAACAAGCATGACCTTAGTCCAACCCAACGTGGACGTAGCAGGCCCAGCTGTATACCTGGGCGTGGCAGCAATGCTTACCTCACGCTGGTAAATCAATCAATCAATCAGCTGTATTAAAATTGAAGTATTTGCTTGAGTCTTGACCTTTACATCGAGTTTTATCTGCAGTTATAACTCGTATGACAAACCATTTTCTGTAGATAATTTTCCAATTTGTCGATTTTGTAATAACGTCCATATTCGTAAAATTAACAGGAATGGAGATATTCTCAACAAACTACCTTTTTAACCCCTTCACGCATCATTAAAAACTCCCCGCACAGCAGATCTCCGAGGATTTTTGAGACGTTGTTCAGAACAACGGAATTAAAGTGTAAAAAAGAGCTTTCTTGAACCTTTTTCTTTAAATGATATAATTTTTGCACTGGACTATTACATGTATTCCAGCCTTTATTTTACCATACGTTGTTTGTAGATACGCCAGTAATTCAGTCATGAGATCCGTAATATTTGTCTATATTAAGATATGACTTAATTTGTTTATAATCAAATTAGGGTGTGCTAATGGGAAATAGATTTTGATTTGGGTTGCGGCAGCAATTCGAAGTTTAAGAGTAGGTGGATCTTAAGAAAGCCTGATTAATTGTCACTGTCGAAAGGAAACTTAGGAGATTATTTTTTTATAGAGTGTATAAGGTGTTTTTATTGCGTTTGCTACGAGAACTTTAAATGCGGAGGTAGCAGTGTAAGAATATAAAGTATTCACTTTTGCGCTGTTTTTAATTCTCAATAAGTATTAAGGTGGGGGTAGTTATAAAGTGGTAAAATTAAGATTAAGTTGCTGAACAATAAAAAATTTGATAGAAATATATGGCAATTTAGCAATAAAGAAATTGAAGCGACTGACTAACCTAAACCCTGAAAATTATAAAAGAAAATGTCGTCGATGCCTGTTTCTGAACATTCTTCTAGTACAGTGTGAAAAATTCTAGAGGAAAGTCCATGAGGAAATATAAAAACCACTAACAGGAGAAAAACTAGACTGGACATCGCTGATCTCAAAAAGAAAAATTGAAGCAAGAAAATTGTTAAAAGGGAAAAATTCAGCTATGAGCCAAGAAAGAGAACAAAAAAGAAATGTGAACACTTAGAAAAGCAGAACTGCAGAGAATACCAGGATATGGAATATAAAGAGGACGAAAAACAATAACAAAATAGTACAGGAAGGATTGGGTACATGCCCAAAGCATGAACCCAATACATGTACTGAGGAAATCGGTAATAATAACTGTAACAAATAGGGAGATCACGTTACCTGTGGATAACAACACACAACAATTAAGAGAATCATGAACAAACTAGGAAAGAACCAAGACAAAATCGCGATATATGCACTACTGGAATCGGAAACGGAGGTAATTGAAGAATCCGAAGAAAACTCTGAAAGCAAAAACATAAAAAGAGGAGCATCTCGTCCAAAATTGCACAGCTTCTGCATACATGCTGTTAGAAGGTGATGCTTGTTACTAAATCAATTTGGTAATATATTTGAATCACTAATTGCTACCGAGTTCTTATTTTCGTAAAGAATCAGATCAGAACAGATCACGTGGCTTTCATAGCAGGAAATATGTGCTGAGCAACTTATAGCACGTCATGTATAAGATATACGTGAAACCATGCTACCATAGCGCTTTAGCATGTGTAGTGATAGAAGCATACATTTAATAAGACAGATCATTCGGCACTACTTATAAATCTTAGAATTTTCCGTTTGATAGTTAATAAAGTTACTTTCCTCCTATATAAATTCCAGGTTGCACTATACTTTTGGAAACAATTTTAAATTTAACTGGATTAATGTAACATTCGGAGTGCCCCAGGGTTATTACCCAGGTCCTTCACATTTTAGTATTATTATTAACGACTTGAACAAGTAGTTTACATCTTCTAAACTTGTTCTTTACTGTAGCAACTTAGAAATTTATAAAATAATAAATTGCACTGCGAACTAATATAACAAGTCAAGTCTGACATACATATTTTTAGAATTGTTTAAATTGCATTTTTTTTTTTGTAAATTTAGTCAGGATATTTTGAATTCTGTTTCCATACTGTTTAAATTCTTTAGTGGATAATCTTAAATAATAATCAAGTCAGTGTAGTCACAAACTTTCAATCATTGTTAAGCTTGAAATTATAATTTAAAATCATATTGAACACATCGCCATCGTAAGGAACGTATTACATTATCTGGGTGATAGTTGACCCAAGTAGCACAGTGTGGACTATGAAGTTTTCACAGCTAAATTTTGTCTGCGAAAACGTCGAGATAACCGGCGTTTAATTATAATTTGGATTTGGGATCTCAAAGCATTTTACTCCAAATATTTTTACTACTATAACATTCCGAAACATAATTAAACAATCAAATCATTGCAATAATAATAATAATAATAATAATAATACATTTATTTTCCTTCCATATATACAAAAAAACAGGTTAACAAATATTAATAAAGTACCATTGTATGGTTGAGGAAAACCACTAGGCTGTGTTCAAGCAAGTAGTGCAAGGCACTACCCCCCGGATTAATACACTAACCTAGGTTACTATATCATAAGAATACAAAATGTATAACTTACAGTGCCTATCTTAATCCTAATTACATTACTAAATGACTAAATTGTGACGTACAGTTAAACAAAACCATTTTAAAATTATAGTGTTTTATTTTAACATATATATTATAATTTCTTTCTGTTTTTAATCTTTTATTTATTTTTTTTTAATTTTTTATTTTATTACTGATTACTGTATAAGTAACTTGACATATTTATTTTAAATTGTTTGGTGGACATTGTTTTAATATTTTCTGGGACTGCATTATATAGCTTTGAAATATTATGAGTAAAAGACCGTTCATAAAGGCTAGTTTTATGAGATGGTGGTATTATATGATTTCTCTTTCTAGTTTTAATGTTATGAACGTCTGAGTGAAAGCAGATTTTATTATAAAGATAGCTAGGAATTTTCGTAGTAATTATTTGATGATAAAGACATAATGTTTGTAATTTTAAGCGATTGTTCATGTTTAGCCATTTTAGATCTCTAAGTTTATGAGAGATATGTTCTCTACGCGGTATCCCAAATATATACCTAATACATGAATTTTGTGTCCTTTGTATTCTAGTTTTCGTTAGAACATCCAGACATGGATAATAAACAGGGGCGCAGTATAGAAAATTTGACAGAACAAGAGTTTCGCATAACAAGGTTTTTATTTTTGCCGATAAATAATTTCTATGTGGATAGAGCAATTTTAGGGCTGAATAAGATCTTTGTATACATTTGCTAATTTGTGCAGAGAATCTAAAGGTATTATCAAACTCTAAGCCTAAGTTACACGCACTCTGAACGACTGGAATGGTTGTGTTATTGATTACTACATGGAAATCGTCGGAAATATTAGAAATAGTTAGCTTATTACCAAATAAAATTAATTTTGACTTATTAGGGTTCAAAAACAAGGAATGCTCCATTGACGCCTTCTCAATAACTTTAAGGTCTGAATTAATTTTTATTATAGCATCATCAATATTGTTCCTGTTAAATGACAAATATAATTGTGTGTCATCTGCGTACATATGTGAATCACAATATTCTAATTTACTACAAAGATTTCGGGTATAAATGCAAAATAACAAAGGTCCTAAAATTGAGCCTTGGGGCACTCCGACTTTAAGCGGACTGACGTTGGAGAGTGTGCTTTCTATTTTTACTCTTTGAGTACGATTTTCCATATAATTAGCTAGTAAACTAACTGCATTTGTACCTAGTCCAATAAAGTGAAAGATACCTGTAAGAAGTTGATGGTTTAGGGTATCAAATGCTTTAGTGAAGTCTAATAGTATTAAAGCACTAATTTTATTGTCATCAGAGGCTTTTAAAATATCATCGGACACTTTCAATAATGCAGTAGTACAGCTGTGATTCTGTCTGAAACCAGATTGATGAGATGGAATAATTTCGTATTTTTTTAAATGTTCAATTAATTGTAGATATATTACTCTCTCTAAAATTTTAGATAATGTAGGCAGTATGCTTATTGGACGTAAATCTTTGGCAGATACGGGATTTGAAATTTTAGGAATTGGAATAACATGTGCTTGTTTCCATTGAGCCGGAAAGGTATTAGACAATAAGCAACTGTTTACTATGTGTGTAATATATGGAATAATATGAGAACCACAGTATTTTAACATAACGAGGTTTATGCCATCCGATCCAACAGCATGTGTTTTTATGTTATATAAAATTTTTGAAACAGTATCTTCATTTACTAAACTAAAATCAAAATCAGCTGGAATATTTTTAAAAGTGTTAGTTGAGTAATAATTTATTAAATTATCATTCCTGTTATTTGATATTGGTATGTTGTTTATAAAATGATTGTTGATTTTATTGGGTTCCTTAAGTTGCGCAGGTAATTCAGCATGTTTTTGTTTGTTGACATTTAAGGATTTAAGTTCCTTCCAAATAACTTTTGAATTATTTGTTGCAAATTTTGAATTATAATATGCCCTTTTTTCATTTCTTATCGCCACCTCTGTGTAATTTCGTATTTGTTTGTAGTAGTCCCAGTCAGCATCTAATCTAGATTTCTTAAATTTCGTTTTAGCTTTATCCCTAAGAGATATAAGACGTCTAATATTATTTGTTACCCACGGTTTACGAGGTTTAGATATTTTCGCAGTTTTGAGAGGTGCATGCACATTAAACAAATCTGTTATACACTCATTAAAATATTGAACTTTATGTTCTGCTTGATCAAAACTATATATTAGATACAAAGGAGCATTTACTAAGTCATTTCTAAATTGCTCTATATTAAATCCACGATAATCGCGGTAAGTGATATAAAATGGTACAAATTTATTATCCATCTTCATTTCACAAAACACCAATTCATGATCAGCTATATACAGTTCTTTATTCCCAAAATTCAAGACAACAGAAGCATCTGACACAATAATTAAATCTAGAAGAGATTGCGAATATTTTGTAATTCTAGTTGGTTTATCTATAAGTTGTGTTAATCCCATGGTCTCTAATAAAGAGTTTAAATACACAGTGTCAGGGCTGTCAACATTTAGTAAGTCTATATTTAAATCGCCCAAAATTACAAATTTATCACACTGTGGAATAAGTTTGCATATAGAGTCCTCTAAATTTGAAAGAAAGAATTTATATTCTGTGTCATGTGGTCTATATACCACCCCATACACATTAATATCATTTAAAGTTTTAACCGATATCCATAACTGCTCAATATTTCTGTTGCTTTCTATTACTTTAAAATTTAACCTATTTGATATATAAAAACATACTCCCCCTGCTCTACTTAAACGGTCTTTTCTAACAATACTATATCCCCTAATATTTAATGAATTATTATTTATATTTTGTGACAACCATGTTTCTGATATTGCTAGAATATCGTATTGATACTCCCTTATAATACTATTTATTTTATTAATTTTTGGCACAAGCGATCTAACATTAATATGTCCTACTTTAATATTATTTTTACTCATTGAACTAAATGTAATCAGTAACTAACTATAAAAATAGACAAAAACACAAAGAAATTAAGAACACAGAAAAAATATATCGAAAAACAAAAATAAACTTATCAATGAAACAGTGATATTCACCAATAATATATGATATTTAAAGGTGAGCTCACAGCCGTAATTTATTATAATTCATTCACTTTATCCAGGTCCAGTAATGTGACAAGTTTATAAAACTTGTTACTTACTTTACAAAACACCTTCCCTTCTGAACTCCACACATTTTTTGGTCCAAACTTTTCGCAAGCTTTCTTATATACTTCTACTCTTTTTCTCGTTAGGTCTTCTTTTATAACAACTCTGCTACCCTTTAATTTGCTTTTGTTTTTGTAAACTTCTTGTCTTACTTGATTCCTACAAAATCTCACCATAACCGGCCTATTTGTCCCTTCTCTACTTTTGAGTCTATAGCAAAAATCAAAGTCATTTATACTCAATGTAATGCCAAGTTTATGTTCAATTAATTTGGAAACTTTGTTTTGCACATTTTCATTTTCCTCCTCCGGTAAACCATAAATTCTTAAATTATTACGTCGTGAAAACTGTTCCTGATCATCAATTACCTTGTTGATATCCATTATTTTGTTATTGAGTTGTTCAACCTTTTCGCTATACACCTTGATCATATTTTCGAAAGTTCCGCTTACTACTTCTGACATTTTGTCCATCAATTTCTTTAAGAATTCTTCGGAGGTAAATACCCTCTCTATTACACGCTGTATCAATCCTTCATCTTCTCCCCGAGTCTTAGCGGCCCTTGTTTTATGTGAGTCAGCCATTGCGAATAATTATTACCAATTATCAACTTAGAATAAATTAAATTACGCTGGAGCTACACGCAGCACGTCTATTCGATTTGACTATACATATGCTATTTAGATTTCTGGTCAGCTGCAGTATGCCTTTTAGAGCTCTTGCAACAGCTCAATGGCGGAACAACTAGTAGTGACTCTTGATTATACTGTATACTTTAAAGCTAAAAAAATGCGGTTTGACGGTTAATAGTATATTGTGTATTTAGGTGTGAAAGCAATACATTCCCGGACGACGATGCAAATTGTTGGCCGAGGCGCTAGCCGAGGCCAACAAGCATCGAAGTCCGGGAATGTGCTTTCACACCGAAGTACACATACTATTGTTTCTGAAATCACAATCAATATTATTAGAAATTAAAGAATTTGTATTAATGCATAACATTTCTTCATTACAATCTTACTGCTTACTAATAAATGCAATTTTAAGGTGAGTTCGTTTGTCTACGTGTATTTATTTACTGTCTAAAATATACATAAAAAAACATACGGGAATGTTAATTTCCCGGCCTAGGCCGGGAAAGTAACATTCCCGTACGGTTTTGTTGATCGTTGCTTGGCAACGGATCTTTTCCGGTCCGTTTTCTAATAGTTTCTTAGCAACGGACTAAAACACTGGAATTGTCCATTTTTCGATCTGAAATCACGCCGAAAATGTTGACATTGCCGATAGATTTCAGAAAAAGTATATTTTCCACATTATTTGTAGCCGGGGATAGCATTTACAGCTGCATTTAACAGCCAATTTTCCTGTCAACTGTTATGTAAATTAGCGGCCATATTTCCTGTAAACGATGAGAACTGAGAGAGGCAGCCATTGACCAATATTTATTTTTATAAAATTAATTACCGTTCACTTAAATTTTTTAATAAAAAAATGTTATTATATTCTCTGGTGAACACAACAATAAGAAGTTAGTAATTTTAAACAATTCACATACATATTTAACGAAAAAGTGGTACCCACATGTAATTAACAATGTCCATTAAAGGTAATTGTGCAGCCAAATTTTTTATCATATGTAGTTCCAAAAATATACAGCTCAAAGGCTGTAGTAATCTGGTTCTTCCACCAGCCAAATGGCTACAGCTATAAGGCTTTAGAAACATTTTCAAAGCAAGAAAATATTGTACCACTTTAACTGTTACAGCGCTGTCGCAACCTTATTGTAAGGTTTCCGCGGTAACTGCTATAGCTAAATAACTGCCAGTTCTTGTTGTCGCATTGTTGGCGCAGCTTTATTACAGTCTCTTGTGCTGCTTCTTAAGGGCAGTTGCGTTTAGATCCATGCAGGGTCCATGCCTACATTCCGTATAGAAGAGTACTATATATGTAGCATCTCACTGAGACTTTCCATAAAGCACATTTTTCATTTTGGTAAAATTTGCTCGTCCTTTCTTTATTCTTATGTTGATTTCATTGGTGTAGTCATTATGAGAATTGATCATTATACCAAGATATGTGTATTTACACACTTGTTCTATGTTGTTGCCATTGACAATGAGCTTTTCGTTGTTTTGGTGGGTTTTTGAAGTTATAATGAATTTAGTTTTCTTGACATTTAGTGTTAACCCATGTTCTTCACTACACTCAACCACTCTGTTCATCAGTCTCTGAAGATCTCCAATAGACTCTGCCAAGATTAACGTATCGTCAGCGTATTTTATGTTGTTGATTGGTGCTTCATTGACTTTCATTCCAGCTGTTTCTTCTTCAAGTTCTATTTTGAGAATTTCTTCAGAGTATGCTTTGAAGAGTGTTGGCGATAAGACACATCCTTGTCTTACTTCTCTTTATTTCTTCCGATGATGTTTGTCAATGCACACTATAGCCCTTTGGTTTTAATATAAACTTGAAACAATTTGAAAGTCTCTGTGATCTAGGTGTTTCATTTTAAGGATATTAATTAGTTGATTGTGGCGGACTTTATCAAATGCTTTACTATAGTCAACGGAACATGCATACACACCCTGATTGACGTCCAACCATCTTTGAATCAGTACATTAAATGAACATAGTGCTTCTCGTGTTCCCAATCTGTTACGAAATCCGAACTGTGTTTCG
This sequence comes from Rutpela maculata, assembly GCA_936432065.2. Lineage (NCBI taxonomy): Eukaryota > Metazoa > Arthropoda > Insecta > Coleoptera > Cerambycidae > Rutpela > Rutpela maculata. Next base: position 26,801,407 of record OW386293.2, read on the forward strand.
CTTACGTCCATATCAAACTTTTGATGTACTCGGCTATGGATTATTTTAAGAAACAAGTTTAATGTGTGTGACATAAGGCTAATGGTACGGAGGTCGCTACATTCTATGGCATTTGTTTTTTTTTGGTAAGCAAGCAAAGCAATAATAAATTAGATATGAGCAAGCTTAGAAACCCCGAAATAAAAGCCAAGCTTACAGAAAATATTAATAATGGCCTGACAATAAAAGACAGTACCAATGATGTTGAAAGAAACTGGATCAACTTACGAGGCGCTATACGAAACAGAGCGAAAGAAGAAATTGGACACTCTGAAAGGAGGGGAAAAAAACGACTGGATGCCTGATGAAATATTGCAGTTACTCGACAAAAGAAGGGAAAATAAGAACAACGTTGAACGGTATAAAGAGCTAGGTAGAACTGTTACCAAAAAGATAAATGAGGCTCTTTAGCCTCATTTATCTTTTTGGTAACAGTTCTACCTAGCTCTTTATACCGTTCAACGTTGTTCTTATTTTCCACTTCTCTTTAGAAGTGGTTCAGTGAAAAATGTCAAGAGATAGAGGAACTAGAACAGAGATACGACAGCTACAACATGCATAAAAAGGTAGAAGAGTTTACATACACTTACAAAAAAAGACAGTTTAGAAAGCTGGTAGATGAATACAACAAACTTATTGTTGACAAGAAAGAATGGTTAAAGATGTGGGAAACTCATATCATAAATTTGTTCACTGTCTATCTTCAGACAACGAATACTCTTGACTTGGAAGGACCAAAGATATTGAAAACTGAGATAATAAAAGCCCTAGAACAAACAAAGGAAGAAAAAGCAAGAGGATCTGATGAAGAACCAGTCAAATTTCTGAAAGTTATTGATGAGAACAACCTGAATACTATGTTAGGTTTCTTTAATAAAATCTACGATACTGGCCAAATTCCATCGGACTGGGTAAAGTCTACGTTTATAACACTCCCCAAAAAGCCTAACTCCAAAAAGTGCAGTGATTATCGCCTTATATGCTTAACGAGTCACACCCACATAAAGGTATTCTTGAGAATTATTCATGCCAGAATAAGAACAAAACTAGAACAGCATCTAGGTAGCAAACAGTTCGGATTTAGATGTGGGCATGGAACGCGAGAGCCCCTCTTCGCGATGCAGGTCTTGGTCCAAAAATGTCTGGATCAACAAAAATATGTTTACAACTTTCGGGAATTGATACCAAAGACATTCAGATTATAAAAAAATCTTTATTAGAATCAAACAGCGCACATCAAATGAAGGCATGACGGGTCAGGACATTGTAATTGCTAAGGGAGTTAGACAGGGTTGCATTTTTTCGCCACTGCTGTTCAGTTTATACTCTGAAGAAATCTTCGGAGAGGCACTGGAAGAACATCATAAAGACATCAAAATTAATAGTAATCAGTAATTTCTGCTATGCAGATGATACTGTTTTGTTGGTGGATAATATCGAGGATTTACAAATGATGCTCAATAGAGTAACTACAATAAGCAACCAATTTGTACTTAAGATCAACGGAAAGAAAACCAAAGGGCATAGCCGGATAAGTAGGGTGAAACGGCCCCCGGCCCTATCTTCACTGAGAGAAGGAATATAGTTAGTAATAAGTGAAGGGAATAATTTTGCAAAATATTAACGCAAAAGGGTGACGCGTTTCACGGGGTGACGAGGGGGATGAAATCCAAAGGACCAATTTTTTGTGCCAAAGCGCAGCAACCGAAAATTTTGAAAAAAATATATGTTGGACAAGTATTGGAGAGGATTCTTAGAAAAAATTCTCGGTCAATTTGGGAAAGAACTAAGGGCGAGAAGACATCGGTATACTTTTCAAATATTTTTAAGGGTAACTTCCCCTCGTTGCACCACATTCAAAATTTTTTTGTAGCGTTTACTTCCACCCCCATATAACATATTTTTTTCGCAGCGTGGTCGGAACATTACGTCATGGTGAAAAAAAATCACGTCCGTGGTCTTTCGAGACTAGTAGTCTATGCGTAATGAAAGATGAAAGAGTAAATATTTCGTGCAAAGACGAGATTACCTTTCCCTCCCGTTTTGAGGGTGCTGAACATGATGGAAGTGGTGGGAGAAGTTTTTGACCGCCGCAATCCCCTGAAACGGCCAAAAACCACCCCTTTTATGGATCCTTTTATGTCTTCATACATAAACGGGACTAGGGAGTGATTTATCGACGGGTTATACTTAAAATAAAAGGGAAGGGGGTTATAGAGTAACTGAAATCCAGACAGTAGGCCGAGGGGGTTGATTGAACCCTCCCAAGGGGCGGAAATATATTTTTTTAATGGTTCGGTTCAAACGCGTTTTCGGGGTCGCCGATCACGGGAAAAATATTCATTTTTTAGCTTCAACCCTTCCGCATCCCTTAAACGGGCAAAAACCACCCCACAACTTCTACAATTATATCCTTTGAATAAAATCCTGACACACCAGACAGCATGCTATATGGGATTTACAGGTTTTTCGGCACATGATCGTTATTCCTCTGCATATCCCTTTATCTTTCACGGAAGAGATGGTGGTAGCGACCTCGAGGGTTGCTTCAACCATTCCAAGGGGTGTAAAATTCATTAATTACACTTTGAATCATCAATACGCCCTCCCCCGTTTTCGCAGGCGCTGATCACGATCAAAATATCATTAATGAATTTTATATACCTTGGAAGGATAGAAGCAACCCCCGAAGTCGCTACCACCTTCTCTTCCGTGAAAAATTAAGGGATATGCACAGGAATAACGATCATGTGCCGAAAAAAATGTAAATCCTGGATAGCATGCTTTCTGGTGGTTTCTGTCCGTTTGAAGGATGACAGGGGATTGGAGCTAAAAATGAATCTTTTTCCCATGATCAGCTACTCGAAAACGGGGGGATACGCAATTGAACCGAATCATTTGAAAAAAAAAACTATTTTCCACGCCTCGTCTCGGGAGGGTTTAATCAACCCCCTAGGCCTGCTGTTTGGATTCCGCTTACTCTACAACCCTCTTCCATTTTATTTCAAGTATAACCCGTCGATAAATCACTCCCCAGATCCGTTTATATATGAAAACATAAAGGGATCCATAAAGGGGGTGGTTTTTGGCCGTTTCAGGTGGTTGCGGCGGTCAAAAACTTCTCCCACCACTTCCATCGTGTTTAGCACCCTCGAAAATGAGAGGGAAAGGTAATTTCGTCTTTGCACTAAATATTTACTCTTTCTGCCTTCATTACATAGACTACTAGTCTCGAAAGACCACGGACGTGATTTTTTTTCACTATGACGTAATGTTCCGACCACGCTGCGAAAAAAATATGTTATATGAGGGTGAAAGTATACGCCACAAAAAAATGTTGAATGTGGTGCAACGAGGGGAAGTTACCCTTAAAAATATTTGAAAAGTATACCGATGTCTTCTCGCCCTTAGTTCTTTCCCAAATTGACCGACAATTTTTTTCTGAAAATCTTCTCCAATACTTGTTCAACATAAATTTTTTTCCAAAATTTTCGGTTGCTGCGTTCTGACACAAAAAATTGGTCCTTTGGATTTCATCCCCCTCGTCACCCCGTGAAACGCGCCACCCTTTTGCGTTAATATTTTGAAAAATTGTTCCCTTCACTTATTGCTAACTATATTCCTTCTCTCAATGAAGATAAGGTCGGGGGCCGTTTTACCCTACTTATCCGGCTATGCCCTTTATGATAATAAGTAAAAGGAACATTCAAAATATTTACAAATACGAACCGAATCCATCGAAGGAGTACACCGCTACAAATATTTAGGATACACAGTAAATGATGAATGGGATCCTGATTTAGAGTTTACGATCAGAAGAAAGATAGCAAGATCGACATTCATAAAAATAAGAAAACTCCTGAGTAACCGCAACCCCATGGAGAGCCACGAAATGCTACGTGCTCTCTACGTAGCTTTATGGCGTGGAAAGGTGGACATTAAAAACAACAACAATGAAAAACCTAGAAGCTTTTGAAATGTGGCTGTATAGACGCATGCTAAGAATACATTGGGCTTAAATAGTGATCAATACGGAAGTATTGAATGGATAAGGATCTGGAATTACTTACAACTGTTAAGAAAAGAAAAGCATCCTACCTGGACCGTGTTTCGGAATTACAACTATGGTCTATTACAACTTATCATGGAGGGAAAGATTGAAGGTAGGAGAGGATTTGGCAGAAAGAAATAATCCTGGATGAAAAACTTAAGTGAATATTTCCAAATACCAGAAGCTTCAACTCTAATTCATGCGGCGCAGAACAGAGAAGTCTACCACATGATGGTCGCCAATCTTCGGTAGAAGACGGCACAGAAAAAAGAAGGTAAGCAAGCAAAAGTGGTCAATCGCCATTCTCTGGGGATATTTCCAGATCTGTATATTTTAATGAACAAGCCTACCAAGATGTTAATGTGTTCCTCATCAATAAGTTTAATGACATCACTGGACAGTTCAACAGGGCCAGGACATTTTCTGTTTTTCACTGATCTCATGGCATGAAACCCGACATTACGATGAAAGAAGTAACCTATGCAATAAGCCATTTGATTGCCATTTGATTGACAGACGAAGAACTTCCTTCAAGAGGAGTAAAGTTATTTTCCGGAAAGTTCAATTGTTTTTCATTGAAGTTTGGAAAAATTCTAATCATCTAATGTTGTTGCTATTCTATAACAACACCACGTAAAAGTAAATTGTTCCATAATCGAATAAAATAATAATCAAAAAGATATTCTCAGTCAGCGATTCCCGACTGCAACTTCTACTCGTTATTATGAGTAATTATTTAATTTAGGTTCATAATTACTATTTGTCAGTAAATAATCACAAACCTGTAAGTAACACTTACTTTTATGAGTAAATTTCAAGCAATAAAAATACTACTATTAGTAAGCGTTAAAGCGTATACCGGTATGTCTATAAATTCTTTGTCAATTGTGAAAAAACTTCAAACTCTTGCGGAATGCGCGGAATTCCTTTGGCCTTTCTTGCGAGTATTTTCTCTAACTGTAACCCTCGTTTCTTTTAGGTTCGCCAAATCTGTTTTTAAGGGTGACTTTATGAAATATTCCGTCACACATTTCCGTTTTTATTTATATTTTATAAACAGACACATCTCAAACCGATGTCTTTTTAATACCATTCTTTCAAAAGCAAGATAACGGGATTTGTCAGTAGAAACATTTATATTGGAAATAATAGCAATTCTCTTTTTGGTATTAAAGTCGATATTTAACACTTTTCGGATTGAAGTCATGACGTCGATGTTGTTCTTTATAATTATAGTTGTAAAGGCTTTCAAATTAATAATAGATTTAATTCTGAAAAAAATCAATTCGCCCTCAAATAAACAATTCGGCTTTAGAGAAAAAATATCGATCAAACTTGTTGGAAATTTATACAGGGTGGTCTGTAAGTAATGGTTTCACTTCATTATTATTTACAATAATGTGCCAACAAGTCTGTTTAGTTACCTTTGGAGATAAGGCGAAAGTGGGACATTTTTCAAAATAATAGCAAAAACCGCTGTCCAAGGAATCACTACTTCCTCATCCAGATTTTCTATCCAAGTCTCTCACAACAAAAAAAAATTGTATGTGGAAATAATTGTTTATGAAATTGTAATAATACTCCAGGCATTACAGATCATATAGCCTTTAACTGGAAAAATTCATGGTAGTCCTGGAGATACTCCAAATTTTTTGGAGCGCCGAGTCCGAATTTTTAACTTCCCACCAAAAATTCCCTCCGGAACCCCCTCAGATTTAGAGAGAAAAAGCCAAAAAACCGTTTATTTTTTATCTGTTTGTTTTTCTTCGTTTTAGGAAAAAGATACCTAGAAATTCGGAATGTAGACAAAATTTGCAACAAAAAAGGTCCTTTGGCATTTTAACGTTGAACGAACGGGGAAGCGCTAGCACGCCTCGAATTATGAGTCTCGACGCTGCGGAACTGCATGCACTGTCAAAGTTAAAGATTGCAGGTTTGCTGGGGGTTTCTGAAATAATAACATCACCATACTTAGCGACAAGTTGAGCCTTGATTGTTTTAATGTGAGGTTTATAGTCACATTTAATTTGATCTACAAGTTGTTTAAACGAAAATTGACCTTCGTGCTCATTTTCTTCGAGAAAAGAAAATACGTACTTCGTGGCAGCTTGTACTTCAAATCCAAAAGCCCCACGCTTCACAGGTTCTTCAGATTTGGGTTTTAGAATTAGAGTAAGCTTTTTCATGCAGGACAAATGATATCGAGCTTGCTCCGCCACTAAATCGCGTTCCACAAGAAGTCAAGCAACGCACAATTTTATCACCCCAGTCTACTTTCCGAGTTTTCTCAAAATCTATAGCTTTATTCCGTATATTTAGCTGACGCACATTATACACAAGGTCCCGTTGCTCTGGAGGTAAACGACTGAACGCTGTTCAAAATAATTACCCGGTATTATTTCACGGCATAAAAAACAATTCTGTTTGAAAGAAAACTCTGTGTCTCGGAGCGCCTCACAGTGGGAAATATATGCCCTTTTTGGACAAAAATCTGCCGACAGTAGAGATTTAAATCAAATTAAATAAAAAAAAATGGCAAATACCCTTAAGACATTGTACTTTAGAGTAGTGCCGCGGCAAAGTGGCTTTGGGTTAACCTAACCTAAAAATTATTCCTCGTTTTCCTCCTTGGTCGTGAGTCACAAACAAACGAAGTAGTGTTCATGTATATTGGGTATCAAATCCATTTTTGTGGGATCATAAGTTAATTGACAATGCAACATAGGCCATATCACATCATCAAAAATTCAAAATGGAGGCCGTCGCCAAGATGGCTGACTACTTTTTTCTTTATAACCTCCTGGATATGGGTATCGGATGAAAGGGCTGGCGAGTAAAATACAATAAGCTATGTAGCGTTGCTATATATACAGGGTGTTTCATCTAAAACGCACATACCCACTTCTTGGTAAGTTAGAAATTTGAAATTTTGCATACGCCTGTAAGTCAGGTGACAATGCAACATAGACATCATGAAAAATTCAAAATGACGTCTGTCGTCAAGATGGCGGACTACTTTTTTCTTTATAACCTCCTTGATATGGGTAAAACTCTAAGTTTATTTAACATTAAAAAGTTACAAAATAAAATTAATAGTTTAAAAAAATTAAAAAAACACGCTTTTATTGTTGACTAAAAAGTGAAAAATAATTGATTTATGTATACTACATATATAATATGGTTGAAATTTCTCAATATACATGAAAGCATTTTCCATTTTTTCATTTCATTCATCATGGTTTCAAATTCATGTCACCTTAAAATGGTTATAACTTTGCAAATAACCATCAGAGATGACCATTTGTAAGCTCGTTTTAAAGATGAAGGATGATTATTATATTATATTACTTATTGTCATATTAGTATCTATTAGAGTCGTTTGGTTAAGGTTGTTAAGTTTGCCTTTCTGTTGTGATAAATTTGATTCATTTAAAGTCGTTTGGTTAAGATTGAAAATAAGTTGAAAAATTTTTTAAATCCTATACATAACCTCAAAAGATGCTAAAAAGCCCTTTTTCTAAGTACTTAACCTACAATATTTCAAAATCCTGACATGATGGACCATGATGGACCAATTCTGAGGTCAGATTCGGATTCCGCGCGAAAAATTACTTCGGAAATGACCTTAAGCTGCCCAATAACATTCGCCTTTATTCGCCTTTATTCGCCTTTATTCGCCTTTATTCGCCTTTATTCGCCTTTATTCGCAGATAATATTAGGGTTAAAACTTTTAAGCTGTTATTTAATACATACAATTTTTCACTTATATGTTATATTGGGTTAGTCTGAATGCATAGGATGAAAAAAATTTTTAAAAATTTTTAGTCGTTTCTATACTTCCACTGGATGTGGAAGTAATATCTGCGATTGTTAGGTTAGGTTAACCCAAAGCCACTTTGCCGCAGCACTACTCTAAAGTACAATGTCTTAAGGGTATTTGCCATTTTTTTAATTTAATTTGATTGAAATCTCTACTGTCGGCAAATTTTTGTTCAAAAAAGGGCATATTTTTCCCACTGTGCGCCGCCTTCTCAGAATCACGGGATATTCCGGTAATAGTCTGTTTTTTACATACGCTTCGATTAGCTTCTCGTTAACGTATAACCTCTGACATCTCCTATGCACCACAATCGTCGCAAGCCCAGTTAAAAGATCATATTTACTGTCTTTCTGCTTTCTCGCGGTCTGGGAAGATTTTAAACCTTTTTCCGTCACGTTCACTGTTGTGTCATCCGATAACGGTTGCTCGCAAATGAAACAATTTAAAGTCAAATCAACCGTGTTTAAAATATTACAGGAAAATAGTTCTTATGCAAAAAAAAATTTTTTAAAGCAAATGAAAACAATAAACAATATAAACTGGGGGTAAAACGCCTAAAAAACTGCAATCGCGATCAGCATGCTGCTATCAATTTTCAAGCAACTGGCGTGTTATGGGTGAGGGGGGGGAAGGGCCTCCTGACAACAGCATGCTAGCTCGAGAAGCGTGGCAGAGAAGCGGGGTACCCCAAGAAGATCGAAAGACGAGAAAGCAACTGTGGAGTTGCCGTATGATACCTAAATGCATGCGCGATGCCGAGGCGCGTAAAAAAATATTTTGAGGTTTTTGGTTCTTGTACACATACTAAATCCCATTTTTTTTGCACCCTAATTAATAATGGGGTGGGAGTGGTAATGGGTGTAGCTAATTTCAAATAAATTTTTTGAGATCTCAGCTTCTTTTGTGTATACTAAATACCGATTTTATGGACTCTTACCTGCTTGCTTTACCTATTTACCCACACTCAGAGGCGTAACTATAGCAGGGCACACCGGGGCAATGCCACGGGGCCCTAGCCGGCGCCTGGATGAGGCCGGGTATTAGGAGAGAATTTTTTTTCGGATTTCTCCGCCCCGTTCCTCAAAACAATGTTGGGATCAAATAATTTAATGTTGAGATCAAATAATTGAATGTTAGGATCCAAAAAATTTTTTTCGGATTTCTCCCCCGCACATCAAAAAAATGTTGGGATCAAAAAAATTTTTTTTCGGATTAGGATTAGGCATTAAGAAAATATAATAGGGGGCCCCCAACAATTTTTTGCCCTGGGGCCCCATGACGTCTAGTTACGCCACTGCCCCCACTTACCCCAATTTACCCTACAATCCTTCAACGGAATGAGACGACAATATAATCTAGTTCCAGATCTCGTTAAAATACATACGTATACCAAATTTCAAGTTAATGTCTTAAACGGTTCCAAAGTAATCGTGCGCACAAAAAAAAGTTACAGATGGACAAACCGACAGACAGAATTTTTTTGCACAAACATAAAATCTCGACGTTTCATGACGTTCTAAGCCTTTGAACAATAAACATTTTCAAATTTTTTTCTGTCGTTATACTTTTTCTGGATATGGAAGTAATTTTCAAAGTGGTTTAACCAAAATTATTAAAATTTCAGTGAGTGGTTTATAACAGATGCTTAATAAGCAAGTAATTTTTTCAATTTCTACTGCTCCTTTGTTTTTGAGATATTCGCTGTAAAACGTGAAGACTCAATATATAATTATTTACCTACGATCACTACTGTAAATAAAAAATACACTACCTGCCATCCATGTAAGTTGAATTTTACGTATTGTAAACAAAACACACTGTAAACAAATCGCATGGGACACCCAATTATAGGTGGCTTATATCGCTGATGCGGGGTTTAGAAAAACAAATACGCCTACGTAATTTTCAAACGCTGTCAAAACTGACATAATATTTGTTGAATGACATTGTTGACTAGTAAACTAAATTCAGATTTTACTAAATAAATAAATAAATAAATATGATCGTAGGTAAAGTATAGTACATAATTCGAGTTGTAAGGCAATTACGCACCCATGGAAATACGCACTCGCCGCTACGCGGCATCGTGCGTAACTTTTCCATTCGTGCGTAATATGCTTCTTACAATTCTCATTACGTAATATACTATTATACTGATAATGCGGCAAAATTATGACCTTTCTGTTTATTATAATACACCATTATTTTTTATGGGAACTGATATTTAATGTTTCACACTAATTAATTATTAATATATATGTCGTAGTAGTCCAGTCAATGAAAGGTTTCTAAAGGGAAATGCTGAGATCACAATTTTTGACTAGAGGGCTGTGTTTCGACTATTTAGGAGGTAAACATACCAAAAGTCCCCGAACGTAGGAGGTGGGGGAGATGCAGGAAGGCACGAAGAAGGTCCTGGTTTTTGGTTTTTCGCTCATATCTCGAAAATGGTTAGCCCTAATCAAAAAGTGGCTATATGCAAAATTAAAGCTAACTAAATTTTCTACAATAAAGTTTCTATTATTTTTTTCGTATCTGCTATGGTTCAGTAATAATTTGTATTTTGACTGTATTCTAACTTTATTATAAATTTATTATAAATTGAAAATAAATTTTAATAATCATCGTAGAAAAAAATTTCTTGTACAAATATCCGTTTCACAACAGACTGAACTGAAATATCGAATAAAAAATGTTCTGCATCTGTAAGTGTGTGTGTGCGTGTATATCTATGTGTGCGTGTAAACCGCTTCTTGTAAACACGATAACTTCTGTTAGACTTAAAATATTTGAATACAATTTGGAATATGTGTAAAACAGCATATTACCATAATCCCTATTGAAATTGGGTCATATCTGTAATACATGGTGAACACCAGAGGCCTACAATTCTCACTTCATAATAATGTTATTAAAAATACCATGTTCCATATTTTAGGATAACACTGATATATCATCTAATTTAAATAAAGTTGGTTTGCCTAACATACACCCGGTATATTGCTGTTTAGAAATCTTATAAATCTTCTTATTTTTGTATGCTTAGTAATATTTTGCTCTGAAATTAAAACAAAACGTATTTTACGTATGAGAGATTGTAGGCTTCTGGTTATCACCATGTATTACAGATATGGCCCAATTTCAATAGGGATTATGGTAATATGCTGTTTTACATATGTTCCAAATTGAAATCAAATATTTTAAGTCTAACAGAAGTTATCGTTTTTATAAGAAACAGTATACACGCACACATAAATATATACGCACACGCAGATTTACAGACGCAAAGACATTTTTTATTCGATATTTTAGTTCAGTCTGTTGTGAAACGGATATCTGTATAAGAAATTTTTTTCTACGATGATTATTAAAATTTATTTTCAATTTATAATAAATTTATAATAAAGTTAGAATACAGTCAAAAGATATACAATTCATTACTGAATCATAACAGATACGAAAAAAAATAATAGAAACATTATTGTAGAACATTTAGTCAGCTTTAATTTTGCATATAGCCACTTTTGATTAGGGTTAACCGTTTTCGAGATATGAGCGAAAACCAAAAACCAGGACCTTCTTCGTGCCCCGCTGCATCCCCCCACTTCCTACGTTCAAAGACTTTTGGTATGTTTACCTCCTAAATAGTCCAAACACAGCCCTCAAGTCAAAAATTGTGATCTCGGCATTTCCCTCTAGACCCCCTTATTGAACGTTCATTGACTGGGCTATAGATAAACAGAAGTAATAACTTTTATTCCCCACATTTTACTTTTAACTTTTTTCTAATAAACCTGTCAATTGTGGCAAAAAGTTTCCTGGATGGGCGTTTGCAATTAATTATTTAAAAAAGTTTCAAGAATATGCAATTTATTTCTCTATAATGAAATCGCTTAAATAATCGCTGGAAATAATTGGAAAATATTCGTTTTCTTGATAAACTATATACCTACCAACATTTTTTTTAATTTGATTTTCTGTCACATCCAAAGATTAGTTATTTTTTTGTCCAATCCTCCAGAAGGGTTGGAAACCGCCCCCAAATAAAAAGCAAACATTGAAAGTTTTTTAACATTAATTTACATACATACAACAACATAAATTACCACAATAGTAGTAGTGGTACAAACTCAATTGAAATAAAAAAAACTACACTGTAAAAAGTCAGAGTAAATTCACAATGCATTTACATTAAATATTGATGTAAAGACGGACATTTTTACATAAAATCTGTAAATATAATGATTTTGGAAAACATAGTGTAAAAACACTGAAATATTTATTTTAACATACATATTGTAATATGTTGCACCCCTTAAAATTTAAGGTTATGTTACTAAAAAGTAGGCAAACTTCAACAGATCGAATGTCTGAATGAATGTAGTGTATTTGCACCTACTCGAAAAAGAACCTACCAGAAGATTCCAAAGTGACATCTGGAATTATCGAGAGAATGGTGGCGTCATCACAGAACAATCGAGATCTGTCATTTTTAGGTATAAAAGACCGATCGCATTCTCGGCGAGCAGTTCAGAAAGTTCAGAAAATATAGAAAGTGAGGTTAAGAGTTCAAAGATAAACAAAGTAATAAACATTGTGATTTTTAGTCAGTAAAGTGTAAATAATAGTATTGTGAAGTATCCAGTAAATATTTAATAAAGTGTGTTAGTGGACATCTCTTGTTATAATTTTTGGAACCCACGGAATCTGCGAGGGGTAGTTTCTTAAGGGTGGAAACACGCGACAATTGGTGTCAGAAAGCGGAATTTTATGACAAGAGGGACTCTGAAGTTGTGCTGGAGTGTTCGAGGCGTATTCTCGAGGTTTAGTGCTAACACAGTGGACTAATTTACTGGACATTGTTCGAGGGTTATTTTCGAACAGGAAAATAGTGTTTAAGTGCATTTTTGAGACATTGTAGAACATTTTATTAGGACATTAGTGTGATAATTAAATCCTTTGAACTGAGAAGTGATAGAGACACTGAAAAAGACTCATTTAGTGCGTGAAAATTTCTAGAACTTTTCTATTTGGACATTAGTGGAGATTATTAAATTCTCTGAACTGGATAGTGACAAGAGACTCTGGATAAGACTTTTTCGTGCTATTTCGAGATTTGTCTGGAAAGTTCTGATATTGACGTGACAGTTAAATTTATTTTATTTTAATTTCATCGTATGCCCGTAACGACAAGAAGTATGGCATCCGATAAACAAATACAGGACTTATTCGAACAATTCCAAAAAATGATGGCGCAGCAACGGCAGGAAGACAAAGAAGAACAGGAGAGAAAACGTCAAGAAGAGCGAGATGAATTAAAGAAAATTATGGAAGACCAGGAAATAAGACGCCAAGAAGAAAAGGAAGAGCGAGAAAAACGACGTCAGGATGAAGAGAGAAGACGCCAAGAAGAAAAGGAAGAGCAAGAAAAACGACGTCAGGATGAAGAGAGAAGACGCCAGGAAGAAAAGGAAGAGCAAGAAAAACGACGTCAGGATGAAGAGAGAAGACGCCAGGAAGAAAAGGAAGAGCAAGAAAGAAGACGTCAAGAAGAAAAAGATGAATTGAAGAAAATGATGGAGGACCTGAAGATACGACAGCAAGAGGAGAAAGAAGAGCAAGAAAGACGACGTCAAGAGGAGAAAGAGGAACAAGAAAGACGCCAAGAAGAATTAAGGAAAATTCTGAATGAACAAATGAAAATACAACAAGACACTATCATTTCTGCCAATGAAGTACTAAAATGTGAAGTTAAAGAAGAGATAAACAAGGTAGAAGAAAAAGTAGATAAGGTAGAAGACAAAGTAGATGTAGTTGAGACCGAAGTCAGTCAGATCAAAGGAAAGATGAGTGAGTTCGAAGGAGAAGTGGAGCGACTTAAACGACAGTTGAGAGATAGAGGAAGCCAGCAGGTGGTATCATCAGGTCACCGGTTAAAACCTCCCTCCTTTGACGGCCAAAGCTCATGGACAACGTACAAGAGGCAGTTTGAGGCAGCAGCATGTGCGAACAACTGGGATAACGAGGAAAAGGCCATGGCATTAGTTCTGGCGTTAAGGGGCCAGGCCTCAGAATTACTTCAGACTATCCCGGTGGAGAAACAAAGGGACTTCAAAGTCTTGGAAGCTGCATTAGACTTGAGGTATGGCGATCAACACCTTGCCCAATTATACCAGGCTCAGCTGAAATCCTGGATGCAAAAAGCTGGGGAAAGTTTACAAGAATTTGAAGCTGCGATAGAGAGACTGGCACACCTGGCGTATCCAAATGCACCTAAAGAATTCCAGGAACAATTAGCCGTGGGGGCCTTTTTAGATGGTATAAGGGACGAAGAGGTCAGGCGAGTTCTGAGGCTGACGAGACACCAAAGTAGTAGCGAAGCTTTGGTGCGTGCACTCGAAATAGAAGCCGCTTACAGGGATACTCCAAGGTCGAGAGTGCGAGCTGTGACTCTCGAAGAATCGCAACCAGAAATGAACCAGAACCCCTTGCTGACTGAGATGCAGAAAATATTCACCAAATTATGCGATAAATTGGATGGCCTCGGAAAGCAGGAAAAACAACAAAATAAAGGAAAGCCGAGCGGAGGTATTAAATGTTTCAACTGCGGCAAGGTGGGACATATGAAACGAGACTGTCGACAGCAGAACTCGGAGAGTCGAGTAAATGCTGTGAATGTTGAAGAGAAGCAGGAAAACTAAGGATAGCCAGCACCAAGGGGGCTGTGCTGGCTAGGGAATGCGGTGCCCCCAGAGAAATAAAGATTTCCCAGCTCCAAAGAATTCCAAGTAGTCTGTTGTTGCAAGGATATGTGAATGGAAGAAAATGCGTGTTTACGATTGACACCGGTGCTACGTCTTCAATAGTGCGGCCAGGGTTTATATCAGGCTTGCAGATTGACAAGAAGCAAAATGGAGTAATCATTCGGACAGCCACGGGGGACAGGGCTGCGGTCCATGGAGAGGTCAACTTGGAACTGCAGGTTGGACGGTTGAGGTTAAATTACAAGGTCATTGTGGCTGACATTATGGATGATTTCATTTTGGGTCTAGACATCATGGGAGAGCAGGGATTTATTGTTGACGTAGGTGAGCGAGTCTTAAAAATTGGAAATGAGGAATTTATTCTGGCAACCGCAGATGACCAATTCCATAAAGCGAGATTGTTAACAACACAGACGATCAAGATTCCTGCTCATTCAGAACAAATGATCGATGCTGCCTTAGAAGGAAATCCTGGAGGGTACCGTATTGGCCTAGTTGAAGAAGACGAATCGATTAAGTCCCTAGCCGATATTATTGTGGCGAGAACTTTAACCCGGACTAAAGACAAAATCCCAATTAGAGTCGTTAATTTAAATTCCCACTCGGTGACAATTAAGGAAGGCAAACCGATTGGCTCCTATGAACCGGTCACATGGGTAGCGAGGTGCGAGGAATAAACAGAGGGAAGTTCGTCTACGAAAATAGACCAGGAAGTTTTGACCTTGCTGAGTACCCAGTTGGAGTATTTATCTGAGGATGA
The DNA here is from genome assembly GCA_936432065.2 of Rutpela maculata. Taxonomy (NCBI): domain Eukaryota; kingdom Metazoa; phylum Arthropoda; class Insecta; order Coleoptera; family Cerambycidae; genus Rutpela; species Rutpela maculata. Next base: position 26,816,842 of record OW386293.2, read on the forward strand.
ACGAAGGGAGGCAATCAAGTTTCTAGAAAAGGAAAGTTCAGTATTTGCCAAGAATACAGAGGCCCTTACAAAAACAGACATAGTCCAGCATCGGATAAATACTGGCGACTCACCCGCTATTCGACAACCACCTAGGAGGCTTCCATTAGCAAAACAAGAAGATGCCTCGGCAATGATAGACAAGATGCTACAAGATGGAGTCATTGAGGAGTCGACGAGTCCCTGGTCATCGCCAGTAGTTTTGGTTGCCAAGAAGGACGGAACATTAAGATTTTGTGTCGATTATCGAAAATTAAATGATGTCACGAAGAAAGACAGTTACCCATTACCACGAATTGACGACACGTTAAGCACGTTGGCAGGCTCACGATGGTTTTCTACGTTAGACCTTAGGAGTGGATACTGGCAAGTGGGGCTTCATCCTGATGATAAGGAGAAGACAACGTTTTCAGCAGGCAGTGGTCTTTATCAATTTACTGTGATGCCTTTTGGACTTTGCAATGCGCCAGCTACCTTTGAAAGACTGATGGAGTTCGTGCTGCGAGGGCTAACCTGGAGGACGTGCCTGGTTTACCTTGACGACGTGCTTGTTATGGGACAGGACTTTACAGAACATTTGAAAAATCTTCAAGAAGTATTTGGGCGAGTCAGGAATGCCCACCTGAAGTTGAACCCGAAGAAGTGCCTGCTATTCCAGAAAGAAGTCAAATTTCTTGGTCACGTGGTGTCTTCGGATGGAATACAAACAGACCCCGACAAAATTTCTGCTGTACGAGATTGGCCAAGACCATCTAACGTTCATGAAGTACGGAGCTTCCTTGGCCTCTGCACTTATTACAGGCGCTTTGTGGAAGGGTTTGCAGAAATTGCGAAACCATTACACCGGCTGACAGAAGAGAAAGTGCAGTACCAATGGACACCGGAATGTGAAACGGCATGGAGAAAATTGAAGGCAGCTCTATGCACTGGTCCTGTGCTAGCGTACCCACAACGGGAAGGACTTTTTATTTTAGACACTGATGCCAGCAATTCTTCGGTCGGATCTGTGCTGTCTCAAATCCAGAATGGGCAGGAAAGAGTGATCGAGTACTTCAGCAAGGTGCTGTCCAAACCAGAAAGAAATTATTGTGTAACCCGGAAAGAGTTACTGGACATCGTAAAATCAGTGGACCATTTTCATAAATATCTTTATGGAAGACATTTCAAGATTCGGACCGACCATGCTGCATTAAAATGGCTGTTGCAGTTGAAAACCCCTGAAGGTCAACTGGCTCGTTGGATAGAACGGTTGCAACAGTATGATTTCAAAATAGAACATCGACCTGGAAGATCTCATAAGAACGCAGACGCTTTATCTAGAAGACCATGCAAGGAAGATTGCAAGCACTGCCGCCACGTTGAGAAATTGCAGGGTACGGTGGCCGTCAACACTATTAAAATAGAGGTTCCGGACGATTGGACAACCGAAGCCCTGAGACAAGAACAACTGAATGACACAGAAATTGGGGCTATATTGAGAGCAAAGGAGAAAGGAATTCGACCAGCGTGGAAGGATGTTTCGGATAAGGCAGTTGGATTGAAGGCTTTGTGGGCCCAATGGGATTCACTCAAAGTTATGAACGGGCTGCTAAAGAGAGCTTGGGAAAGCCCGGATGGCAAGGAAGTTGTTATGCGTCTAGTGATTCCCAGGTGTCGAGTACCGAAAGTACTTCAGGAAGTGCATAATGGAGCATCCGGTGGACACTTCGGCGTTAATAAGACCCTGAATAAAGTACGAGAACGATTTTATTGGGTAAATAGTCGTCAGGATGTAGAAGCTTGGTGTCGCAATTGCAAAATTTGTGCAGCAAGTAAGGGACCGCAGACTAGAAGTAGGGGTGCAATGAAACAATATAACGTCGGAGCTCCTTTCGAGAGGATTGCGATCGATATAGCCGGCCCATTCCCAGTAACCAAGGACGGTAACAAGTATATACTGGTTGCCATGGACTATTTTAGTAAGTGGCCAGAGGCCTATGCAATTCCAAACCAAGAAGCAGTCACTGTTGCCAAAGTCTTGGTAGATAATTTGATATGTCGGTTTGGTGTACCCCTGGAGCTGCACTCAGATCAAGGGAGGAACTTTGAGTCAGGGGTGTTTCAGCAAATCTGCAAGTTATTGGGGATACACAAAACACGGACCACAGCCCTTCACCCGCAATCAGATGGAATGGTGGAACGACATAACAAGACCATGAAAGAACATCTCTCTAAAGTGGTTCATAAGAATCAACGCGATTGGGATCTCCACATACCGTTCTTCCTCATGGCATACAGAGCTGCTATCCACGAGTCTACGAAACAAACACCAGCCCGTGTAGTATTTGGACATGAGATCAGACTGCCGTGTGATTTGATTTTCGGAACACCAGGCAGAGAACAGCTTCCTGTGAACAGCTATGTGGATGAAATGGGTGAACGGCTAAGAAATGTTCATGAGCTGGTTAGAGACCAAATCACCATAGCCAGTGACCGAATGAAGGCTCGATACGACCGTAAGGGTAGTTCAGAAGGGTTCAAGGCAGGAGATCTGGTTTGGCTGTACAACCCACAGCGGAAGAAAGGGAAGTCACCGAAACTTCAACCTCCTTGGGAAGGACCTTATACTGTTATTACCCGAATTAATGATGTCGTCTATCGTATTCAACGAAACAAAAAGTCCAAGATGAAGATCGTACACTTGGATAGACTGGCGAAGTATGTGAAAGAGGCTGAATTGCCTGACCGGGACGTTCAGGCTTAAGGAGGGGGCAGTGTAATATGTTGCACCCCTTAAAATTTAAGGTTATGTTACTAAAAAGTAGGCAAACTTCAACAGATCGAATGTCTGAATGAATGTAGTGTATTTGCACCTACTCGAAAAAGAACCTACCAGAAGATTCCAAAGTGACATCTGGAATTATCGAGAGAATGGTGGCGTCATCACAGAACAATCGAGATCTGTCATTTTTAGGTATAAAAGACCGATCGCATTCTCGGCGAGCAGTTCAGAAAGTTCAGAAAATATAGAAAGTGAGGTTAAGAGTTCAAAGATAAACAAAGTAATAAACATTGTGATTTTTAGTCAGTAAAGTGTAAATAATAGTATTGTGAAGTATCCAGTAAATATTTAATAAAGTGTGTTAGTGGACATCTCTTGTTATAATTTTTGGAACCCACGGAATTTGCAAGGGGTAGTTTCCTAAGGGTGGAAACACGCGACAATATTACAGAAATAAATGTGATTATACTATAAAAATACTGCAAAATTCACATAATTCCTTAAATTGACAGCTAATTTTACATTAAATAATCATACTATGTTACAGTACTTATCCACTTCACTTGTAACTTTACAACCTATATTGCTGACAACAAGTAACCCATTTTTGTGGGCGAGCGTAGAGTCGACTTCAATGTGAATATCAGTCGATATTCCGTTGAAGCCGAGCGCGGTTAGTACTTGGATGGGTGACTCATCTTGGGAAATACAGCGTTCTCGTCCCACCTTCTAGCGGCTTGTATATCAGTGTATACGCGGAAGCTACGTAATTTCAGACGAGGATTACGTAGTGGATATACCATCCCTCGGAGGGGATGCAAAGCAGGCGGTCCCTTGTTTATTAAATGTTAGGTAAGTAAAAGATCCCTACTCTTCTTAAGGGCTAGAGGTTCGGCAAAATTTCCAGGTTGGGGGTAGCTTGTCTCCTGGTGTCGGTGATAGGCCCTGGTAGCGGAAATAGGCCGACGTTAAATAAACAGGTAAAAAAAAAAAGTAACCCATTTTAACTACCGGAATTTTGTAGTATTCCTTTTTACAGTGTACCTTGGAACTTGAGTTAGGCAAAGCTCCTGGATACTACACTGTAAAAGGGAATACTACAAAATTCGGGTAGTTAAAATGGGTTACTTGTTGCCAGCAATACAGGTTATAAAATTACAAGTGAAGTGGAGAAGTACTGTAAAATAGCATGATTATTTAATGTAAAATTAGCTGTCGATTTATGAAATTATATGAGTTTTATAGTATTTTTATAGTGTAATCACATATATTTCTGTAATACGTATGCAATATACACATTCCGGTGTCTTTACACTATGTTTTCCAAAATTATTATATTTACAGATTTTATGTAAAAATGTCCGTCAAATTTACAACAATATTTAATGTAAATGAATTGTGAATTTACCCTGACTTATTACAGTGTACGGTATTACTTCTGAGGTTCTAAAAAATAAATGACATTATTGGTACACCGTTAACTTATCTAATAAACCTAATTATCAATAGTGGAAAGTGTACTAAATTATTTAGAATCGGAATAATAAAACCGATTTATAAAACAAATGGTAAACTGGAAGTAGTAAATTATAGACCTATTTAATATCGAGTATTTCAAAAATATTTGAAAAAATTATCTAATCTAAAAAAGAATGGTAGACTACCTTGTTAAATCTAAGATTATATCTAACAGGCAATTTGGCTTTAGAAGTGGTTTTTCTACCGAAGTCGCAATAACTTTGCAAATCTCTAGATATCACTAAGCCTGTTAGGTGTATATTTATTGATTCAGCAAAGGTATTGACATCATTAACCACTCAAAATTATTGTATAAATGAGAAGAAATAGGTTTCCGGGGAAATTCGTTAAGACTTACGGAGAGCTATCCTAATAACAGGGAACAAAGGTTAGAATAGACGGCACAATGTCTTATCTAGGTATAACAGAGTACGGTGTTCCTCAGGGAATAGTCCTTGATCTAATATTACTTAACATTTATATCAACGACTTATTAAGATTGCCATCTGAAGGAAATATTCTTTATAGTATCAAAAAATTATGTAATACGAATTTATTTACTGTAAATACAAAATTAATACAGCTAAGTACAGCAAAACTAAAGGTACGGACATGCCGAAGATGCTTAGTAGTTCAGTGTGTAGTTCACTACGATAGCCGCCATCAATTTGTAGAATAAACCTGTACATTTAAATGGGACCGCACATGCCGAGAATGCTTGCAGCAGTTCATTCTAGCAGTTTACATGGAAGTCACTGCGGAAGCTGGCCATTCATAATTTTATATATTTGGTGTGAGGTACGGAGATCCCGAAGTTTCCTCGCAGCTAGAAGTTCAGCCCACAAATTCAGTCCATGCATCGAAGTCATCAATTTGTAAAACAAACCTGTACATTTAAAAGTGGCCGCACATACCGAGGGTGCTACCAGAGTAGTTTACTTCCGAAGTCTACCAGCATGTTCACCTCGAAACATGGTATTAGAGAGGTAGGCTTCGCGGGTCGCGAATATTTACCAGATTTTGGATAAATATTTCTATGGATTATTTTTTAAGTTATAGCTAACAACCTTAATTATTGCTTCATAATTAAAATAATAATTATTATTATCTTGAAATCATTTTTATATGTTTATTTTATATGTTACATGATTTTAGTAAATATTTCTATGAATATATTTTTTTACCTATGACTATTATATACCTCCACCAGAAGTGGGGACCGTGGGGTATTTAACAACTATAATTATTGGGGTATAATTAAAATAGCTATTAAATTGAAAAAGTAGCAATGGCTTTTGCGACACTGAATACGTGCGTGCCGTGTGCCGTATTTTAATTTCAACGACAGTTCCCACCAGTGACGGTACACATGCGGATTAATTTTGAAGAATTGTGAGGGGTTGAGTTTAGCCAGTACACACTACGTTTGTCTAGATTCGCCATGCAGTATATAACCATCATGTAGGAATGTGTGTACGATATATTGGGTATCTTTTTATTTTTTAGGACGAATTAATAGATATAGTATTCAATACTCCAGCGTTGTGGGACAAACGCCATAAACAACACCACAACCGGCATGTTTTGAGTAGGGAGTGGAAAAACCGCTGCCCAAGGAATCATTACTTCCACATCCAGGTTTTCCATCCAAGTCTCTCACAACGAAAACATTTTGTATGTGGAAATAATTATTTATGGAACTTTAATAATGTAATATTTGAAATCGTCTGTCTACCCCAAAAACTCATAGAACGATATCCCACATCGGCAGTGGGTGATAGGGGGTGGTAGTGGGGGTGGATGAAGTAAAAAAATATTTCGAGCGTTTTGGTTCTTGTACACACACACTAAATCACATTTTTTTCACTCCCCTTTAATAACGGAGTGGGGGTGGTAATGAGGGTGGCTAATGCCAAAAAAATTTTTGAGAACTTAGACAGATTCTCTTGTATAAATACTAATACTAAATATCACTACTAAATACCAATACCAATTTTATGAACTCATATCTGCTTGCTTTATCTATTTACCCCCCTTTGACCCATTCAGTCCATGCTCCATACTCCCCAACCTTTCAACGGAATAAGATGAAAATATAATCTAATTCCAGATCACGTTAAAATACACGAAATTTCAAGTCGATATCTTAAACGGTTCTCGAATAATCGTGCGCACAAAAAAGTTACAGACAGACAGACAGAATTTTTTTTTCCGCTCAAACTTAAAATTTTGACGTTTCATGACATACTAAGCCTATTTGAAAAATAAAAATTTTCAAAATGTTTTTGGAAGAAAATTTGAATCAACAGGTAAAGTATAGTACCGACGCGCGACGTCCACAGAGGATGAGGATAAATTTTCAGAAAATGGTTGAGAACGGATGTGTGTGTAGATTCCTCTATTAGAGAATATTGGCATTAATTACAAAATATTTATTTCAAGGAATAATTTAGATACTGCTTTGTACTGCTTCTTTATTTTTTGGCTCATGGAAGACGGCTTGGGGGGGGAGCGGGCCCCATGGCTCCCCCCTGGCTGCGCCCATGATGCCTCTAATTATTCATGTACGAAGTGTTCATAAAACAAATTAACCAAAGTATAAACTGAACTTATCTCTCCTCTATACACCCACACGCCACAACAAATAATAAATTTAATTCCCATCTTAAATAAAACCTTTCAGTAATGAATCAAAACCATTTACAACAGCCAAGTTAGCTTTTATAAAAGGAAATAAATACCTCTAACAGTGATTATCCACCCCCGTTCATTGTTGACAAACTCAACACCACTTTGTGTGCAATGAAAGCGTTCTTTACGAGACTCGTCTCTTTCTATTATCTACAGGGTGGCCCAAACATATACTATCATAATAATTTTGTGTGTAGATTAATCCGTTTTGCTTAAATATACTTCTTTTTTAAATGTATTCAAAAAATGCCACACTACAGCACTCATACTGGGTACAGTGTGTTTCACTTGAAACTTTTTTATTTTTTCTCCGATTTGAATCAAATTACTTCCACATCCAGTGGAAGTATAGTAACGACAAAAAAATTTTTTAAAATTTTTATTGTTCAAATAGGCTTAAAATGTCAGAAAACGTCGAGATTTTAAGTTTGAGCGAAAAAAAATTTCTGTCTGTCGGTCTGTCTGTCTGTAACTTTTTTTTTGTGCGCACGTTTACTCTGGAACCGTTTAAGATATTGACTTGAAATTTGGTACACGTATGTACTTTAACGAGATCTGGAACTAGATTATATTTTCATGTTGTTCCGACGAAGGGTTGGGGGCTAAATTGGGGTAAATTTGGGGTAAATGGGTAAATCAAGCAGGTGGGGGTCCATAAAATTGGTATTTAGTATACACAAGAGAAGCTAAGGTCTCAAAAAAATTTTTGGAATTAGCCACCCACATTACCATCCCCCCCCTTATTAAAGGGGATGAAAAAAAATGTGATTTAGTGTACGTACAAGAACCAGAAACCTCAAAATATTTTTTTACTTCATCCACCCCCACTACCCACTACCACCCCCCTATCACCACCCCCACCCCACTACCGATGTGGGGTATGGTTTTATAGGATTTCAAATATTATATTATTAAAGTTCCATAACCAATTATTTCCACATACACAGTTTTTTCGTTGTGAGTGACTTGGATAGATAATCTGGATGTGGAAGTAGTGATTCCTTGGGCAGCGGTTTTTTGCTTAAGTATAGAACAAATTAGGATCTACTTATGACCAAAAAAACATTCGCCTCCTACAAATGCAAAGCTACCTGCGGTACCAAAATATACGGAGAAAATCAAAAAATCATATTAGGCATTTTTTTATAGGAAAATTTTATTAATGAAACTTGTTCAGAATTGTCCAACAGAAAATAAGTAAAGTGCTTACAGTTTTTTATTATAAAACCAAGCGATTTTAGGGTTGATGAAGTTGTGTTGCTTATATAACTTGTAAACGGTAATTTACTATCGAATTCAATATCTAGGTCATGGACACACTGGACAGTCTCTAACCTTATCAGGTCTGTTTGATCAATGTGATATTAAACATGTATCCAGGGTTTTTCTTACGTGAATGTTTTACACTTAGCAGTGTTTAAATTGATTTTATTGACACTCGACAAATCAATTACTTTGTTTAGTTCAACTTGAAGACTGTAACAATCTCCAGGTTATGATGTTACATTTCTAAATCATCTGCAAAAAAATAAACTACCACAAGTTAATCCCTAGACTAGTCATTAACAAAGAGCAGAATTAAAAGTAGTTCCAAAATTGATCCTTGCGGAACACCGGAGCCTTGCGGTGGAATAGGTAAAATTTCAATAATAAAATAGTATGACACTTAATGTAAAAGGGGTTAATTTTTTCAGTAAAGTTGAATGGTTTAGTCAAAGGCTGTTGAAAAATTTGAATAGATGACAGTAACTGGTATAGTCTATATTCTCAGCAATAAATTGGTTACTTATAAATGAGTTAGACAGTGTTGATCTTTTCTCAATGAAGCCAGCATTGATAAGGTGCTAAACGTTATCAAACCTTTATAAAGACTCGTATACGATATAATGATGCAATAAGTAATAAAATAAATATTACAAAACTTTGCCAACATGGTTTCTGTGAATTTATGTTAACACTGTTAAACTGTTTGTTTCATATCACCTGGTAATTTCATTTATAAAAAAACTGTATGTTATATTCTTAATGTTAGATCTGTATGGTGCCTCTGACACTGAATATGGAATTTCTAGGCAGTAAATTATATTCTTAAGGGATAATATGTTGATGTGGATACGGTCCTATTTGTGGAAATAGGAAACTTCTAGTAAAATATAATCTTTTAATGTGATCTACAGAAAAATGTAGATCTAGGAGTGCCACCGGGTTCACTGTTTGGACCTCATCTTTTGATGATATATGTAAACGATCTTCCACAATACTTATCAAGTTACTCTGCTTGCAGTGTCGACCCCACAGGAGCTCTCTTTAGGTAAACCTCACACTAGACGACTTGCAATGGACACATTGCAATAAATTAATTTTGAATAAATGAAGGACAACGCATTTAAATTTTCATATTTGGAAGCCTCTACTTGCGAATTTTTAAGTGGAAAACAAAATACTGTTATCTGTGACTAGAATTGTATTTGTATTGATTTTAGTTTGTTCAATTATTTATTAAGTGTGAAATATTACTGATTTTGTTAATTAAAGTAACTTGTTACTTAGGCCTAAATAATTTTATTATCTGTCACTTTGAATAAACCTATTATGATTGATTAAATTTTTTGTTAATTTATACCGAGTACTTATTAGGGCAACATTTTTTATCAAAGTTGATCTTGAAAACGTGACAGAATTAGGATTCACCCAGACCACCTAGCCTCAATAGAATTTTTGCAAATGTTAATTACAAAATTATTTATTTCACGTGACTTTCATTTAATATCGTTCTGAAATCCATATTCTTGTTACATTTAATATCATATTTAAATAACCACAAAGATGTAACAAAAAAGTGAAATAGGCCGTTGTATTCTTTTCGAATGTATATAAATTTCAAAAGAAATACACAGGGTGAGATCGACGAGATCGAGCGTCTGACAGGCTACCACGATAGATGATATAATACTGTCAGACGTACCATACAGCAATGGGAGGTTAATTAGAATAATATATAGACAACAAAATGTTTGTTAAAGCGTTATGAATACGAACAGAGATATATCCAATGCTCTGAGTTTTCGGGAACTTGATAATTACACAGGCACCACCACCAATTTTTAGTCCTAAATGATGAGTTTTTTTTTAGATTATTTTCGCGATTTACAAAAAATGGTGGCCAATGGTGCTAAACGGACACGTGATTCGTGTTCAGAACGTCGAAATACATATGAGTTACCCAATGGAGTACCAGAAAAAGACCACATTTTTAATTTTGTGTATCTGTGTTATTGTTTCAAGGTCAAATAAAAATATGCGCTACTTTTCGAATACCGGCCAGTTTATTTATCGCTGACTGTATTCCTACCAAGATAATAAAAACTATAAAATATTATATAGCAAAGCCCCTAGCATATATAGTAAATCGTTCTATTGAGCTTGGAGAATTTCCTTATGACTTAAAGGTTGGTATAGTTGTGCCAATTTTCAAGAAACTTGATTCTACCTGTGTAGAAAATTATCGTCCAATTACTATTCTAACTGTGTTATGTAAAGTTATTGAAAGAGTAATTTATGATAAAATGAAAATAAATATCATATAATAACAAAGAGTCAAAATGGCTTTTACCCTGGTAAATCTACAGAAACCGCAGTATATGAATTTTCTGAATATGTACACAAATGTATTGAAAATAATAAATCAGTAGGAGCACTTTTTTTCGACATGTCACGAGCTTTTGACTGTCTTGAATTTGATTTTATTGAGAAAAAATTATATGCTATAGGCTTTAGGGGTAAATTCCTGTCATGGACAATCTTAAGTATAGGAAAATATCAGTTAGAATCGGAAAAATTTTTTCTGATAAATATGAAACCCATCTTGGTGTTCCGCAGGGATCTGTGCTGGGTCCTCTTATATTTTTATTATTTATTAATGATTTACCAACATATATTTCTGCAAATTGTGCAGACGATGTCACTTTAGGAATTGATGCAGAATATCCAGCGGATCTCCAAGATAAATTTAATATTATTTCCAATCAATTTACTAAATATTGTTGGAAAAACGGTTTAATTGTCAATGCAGATAAAACAGTCGCCATGAATTTTTACAATAGGAAAAAAAGTGATGATTATTTCGATATAAAAGTCAATAATGTGACGATAGAAATGTCATGTTCTAATAAGTTTTTAGGTACTTATTTTGATGCCGACTTAAGTTATACATGTCACATTGATCATGTCTGTAAAAAAATTAATAGTAGTTACTATGCTATACTACATCTAAAAAATTCTGTCGACACAAAAAGTCTGATTAATATTTTCCTCGCACTTGTTAACTCGGTGCTTTCATATAATGTTATCCTGTGGGGAAATATCACTGTTGGCAATTGTAATAGAATACTTGTTACCCAAAAAAGAATTATTAGGCTTATTTTCTCATTAAAACCAACAGATTCGTGCCAACCAGTTTTCCGGGAACACAAAATACTAACTTTTCCATCCCTTTATATTTATAATTGTATTTTATATGTAAAATAAAATATCGATACATTTCAAGTTAATGCCGCCCACCATAATTATAGTACGAGTTACCCAGACATCGTTCTTGTTTATTTGAAAAGACCCCATCATATGCTGGAAGAAAATTCTATAATAATTTGCCTGAAGATATAAAGTTAACAATCCCCCTGCACCACTTCAAAAAGAAACTAAAATCTTTTTTGATTAATAAATCTTATTATACTGTGACTGATTACCTGGATGATGTGTGATTAGCAGATTTTTAGATAATTCAGTTTTACTAATATATTTATCTAATCCCGTTATGAAAAGTCAAAATTTAAATGCATTTTTGACGTTACGAAACGTCACATTTTTCATAACTGTCAGTTTCATTACATAACTAGTTATGTAAAAAAATATTTACGTAACTGATTATTGAACCTATATTTGTTGACACAAATTTTCAAATTTGTTAAATACTTCTTCATGCCTGCTTTTTTATTTACCAGGTATTATAGAATTTACTGCTAAATTAATGAATTCTTCTATATCAGATGGAATATACATATCTGAATCAACTATTTTCGACTTAATTTACTTCAAAAATTTCAGCAGATTGACAAGTAAAGTCTGTTTATACAAATGTCAATCCGTACTAACGCTCAGGTAAAGCAATAACAGAATTTATTTGTACGGCTGCAAGCGTAGCTATGATGGGAACCGCAAAATAGTATTCAAAATAAATTGTCATTTTTTTTCTAATTTGGAGCGGGATTAGATAAAATTTTGTACTTAACATGTTTGAAAACAGTAATTTTACTTGACTCATGTAATTTGCAAAACTCGCTCGCTTCGCTCGCTCGTTTTGGGAAATATTACATTCGTCATGTAAAATTACTCTTTTCATAACTGGTTACGTAAATAACTATTACATGTTAATATAGTTCTGTGTAAAATTTTGTTTAGTGTGTAAAATTGTCATTCGCATATTAATATTTTAAATAATGGGTGTTTTTAAAAATTACTAATTTAATACCTATTTAATTGTGCATTAATGTAATGTATTTCTTTGACCAGTCCAATATCATGTATATTGATCGAACGGACCAATAAATTATTATTATTATTACAGAAATTCACAAGAGATTAACACGTTTCAAGTACTTATTTATGTTTTATTAGAATAAAAATTCTATTAAATTAACTACCAAAAAGACATAAATCACGAATTTTCCAGCGAATCACCAATTTTCCAGCGAATCACCAGTAATCAATTTTTTTCTCACCCGGTATTTGGCTGTTAAAAAGAGACCACTGATGAAGCGATAGCGCAGACGGGAGTAAATATTGGAAGGCATATGGGACCATCTGTATACTATGTGGCAGTAGACACGTGCAATTGGTATTACGTCATCCCTAGCCGATATGCAGTGCATGAAGTGTTTTTGCTGAGTAAGATAATCAATTCCACTGAATTTTCAGTGTCATATTGATATTTATATTGGGGACTGAATGAAATCAAGCTCAGTGCTTCTAAACGATTCTGATTATTTATTTACATGGAAAGTCCGTAATTGGAGATGACTAAGTATGGTAAAATGTCAATATCGGAAGTGACGCTTTTTAAATTATTATTTCTAATTTATCTAAAAAGTAATTAATTAGCTTTTGTGGTGTAAAACATATCAAACCTTAAATACGTAGTACGTAAACTTTCCAGTAAAAGATATTAGGAACACAATTAGTAGAGTAAAACTAAGAGTATAAATCATCTTAAAAGGAGTTATAGCTTTTTTTTCCCTGGAACTTGTAAACATTACAAGGATTGTAGTAAAAAGTTTTGTATTGAATTCGAATTCCAGAAGGCGTGTGATTTTTGTAGCTTTTCTGGAATACTTGTAGTTCTATAGATCGATCGTATCTCTATGAACAAGAAATAGATAGTTCATAATTAAATTATGAAGAAACTTAGATTTGTCTGAAGCTTGTTGGTCAAAATAAAAACAATTGATAGATGATATTTTTAAACTATTAATGATAACTTAAACAATAATGCATATATTGCAAAGAAAGTTTAGGAAAATATGTCTCTAATGTAGATTGCTGTGTAATAAAATTATTTGAATATTATATATTAAATTAAGCTGCATAAATTAGGTATCAAAACACCATTCAATCTGCAATCATTATTATCAGCACAGTTATATGTATAGTGTATATTTGGCTATTTATAAATATATCCAAAAGAAAACATTAAAATCTAAGAATTTTCATTTATTATACAATTTAATCAAAACAAGAAAGTCACATTCAAAAAAAACTGTAACCTACTAATTAGAATAGTTTTAGTTTTAGAACAATCGAACAATTAGAATGTACACACTATTAAAAAAACATTATATACAGGGTGTTATTTAAGTATGTGGCCAAACTTCAAGGAGCGATTCATTGAGAGATTCTGAGACGAAAAGTTTATATAAACATATGTCCGGTAATGCTTCGTTTTCAAGATACAGAGTGTCAAACTTTTTTTTAAAAACCGTTTTTTCGTAAAAATCTTAATAATACTTAAGTCGAGTAGATTAAAAATATTAAGTCTAGTGGCGTGTCAGGAGGCACCTTCACCTATTTTTGACAAAAAAAATGTGCGCCACTGACTTTTTTAAAACTTTTGTAGTGTACTACTACTCATTGGTGTATGTGATTTCTTATAATAAAAACATTCGAGCTGTTATGATATAACTGCTGACTCAGGACAAGGATTAGGACCAGGCAGTCAGTCTTTCTATGATAGCAGAGTGAAGTGCAACAGTAAAGAGTGTGTTTTATTTAAACAAATTTAAGTGATTGTTCAGTGGCGACGAGGATTAACCATATAAATAAAAGCGAGTGCGCCTTAATGTGTAAATCCAGTGAAAAATAAGAAGGAACAGAGCATAAACTTTGTAAGGAAAACAAATATACATTGGGTACTAGGAAAACGGGCCTAGCACTATTATATCGCAATGTTTATAATATAATTAAGAAAACCAATTAAAACAACCCTTATCATAGGGAGATTTACAAGCATTTAGGAGGAAATAGAATAATATTTGTCCGAATCATTTATGTTTTGAATCACTAGTATACCATAAAGTTCTTTAATTATTATTTGTCTTTGAGAATCAAAAAATTGTTGGTGTTGGCATTATTATTATTAAAAGAGCGTACAGTAATTAACACAAAAAAGTGAATTTCATAAAATGTATTAAACGCACTCGCAAAACAAGGGACTCAGGTCTAAAATAAGGGACTCAGGTCCAAAACAAGGGACTCAGGTCCAACATAAGGGACTCAGGTCCAAAACAAGGGACTCAGGTCCAAACAAGGGACTCAGGTCCAAAACAAGGGACTCAGGTCCAAAACAAGGGACTCAGGTCCAAACAAGGGACTCAGGTCCAAAACAAGGGACTCAGGTCCAAAACAAGGAACTCAGGTCCAAACAAGGGACTCAGGTCCAAAACAAGGGACTCAGGTCCAAAACAAGGGACTCAGGTCCAAAACAAGGGACTCAGGTCCAAACCAAGGGACTCAGGTCCAAAACAAGGGACTCAGGTCCAAACCAAGGGACTCAGGTCCAAACCAAGGGACTCAGGTCCAAACCAAGGGACTCAGGTCCAAACCAAGGGACTCAGGTCCAAAACAAGGGACTTAGGTCCAAAACACTAAGAAAGAAAGCCTCACGGAATCTGTTCGAATCGAACACGAGGGACAATGGATCCAGAAAAAATGCTACAACGAATGAACATACGCGGGGGATACGAATTGGTACGTGGTCATTCAGCGTTGGAAATAATAATAATAACTAATAAATAAGTGTGCCGCTTGCGAAGTCAGAAAAATAATAATAGTGATAATAATAATAATGGGATGGGTTTGATGATTTCCAGTTTCAGCTAAGAAAGCGTGTCGCATAAATCTAAAATTCTTAATAATAATATTAATAATAATTCTTATATCCCAATCATAGATACAATTAAGTAATAATCATACAAGTGGCTATAAGGAGTGCGTCACAAATACATACCATAATAAATCGTCTAAACATTACATTAGTATAACAAAATGTAAAATATAAAATCAAATTACACGTAAAAAAAAAAAAATTGCATAAAGGAGCACACAACACATACATTATAACAAACTACAAATAATATAACACGTAAAAATAGTAAGACTAAATGAAATTTATTGATACTTTTCCCTTAACAAATACTTTATCGTCCTTTTAAAAATAAATGACTTGGAATTTTTATATCAGTAGGTAAATGATTATACATTTTACATTCATTATAAAAGACACTTTTTGATACATGTGCTGGTGAGAAATTAATCTTTAAATCTTAAATCCAATAATAATAATAATAATAATCATAATAATAATGTAATGATGATGATAATATTGGTGATAATAGCAACTAGACTGGCTAAGCCGAGGAACTAAATTTTTGTATCGTATACAGGATGAGACGAATAAATATGAGCTCCAAATGGTTGGGTGGAACAGCATTGGAACATTTCGATTGCGAAGGAGATGTCTGCTCAGAATGCTTGCGATCGGCAAAATCAAAAAAGGCATTCAACGTTCGCGTGCAAATGAACACGATGCTTTTTAAGTTGATAGAGCAATCGCGCACTTGAAAATCACCGCAAAACGTTTCCGACTTTTTGACAGAAGGGTCACTTAAGTTTAAATGCTCTGTGTATTATTTTTCTAGGGTATGGGACTGAACCACTCGCATTTCGTTGAATGAATTAAATTCGAAAAAAAATATATGTTTTCGTTTATTTTGTAACATAAGAAGGCTTAAGATGTTTTATTAATCACAGTAGTTAATTACACTTGTTAATTAAATACATATCTGTGTAAATTTGCCGTCTTGTAGTCCGAGGTTTGTTTGTAAACAGATTTGATGATTCGGAGCGAACTGTTTTACAACTGTGTCAGGTGTTTATATTGGGGGTTATTAGTTCTCTAATATTCACGACATGCATCCGAATAGACCAGAAAAGATCTCGGTGTGAAACGATTCGAACGGAAGCATGGACGGAGAACGAAAATATTTCTGATATACTTTAAAATTGAAAATAAAATATTTAATGAATTTTGTGACTGTTAATATTTTGAGAATTGACTGAATTAATTATCTACTAAATTTTCATTATTAAATTATTCACAAATAAACAATTTTCAAAAGGTCCTTTGACACAAACAGCGAGTATTGAGGACCGGTAAAAAAAAAAGGGTATGAGCGGACTGTGCTTGCAGGAAATATATTTCAGTATTCCAGGAACGTACGTAGAGGCAACAGCTGAAATAGATGTATATCAAGCTACAACTCACTATTCACCGAAGGTTTGTGGTCGACGTGGAAGCCACAAACATTCTTCTTCAAGTGAAAAGTGTCCGGCCTTAAATCAGACATGCAATAACTGTGGATCCCAAGGAAATTTCAGGTTTCAATATAAGACACATACAGAAAGAAAAAAACGTGTGAGAAATAGTCAACCATATGTAGAGCCTCCTAGAAAATTCAAGAAGGAGAAAGTGGCGAATGTGCGTTCCATACAAGAAGACACCGATGAAGAAGAAACACACTAAATCTTCCACATCGATAATGACGAAACAATAACCTACAGTTTAGGAGGAGTTGAGATAGACATGCCCATTTATTCAGGTAGCAAGACCCAAGTAACAATCTTAATTTTAACATACTCTATAAGATATTCTAAAAGCTTATTTCTGAGACTACTTATAAACGTAAATGGTCTGGAAAGACTCTAAAAAACTGACTTAAAACCCTTATACGGGTATAGGGGTCCACCTAGAGAAAGGACTACATATTTTCATTTAAAACTACTTTTAAAGCTTTCAAGTTTTAATGAATCATCTAAATCTCTGCTCGTAGAATATCTGAAGGGTATTATAAAACCATACTTGGTTTAGAATAAGTACTTATTAAAGTTTAAAATGCACACACAAATGCTTGAGAGAATGTTTTGTATTTAATAAAGTAAATATAAAAGAAAATATATGGGACGCCATGCATAGTTAGAAAATGAACATATCGCAAGTACTGAGAAAAATTACTTATAAATGAAGTATTGAGAGCCCTCATAGTGGGCTAAAATTTTCAACGAAGCTAAGTTTACTGTAAAATCTAGTTAGACGGTTCTTACAAAATTCTGGCGCCCTCTAAAAACGCAAATTTAAATAACTATATGGATAAATTATTTTTCTCCTCGATGACTTAAAAATAAATAAATCGGTATCATCTTTCCATAATATGATTCAATGTTAATAAATTCTTTCTAAAAAACATTTCTCTTACAAAAAAAAATTACATTTCTTTGTTCAATCTGGAACCTTCCCAGTGTGGCTGACCGTTGTGCATTTCTTGACCTTTGGAAGTGGTGGCAGCTGTGTGCATCGACCATATTAGTTGTGAATAATTCTACTTCAAACGTGTCTTGTCTTAAAATGCCTACAAAATAACCAATTGTTCTTTAAATACGCTGATTTATTCTTGTAGAAGTATGTATTAAGTCCCATCGGTCTTAATATAGTTATTTCTTAAAACTTGTAGGCTATTTTAAAACCTATGCTAAACTGAGAAGTTAACACATCCGCTTTAAGACATGGCGCCTTGTATAACCTAACCAAAAAATTCAGTTTGATTTTAGTACTTTGTCATTTGTGGTAAAAGTGAGTGGTAGAGCCGCTTGCTATTATTATAAATTACCAAGAGCAGGTATAGTAGCGCAGCGGGCTAAGGCGTATTAAGGCGAGCATGCTTGGTCACACTCTCTATTGTGTACTGGGTTTGATCTTCATCTCCGACACTAGCAATGTCCGCTGGTAATGGATATTGTCTGAGCTTCTTCAAAAGAAAAGAGGGAAAGATTACGGCGACAGGAAGCGAAGATCAGAAGAAACCCCATCAGAACCAAGGTGTACGTGAGTGTAAAGGAAAACACAACTTGCTTCAACTTTAATCAAAGTACACAAGTAATGAGTAAGGATAGAATAGACATACAAATTAAATATGATGAAACAGGCCAAAACTACAGAAGGAACATCGTGCATCTAAAGAAAATCGAGGGAGAATGGGCAGTGTATGTTTCAAAATAAGTACATGTGACCGACAAAAAACAAGAGTCAGATAATTACTGATATTTCGTAAGCCTAATTTACTTTAGTATCGTCGTGTGTCATGCTTTGTATGCTACTTTACTATATTGTTATATGTATGTTACAGTAACAGATGAGTTGATCCAACGCAAGTCCATGTCCATGTGACTGACAAAGGATCAGAGGCCGTAGACTGGTATTCTTCAAATTTGCACCTTCCTTTGGTTATGACTTTTATATTAATATATTTTGCTATATCATATTCTTATATTGTTCTATTATTATATAGTTAAGTAGGTATATTGTTATATTTGGTGCACCGCCATAACTCACATTGTGGACATTATTGTTAATTTCATTAACACTGTTGTAAAAGGAAAGGTGGATGTAGTGTACTACTACTCATTGGTGTATGTGATTTCTTATAATAAAAACATTTGAGCTGTTATGATATAACTGCTGACTCAGGACAAGGATTAGGACCAGGCAGTCAGTCTTTATATGATAGCAGAGTGAAGTGCAACAGTAAAGAGTGTGTT
Source organism: Rutpela maculata (assembly GCA_936432065.2). NCBI lineage: Eukaryota > Metazoa > Arthropoda > Insecta > Coleoptera > Cerambycidae > Rutpela > Rutpela maculata. Next base: position 26,836,052 of record OW386293.2, read on the forward strand.
TTATTTAAACAAATTTAAGTGATTGTTCAACTTTTATAATTTTTTTCGCATTAAGCAACTAAAAATACAATTTTTTTGTCTCTTGATTTTTTTTTTGGTATCCTGCTTCGTTTTCGAGAAAAAAAACACTTTATTGCATGTCCCTGGGACAAGATAATAAAAAATTGAAACTACCAACTATCAAGAACCTGCTATTTTTTTCCATATCATTAGTTTATTTTAGTCTTATAAATTGTTATAAAAATTAATGCTAGCTGAAAAAAAAATGAAAAAAAGAAAAACGCTTTATTAAAACCACACTGAAGAAGAATTAATCCAACGGATACGGGATTCCTGTAATCAGATAAGATATACGCAGGGAATATTTCAACGTGTTTGGCAATCGATGTTAAGAAGAGCTAATGTTTGCATTGAAGTTGAAGGAGGACATTTTCAGCAACTATTGTAAGTTTCCTGTTACTTATTGTTAAATGTTTCTTTTATTAAAAAAAATGCGTACCATTTGTCTAAGTGTGGTTTTAATAAGTCATTTGACTTGAAGAACATCAAATACTAAATGAGGAAGAAAAAAGAAAAGTTATTCTTTAAGTAAATAGTGCTTATATACATTATTCAGTTGCGGTACGTAGGTGCCTTAATGAAAATTTTTCAAACAAATTTATTAGACGGAATAGCTTTTCTATTTTCTTCCTCATGTAGTGTCTGATGTTGATGTCACTAAATAGGGAAGAAAAAAAAAGCTATTTCGTCCAATCCATTTGTTTGAAAAATGTGTCTGATGTTCCTCAAGTCGAACGACGATCTTAACCTTTTTAGTAAACCCAACCCACTTTTGTACAGGGCCAGTCGAAATGTGAGAAATTTTAAATTTGGCTATTGAATAACAAACACCCTATATGAGGTATCGAGCTAAAATTTTGTCTAGAGGTATTTGAGACAACTTCGAATCGAATACGCTATACAATTTTCCGATAAAAAGCTTAATAGTCGATCTCGAAATTTCGACCCCTTTAGAGGAGCTTAGTGGAAAACATCAAAACTACAAATTTTTCAAAACGGTCACATAAAGCTCATCGAGCACTATATCTCAAGAAAGAGATTTTTTTAAATCGGCCAACGAGTTTCAAAATAACAGGGGTGTTGCGTTATTAAATAGCACACACTGTATATATAAGAAGGAATAGGAAATTGATTATACAAAAAAGTTAAAATACTTATTATAGCTATTGTTTGGGCAATAATCTAATAGGGCATACAATCGACATATACAAGCATTCCGATATTTGAGTGATATTTTAAGGTTTGGATATACAGTATGTCTCTCTCTTCTCCTTTCCTATATAAAATTATATTTCGACATGGCACTGTGCAAATGATCACGCTACCCTAGCTATTTCTTTGATTATAGATAGATAGATATATATTAAATTATATATTTAAGCAAAAAATATAAGAAGTATACATGGAACTTAGCAAAAAATACAAGGAACACTTATATTTCAATTACTAAAAGGACGATTAAGAAAAAATAGAAAGTAGAATTTTAGTTTGAAATTTTTACAATAAAAAACGATTGTTTAAATATAAAAAATATTGTGATACAATAAAATTGACGAGTGATGAAGTACGTTTTAGTTACGTCGTGAAATCGTTCGAGCAAGCGCTCGAGTATCCTAAACTGTGGGAGTAGAGCGTGAGCCACTTTACTATTTTGGCGCGCTGATGGGCACTATGATGTGATTAAAAAAATTGTGGCATATTCAACGAAGAGTTTTAAATTTCAAGTCATTATAATCACTAAGTTTGCTTATAAATGGCTAAAACGTACGTACAAAATGTCATATCTCGGTTCTCAACTGACGTAGACACCACCGTTTATTTGTTTCTGTTTTATGTGCTTTTTATAAATGTAAACAAGTTTTGTTTTCGGATAAAATATTGATAATTAATTAAAGTGCATTTGTTTTTTTAAAAAACTTAAACACATACTTTCCTTCATTTTTGTTAATATTTTTCTAATTTTGCCACAACAATGAAAAATGCCCAGAAGTAAGTGGTCTCTGCTATTTATGGTAACACTGTAGAGTGTAATTTTGGGATGTCTCCATAAAAAAATCGATGGCAACGTCAATACCAAAATGAATGTGAAGGAGCTCCGTCATGTTGAAAGTATTGTCTCCTGATATCAACACCTTGTATTGAATCAGGCAAAATGTTTTCCATGAAATATAAATACGCTTTTGCTGGACTTCCCTTATGGTAACAGCATTGTCTTCGGCACAATAAATGATATTCTTGAGTTAAATATGACATAGTTTCAATTTATTGACCTGTACAAGCCGTTGCACTTGTTGAGTATTATATGGATGTAACTTTTCGTTCTTTAGTGTCCTCCATACTCCGCACGCGCACGTTGGGAACTCCTCATTGAGAACTTACCCGTCAGGTACTTACTTCAGGGTGATATTGAAAAACATTAATGGTATTTTCTTATTCTTCAATATCTTTAACAATATTACGTTCCACTTTGGATGACGGAAACTCGCCATGCATGCAGTAGCGAAAGACAAACGAAAATGTCTGATGATAAGGTGATTTTCTGTTAGAAAAACGCCTATGGTATTCCTCTGGGTCTGCTCCACCATTATAGTGACAAAATCTATAAACATAAGTATTCGTATTCTTCATATGAAAAATTATTAGGTATGATTATTTGCAAATTAAATTAACCACTAAGTGCATCAACTCTATGACAACAAAATAGAGAAATGTCAAACTATCTAGGCCTATTATAATTATAATATAAAACTGTTTATTTTTCACTTATAATATCCCTAGAGCTTAAATTATTTCCGGAAATTTTTTCGAGGTCATGAATATTTTGAAAATTATCCCGAGCCGCAGGCGAGGGATAATTTTCTTAAAATATTCATGAACGAGGAAAAATTTCCGGATATTAATTTAAGCTCGTGGGATATTCGGTAAGAAAATTTCACACCATTATTTTATAAATATTATGCCAAAATTGAACATTTTTATTACGAATGACACAAATTCATTCATTATAGTGAGCCATGGAATAACAACTGGTGGTTAATAAAATACGAAATTTCTTAGTGAAATAACATACCATTCTCCAAGTTTAGTTACATGAACTTTTTATAAATAACTTAAAAACATATTATATTTCTGTTTTTTATTAACTTTGGTCTACTAAAATTGGTGGAACATCATTTATTTTTGATAATTATTCTGAAGTACCCACCTACTTCAAGATTAATATGTTTAATAAAATACGAAATTTCTTAGTGAAATAATATACCATTCTCCAAGTTTAGTTACATGAACTTTTTATAAGTAACTTAAAAACATATTATATTTCCGTTTTTTATTTACTTTGATCTACTAAAATTGGTGGAACATCATTTATTTCTGATATTACTTAAATGCGAGCACAGGGAATGTATTCATTCTTGTCGCAGAGACAATAATTAACAACTTCTAGGCGGCCATGGAATAATGAAGGGTAACAAGATAGTAATGGCTGCCGCACTTACAGACGTCAATTAGATTAATTTTTACATTCTAATCATAACAAAATTTGATTATCAGCCATAAGAATAAAGTGCATGAGCATATAGCACAAAAATGGCTCCAGGTTATAAAACATATTAATTTGTGTACTTATAATATCCTCGTGAATATCCTCTTTTGCGTCGCCAAATAAATTTAATTCTAAAAGCACTCCAATTCCCCGTGTTTACTTTGACATTTTAATTGACAGAAAAATTTCCACTTATTAATTTGACAGAATGTAAAAAATTTCCGGAAATTTTTTGGGTTGCCATGGTAACTTAACAAAAAACAAGCCTATGATTGGTTAAAAAATGTGGTGTGAAATTTTCACCATAATAGTACACTCGAATTGATTTAATTTAATTTTTTTCGGCGACAACATTCCACCTGAAGTTTTATTGTTGATTCTTATGCATTATGACCTCCTGATTACGAAAAAAATATTTGTGCCCAAAAATTCCTTGTGTGTCAAAAGTTAGATGCAGTTTTTGACGCGCTTTCACGCATTTTCAACTTAACTGCTTAATATATCTTGTACTAGTAATCGGATGGGAATTTTAAAAATACTGGCTTATTTGGAATAAAATTCTTATAGAATATAGACCTGTCCGATATGTATTTGTCAATCCGCGATCTTGGAAAAAAATAAAAAACACCAAAAAGTGCCGAAAGAAGCAAAATTGAATATCTTTTCTATAAGAAGGTGTAATTTCACTAAAGTTGGTAAAAATAAAACGCATTTATGTTCAAATATAATGCATCAATCCCGGACGCCGTGTGTTAAATAGAACAGTCAAAGATGGCGGATGAAATAAAAAAATTTTTAAGAATTTTATTCCAAATAGGCCAGTATTTTTAAAATTCCCATCCGATTACTAGTTCAAGATATATTAAGCAGATAAGTTGAAAATGCGCGAAAGCGCGTCAAAAAGTGCATATAACTTTGGACGCACAAGGTATTTTTGGGCACAAATATTTTTTTCGTAATCAGGATGTCACAATACATAAGAGTCAATAATAAAATTTCAGGTGGAATGTTTTTGCCGAAAAAAATCAATTCAACTGCACTATAAGTAGCTTTCTTTATTGACAATCTTGTTAACTACATGCCAAGTATTATTATTCTGTCACATTTTTCTCCTTAATTATTTATTAAGCTTCCACTAAAATTATATCGAATTTCCTCGTCGGTAATAGTGTCAACTACATTATCACCAGCATAATTTCTTAATTAATTACTTTTTAAGAAACTCCCTATTTCTTTTTCGTTGTAATATAATATCTTGGCAGTTGCTTCATCTATATGAGAAATATTATTGTCCACAGCCACGTCTTAAGGTGTTTGAATTATGAAAAAAAAAATGTTTGAACTACTGGTAGGACTACTAGATTTCTTGAATAACACAGGCACACAAAAAAGTGGTCTTTTTTCTGGTACTCCATTGGGTAACCCTGTTACAGGGCCTAGGCTCACCTGTGAAGGAGAGCCCTAAAGGCAGCTGAACCTCGAACGCAGGGCAGGGTAGTCACCCTGTGTCCTGAACAAAATTTTAATGTTTTACGTTGCAGTACCCCCTCTGCAATACACTGGTGAGAAAGGGGTCTCACACGGCCGACTAGTCAGGTCCTTGGGGGTGGTGTCGATAATTTGGGGCGGTGCAGGATGGTCACATATGTAAAGACAACGTCGTTCTAATCAAACATTTAATAAGAATGGCTTTGTACATGGTACAATATATCACACAATGACAATATAACCTAATAAGTGAACTAATAAATGGGGCCCCTTAACCTGACATACACAAAGTATCTTACAAACTAATAAACTCTTGATTATTATACGAAAAGGTTATATACAGGAAGCGTGACAACAATAACTATAGGTGAGATTACTTAAAACTATTGAAATCTATTTGTAAAATAAGGCAAAAAGTAGTGAGATAACGTTACACAAAATATGATAAATATTTACTGAAATTTACTGAAATCGTTATGAGCAAAACTTTACCAATATTACTGAAAATTATTGAATTAGTTATGTGCAAAATAAAACTAAAAAATCACCGAAAATCATATGTTAGTTATGAAGAAGGGTCCTGTCGATTCTCTTGTCTCGGGCAAACAACCCCAATTATTTTACTGTCCGGTGGATGTAGTGTTGATGTACCGCCACCCTCGTTAAGATAGGTAATATGATTCCGCTTACTTTTGGTAGTGTCTGAATACCTTTTCCCGCCCTACCAGGGTAACGTAATTTGATGTGATAGCAGCCACAGGTGGTAGACAATCTAAGTGGAGTAACGTGATGAGATCTCCAGTACCATACAAGCTCAAGATGAGAGGCAATAATCCAAAAGCTAGGCACCAAAATCTAGACTAGAAGTCAATACCAGAGTTAGACTGGAAGTTCCTCGTAAAATGTAGAGTGTGTCATAAAAGTTCCAAGTAAAACGTAGTGTAACAGATCCAAATAAACCATAAACCGACAAATCCAAATAAATAATAAACTAACAAACAGATCTCAATACTCGTAACTTAACAAACAGGTCCCAATACTCATAACAGCCCTGCAATAAAATAAATAACCTAAATTACCAATCTATTTCAAACTTAAGTGAGTTTCAGAGACATACCTGAAATGTGATGTGAGCTGAAAGAGGTCCTTCGCTTCCTTAATCCGGAAATCCGTGTCTGTATCTGCCCAAAAACGATACTCAAATACCAAAATGGAAATCTCGTGCTGAATACTAAATCCCATAAATGGAGCAAAATTTACAATATTGCTAAAACACGTATTCAGACAACTCAATGTTCTAGCCAGCAAAAGGAAAATGAAATAACCAAAAAAAATGTCCCTCTATCAAATGTCAGATTCCCGCTTCCGTCGGTGCGTTCAAAATTTCCACTTCACGGCGTATCCCAAAACTCTGAATAGATTTTCCTAACTTCATTCAGATTTTCCTAACTGATCACAAATATCGAAATATCCTCCTAACTTCGTTTACATCCACAAATATTATCATAATATCCTTCGAAGGCCGTCCTTTCATAAGTCTACACACCAAAAGAAAGTTTAATTAACAATACCGGCCATTGTGGAAGCTTTAGCAAGGCGTTTTGTAACGCTGTCTCATAAAGAATGTTTGAACGCACCTGGTTCGGCTACTTCTTGTACCAACAGCGCAATTTAAGGGCCGAATTGAAACATTAGGTAGCGCTATTAGGCAGCCAATTATACTCGTTTTAGAGCCAAAGGAAATATCTATTTTGCAAATGATATATCTTAGGAAAATCTATGCTCAAATATACAATAAAATTTGAGAAAATACGAAATTAGCGCCTAAAATTCCGGCAATTACTAAATGTGAAAATAGACTGTAACAACCCATAAGTATTTCGACGTGGTGAACACGAGTCCCAGAAACAGACCTTTTTTTGTGTGCGTCTGTGTAACATATGAATATCACCGGATCCTCCGCCATTTTATAGAAAATCACGTATGCAAATTTATTACACAGACACAAAAAACATGAAAAGTGATCTATTTCTGGGACTCCATTGAGTAACCCCCATGTATTTCGACATGCTGAATACCAATCAGGTATCCGTTTAGCTCCGTTACCCACCAATTTTTAGTAAATCGCGAAAATAACCTAAATTATGAGTTTTTTTAGGTTATTTTCGAGATTTACAAAAAAATGGTGGCCAATTGAGCTGATTCGTGTTCAGTATGTCGAAAAACATATGGGTTACCCAATGGAGTACCAGAAAAAGACCACTTTTTTAGTTTGTGTGCCTTTGTAATTAGTAGAGTCAAATAGCCACCTCGATCTCCAAATTTGATTCCTCTGGATTATTTTATATTTGATCCAATAAAAACTTAAATGCTCGACATAAATAAATTGTACTACATCTATGTAAAATGTTGGTCGAATAGGTCCAACTTACAAAGCATAATCCGCATTGGACGTAATTTGCCATCACCCGACAACAAAATCAAATTACCAATTATAAAGATTTCCTTAACTTTGCCTAAGATTATTCCGAACTGTTACATAACACCCTCCGACATTGGCATTTTACAACTTCAGCGCCTATAAAAAGGTTAAAAATAGTATTAAATAAGAAAGGCGGTAAGGAATTCTGGCGCCCTCACAAATAAACTCGTCTATGAAGTATACGATCGCAGTAACAAAACAGCAGCATCTAATATAAGAGCAGTTTAGTCGGTGATAGCGTCACGTGACCTTTAATTAGCCGGTGAGCGCAGTACAAGGGCGGTTTGAGGGTTGCAGGTCACGCCATCCTTAAAGGCATTCCCTCATGGCCTACACGACCTGAACTGATCGATACCAGGGCCGTACCAAACACCCTTGATATCAAGATGCCAATAAAGTTTGCAAGAAGGAGCGCTGGCTTGGATTTCCTTGTGCGATACTCAGACATTATGACCACGACATCTCTGCTGTTCTAAACAATGCTGAGAACACCCTGGGGCAAGTCTAGAGAGGAATAATAGGAATATGTATTAAATCAATGCCAAGGGCTTTAGTGTTGATTATTTAAAGTTTGTTAGGTCATATTAGCATGTAGTATTGAAACATCTCATAACTTTACCTCTGTAGAATAATTAAGTCAGTTAGGCAAACAAAATTAATTTTTTACAGTGACAATAGTCATTTATGCAAAAATATTTTGTAGACGGCATGCGTAAAATCTGACACAAGCTTTGGAATATTTCCAAAGTGATTACAAAAGCAATCTGTTACAGGGCCTAGGCCCACTTATACAAGGGGCTTCAAAAGCTGCATAGCCCCGAACGCAGGGTAGGGTAGTCACCCCGTGCCCTGAACAAAATTTTAGTGTTTTACGTGCAGTACCCCCTCTGCAATACACTGGTGGGGAAGGCTGTCACACGGCTGACTAATCAGGTCCTTAGGGGGTGGTTTCGATAATTTGGGGTGGTGGAGGGTGGTCAAAATGTAAAGACAAGGTCGTTTCTAATTAACCCTTTAATACGATAACTGTGTACGTAGTACAAAATACACAATTAACGATAGTTCGGTACGTAGTCCAATGCAATATAATCAGTAGGGTCCACACGCTTAACCTAACATCATCAACATATCTTACAAACTAATAAACATGCAAAAGGTTATATATAAGAAACGTGACAAAAAAATAACTACATGTGACCCAAGGCACAGTAACACCTAAATGGCTCAAAGCTATTGAGATTTATTGGTACAATAAGGCCAAGCTATTTAAGTAGCGAGTTAACGTTACACAAAATATGTTAAGTATTTACTGAAATTTACTAAAATCGTTATGAGCAACACTTTACCAAAATTACTGAATTATTGAATTAGTTATGTGCAAAATAAGACTAAAATGTCATTGAAAATCATATGCTAGTTATGACGAACGGTCCTGTCCGCTCTCTTGGCTCGGGCAAACAACCCCCAATTATTTTTACGATACGGTGGACGTAGTATTCATGTATCGGATCCCTCGTTAGAATATAGAATATGATTCCGCTTACCTTTGGTAGTGTCTAGATACCTTTTTCCGTCCTACCAGGGTAGCGTAACTCGATGTGATGTGGCAGACAATCTATGTGGAGCCTGAGGTACGTGACGAGATCCCCAGTAACATTCAAATACAAGATGACCCGTAATACTCCATCAGCTGGACACCATACTCCGGACCAGAGTCAGACTGGAAGTCCCTCGTACAGTGTATAACATATCGCAGAAGTTCCAAGTAAAATCGTAACGTAGCAACTCCAAATAACCATAAACTACCAAACGGATATCAATGCTCGTAATTTAAACAAATAGCTTTAACAACCAGACAACAACCAAATGAGTAGACAAACCAACAAACAAGTAACCAACAAACAAACAAACAGCCCTGCAATAAAATAAATAACCTAAATTACAAATCTATTTCAACCTTAAGTGGGTTTTCAGAGACGTACCTGAGATGTGATGTGGGTTGAAAAATGGCACTACAAAGTCTTGAATTCAGACGATGCCACGTGCTTTAGAAAATTGATTTTACCCGGAAATCCGTAGCTGCATCTCCCCAAAAACTCAAAACCAAATGGAAATACGACTAATCTTGTCGTGATGAACACTAAATCCCATAAATGGAGCAAAACTTACAGTATTGCTAAAACTCGTATTCAGACGACTCAATCTTCTAGCACGCCATGACCAAGACAAAAATGTCCCCCTATCAAAAATCAAGTTCTCACTTCCGACGGTACGTTCAGGACTTCCACTTTACGGTATATCCCACAACTAGAATAGATTTTTCTAACTTCATTTATATCCACAAATATTATCATAATATCCTCCGAAGGCCGTCCTCTCATAAATCTACCCACCAAAAGAAGGTTTAATCAACAATACTGGCCATTGTAGAAGCTTTAAAAGGGCATTTTTGCAATGCACTATCTTGCCTCGTTCCAGCCATCTCAGACCTACCTTGCACTGACGAGAGCCAATAGCTCGAAACTGCAGTCTGCAAGTGGTATGGGGTGGCTGGCACGAGAGCTCCTTTAAGTAAGAATAAGTCTTTCGGCTGGTGTCTATTAAAATCGAAACTTTAGCGTTTTGTGGCAATACACAGTTATTGCACTTAACGCGGCCAGGCTTGTAATTCGTTATTCAGCGCTCGGCGGGGCATTAGTCCGGAGAATAGCTGTTGGTTGCAGTCTGGTTTTTATTCCTTATATATTTAAGGAAACGTATAGAGGAGTTCGACAAAAATATTTCACTAGTAAATCGTCATATAATTATTCAATTTTCTTCTATTAAATCCCATTGGAGATACTACTATTTACCACTAAGTCTTTAAATAATATCTAAAATTACCTAACATATCTTGTCTGCAAATATTGCAAGGCAAAATCAGCGAGACGGAGGGGATCTGATTGAAAATGAAATCTGCGAATCATAATATTCATAATATTTCCTGCGTGTAACCTTTTTGAAGATGTTTTGGAGTTACGATTTATGTTTTTTATTTACCTGATTTTTCATTCAGTGGTAAACAATCTCAAGTGTCTTAATTATGGTCAGGTACAGTTTGCTATTTGCAGCTCTTTTATAAAATATGACATTTACATTACTCTTTTATAAACTGAAGAAATCAAATTGCTAGTTTTCTTTACATCTGAAAAAAATACGCAAGTAGCCTATTTAAAACTGTAAACCCTGTTTTCTCTAAATTTAAAATAATGGAGATAAGACTGTTCACCTCTCAGGTACAGAATATTTTTGTTGACAGGTAGGAATGTTACCTACTATACTATCAGCAACATTAGTAAAATATTCATTTAATTCGTTAGGATGTATACTGATTTAAGAGTTTTGCTTTTTTAGGTTATTATTATCTATTATTCTCCACATTGCCTTTTGTTGGTTACTGGAATTGAAAATAAATTTATCATGATTTATCAACTCTTTATGATAACTGTATTCAAGTTGCTTTATCGTAGCACGCAAATTTTCTGTAGGATTGGCGTTATAACAATCTTGCAACAGGTGTAGCATATTTCTTTTTTCTCTGAGTCCATCAGTAAACCAGTTTAATTCAAGTTTTTTACTTATTAAGTTTGACTTTTCTGGGAATGAAGCTTCTATAGCTTGTGTTATAATTTCCATAAAATGTTTTAATTTTTTATGGACATACTGGTTTGGAATTTTAACATCCCAACAAACATTGCTTAACCCATTGTATGATTTATCATAGAGAGGTTAGGTTGTCTCTAATCAAGTGTAAATAAATCGAGTGTGATAAATTTAGTGATTTTATTCATCTAAAGTGTTATTTGCATAACTAGACAATAATATTAGGACAAAAATTCGATAGTTTTATAATTGAATAAGTTATAACTGTGCGTTCTATAACCAGTAAATTTCTACGCAGCAGAAAATGAGCTCACGGTAAGATTATGTTTTCCCAATTTTCATTTGGATGTAATTTATTTGACTTTTATTCATGTAATAATTCTTTATACATATTATAGGATGTAATTATACCATTTCATAGTCATATCAATTCTTTCTGTAATTGCAGCAGCGGAAAAAACTTTTCGTATGATATATCATACGGTAGGCAGATGGCGGTATGAATGTTAGTTTTGTTTCAGAACTTCTTTTTCATTGAATGAGGCTATGGAGCCTTATTTTGGCCGTAAAACTATGAAGCAATTTATAAAGGGAAAGCCAATTCGCTATGGCTTTAAATTTTGGTGCCTCACAACCCCCCAGGGGTACTTATTGAAATTCAACCCCTACGCGGGCAGTGGGGATAAAATCAAGGGTACAACTTTGGAATCCAGTGTCACCGAGAAACTTTGTATGAGATATATTCCCCCGCATTCGACCATATATTTGGATAATTTTTTCAACTCCTTACCATTACTTGAGCTTCTGCAAAATAATGAAAAAGCTGCTTTAAAAGAGCTGCAAAAAGAAAAAAGAGGGATTTCTTATATTCTGATTGACTCTAATAGTGGTGTTCAACTCATCAGATAGCATGGCAATAGTCAAGTGAATATCGCAAGCAACATCAAAAACAAAGACATTTGTTTGACAAAAGGCACGTGCAAAAGATGATCTAAACGACAAAGGAAGCAAGTTGATGTGGATCAACCGACACTTATAAGTCTCTATAACCAAGGAATGGGAGGTGTGGATATGTTCGATAACATGAGAGGACTATCGTATACGAATCGGATCTCGCAAATGGTATTGGGCAATGATTCGCTTTTGCAAGAATGGATCGGTAGTCAATATGTGGCTTCTTTATCGTTTTGTCTATCCAAAAGTGTCGCTTCTGCAGTTTTTGAGGAGAATTGTTCTCACAGCTTTAACTGCCCCTGAACATTTAGCTGGTCCCAAACCAAAATGTAGTAGGAACATATTGAAAGAGGTCAGATATGATAAAACTGATCACTTGATTGATAAAATTGCCACAAAGACGTTGTGGTTATTGTGGCAAATGTACAAAATTTTCTTGTGTCAAATGTAACACAGGACTACATCCAGACATATGCGTTCGAAGATATCATACCCCTTCTATGTGATATATTCTGCTATTTTCTCTATATTTTTCAGTATATTAAATTATTCTTTATTTATGTGTCAGTGTCAGTGTCATATTTTCGAAATACCGAAATTATTTGAACGTGAAAAAATTCTCATTCTCTCTAAAATTGAAGAAGGATGGTCTATCAGAGCAGTTGCTAACCATTATCACTTAAATAAAAGTACTGTTATGAGTGTGAAGAAAAGGTGGGAGGAGGAAGGTATCATAAAGAGAAAAGACGGTTCAGGCCGACCGCTCAAAATGAAGCTATCCTTGGCTATTTGAGGGAAAATCCGTTTCAAACAGCAGTAGATGCTGTGTCCATGACAAATTTTCCAGCATCGAGGTCAACAGCTAGCCGAAGGATAGGAAAATCGAAATAAAAAAACTGTGTAAGTGCCAAGAAGACCATATTAACAGAAGAACATAAGCAAACCCGCATTCTGTTTTGTTTAAATTATGTCTATCGGCCGTTGGAGTTTTGAAACAATGTTGTGTTTACCGATGAAAAAGTTTTTCAGTCTTGTAATGACGGACATATTCGGGTGTACCGTCCTGCAAATACCAAGTTTCACGAACGCTACGTGTCTCCGCGGAACAGGTCCGGGCGATTTTCTGTTAGTGTTTGGGCATGGATAAGCAGAAAACTGCTTTTTAATGTTTTGAGCTTTCAGAATCTGGCCTTATCTCGGACACAATTTTTCAACGTCTATTTTTACATTTGTTCTAAATCGAAATCATTAAATCATGAACATTTGGTTATTTTCGGTGGTGATCTTAATATTGAGTCTCTGATAGCAATAACTATTACAGTTTACAGTTACAAGATTTGTTAAGTAAATACAATCTTCATCAGATAGTTTCTCAACCCACACGTGTAACAAATACATCTAATAAAATCATTTATCTTATAGTTACATCTAGTAATGAGCTTATTGTTGATACTAATGTTATTGGCATGGAAAATATTTCAGATCATTCTTTGGTTACTTGTACTCTAAAGATTGCTAAAGAAAAACATAAACAAAATTTTCACACCTATAGGGATTTTTCTAACTTCAACTATGACTCTTTTTTGGTAGATCTGAGATCAATCAACTGGAATTACATTTATTTACTTCGTGATGTTAATGAAATGATCGAGTTTTGGAATGCCAGTGTAATTTATCTGTACGATTTACATGCTCCATATAAAACTGTTAGGATAACAAAACCTCCGGCCCCTTGGTTAACCGATAACTTAAAATTAATGATAAAACTTAAAAAGAAGGCACTTGCTAAACATAAAAAATTGAACACCTTAATCTCTTTTAATGAATATAAACAGCTCAGAAATTTTGTAAATTATTTTATAAAAATGGAGAAAAAAGCTTATTTACAGCACATTAAAATATTTAAATATTAATAATAATAATAGTGGTTCTATTTCTTTTGACTTATTTGAACCAACAGTTTTTAACGATTTTTTCATTAATAATGTGCCGCAAGTGGCCATTGTCGCCAACAATCCACATATCGATAAATACCATGAAACCTATGTGAACAATGAGGATAAATTTTCGTTCACAGAAGTCTCACCTGAAGAAGTTGAAAGGGCTTCCGTTCTATAAAATCTAATGCTACAGGATCTGATGATATCGGTCGTAAAATGCTGGAATTATTGCTCCCACAGCTTAGTGAGGTTTTAACTTTTATAATTAATAAATGTCTTGCTACTTCTGTTTTTCCAAATATTTGGAAGTTTGCTAATATTTTACCTATTCCCAAAAACAGTAATCTAACTGCTCTGAGTCACTTCAGACCAGTTAGCATTCTACCTACAATATCTAAAATTTTAGAGAAAATAGTAGCAGACCAGATTAATACATTTTTAACAATAAAAAAAATATTGCCTCCGAATCAGTCAGGGTTTAGATCTCATCACAGCACTACAACTGCCTTGCTCCATGTTACTGACGAGATATTCAAAGCTTCGGATTCTAATTTAAATACATGTTTAATTTTACTTGATTTTAGTAAAGCTTTCGGCACCCTGAACCATGATATCCTATGTAACAAACTGGCTTATTTTGGATTCGGTGAATCCTCCGTCGCATTTTTTGGTAATTACCTGCGAGACAGATATCAGAGGGTCGGGTTAAAATGCAATTTTTCCAATTTTGAGCTAGTTAAGCAAGGTGTTCCACAAGGGAGCATTTTAGGACCTTTATTATTCTCCATATACACTGCTGATTTCTACACTTGCCTTAACTATTATAATAGTCATCAATATGCTGATGACACGCAACTTTTCTTCTCTTTTCGGATTGATAATCTGAGATTCCGCTGATAAAATTAATACTGACCTAAAACGTATATCCGAAATGTCTGAGGCACATAACTTAATCCTTAACGAATCCAAAACTGTAATGCTGCTCTTTGGCCTCAAAACAAAACTATAATAAACAACTGTGATTTTCAAATTAACCTTAATAATGTTACTTTAAACACTACTGAATTTGCTAAAAATCTTGGATTATTCTTAGATGTTAACTTGAGATTTTCTAAACATGTCAGCTATATAGTACAAAAGTCCTACGTAAAATTAAAATTATTATACATGCATAAAGATTATCTAAGTGTAGATGTGAAATTGAAATTATGTGAGTCCTTAATTATATCCTATATTAATTACTGCGATGTGGTTTACTGGCCTGCCTTGACAACGGGAGACAAGCTTACTTTACAAAAAATACAAAATGCTTGTGTAAGATTCTGTTACAATTTACGCAAATTTGACCACATATCCAATAAATTTCGGGAAACTAGATGGTTAAATATCAGTGAAAGATATCAAGTACATATGGCATGCCTTACTTTTAACGTTATTAAAACACAATGTCCCGAATATTTATTTACAAAGCTTGTGACTGGTGATGATACCCACCAACGCTCCACCCGCTTTTGTAATTTATTCAGAGTGCCCAAACACAGAACTGCCCTATTTGAAAGAAGTTTTTCCTACAATGCTGTTTGAATATATAATAAGATACCCCAAGATGTCAGGGACTGCCAACATATTCACTTTTAGAGGACATGTCAAAACCCTAACTTTGGACAACAGGGAAAATTTACTGGTAGTTTAATTTTTTTGTCCGTTTAATTTTGTTTCTGTTTTTTACTACTAGTGCAAAAATGTACTTTTACTGTTTCTTTTTTCTTTTTTTTTCCCCCTATATATATTCATATTTTTGTATTTTATTCGTGTCATTTATGATTATTTATTACGCACGACTCATGATAGTATTTCTTGATAGTGACTTATGATTATTGATGGTTACGTGGAAGAGCATGTATATGAACGTCGCCATCAAGTTCTATTTATTGCTTTGTTATTTTGTATTTAATTCAAATAAAGGCACATTTATTATTATTATTATTATTATTTTTCCAAATACCTTACTTATGACATTTCACAATCAATGTCACTTTTTTTATAACCTATATGATAATAAAAAATATAAATTCCTAAAAGACTGATTCGCATCACTTAATGTTAGTAAAAACTGGATTAATTGATTTTTCAAGTGCACGAGATTTTATTGCACAGAAGTGCACATTATTCTTGTCTGTATTAAAATGAATATTGAAATCACCGGTTCCAATTATTTTTTATTTTTCCTCATTGGGATCTCTAACGCGCGTGTGAGTATTTCTAGTTTATTTAAATATTTGATCGTTCATAAATTTTCTATATGAGGTTTATTCCGCGTTTAATCGATCCTCGCCGCGGAGTTCACCTCTACTTCACGTAGTAAAGCAAACGAGTTAGTTTTAAGATTAACCGAACTTCCAGGTTATCAGCATTGTACGCTGATGCCTAACGAAGGGAACAGACTCGCTATTGTAAGAGTTAATTTGAACTAAAAGACCCCGAAATGACAAAGGAGTTAAGAGCAGATCTTTTAATTATTAAGCGTGACTTCTAACGCAAATAATTTATAACTCTGGAAGAAACACGGTGGAGTAAAGCGTGTCGAAGAAATCTAACATGTTCAAGGTATTTATTATTAATGAAAACCCTCCAGCTAGGAGCTAGATGTATTCAAATCTGAAATTCAGTTAATAGAGTACGTCGCCTAATTCTGATATGGGGAATTTTTATGCTCAAATTTTCCTGGGGTGAACAATTAACTATAGAATATATAATATTTTGGGGAGCGTTACATATATAGTACAGTAACTAAGGGCTTTAATTTAGAAATATTATTAGGATATGAATTAAATTTCGTTTTTATTTATAATTTAATAGTAAATTCATTAAGAAAACATTTCTGTATTATGCGATATCTTGCTAATTTATAGGGGGGTAGATATGATTCCTCTTCAAGAGGTAGCACCCACAAAAAACTTACTACTAGAAATAAACGAGAAGCAAATTTTGAGAAAAAAAAAAAGAAAAATCTATGAAAGGAATACCATTTGATTTCGCATCACCACAGTCAACAGAAGCATCAGCGTATAAATATTGCTTGTGAACCTATCACCATGTTCACAAAAGGCTGTCAAAGATTTTGCAGTTGTCGAAACGGACTTTATTGTTCAATTATACTTCCCGCCTTTATACTACATGATCATGTTAACAGGGTTTCGTTGACAGGTCGTTATTTTATATGAAATAATGATTAATGGATTGCCTACCCAGCAGGATATAAACTTAAACATAAGTATTATTTTAGACGTTCCACTACCAGAGGTGCTTTAGAGAGTCAGATTCTAACAGTGTTGGAAAAATCGACGGAGGGCCCGCTAACCTTACGAAATACATCCATCTTTGGCAGATAAATGGAGAGAAAAATTGAGGTAATATCAAAGTGTCCGATCTCCATAAATCTTCAAATGTTAGCAACACCAAAATTAAACCCTGAAATTAAAAATATATTATCAGAGCCTGTACAGCACCGATACATGATTGGTGGAAATTCAAACATCGGTGGGTGATAGCTTAGCAGCTCTGGGGAAGGTAATAACAACATTTTTTTGTCAGAGGAATTGAACCCCGAAAATTTAGGCACCATAGAGAACCTGAGAAACACGGCTTGCCCGTTACGTGATGTACATCACATTCAGTCAACTTCAAGGCGAGCGTTGATTGGTGTGAATCTAAATTTAGAAAAAAGCCTGCAAGAGATTTTAACTAATGCACCAATCGACTCCTGGTTATATGGTGAGGATCTAGAAATAAGGATTTCAAGATCCAGAACTTTGCAACGGTCTTCTGCTGATCTAAAGCCTAAACCCAAAGTGTTGACAGAACCAAAACCCGAAGCCAATCGGCTACAAGGGCAGGACCAACACCAACAGTCGACATTAGTAAGCATACATATAGGAAGATTAAGCTTTTTTAAGTCAAAATGGCAACAAATCACAAATGACCCTATTATAAATCAATGGCTGTTAGGATACAAAGTTCCTTTTGCTAGAACAATAGTTTAATTAACCTCACCAAAGTAAAAAGAGTTTGTAGAAGTTGACAAATGTATTAATAAGTTTCTAAAACTTGATGCTATCCCTAAATGTAGATTAGTTAATGACCAGTTTATTTCTATCATTTTCCTTGTAGAAAAGCCCGATGGCAAGAAACGGTTAATATTAAATTTAAAATTTGAAACAAGTTCATTGATACTGAATATTTTAAAATGGAAAACTTTAAAAATACGACTACGGTCGTTTCTCTTAGTTGCTATATGGCATCTATGGATTTGAAAGTTGCGTATCTGCTTATTCCTATTCAAAGGACTCTAGAAAATATTTAAGTTTATGAGGAGTGTGAAAAGAACTAGGCTTCGTTATTAACTTGGAGAAAAGTAATTTATTAGCCTCACAAAGCTGTAGATTCTTAGATTTTGTGATAGACTCCAAAAAGATGAGAGTGGAACTACCACAGAGCAAACGGGAAATTCTTTCTAAATTTGTTCAAGAAATGAATAAGAAATCAAAATATAAAATCCGAAAATTCGCAAAACTGCTCGACTCCTTAGTTGTTATTTGCCCTGCAGTTGAATATGGTTGAGTTTATACTAATCTCTTGGAAAGAGAGAAATTCTTGGCATCAACAGATAATCAGAATGACTTTAAAGCAAGTACAGTACTTAAACCTCACTTAAAACCACATTTTTATTGGTGGATCCGAAACATTCAAAATGGTAGTTGTTTAATAATAAAAAAGAAAACTCATAATTTTTATTAGAGATATTTTCTGACTCATCTAGTAGGGGATGGGAGATTTTTTGTAGTAATGAAAATTATCAGGGAATTTGGTCTTCAGATGAAGCTGCCCATCATATTAATTATCTAGAATAACTTGCGTCCATTGGATTGAAATGTTTCGCAAAGAATGTAAGAGAGCGTCAAATATTACTTCGTATAGACAATACGATGGCAATTTCTTATATGTATAAATAGAGCGGGTGGTGTTCAGCAACCAAAATTAGCGACTCTTGCTAGAAAAATTTGGCAATGGTGCGAAGTTCGCCGAATATGGTTTTTTGCATCATTTGATTCATCTAAAACTAATGTTGAGGCCGATTTTGCGTCACGATCGTTAAAACTAGAAACCGAATACCAGTTAAATCACTCTGTTTTTCAACAAAATATCTCATTTGTTTGGAACTCCAAAAATCGATTTATTTGCCCCAAGAATAAACAAGAAATGCATTAAATACTGCGCCTGGCAGGAAGACCCTGACGCAGCAGCAGTCGATGCGTTTACTCTCTTGTGGACAAATTTATCCTTTTACGCCTTTCCATCCTTTGCAATTATTTTGAGAATATTAAAAAGGAAAAAGAAAAAATAAGGAAGACAATAACTTACTTATTTCTGTTGACAGGAACCTGTACCCTCAATGGAGGAACCTTTTCCCTATAGGTGGGGTTTTTATCTGTAAAGCATTTAAACAGCAGGAAATACCAAGTGAAGCCATAGATGTTGCACTAAAATCCCTCGCACCTTCATTGATCAAACAGTATGACTCTTGCCTTAAGGGCTGGTGGAACTTTTGTACACTGCATCATAAAAATCCTTATGAAAAATCCATCGAAAATGCACTTGTGTTTATCTTATTATCTTGGTATAGGAGCGTCTTACCAATCACTTAATTCTTTACGATCTGCGTTGTCCTTAATCATGGGACCAGAGGTCGATTCTAATCCAATGATTAAGCGATTTCTTAAGGTAGCATATAGAGCAAATCTTTCAAGGCCAAAGTATAAATTTACATGGGATCCCGCTGTAGGTATATATAGGTTAGGGTGGCCCATCTCTATAGGGGGTGAATTTTTTTGCGTATTTTTTAAGTCTCACCCCACGAAAATATACTATTATACTAGGAATAATTTATGTCAAAGTTTCAGATAATTCGGTGAACGGTAACCCGTGCCGCATTCAGGTAGAAATTTGTAGATAAGATTTTATTACGGTAATACACTTAAATTTTACTTAAAATACAA
The DNA here is from genome assembly GCA_936432065.2 of Rutpela maculata. Classification (NCBI taxonomy): domain Eukaryota; kingdom Metazoa; phylum Arthropoda; class Insecta; order Coleoptera; family Cerambycidae; genus Rutpela; species Rutpela maculata. Next base: position 26,856,218 of record OW386293.2, read on the forward strand.
ATATCTACCTCTTTTCTCATAATGTTTTATTGGTGCAATTATTTCCTAGAAATTATTTGTTTTGGAAGTTTGGAAATATAATGCACCTACGGTAGGTTTTTATGTCAGTTTGCAATTGTGTTTTACAGTGGTGACATTATAAGTTCTAGCATACGTTCCTTTTTGAAAAAACATTTAACGATGGCTGATGTTAGATCCTTGCGAAAGGATACTTAACATTTACTTAGTTGGACACTATTCGTCACAAATCATTGGCAATAAATTGCCGTCTAATAGACAAGTATTACAAGTGCTCTTTTATAACATTCGTGAAGTGAAGCTAAGTGTACATGAAAGTGCTAAATTAACAATAAAAGAGGTGTCAGTTTTTTGGGATAAAGCTCGCATTCCGACACGTCAGGATTTTCATTGTGTTAAACAACTAGATAAACTTTATGCAGAGTGGAGGAACTTACAAAAATCGGCTAAAAGGGCCAGTGCGGGAGGTAAAGAAAAAAATTGGACTATCTTTTTGACATTTCTCATGCAAATGCATTGGAGTTGATGAAAATAGATGAAGATAAGCAGTTTTTAATTAACCAAAGAAAAAAGGGACGTCCTGGATTTATGCATGGTATTGATTACCAACTTGCTTCTCAAGAAAAATCAGCTGAGGAGAAATTACAGAAATTATCCGAACGAATGCAACGAAGTCAACAAGAAAAAGCTAGATTAGAGGAAACAGTCACCTGTCCATCATCAAGTAGTAATTCAGCCGACTCCAACGAAAATGAAGATGAAATAATCGAAGCCCAAGAAGAGTTGTTACAAAACCAGCCTGGCCCGTCACAGCCAAAAAAGAGGAGATTGTATGGAACAAGTAACATCATCACACCAAAAATAGCCGCTGCATTTGATGCTTGCAAAATAAGCGACAGGTATGGAGTCCATATTTTGACGGCAGTAGCAGAAGCACTAGGACATGACACCACATCTTTGTCCATCAGCAGAACCACACTTCAGCGCTCTAGACAAGGCATCCGCGAAGAAAGAGCTGAAATATTAAAAACTGCCTTCGGTAATTCTGAATTGCCGGCCCCAGTCATCCATTGGGATGGAAAACTTTTACCTTCTCTCACTGGAATGGGAAATATCGATAGACTTGCTATCTTAGTTACTAGTGGAGATATTGAACAACTACTTGGAGTACCAGCTTTGCCCAATTCAACTGAAAGAGAACAGACTGAAGCAGTTTATGATGTGCTTTGTGAATGGAATTTGGACAAAAAGGTAACAGCTTTGTGTTGTGATACAACAGCATCAAATATGGGTTATATAAATGGGGCAGCCACACTATTGCAACAAAAATTAGAAAGAGTTATTCTATATTTTCCTTGTAGACATCATATTTTTGAAGTGGTTTTGAGAAGTGTGTTTGACACAAAAATGCCTTCCTCATCTGGTCCAAATGTGCCACTATTTAAACGTTTTAGGGAATTTTGGCCTAAAATAGATCAAAATAAACTAAAAACTGGATTTCAGGTATCAAAAATTAAACACATTTTACAACCAGTTAAAGCCGAAATTGTAAAGTTTCTAAATGCAGCTTTAACTTTGCAACAGCTTCGTGATGATTATAAAGAATTTTTAATGCTTTCTAAACTTTTTGTTGAAGAAGAGCCCACTCACACGACATTCTATCAACCAGGGGCATTTCATCATGCACGTTGGATGGCCAAAGCCATTTACTGTCTAAAAATATTTTTTTCCAAGATCAGTTCCAACTAACTAAAAAAGAAAAAATAGGTATTGAAGATATATGTCTCTTTATTGTAAAGGTTTATGTAAAGGCCTGGTTTACAGCGTCATTTGCTAGTAAAGCACCGCTTCATGACTTAGACTTTTGTAAAGAACTCATTAATTATCAAAATATTGACAAAGAAATATCTCAAGCCGCAAGTAGGAAAATAGTGAACCATTTGTGGTACCTTAATTCAGTAAATGTTGGCTTATCTTTCTTTGATGACGATATTTCAGTTACCACTAAAAGAGAAATGGTTAAAGCTTTGAATAGGAAAGCACCAAATCAAGAGGGTATTAAACGACTTATGATTAGTAACATTACTGACGTTGAAAACAAGGAAATTCAGGACTTCATATGCGAGAACACTAAACAGTTTTTTCAAAAATTAGGTTTGTCTATGGAATTTTTGGAAAATGATCCAACAACATGGAGGGAAAATGAAAGTTATACCCGGTGTTTCAATATTGTAAACAAAATTAAAGTTGTAAATGATGCCGCTGAGAGAGGAATTAAACTTATTACTGACTATAATGACATTTTAACAAAAAATGAAGACCAAAAACAGTTTTTACTCCAAGTTGTAAATGATTATAAATCACAGTTTCCAAATGTAAAAAAGAAACCCTGTCGCATGCTTTGGCCTAGTGCAAAAAATATTGTTTTTATTACTATATGTCTTGTAGATTTAGGATAATATTTGGTACTATGTATGAAAAAAACGTTTCATAATAAAATACACAAAGATAAAACGAGAGTTTTATTTCAAAAACTTCTAGTCTAGTTTTCTTAGACTACGAATTTACAGTAGTATGACACATGTCATAGTCACAACAGATAATGTCTGATATTTGTATGACTTGATTAGTCATTCTAAAGATAAATGTTGCTGATTAAAAAAAAAACAATGCATCAACCAAAGAATGTAAATAATTCCATTTACTTTTATTATTGCATAATAATGCATTCTGACATCCGGTCCAAGGTTACCGACATATCGGTGATAAACGAAAAATATTTATCGCTTTCAGTTGTGCTGCACTCAAGTAGTAAAATAGAGGTACTACCAACATGATCATGTAGTATAAAGGCGGTCATATAATTATGATCGAACTTCACTTAAGGTAAGTTCGTTTAATCATTAATAATCTGTGGAAGTTGTCGAGAATCGTGAATTAATGTTAATGTTAAAGAGGAGACTTACTTGACTATGACAAGTCAATTGAAATTGAACTTCACCATTTTAATAACGATGATGATGATGATGGTGAAGATACCACTGGAAATTAACACACACATCTGGTGATAAAATTGTATAAGACCTGTAGTACAGAATCTTTATAAGTTTTAATTTTGTACAGGGTGGACCAAATTAAATGGGATTTGGGGTTTTCTCTAAAATTATGGCAGATAGACAAAAAGCAATATAGGTGTCCTGAGCTCGATTTTCGAGAAACCAACAATGCTAAAAACCGCGATGTCTATCTTTTTCGACTACCGAGCTACAGAGCGTTTTTGGAAAATTGACATTTTTGGATGACCTCTATATCTCAATTACTAAGTGTCGAATCGAAAATCGAGTAACACATTCTTAAGGCACTTTTTTGAGTGAAATTCGTTGCTGGTAAAAAGAAAATTATGCATGCCTCAGTTTTCGAGATATAGACATAACTTTTGTTTTTTTAAATGGAACCCCCTCTAATTATTTCATTATTCGATATCATTTGTCTTATTTGTCTCTAGAAAAGGTGGTTAATTTTTGAAAAAATTAATATATTTGTAAGGAGGCCACGGGAAATTATTAAGAACAAGAACACTTCTTATAATATAAAATAATTTTGCTAAAAATAAGAAAACATAACTACAATAATTGTTCTAATTTTCTTCCATTGACATCTACGCATATTTATCGCATTTCTAATATTTATTGAGAAACTTGATTTAGACTTTAGGGAAATTGATTTAAAAAATTATTGCCTAGACAAACATATAGAAATATGTGTTGTATCTTGTAAAATAAATAAGATAGGTAAAACGGTTGTAATTTTAACATGTTATAGGTCTCCCTCTGGAGATATCAATATGTTTTTGGAAGGACTTATGAGTGTCTTGAACTTTATTTATAAACCAAATACAAATATTTTAGTTTGCGGCGATTTTAATCTTGATTCATACAATAGCTCAAATGATTTTAAAAAAATGTGTAATTTGTTGCAATGTTTTAACCTTAATAGTATGGTAGGTGGCCTACTAGCGTAACAGATACCAGTTTATCCGGAATCGACCATATATTTAGTAACTTTACTGATAATGGCACATCTTGTATTGTGGATAATAACATTTCTGATCACAGAACAATTTTGTTTGACTTCGGTCTAGATAAAGCTAGTGAAAATTCTAATATGTGTTATGTAAAAAGATCTTTTAATGATAATAGTCTATGTAACTTTCAGTCTGATATTCAAAAAGAGAAGTGGTATGAAATTTATCACATTAACGATGTAAACTTGGCGTTTGATTATTTTCTAAATATATTTCTGTTTTATTTCAATAAACATTTTCCTAAACGTAAGTATTATGTGAATAAAAGCAAAAATAAAAAATGGGTTGATAACGAAGTTCAGATTTCGAGCATAAAACTGAAGGACTTGTACGTTTTAAAAAAGGTATACCCCGAATTGACTTCTTTTTACAAGAAAGAAAAGAAAAAACACAATACTTTAGTTAAAAATACAAAAAAAAAGACATTATCAAAGTAAAATTGATAACTCTGACAACCCCACAAAATCGGCGTGGAATATTGTTTCTGAATTGTCTAATAAATTTAAACAAAGCAAGAATATTATAATTAAAGAAAAAAGTGAATTAGTCGATAATTAAACTGATGTTGCTAACGCATTTAACATTTTCTTAAAAAACGCTCCACTTGATATTATCAACAAAATACCACATAAGGATAATGAAAATGCTTGCTTTAGTAATAATATAAATTATCAGCATAGCGCAATATTTTTAGAACCATATTCAGAACCAGAAATGTGTAATATAATAAGATATAAACTAAAAAATAAACACTCATCAGGACATGACGATGTACCCTCATTTCTCATAAAAAGAGTAATGATGGAAATAATCAAACCCTTAGTTTATATTGTAAACTTATCATTTTCTGGTGGAGCTTTTCCAGAAATTTTAAAAATTGGGAAAGTTATTCCTGTTCATAAAATAAATAATATACGAGTTACAAAATTACAGTTACCATACCTTCAGGGTTTTCAAAAATTATTGAATATTGCTTTTTGAACCAATTACTGATTTTTTTGAATAAAAATAATACACTTTCACATAACCAGCACGGATTCTTAAATAATAAATCAACTCATAGTGCAATTCAATCGTTTTATGAAAAGATAATAACGTATGTCGAAGCAGGTGAATGTCCTGTTGGTATCTTTTGCGATTTAAGCAGGGCATTTGACTGCGTTAATCATAAAAAACTTATCTCCAAACTTTCTAAGTACGGGGTAAGGGGCCTAGCCTTAGAGTGGGTTGAAAGTTTTTTGTCATGTCGCAAACATGTCATGTCTGTGTCAGTTACCAATATTACGCGCAATACAATTGATTCTGTTAACCCGGCATCTGTAGAAATTAATATGGGCGTGCCACAAGGGTCGGTATTAGGTCCCATATTATTTTTATTATATATTAACGATCTGGATGGTTTGAGTGCCTTAGCAGATTTTACTTTTTATGCAGATGACACATCCATTATACTATCAGATAAAAATGTTGATATTGAGATGAAATGTGATGTTTTATTGAAAAACCTTAGTAATTGGTTTAATGAAAACTCTCTTTATTTTAATGTTCAGAAAACACAGGCATTAGTGTTTCACAATAGACAAAAGAAATGTGATTATCCAAATATTCAACTTGATAATACGTCAATATCAACAAGGACGTCAAATGTAAAATGTTTGGGTATAAACATTGACAATTGCTTGAACTGGAAAAGCCATTGTGAATTACTGATAGCCAAATTACATTCAGTAGTTTATCAGTTCAAAAATGTAAAAAATGTTCTAAACATGGCTCAACTAAGGAATTTATATTTTGCTGAGGTTGATTCTCGGTTAAGATATGGTGTTTGTTTTTGGGGGATTTCCACCCTATCAAATAATGTATTTTTAACCCAAAAGCGTGTGATAAGATGTATGGTAGGCTTATCCACAAGAGAGACCTGTAAAAATACATTTAAGGACTATAATATCTTGACATTTCCGTCAATTTTCATTTTTGAACTATGTTTATTTGTCTTTAAGAACAAGAGTAAATTTTTTTGTAACAATCATCTACATAATGTAAATACCAGGCAAAAACACGATCTTTATGTGCCCTTCAGTAAATTAAATGTCTCTGTAAATTCACCCAGTTGTCTAGTACCTAGGGTTTTTAGTCACCTCCCTGTGGAAATAAAACATTGCAATAAACTTGAACTATTTAGAAAGAAACTTAAAATATTTTTAATTAGCAAAACCTTCTACAAACTAGAAGAATATTTTAATATGTAAAGTGCTCTGTGATTTACTTCTTGTTTTTTCTTCTTCTTCTTCTCTCTTTTAGATATTAAGACTGACTATTCCTATACAATATTGTATCATATTGTCATAAAAGGAAAATAAAGTTTATCATTATTATTATTATAGAAGGCCATGGTAAAAAAAAATAAAATCGAAATAATCGTAAATGTCAAAAACTAATTTGTGAGTTAATTGTGAGTGAGCATTGTTAAAAATGGTTCAATTTAGTGATGGTGAAAAATATGATATGATTAAGTGTTTTATAGAATCCAGAGAAGATTCAAATTTAGCTTCAGAGCTTTATTTTAATAGGTAAGTTATAGACAGCAAAACTTGGTGCCAAAAGTGCCGCCTAAACAACATTTTTATATATCCAGAAAAGAAACAGCCATACATAAAAGGTTACAACAAAATTTAAAAGAGTTTGGATCATTTGTAAAACTTTGAGCAAAAATATATAATAAAGCAGGTAGAGAAGCTGTAGAAAATATTGTTTTAGAAACTGTAAGAGAAAATCCTAATATATCGTCTCGCGAAATACAGGAAAATTTAAGAATCCCAAAAACAACTGCGTTGGTTGCTTAAAAAAAATAAATTTAAACTCTACCAAACGACTTTCAAAGGCATCTCGATTTTCGCTAGTGGTTTTTGCGTCAGTGCGATGTAGTGCCAAGATTTGAAGGAACAATTATATGGACAGAGGAGGCCCATATAAGCAGTGCCGGAATTTTTAATCGGTATAATAACCACCATTGGGCTCATGAAAATTCGCACGTAACCGCTACAGTTAATCCTCAAAGGATGATTTGGGTTTGGTGTATGATGTTGTTTTATTGGATACCAAATAATAGGTCCTCATTTTTTTCACGACAATTTAAATAGCGAAAATTTTATCAAAACAATCTACGACAAGAAATAGAGTCCTTTGTAGACAATCTGCCTATGAGGCAACTTCAAAGATTAATTTACCAACACAATTTCGCCCCAGGTCATACGTCAAATGAAACACGAGATTATTTAAATGATCAATTTTGGGAGGACTGGATATGTATCGATATATCACTCAGGACATAGTTTATTAATGTCTAGTTAGCTAAGTTAACTAAATTGATAACTAACAATTAATTTAGCTAACTGGACATTAATAAACAACAGAATAGTTTGGAAATTGTTTGATTTTTAGGAAATAATGGTCCTATTTTGTGGCCAGCTAGATCTCCCGATATAACCCCCGCCGACTTTTAGCTTCGGGTTATTTAAAAAATATTATATACAAAACGTTCTAATAACATAGAAGAATTGGAAAACAAAACATTAGCCGCGTTTCGAACAATAAATCCTGTCATGATTGGAAATGCAATAAATGTTGTAAGGAGAAGGTGTCAAAAATGCATACAGATATCAATGGAAGACAATTCGAACATTTATTGTAGTTTAGTTTTTCCTATTTTTGGTAAAATTATTTTATATTATAAGAAGTGTTGTTGTTAACAGTTTTCCATGACCTCCTCAGAAATATATTAAGTTTCTCGAAAATTAATCACTTTCTCTAGAGATAAATATCACATATGATATATCGTTGGATAGATAATTTAACTTATGATCGAATAATGAAATAACTTACAGGGTGTTCCAGTTAAAAAAAAAACAAAATTTATGTCTATATCTCGAAAATTGAGGCATGCATAATTTTTCTCTTATCAGCAACGAATTCTACTCAAAAAATTGCCTTAAGAACGTGTTACTCGATTTTCGATTGGACACTTGGTAACTGAGATATAAAGGTCTTCCAAAATTGACAATTTTCTAAAAACGCTCTGTAGCTCGGTACCTAGTTGAAAAAGATAGACGATCGCGGTTTACGCCATTCTTTGTTTCCCGAAAATCTACCTCAGGACACCTATATTGGTTTTTGTCTATATGCCATAGTTTTAGAGAAAACCTCAAATCCCTTAAAATTTGGTCCTCCCTGTACATAATCCGTTTTGTAGTAAATTCATCGGAAAAGCCGGCCTCGTTCCAGTGGGATAAATTAAAGATTTCTGAAGCAATGAAGCAATTTAAGGTAAGAAACTTTATTTCTAAATTTCTGAAATTCTTGTGACTTGAGACTGGCCTACTAACTGTGATGAAACCGTCTTCTTTCAGTATCCGAGAGAAGTGAAAACTTGGAACATATAGTGACCACAATACGATTAGAAGATTTTTCAGATATCATAGCTTTAGTGCTAAAATAACAGGCGTTGACGAAAACTTAAATGACCAACCATACTCCGGCTCCGAGGTAGTTATGTTGTAAAAACCAGAGTCGGCTTTAGTAGGCGATATGAACAATATGACCATTTTCATACACAATAATACAATATATTACCTTATAATTTTATTTAGTAAATTCCGTAATATTTAAAGGTAAATAACTCCGAAAGAGTTGTAAGTCATACTATGATGAACTTATTGTTGGATGCACAAATATAATCACTTGGTAACTAGGCTATCAGAATAATAAAGATATATTATTTGCATTTGTTCTAAATAGTTCGAAGTTAAACTCGGCGCACAGTGGGAAATTTTTCAATTTTTTTTATTGTTAGGTATCACCCGATGTTTGAGCACTGCCCAAATTTTAAAAACGTTCAACATAACCTCAAAAATTTTCATTTCATTTTAAATATTTATTTTCCTTTCAAATGGAAAAAATGCGATTTCTAACTTACCAGCTTCTTAAAAACGTTGAAAAACTTAGAATTTGTTTCTACTCAGATTGAATTGTTGTTTATTCACATTGTCAAAGTATATAAGAAATGATTAATTTAACCTTTAAAATAATTTTTATTTATCAAACAAAGTTCGGAGACTGATTTTAGTGAAAATATCGAAGACGTGATTCTAAAATTTCAAAAAATTTCGAAACATATTTTCAAATTCTGCAGCCATTTAAGGGTGGTTTTCACCCTTAAGAGATACACTCTCATAGTCACAATGTACTCTCTTACCATATTTTGAAGCAAAAACTAAAAAATAACCATTCAACCCCTCTGATTAACCCTTAGCGTATATGTTTACTGAATTATTATTTGAATAACTAAGGTTTTATATTTATCATATAAAAAATACACTTTACTAGACTATTTTACATTTTTAATAAGAATATTTGGAAAAAATCCCTTTTAGCTTTTAGGGGTATTTTTCGGTATTTTAAGGGGGTTATATCAATTTCTTGTTAACGGGACCCCATTTTTCTTAATCAACGACCCAAAAAACATGTAGTAAAGGATATTTTCTGAGTAAAACTTTTAAAAAACAGAAATTCGCATTTTTACTTAAGTAAAATACACGAATTTCATATATTTATAGGATTTTTTGAGGTTATGTTGAACGTTTTTAAAATTTGGGCAGTGCTCAAACATCGGGTGATACCTAACTATTATTTAAAAAGAAAAAATTTCAAATCCATTAATAATTGCATTGTAGACGGATTTTTGTCTAAAAAAATTGAAAAATTTTCCACTGTGCGGCGCCTTTCACTAAATATCCACTTGTATTGTGAAAAGGGTATAATCGGCACATATTTAAAATAAGTAAAGTTTCTTATAGATGGCATATTTATATCCGGCATTGAACAGTTTACTTATTTGCAACTTAGTAGATCCACACCAAAATGTTGAAAACACCGGGGTTGTTTCTTAACACTGTATCCAGTTCATGTTTTACTGTCTCAGCAACACTCCCTGATACTCTAAAAATATATTAACGTAGATCAAATATAATGGTCATTGCGTCAATTATGTATACTGCTCTGTCTCCAGCTTACGTTGAAGTTCGCGTATGGCTAGGGGGTGTATATATGCTAAATTTTGTTTGAAAATTGATCACTAAACATTAAAATTACAATAATAATACGATGCTGCCTCTAGCCATGTCCACCACCGCGTTACAACAAGCTCTGGAAGTAGTGGTGTCTTTGGTAACATTTCGTGAAATACCTTAATTCGATTTGGTGCTTATAGAAACACTTCTTTTACACTGGCTATCAGTTTATCAACATTAGGGTAACACTATCTAATAGTTTCAGCAGCTCTATGTAGTTCATGAGCTAAGCACGTAATATGAACCATGTTCTGGTACGTTTCTTTCAAAATTTTGCCAGCTCCCTTCATATAAATAACCGCGTCTGTAATAAATAATAAAAATCTATTTTACAACTTGATTGCACTAATTCAGCTATAGTTGCTGAATTCGTAACGTCCAGTATTTAAGATGGAATCAAGTGCCCGCGCATTGAATGTGTCTCCTCCATTCCACCGACTATCACATTTGCTATTTTCATACCACAGGCATTTGTTGTTTCATCGACGCAAAGTCAGAGTTGTATTTCACTTAGCTTTTTCTTTCACAGGGTCACAAGTCGGAGTCCAATATCTTTTCTCACTGTTTATTCTGCTGGCACTTGAGCGTTCTTATATTTCCCATTAACACACTTTTGCAGAAACTGTCTAAAAAGAGGATTGTCTAGATTTGTCCATGGTATGTTACACCCTACCATTACTTCTACCAAATCTATGTTAAACTTTCTTTGACTGTCACTAGTAACATCTAAATAGTTTTTATGATGTTCAGATGAAACAAGTTTTAAAGTGTTCGATTTGCGTGTCCACAAAACTGTTTCTTTCACAGCTTGTACAGAAAAGTTCTATACCGTTAACTGCAGTTCTGGAAAATCTTCAATCCACGAAAGTACTGTATCTCCTAATGGAAAGCCATTCGATGCCGTAATAATTCACACCACATTTACTTCTATTAAAAGCTGAAAATGTACTGATACTTTTCTGTAATCTGTAGTGTTACTCCATAATGCGTATGAAAAAGGTGCACATGCTGTTCGTCGCTGTAAAGTAAAATAATAATAATTGTTTGACTTTTTTATTTCAAGTGCTATCCGAATGTTTAAAGTCTTCTGCAAAATTTAAAATGCATTTGCGGTTTCTATTACTACTGTTTACCATAAACTATTCGATGTCATAGAAAATTACAAAGAGAGCAACAAGAGTGCCGCTGTCTTTGTGGTGCCGAAAATTCTCCTTATATTTTTCAAAAGTCCGTTATAGCCCAACAAACAAAGGACCCCGCACAAAATGCGTGGATAATTTGTTGTCTACGGAATCTTTGCAGATTCAAGGCATAGAATCCTAGGTCATTCTCAATAAAAAATGTTATGGATAAAGTTCCAAAATGTCATTATTTTAAAAATACAGCAGGTTGAAGCTCCAAAATTCAAAATTTTAAAAACGCGATTTTACGTATTTTTTATCGAAACGGACTTATGTATCGATTTATATGAAGCATTTACATGAATAATATTAGTCCAATCAATGAATGCCCAAAAGGGGATTGTAGAGAACATTTTGGAGGGGAGAATTTTTCTCTTCAGGGATGTGTTGGGGGTAGTCAGAAGGTAAACATACTAAAAGTCCCCGCCCCTAGCCCCGCCGCTTCAGGGGGGAGGGGGGTGGAAAGGTTCCTTTTTTCGATTCTTCGCTTAAAACTCGGAAACGATGCGTCGTATGGGAAAAGGTAATCTATGCAAAATTAAACGTAATTAAATTTTCCACAAGAATGTTTATATTCATTTTCTTCCTATGTGTTTTAGTTTACGAGATGTTCGCCAGCGAAAATCGATAATTAATAAAAAAAAATCAATTATGTACCTTGAATATTTCTATCAAAGCGGTTTACCGTGGTCTGCTAATAAATCACAGTCACAAAACAGTCTTTATTTTACAACACTGGACGTATTTACTAACGTAATTTTCTGTCGAAATTTATACATTTCCTTAAATATACAGTGTGACTCACTTAAAATGCAGATACCTTTATAACTTTTTCATTTTGTTTCCGATTTGAATCTAATTTTACTTAAGTATAGAACAAATTAGGATCTACTTATGACCAGAAAATCATTTACCTGCTATAAAGGCAAAGCCACCTGCGGTACCAAAATATGCTGAAAAAAATAAAACATTTTGAATGTTAGAAATTCTAAAAAATGCATCAAATCGGCGCCACAATCATACAAACACCAAAATTTGATTATTGATGGGGGATATCTCATACATAAGCTCATCTGGCAAAGGGGGTCCTCAGTTTCCGCAATTTGTGGTGGCTACGTAAAATTCATCGTTCGTAAGATTAAAAATCAATATGATTTTTAATCTTTTTCCTCATATTTTGGTACCGCAGGTAGCTTTGCCTTTATAGTAGGTGAATGATTTTCTGGTCATAAGTAGATCCTAATTTGTTCTATACTTGAGTAAAATTCGATTCAAATCGGAAACAAAATGAAAAAGTTATAAGGGTATCTTCATTTTAAGTGAGTCACACTGTATATTTAAGGAAATGTCTAGACTTCGACAAAATATTACGTTAGTAAATACGTCGAGTGTTGTAAAATAAAGATTGTTTTATTACTGTGATTTATTAGCAGACCACGGTGAACCGCTTTGATAGAAATATTCAAGGTACACAATTGATTTTTTTTATTAATTATCGATTTTCGCTGGCGAATATCTCGTAAAATATAATACATAGGAAGAAAATGAATATAAACATTCTTGTGGGAAATTTAATTACGTTTAATTTTGCATAGATTACCTTTTTTCGTACGACGCATCGTTTCCGAGTTATAAGCAAAGAATCGAAAAAAGGAACCTTTCCACCCCCCTCTCCTACTGAAGCGGCGGGGCTAGGGGCGGGGACTTTTATTATGTTTACCTCCTGACTACCCCCAACACATTCCTGAAGAAAAAAATTCTCCCCTCCAAAATGTTCTCTACAACTCTTTCATTGACTGGACTATATATTGTGTACTTATGTAAATAAATATATAATTATTTTTGCCCTTATTTATATGCCGCAGTAGGATACAATAGGCGTAAAAGTTATTAGTGTGCAAAAGCTTACTTTTCAATTCAATTCAATTCAATTCAATTTATTCAAAATTTTTTTCACATACATACTATGGCTTTTTTATAATTGCATAATAGGATGTTTTGTTAATTAGGTTCTGTTGGTACCTAGGTAATTATTAGACAATAATCACCTGTACGTACCTGATCTTACAAAAGGGAAAGAAATTAACATAATAGCTATTAACATTTTACACATAAAAATTGAAATTAAAATTAGAATAATTGAATGATCAGATATTGTGAGATGGCAAATTCAATCATGTCTCTGTTAATTTGACATAATTTTGGCAAATGCGATAAAATTCTGAACAACATACAATTTACATACCTACTTCGCTAAATTTTTTGGGATAATTTATATTCTTTATAGCTAAGGGTAACAGATTATAGAATTTTGGGCCTAAATAATTCATGAATTTTTTATTTATATTTGTTCTATTTTTGGGTATTATTAAGTGCTGGTTTACTCTAACTCTAGTATTGTACTCATGTGTGGTATAATGTTTTACTTTCGCATGCTTGTGCATAAAACAGCAAGTTGACAAAACAAAGAGTATAGCAGTTTTGTTGTGTATAGTCGTTTTTTTTTATAGATTATTTTAAGAATTGTGTTTTGTGCCACGGCAATCTTTTTTAAAGAGTTGTTGTAAAGACCACCCCATACTACTATGCCGTATCGAATGAGCGATTCTATTAGGGATTGATAAGGGTTAGATTGAGGGTTAGTAAAAGATTTTGGTTTAAGAATTGTCGTAACAGGTAAAATTTGTGTATGAGGCATCTAATTTTTTTTTTGTTAGATACGTTGTGTGCTTGTCCCATTTCAGGTTTTTATCAATTATAATACCTAAATATTTGATATCAGCGGTCTCTTCTATTGGTTCTGCTATGTTATCTATTTTTATGCTCGTATATCTGGGGAGGTTTGCCGAGGTAATAGAAAATGCGATATATTTTGTTTTCTTCAAGTTGAGCGATAATTTGTACATATCGAGCCAAAGTTTTACTTTATGTAGACCTAACTTTACTTTTTCTTTACATTCCTCCCATGTGGTTCCATTGAATATTAGCACGGTATCGTCAGCGTATGAGATAATTCTACCATTGATATCCATTTTTGTCAGGGAGTTTATGTATATATTAAATAGAATTGGACCTAGTACGGTATCTTGTGGTACACCAATTTGTACTACCTTTTTATCACTTAATGTTTCTCTAATTTTAACACATTGAAATCTATTGGTCAAATAGTTTCGAAAGACTGTCTGCACATTACCTCTTATACCACAGTTCTCAAGAGCATTAAGGAGTTTTTCGTGAGGCACTGTGTCGAACGCCTTTGCCAAGTATAAAAAGACTGCTGTGCATTTTTTCTTATTGTCTAGTTGATCCGTTATTTCTTTTGTTAACTCGTACATAGCGTCTTCGGTACTTAAGCCCTCTGTGAAAGCAGATTATTAACCTTAAAGAAGTTGAATAAGCGTTTTTTAGAAATTTTTAAAAAATCTTTGTTAAATTGTTGATTATGCTTATAGATCGATAATTATTGATCATTTTGGGATTATCTGATTTATGAATGGGTATAACTGTCGCTATTTTAAATTGACTTGGAACCAATCCCGTTTTGAAGGTTAAATTTATTATATGTTTTAACGGGTCCAGGATATATAAATGTATGTTTTTAATTATTTTTGAGGTGATTCCATCTGGACCAGGTGTACCATTATTTTTTAGACTATTTATGCGTCTGATTATTTCATTAACCTTTACCGGTTTCAGAAACATCGATCTATCTACATGCAGAGAGGTATCTATAATGTTGTTATTTTGCGGGATTTGTTTATACATGTCTATACCAATACTAGAAAAATAATTGATAGAAAAGTCAGCCATATCTTTATCATTGTTGAAGGAGCTGTTAGTGTTGTCATATATTTGTATGTTTTTATTGCAGTTCTTATTGGCTCTATTAGTGGCTTCAGATATTAGTTGATAAATTTTTTTTATGTCCTTTGTGTTTTCGCTTATTTTACTTTTATAGTAATCGTTTTTGGCAACATTTGTAATGTGTTACTATAGGCCTTGTATTCACGTTCCCTAGTAGCGGTATAATTTCTTATTATTATTATTTTTTTTTTACTTTCATTATTTAGTTTGCATTAAGAATAAAATACTTACTGATATTCAGTGCGATACAGGAAAAAACAATATTATAATACTCTTATAAAAAGGGCTCTTATAACAATTAATACAATACAACTGCTTACTAAACAAATTCTTTGATTCTAATGTTGATACAGTATATTTAATTATGATAAACAAAATCTGATTTTAAAAATCTTATTTTATTTAAAAACAAATCGGCAGCTACTGGAAGCGGCTGGATCCAAATTAGCTGTGTTTGGATATTACATCGGAAATCAGAGTACTGAGCAAACAAATAAATTACACGTGACTCTGGAGCCATTTATTTCATGGACAAATATCGAACAAACTGAAGGGGACTGCAAGCAATTTGTTAAAACCTAACCTCTCATGTTTGTTTATGTTGCATGTTAATCAATTGCCGGATATTATAAGGGTATTAACAGATAACGTTTCGAAGATTTTGTAGAATATCGAATAGCGAATAAAAAATAATAATACAGAATTCAGGCCAAATGACACTCTAACCTCAACAAGTTAATAACATTATGGACAGTTCAAGCAGACTACGCAGGCGTCAAATTAAAATCTTCCTGTACGATCAAAAAGGTCTGAGCAAGTCGAGCTTCGTTCGAGTCCTTTATTTTGTAATATTCGAACGTTTCAGATTTAGCTCGGTTAGCTCGATTTGCATTAAATGAACGATTGTGAGGCGTCCCATCAATCAGACGTAATATCCGAACACGGCTATAAACAATTATTACCTTTAAAAAAATCAACTAAAATAAGTTAGCTTTTACCATGTACCCGACGCCGTGAATTCTAAATACTTCCCTCATATAAATGATCTGTCGAGAAAACGACGTCAAAGAGGGAGAGCCGCGATTAAAAGGGATGATCTAACACCTTCCATCGTTTTTATATCTCGATTTTCCAACATCAACTTCTTGAAATACTCACTCTGCATAATTAAATAAAGTTTATTACTTGAAACAATCAAAAATGCCTTCCCATAATCCACAAAAACACTATATTGATAAAATTTCAAGATACTTAGCCAGGCCAACGGAAAAACACAAACTGATTTGACAAAAGTTTAACGACTGCCAACAAATGTTTGACCGCCACGCCAAGTTGGAAGTCACGTGGTTTGGATTGCTGCTAATTACAGGTTAGATTTCCAACCTACAAAAAGAGTCCTATTTGATTAGGACAAAGTATATAGAACTTCATAAACATTACACTGTACTAGATTTTAGTTAAAAGTACGGGAACCAGGCAGAAATTTTAATAATAGCTACGTAATATTCTTAAATCTTAAGAAAGATATATTTTTCAGGTTAGCTGCGATGTCACGTACCATAACCTATAAGTCAACATTCACAAAGGTTACCAACCCAAATATTTTTGACAGATGGCAAAATACGTTTTCCCCTAACAATAATACCAATAATATTTTTTGGATGCTGTCATGTGTGCACATATAACAAATTCTTTTTAATTTTTTTTACGGAAACGAAATCGAAAGGGTGCAAGTGTGATATATCGTTGAAATCGGAGTTTTTACTGCTTTTCAATGGTTCGCTTACAAATTGTAAGTAATCATGAAATAAACAACTTGTTGTGCCAAAACGGCACTAAATGTAATACGATCTCAACCAAAACCTTTTCAGATCTTCTGGAGCACTAAAGAAACCCTCATGCAAAGTTTCATCCAAATCCGTTTAGCAGTTTCGCCGCTATCTTCTTCACATACATACACACATACATACAGGTGCGGCAATAATTGTGTGGACATTGAACATTTCACCAAAAAATGGGGTCTTTCAAGTTATTGGGTAATCAATACTCACCATTTCAAGGGCTTTCTAACTCTGTTTTCAAAATTTACATACACTCAAAATTAATGTTACTTTTTGCAAAAATATAATTGTGTGGCCAAGCCCCACAATTTTGTGTATATTGTGTGGACAATAATACACACCTGTAATTCATTACAAAAAAAGTTCTGATGATTTATTTCAGGTACATGTTTTTTCATATTAATAATAATTATTATTAATTTTTCAACATATTTTACTTAAGATGGCGGGTAATAACAGTAAAACCCAATAGAAAAAAATTGGTAGGATGTATCGTAAAGGCATTTTTTTGGTTCTTATAGCTCAAGAGGGTAGAGAAAAATCAATCGATGAATGGGTAAATTTTCTAATATTATCTAATCAAAATATAATTATTTAAAAGTATTTATACAAAACATCCTTCCTTGTTTGGCAACTTTTATTTATCAATTAATTTTCCCTTTTGGGTAATCATCAATCACCCTGAATAATTTTCATTAAAACTATAGCAGGTTTGTGTCTAGGCAATTGTATTAACTACATGCCATGTATTGGTCCTGTGCAACATTTTTTCCATTAATTACTTTTTATGTCTTTTACCTTAAATTTTGTTCATTAAAAGTAAAGCCGGCTTCTTTCTTGGCAATGATGTCAACTATCCGCGAAATACTAATTTCTTATGTTCTTCAATTTAATACGCCGTACAGAGAATTATATGTATGTTTAGTTCATGATATGTATGAAAAAACAAATGTAAAGTTGGCGAATGCGTCACCCAGGGCTGCGTTCCGTCATAAATTTTCTATAGTGAATAAGTGATGCGACGCATGTTGAGGTAAGAGAGTGGTGTGGCAGTAGGCGGAACCAAGATTTCTAGCTTGAGAAATGTAGATGACACAATTTAGTTGCAGCAAGCAAGGATTAGCTCATACACCTGCTGACCACGCTCAAACATAAGCTCTGACTGTGGTTTAAGTGTAGGTAAATTACAACAAAACGAAAATTATGATTCTAGACCAAGCAAATGATAACCACAGACATTTTTCGTATTACTCTGTGGTAATAAATAAGATGATATACTTTGGAGCCCTTGTCGACAATACTGGCAACTGCGAATGTGAGATTCGGAGAGGAATACAGATGGAAAAATCGGTAACGTGTTAGTTGAGCAAAATTTGGTATAACAGAAATATCATGAAAAGTACTAAGATCAGATTTCCTAATGCCCTCATTTTCTGCATTTTTTTTCACGCCTCTGAGATATGGACCGTTATGGACGTAGACATACGGCGTACTGATGCTTTCGGAATGTGGGTTTAGAGAGCTCGATTCTCTAAGACTAAGATATACGTTCTCAATAACGACTTTCCAGCATCGTATTCTCCCGAATATTTTCATTTTATATCCAAGACCTTTTATTGTTTTAAAATATATTTAAATATAAATTTCGATCATCTTTACAAAATTTGGCATTTGACTTATCTGCAAAGGAAGTTGAGTTTATGTAACATTTGTTATATTTTTGGAATTATGTACTTTAATTTTGCTTTTTATTATGTGAATCCCATTTTTTCTATAAGCAAATTTCTATTCATCTAGTTGGTCTCTCTCTAATAAAGTTTGTTTCTAAAACGTAATATGACAATTTTCCTTCTCCGTTACACAAATCCAGAACATACTGTGTATTCAAATTTAATTTGATATATTCCTTTTTTTTCTTCAAATTATTGTAAAAAAAGAAAGAGCTTACCTAGATGAAATGCAGTAAATAAAAGAATAAATAAATAATATCAATAATATTTGATTTAAAAAAAGGTCCGTTTATACAAATAAAACATAATCTTATTTCATTTATAATACTGTTCTGTTAATAATAGTACGACCTACTAAATGCTCACCTACAAATTCAATAAAACTGTTAGGGCCACATAAAAGACATATTTAACACACATCTTGAATACACACGAAGAAATGGAAATAATAGCAGTATAATATATATTTCCGCTGGGGGCAGCACTGTACAAGGCCACACAATTTGGTGAAATTTCTGAGATTATACACACCAAATTTTTACTATACTTGTGTGGCCATTTCCAGAAAACGACAGATATAGGGTGGGGAGACCACGTAGATGCTGTAAAAATAGGTTTTAAATTGTGTGGCCATGTGTATGGCCACACAATTAGCGAAGGCCACATAAGTATGGTTATAGAGTGGTGTGTGTCCACACAATTATTGCAAGACCTACGCACACATACACACACACACACAGAGACATTTTTAAAAAAATACTTTTTTGGGTTTCTTGGGCCTCAAAACGTAAAGATTTGATATTATCTCAATTTTATTGTAGGGAGGTTAGTAAATAATAATAATAATAGCAATTTTTATAAATATATTATTAGGAAAACGAATCATACGATCTCGTTTATATTTTGTTTTTTTTGCTGATTTCCATTGGAATAAAAATAGGATTCTTCTTATTTGCGCAAGAATCTTTTATTTGTTTATATGAATATTAGAATAATGTATTCTCCAATGTTACACTGTACATCAGTATTATATTCTTAAAGCAAATTAAATATAAAGAGTATTTACTGTTTCAATAAAAAATACGTAAAATAGCGTTTTTAAAATTTTGAATTTTGGAGCTTCGACCTGCTGTATTTTTAAAATAAAGACATTTTGGAACTTTATCCATAGCAGTTTTCATTGAGGATGACCTAGGGATCCTATGCCTTGAAGTTGCAATGATTCCGTCGACAACAAATTACCCATGCATTTGGTGCGGGGTCCTTTGCTTTATAATTGTTATTTCGACAACAATTTTATTTTATTACTAATTTATTACATTTATAAAATTGCAATAAAACAAAATAGTTGTATAACGTCTACATTTTGCTTGTTGGGAGTGCCTTATATATATTATATATGTGCACAGATAAAAATAATATTTTAAATTAAGAATTGTTTAATACCAAATAAACAATTTATCAAAGTTTGTAGTAGATTATTTATGAGTTTTATTTTTTGCCACAAAAGTATTTGTTTCATATAAAAAATGCAGTTATTTGCTTATATGAATCATAAGATTCTCGATTTAAAACATTATTTTTATCTGTATGTGAAGGCCGTCTCTGGCGTAACTACCTGGGAGCCGGCGTTTGGTAATAACAAATGGATGCAAAATTAATTCAGAATAATTTATTGTTCCTCTGAATGAAACTGAAAATCTTTATTTAAAATTAGTAAATTCAATTATATTTCCAGATGGGTTCCCGACTCACACCGTATACAAATTATTTAAGTAGAATATTAATTTTCTTTCTACGACGAATAACTAATAAATCTGGTTGTTTCGCCACTGGTATGAAATGCCATATTATAAACATGAAAAATGTATACCTCAACATTACCTTGTCCTAAAAATACTTTCAACAAAGGCATATAATAGAATGAGGTTCCGCTTTGGGCTGAAATCACCTTAAGAATTAATAGATTGGTATGTTTATTTAACCTATGACATACCACGCGAATGTTGATTAATAAAAGGTCTAGTGTGACACAATTACAACAATCTGGAACAAGGTATTAAATATGTCATGCTATTTTTATCTACAAAGGATATTACGTTTCGAAATAAGGCATGTTTTATCAAATCAAACGAAAAAGAGTTGGAATTTACACGCTACTTTCCATGAAATTAAAAATATAATCAATTTTTTTCTCTATAAATAACTTTTGCACGTATCGGGTGAACAGTTGAAAATTCCGATTTTTAAACAAACTGTAGTAGTAGTTTTATAGTGTAGTCATTTGAAACCAAGTCAATGAGTTAAAAAGACATTTAGAAGCAAAGGGATTTGGAATATAGTATATTATGATATATTAAAATTTTCCAAAAACTAAAGTTGTAACACGGCCACCATCTTAGAAAATGGTGGTCGAAATTCTATTTTTCGCATTTATCTCGGAAACTAAACTGCTGGCCAATTGAAACGGACCAAGCGAATTTTTGCGTTGAATTTAGATCCACATTTTTTGAGAACGAGAATAGATATCAATATGCGGTTTTCAGGATTTGAGAGATAATTTATTTATGAAACAGAGAGTTTTGCCCGAACGTGTGCTACAACCAAATTTAAATCAACGTTGAAGTCACTCGGAGTTTTCTTTTTTTTTACACATTCTTGGATGTATATAGAACCAATTTCCACGATATTTAAAATTATTAACCGCAGAATTTTTTTTACAAGTATTTTACTTTTTTCGTTTAATGACACAGCCACACAAAACAGTGTATCCTTATGTATTTAGACCCGCTGCAACCGAATCCGAAGTCAGAATTGTTACAATGGATTTTTTTTTCACCCCTAACGTCAAAAAAATACCACCTCAAAAAATGGACTGTCCGGCGGACCATACCAGCGTATTCTTATGTATTTGGACCCTCTGAAACATAATCTGAAGCAGAATTGTCAGATTCGTTTGGTTTTTCACCCCCAACCCCAAAAAACACCCCCAAAACATAAAAAAGTGTTCTGACGTGTGGACCAAATCAGTGTATCCTTATGTATTTGGACCCGCTAAAATCGAATCCGGACTCAGAATTGTCAGAGTAGCTTGTTTTTCAGCCCTAACCCCATAAACACACCCCCTCAATAAAATGGCCTGTCCTGCGGACCATACCAGCGTATCCTTATGCATTTGGTAAGGATACACGGGTCTGAAATACTGAAAAACGATCCAATCTGATAATTCTGACTTCGGATTCGGTTTCAGCAGGTCCAAATAGATAAAAATACATTGGTCTGGTCCACAGGCCAGACCACTTTTTTGTTTCTTTGGGGGTGTTTTTTGAGGTAAGGGGTGAAAAACGAGCGAATCTGACAATTCTGACTTCGAATTCTGTTTCAGAGCATCCAAATACATAAAGATACACTGGTATGGTCCACCAGACAGAACATTTTTCGGGGGAGTGTTTTCTTCGGATTGGGGGTGAAAAACAAGCCAATCTGACAATTCTGACTTTGGATTCGGTTTCAACGGGTCCAAATACATATAGATATACTGGTTTGGTCTGCAGGCCAGATCACTTTTTTCTTTGTGTAACTAAAACGATAAAAGTAAAATACTTGTAAAAAAAATTTCTGAGATGAATGATTTTAAATATTATGGAAATTGGTTCTATATACATCCAAAAACGTGTAAAAACAAAATTCCGAGTGGCATTCTACTTTGATTTAAATTTGCTTGTAGTACACCGTGCCGATTCTTTTATTTTGAAGCACGTTACTATCTACAGGATGTGAGAGAAACTTGTGTTTTTTTACCAAACTTTATAACTCCCGAGATTCCACAAAAATGATGTTGTATTTTTTTGATGCGCATTCTTTTAGTCATTGGTTCATGGGAAAAAGCAATTTCTCAAATTTTTTATTTCTCTCTTATTTTAAAAGATACCGCTTTTTTTCTAAAAACATTTTCGAAATTGTTCCCATTTTCTGCCGTTAGGCCTTATTGGCTTTCGCAAGAGCAGATCATTGTAGGTTACGTTTAACACCTTATGACGGCTCCTCTAAAATAATAATAATAATAAGTACATTTTTTTGTCTTTCAGTTCATGGTGAATTTTCCTTGCTATTACACATTTTATTTTTATTGTTCCATTAATAATAAAAAAGTTTGGTTCTTCCCTTTTTCTTTAGTTGACATCGTAATTAAAAATAGTGCTTATAAAAATAAATAAACAATTTTTTTTTTATTGTTTATTTAGATTCCATTTTATTCCATTAAAAGATATACATACATTTTTTCGCATTGCATATATTTTTTTGGGTTAGAAATACATTGATTTTTTTTCTAAATCGTTTGTTCAATTTCTATTAATTTTATTTTGTTTTATAAGTTAGGTCTTATGGAATATAAAATCATGCTATTTTATGTACAATTATTTTCTTATAAAAATAAGACATAAAAATATAAAAAAATTAAGACACCCTGTAGAAATCACCAGCGGCAAAATCCAAAACCAGTTTTGACCGAATTGTAGCTTTATATTTTCTTAATATTTTAATTTTTTATGATTTCCATAGGGTGTTTTGAATTTTTGATAAAGCAGTGCATTATTATTATACCCTGTATATAAGGAAACATTTTGACTACAAAACAAAGACCATTAAAATTGCACAAACGGTTTATAAAAATTCAACTTCCAAACATCATGGTAAATTCTGGGCGGTGCGTTAATTTTCAACGTCAGTGTATTTCATTTTTGGCAATTTTTTAAATAAAAATGTGCCACTAAATCAGAAATTGAATTTGTTACTATTGAAGAATTATCAGCACCATACATACCTCTTTTTAATTGCCCGAATATCACAAATGAGAGCTCCTACGCAAAACTTGATAAGGATCAAAATCAAAGATCATAACTCATAACATTAGCCCAGATGACAGAGAACATTTTATAGCGAAATACACAAAAACTTGCAAACTGCAATGCTTTAATGAGTTCGTGAAAGTGTACAGAATAATATCCTGAAAAGTTTACATTCCGCTCGGATGCAGAACATAAAAAAAAGTGAAAAAAAAATTTTTTTCTCATCCATTTTTTCAAAATTTTTAAATTAAGTCATAGTAGAAAAAACAAAAAATACAGGTGGATAGACCACGTGTTTCTGAACAAAAAATGTCCTAATATAATTTATCGCTGAAGCCACGGTTTTCCCGGAAAAAATAGTGAAATTACTCTCTCACTCTGCGCGGCCAAGCGCACGGTTAAATGCATACTACGGAACCTCTAAAAATTCTTAACAGTTCTAACGAGTAAAATAAAGCTCTTTTCTCTTTCTGATTACACATTTTTAACATTTTTCTTAGTAAATAGGAGGATAAATAGTGAGTCTGGAGGGAAAATATATAATTATGAACGCATACACGGACACCACACATAGCCGCTGAATCGATCCCATGAATTTTTACGTGTCTTTACGGTATTATATTTATTAGAGGTACCCTTATCCACATGGATTCTTTATACATTTTTTAATGTATTGAAAAAGTTCCAGAATTTATATTCAAAACAATCAAAGATATGTCATATTTCGGAATCGGAATTTCTTATCAAGATCTCTAGATATATTATTTTTTAGAAAAAACCGCTGCCCAAGGAATCACGACTTCCACATCCAGATTCTCTATCCAAGTCACTCACAACAAAAAAACTTTGTATGTTAAAATAATTGTTTATGGAACTTTAATAATATAAATATTTGAAATCCTCTACCCCAAAAACCCATAAAACGATATCCCACATCGGTAGTGGGGTGGGGGTGGTGATAGGGGGGTGGTAGTGAGGGGTGGATGAAGTAAAAAAATATTTTGAGGTTTCTGGTTCCTGTACATACACTAAATCACAATTTTTTTTCATCCCCTTTAATAGGGGGTGGGGGTGGTATGGGGGTGGCTAATGCCAACATTTTTTTTGAGACCTTGTATATACTAAATACCAATTTCGTGGACTCTTACCTGCTTGATTTATCCATTTACCCCAAATTTACCCCAATTTACACCCCAACCCTTCGACGGAACAAGATGAAAATAATCTAGTTCTAGATCTCGTTAAAGTACATATGTGTACCAAATTTCAAGTCAATATCTTAAACGGTTCCAGAGTAAACGTGTGCACAAAAAAAAGTTACAGACAGACAGACAGACAGACAGACAGACAGACAGACAGACAGACCGACAGGCAGACAGACAGACAGACAGACAGACAGACAGACAGACCGACAGACAGACAGAAATTTTTTTTTCGCTCAAACTTAAAATCTCGACGTTTCACAACATTTTAAGCTTATTTGGACAATAAAAATTTTTAAAAATGTTTTTGTCGTTACTATACTTCCACTGGACGTGGAAGTAAAATGCATACAAGTAAACGAATTTGTGTTTGAACATTCGAAAAGTATACATTTTTTCCGAAATAGTGATATTTTATTTTTGCCAATGGGTCAATGTCTCGGCAAGTTACAGCCTCCAATATATAAATTTATCAAGAAAATCATCGAGCAAGAAAATTAAAATGATTTGATATGTACTTTGTTTTGAATCCACGTTACTACAACTTAATAAACCATAATAATCATGAAGTGTACATGCTTTTTAACTGTTCTCAATGAAGAAAGAATTTTTTTGAAGGGCTTTTATTTTTTCTATATTTTTTACTGCGATGATTGAGTTCGGGGGTGATAATATATATAAGTATATTTTTCCAATCCATCCTTTGCTTGTATTGTTTAAAAGAAAAAAGCATCAGAAAGCTACAATTTCCATCTTTTAAATGAACCAACACTCATATATATTGAACAAATTCTGATTTAGTGACATGTAATTCAGTGCGTCGGTGTCACAGTCGTGCGTTTTCAAGCGCATGTATCTCGCTCCGTGTTATAATGTTACACTTGACTATTTTTGTCCGGGAAAATCGTGGCTTTAACGATAAATTTTGTTAGGACATTTTTTATTCATAAATACGTGATCTATCCAACTGTATTTTTTATTTTTTCCTAGCTTGACTTAATTTCAAAATTTTGAAAAAGTAGATGAAAAAAATTTTGTTTTCACTTTTTTTTTATATTCTGCATCCGAGCGAAATGTAAACTTTTCAGGATATTATTCTAAACACTTCCACGAACTTAATAAAAAAATTGCAAATTTTTTTGGGTAAATACTTTCATGGGCAGTAACCTTCACTAAAGTTTATTCAAATACAGACACATATTAAATACACTTCAGAAATGACGTATTATGGAAATCTCATAACTTTTGATACAGAAACCATAGTTTAATGAATAAAGAATACTAATTATATTATGCCCAGGCATTAGACCAGTAAGTTATTATCTTCTTTATCAGACAGAAGTTCAGTGGCTCCTTAGAATTCATGTATGATAGTCCTTGACAGTCTAGATATATGGCAAAGCATTATAATCCAGATCTTCATTTACATTTAATGGTATAGTGAGATTTACAATAATCAAATCAAATAGGGAAAATCAGACGGGAAACTGATAAAGTTTTGAAACTTGGCAAAGATGTTCATTAAGGTTTACTATTAAACATACTAAAAGTCCTGAACTCAACTTGTTGCGCTCATATTGAAAAAACAGCTCTGAATAAGTTTTTGCTTATTAGAGAGATCGAAATTATGTTTGTATAAAATATGAAGATTATAAAGCTTACAAAATTCTCTACAAAAAATGTAACATGCATTTTTTTCGTATCTGTTATTATACTCTTTGGAAATACGAAAGAAAAACCGCTGCCCAAAGAATCACTACTTCCACATCCAGATTTTCTATCCAAGTCAGTCACAACGAAAACATTTTGAATGTGGAAATAATTGTTTACGGAACTTTAATAATATAATATTTGAAATTCTCTACCTCAAGAACCCATAAAACGATACCCCACATCGGTAGTGGAGTGGGGATTGCGATAGGGAGTGGTGGTTGTGATAGGGGGTGGTAGTGGGGGTGGATGAAGAAAAGAAATATTTTGAAGTTTCTGCTTCTTATACACACACTAAATCACAATTTTTTTCATCCCCTTTAATAATGGGATGGTGGTGGTAATGCTAATGCTAATGCCAAAAATTTGTTTGAGTCCTTAGCTTCTCTGTTATAACGTTACCAATCAATATCTTAAACGGTTCCAGAGTAAACGTGCGCACAAAAAAGTTACAGACAGACGACAGACAGAAATTTTTTTTCGCTCAAACTTAAAATCTCGACATATCATGGCGTTCTAAGCCTTTTTTGAATACAAATTTTTAAAAAAAATTTTTGTCGTTAGTATACTTCCAATGGATGTGGAAGTAAAAGGTTGTATATTGCATTTCTTCGACACATTTAAAAAATTGTAAATATCGCTCGTAGAGAAAAAAAAAATTGATATCAATGTGTTAGTTATAGAATTCGCAACAACTTTCATAATGTCCGCCATGGGCCCATCTTTCTGTCAGTTCGTCTGCCCGTCTGCCTCTCCATCCGTCACGTGTTTTTTAAGCTAAATAATTTAAGAGAGAAAAATCCGGTTTTATTTAAATTTGGAGAATATATTAGTGTTAGATATAGTACGGCAGCCCGTTACCAAGATTTTCGAGTTACTTTAGCCAAGATCAGTCCACCGTTTCTCATCAGTTCTGGAAAAGCTGAGAAGAAAAGTTCAGGGTGTCCTAAAGGGTTCAAATCGGGCTTTGAATATGTAAAGAAGACGAAAAAAATAAGAACTGAAATTTTTCCCAGTTCACATTTGAAAAAAATTATTTCAGCCGCGACAAAAAAAAGCAAATTAAGGCTGTTTGTAGGCACAAGCTCTCAAAGAATTTATTTAAATGGAATTGGAATTGGATTTCAAGGTTCTAGATATACAGTAATGATAAAAGAAGGATGAAAATTGCCAGGTTTATTATTGTAGTTTCAAACATTAAATACATCGTCATCTGATGAGCCTTCACTGTCATTGTCTGATTCGTCTCCACGTCCTTCGTAGTCCACGTCTTCTTCTTGTTCCTCTTCTTCTTGTTCTCCTTCTTCTTTTTCTTCTTCTAAAATAAATGGGTCTAAAATAAATAAGAAAATCAACCTTAATGACATGGCGTCAAGCGTTAGAGAGCATATAATTGAGCGACGCTTACCTGTAGAAAGTCCTGGTATAAAGTCATCTTAGATCAGCACAAAAGGGAAGTTGGTCACCCTCGAACCATTTGAATGCCAATCTTCCAACTTCCTCGGCCCAGCTAGCATTTGTCGGTATCAGGTTGCTCGGTCGACGTAGATGAGCTCCTGCCCATATCTGAGCAATGTATCTAGAGCGCACTAGATGCTGTCGGAGCTCTGATTTACAAGGTGGCAATGAACATGCGTCATAACTGGTCTTGTCGACGTGGAGGCGGCCATTCATATCTTGGCTGTCGTACGTACGCTGGAATATTCGCATTCTCGCTTCATTAACATCACCGATCTTTAGTCCTTTATAAAGATGGCATACATAATTTCCGAGTACTGGAAAAGCTTCTTCGTTTGAGCTTTCTCCGAGGGCAGCAAAGGCTTTTTGAAATTCTTCTGATTTCTGCCTTGAATGGTCGGACTTTGCCATTTCGATAAAAAGCTAGATTCTGATCACAGCATGTGAACGCATGAAACGCTGCTAGAGAGCGAGCTAAGAGAAGCGTCATAGTTTTAAATAAAGCTGTTACATCTATCCATCTTCTGTACTTTCCAACACCAACGCCTAGCCATACATGGGAATTGTAATTCTGTAAAAACTGTATGTTGCTCAACAATAATACTAGAACATCTGTGTCATTACATCGTACGGAAATATTTGATCTTCCTGCAATTTGACAGGCATGGAAAATCATCTTCTTATCTGCCTCCTCATGTTGTGCACAATCTACAGCCTCTTCAACCGTTCTAACAATTTGGCCGTCAACAACAGAAAATTTGTAACTGGTGTCGTGATTTACATAAATAGTTTTTCCACCTATTAGACTAGGGTCTTCATATCGCCATTGATTAATAAGGAAGTCGACGAAAGCTATTTTGAAGTTTATATATTTCAGCTCTTTGTGGAAATTACTGACGCGATGATTAGGTTGTGTAATGTGAAAAGCTGCCCCTCTGACATACACGTATCTCATGTTCTACATCTTTGATTGACGGTTTGAAATAAGGTCAAATACTAGATGAATTTCTTGTGCTTCATAACTATCTAAGAAATATCGCCGTATGTGAATATTGATTTCTACCAAAATTATTAAATTTTTATATCGATTTCGCGCAGCTACGGCCAACGGAAAACGGCAGTTCGCATTTTTTTTTATCGTTTTATACACCCCACTCTATAAATAAAAAAGTTTTAGCCGCGCTGCTTTGATAATTTTAGCTTTCAATTTGATACAACTTTGACTGATATTATTGGAACTTAGGCCAATGACGGCATTTCTCGATTAATTCGTGTCTTGTTCATCATTTTTAACGAGAATTAATCGAGAACTGCCTCGCCGCGGTATAAAAATTACGACATTTTTTTCGACTGACGAAAAGTCGTTTGCTAGCCGCCCGTATCGTTTTCCTATATTTTCTCATATGAAAAAATATCTTAGAATTTAATAATCTATAGAGTTTACCTGCGATAGAGCTCGCTGTTATGATGGGGGTTTTCGGTAACGGGCTGCCGTACTAATAGAGGAAGAACTCCAGCGTTTTTTAAAAAAATCGATCAGTAAATGTAAAGGTTATGAAACATTTAAAAGAAAAAAATGCATGTGAAAAGTATTGTGACACCTTTGATACGATTCTATAAACACAAAGATACTACATAATATACTGACCAACGTTCCGACACTCAAGATGGTATCATCGGGAGATCATTAAAATTGCAAATATGGCATTTAAACCTACCTACTCTGGCGCCGAGATAAAATTCTCGAGCCCTGCTCATAGATCAGAGTATTTGAGTAGACTGCTCAAATATGTTGGTGTTTGTGTAAACTTCTATATTGCATATTTGCAGTGTCACCTCAAAGGTTCCAGGAGTTAGTTGTGACGAGATATACGGAAAATGTAAAACTGAACGAATTTTTTAAGACGTTCGAGTCATTTAGGACATTTACACGTTCAATAGAAACAATCAATCGAACATATTTGCCAACTTGTGAAAAAATTTAGAAACATTTTTTAATTTTGATTAATTTGACAGGGCTAACAACACTTCTAATGTATTAGGTCAATAACAACACGGTGTATTGGTATCAGGTAATATTGGGTCGACAGTCGCCTATATTAATTCACCTGTGATTGCCGGTGTTTGTAGGAAGTCAGAGAGGCACGCGGACGCAGTGCAGCGTCGCGACGGCCGCGCTGGCGCCTCCTAGTGCCACCACCCTCACACTTTCTTTCATGATTAACAATTGATTGTTTTTTGTAGAATGCGTTGGCTTAGGTTGGGGATGATATAATATTTGCAAAATACAAATTATAATGCTAGTCATATTTAAACACATACCTATCTGACTTATAGTTATTATTTTAAAATGAGCGAAAATTGTAGCCGGGCACAGCCGATTACCGAATACCTATTAGACTCACATTTACACGACCTCAAAATAATTCACTTATATCGTATGCTATTGTTACCCTGTTTTTAAAGGAATTAAATAATGTTCACAAGGGAGAAGAGTTTTGTACATATTTTGTCTAATAAGTTTCTCAGTGGGGGCTTCGGTAAGTAAATTATACTGTTGTATTTTATTTGTCTCCAAAAAAATTATATAATGAAAGAACAATTATATAAGATGAATAAGAGGGCACCAAATGATTTTCTCTACTCAATATATGCCCTAGAGCCTAGAGCCAAAAGATATGAGTTACATACAGTAATAATTCAGTTTAGTAACTTACTGGTCAACAAAATATTTATAATTGTTATTATTATTATGAGTGCACTCAAAAGAATTCGCTCTTGCCAGAGGTACAAATAAATTTCTAGAGTCTTAAATAGTTATATAATAGGGACACAAATAATATACTAGATGGTTTTATGTAACATATTTATAATTTGTTAATACCAAATCAGATTATAGTTAACATTGATCACTCAAAAACTATGTTAATACTACTATATGCCGAATAAATACAACGAAATGGCGTTTAATTAATAAATACTACTATATGGTAAATACAAAAAACAACGAATAAAAAATAACTAGTGGAAGCATTTTATAATCTTCGCCGATTTACTGAGCATTTTATATAATTGTTACAAATTCTATACGATACTCTTCGCAGGTTTCTGGTAAATAATGTTAGTTTTTGGATATTCTGAAATTTTGTGATACCAATTTTCTTGTGAAAAAAAATTTATATAAAAAAAAATAAAAAAAAAAACAACCACCCTCTCTCAGGGATTCGAACACACGACCTTTGGATTGCAGGGCAAGCAAGCAAAGCAAGCAAGCAAGCAAGAAAAATTTATTTAAATTTTACAAGAATGCGCCTTACCCGAATCTGGCCCGGAGCCAACCAGACAAACGCGGCGTGTAGCTTCGTGGCGAATGTAGGGTTGGAAGGGGCAGGTCCGGTTTGGCTAAATGATGATTGATAAAACAATGTTAAAACTCCTATCCGCTAGGGATTGCAATTTACCGGAAGTTTTAATAACCGGTAAATCGGTAAATAAAAATGTAAATAACCGGTTAACCGGTATTTTCCGGTAATTTTTAGAATGGATGATTAGGGTGGCGAAAATGGCAATTGTCCTTTTCCATGTACAGAATTATCTAAATTTAACAAAAAACATTTTTTTATGCGTATGTTTAATATAATGAACAAACAAAAGGTTTTTTATCAACAGTAAGATCACAAGAGCTTTTTATTATCGGATAAATTTCTCTTTGTAACGAAATAATTTTGCCAAATCAGTGATTTTATAAGAAAAACTGACATGAGACCGGAGGTCGAGCGATTTTGTCAAATGTGAGTTTTTCGAGCAAAATTACTGATTGGCAAAATTTTGAGTTAAAAAAAAGGACCCCGCACACCATATAGGGTTATTTCTGCCTCCAGTCAAATTTAATCTAACCCACGTAAAAATGTTCTTTCTCTGAACAAATGTTCAAATGCAGCCAAGTCCGAAAAGGTCTTCGTTTCGAGATTATGGAGCCCTAAAGATCGTTCCAAATCCAGAATCGCCCAAAGTTACCTTGTCTTAATGACTAAATTCTATTGCTGTTTTCATAGAAATCAATAGTAAAACAACGAAATATTAAGTTTTATTTCACACTTTTTTATTTCTTTTTCACTTGTCAATAATGACATTGTTTTGATTCATTGAATTTCCTAC
Organism: Rutpela maculata; assembly: GCA_936432065.2. Lineage (NCBI taxonomy): Eukaryota > Metazoa > Arthropoda > Insecta > Coleoptera > Cerambycidae > Rutpela > Rutpela maculata. Next base: position 26,888,439 of record OW386293.2, read on the forward strand.
TATCCAAGAACGAGTGTGTTATTTTTTAAAAAATGTCGGCATTTTTTGAGTACGTGGACACGAATTAATTACTGATCGAAATTTAGGTAAGATTACCATAGAAAATTCCATAATCATAGTTCAAATAAAAATCAATGGACCTGATTAAATTGCCCATTTAATGGGCATTTAAAATAAAAAACATTATACACTCTGAAAGTTCAGATAAAAAAAGAACAATACCAATCCTAAGAAGCTCGGAGAACAATAATTCATCATAAGATTTTGAGTCACAGAACTTAACAGAAGTTTTTTATTTAAAAAAAAAAAAGTATCACAACTTTATTCTTGAATTGAATAAACTGCACGGTGTCATTAACATGAGTAAGAAATATGGTGTTATTTAAGAATTAATTATGCAGTTCTGAATTTCCATAAAATCAAAGCCAACTTTAATTTAATTTTTTCAATTTTAAAACGTATTTGGAACGATCTTTAGGGCTTCATATCTCGAAACGAAGACCTTTTCGGACCTGGCTGCATTTGAACATTTGTTCAGGGGGTTCAAGAAAACATTTTTACGTGGATTAAGTTAAATTTGACTGGAGGCAGAAATCCCCCTATATGGTGTGCGGAGCCCCTTATCCATAAAAGAAAAGCTCGAATGTTTTTTGGCAAGATAAATTAACGACAGAATATGTGAACGAACAACAAAAATAATTTATTAAAAATAATTCTAATTTTCCCAAAACGACTCATATTGTACAGTATAGTTTCAACAATACTTAAAAATTATAGCTGACAGTACAGATTTCAAAGTGACGTGCGACTACTACATGCACTCTGCTTTTGAGGAACAGGCATTTTTATCGGTGATTAAAAACGATGCATCTTTTTTATCGCTGTCAAAGTGACAAAAATGTGACTGTCAAACAGACTTTTTTATATGGGAGTTAATTTATCAAAAGGAAAAAAATATAAATGAAACAAATTTAAATTATTCTGTAAATAACAAAAATATCCACTTAAATAACAAAAATTATAAACATAAACTCAAATATGGCATTTACTGAATACCTAATCTAAAAATACAATATATTTTTAAAAATAGCCTGTTAAAAGGATTAGTTTTTCAAAGCTATATCTGTTAGTCGTCTGATATTTGTGCATAGAATACCCCAGCTGAAGATGCCCTTCTTCAATCGGTGGGTCAATAAGTTAATAAGAATTGGTAATAACATAATTCTAAATGTATTCCAAGATATTTGCGGTAGTGAAATATTCAATTTTCTGTCGTAAGATATTGTCAATGTCTCTCTTGTATTTCTTAGGGCTTGATGTTTGGAGCTTACTTTTACTTCCACATCCAGTGGAAGTATAGTAACGACAAAAAAATTTTTAAAAATTTTTATTGTCCAAATAGGCTTAGAATGTCATGAAACGTCGAGATTTTAAGTTTGAGCGAAAAAAAAAATTTCTGTCTGTCGGTCTGTCGGTCTGTCGGTCTGTAACTTTTTTTGTGCGCACGTTTACTCTGGAACCGTTTAAGATATTGACTTGAAATTTGGTACACGTATGTATTTTAACGTGATCTGGAACTAGATTATATTTTCATCTTGTTCCATCGAAGGGTTGGGGGTAAATTGGGGTAAATTTGGGGTAAATAGGTAAATTAAGCAGGTAAGAGTCCAGAAAATTGGTATTTAGTATATTAAAGAGAAGCTAAGGTCTCAAAAAAATTTTTGGCATTAGCCACCCCCATTACCACCCCCACCCCATTATTAAAGGGGATGAAAAAAAAATGTGATTTAGTGTGTGTACAAGAACCAGAAACTTCAAAATATTTTTTTACTTCATCCACCCCCACTACCACCCCCTATCACCACCCCACCTCACTACCGATGTGGGGTATCGTTTTATAGGTTTTTGGGGTAGAGGATTTTAAATATTATATTATTAAAGTTCCATAAGCAATTATTTCCACGTACTAAATTTGGATGTGGAAGTAGTGATTCCTTGGGCAGCGGTTTTTATAATATTATTTATTTATTGTTAAAAGTGCTCGGTGTTGAAACAATCACTCTGTATTTAGTGAATACTAGTCAGTGACATAAATAGAAACGTTGAATACGTGACATATCGTAAGTTCAGAATTTACCGAAATAACCGGTAAAAAATTAAAATAACCGGTAATTATCGTTATGTGTTTTTTGTCCTAATAACCGGTTAACCGGTAATGCAATCCCTACTATCCGCCTGAGGAGGATTTAAAAATTAACAATAAAATTAAAAAACGCTGTGCACATGAACATAAAACTAATTCATATAAAACTTAGGTTGTAGCACTGAATAAATTTGGGCTGTTGACTCGGATGAAAATCTAAACGAAAAAACCCGTATGAGAACTGCCGACCTGGCGGTCTCCCTGATGCCAGGAAAATGTGGTGGAGAAAGGGTAGGGTTTAAAATGTTTGAATTTTTAAAAGGGTCATCGGCCGAAGGAAATTTTTTATAAAAAAAGAGGACAAAAAGAACAATAAGTATAAAAACGAGAACAAAAATTGAACATAAAGAAAGAGAAAAGAAATGATTGGAAAGATAAAGTTGAGGAAAGACCAAAGGTGGGAAAATTGTCGGATGTGGTATAGGAAAATATGGCTTTAGGCAAAGCTTTAGCTATTGGACCATCTCACATTACTAGAAAAATTTTCTGTAATGTATATCATTCGAGAATTATATTTCAACGGATTAGATATATTATTATGAAATATGTATATTAGTAAAATGTATAAACAAAAAAAAATAGAGAATAACAGTTCGCAAGATTTCTATTTAAGTACAAGTGATAAAAATTATATATTTTTAATTTGAATGATTAATAACTTTTTTATTTACTGATTGATTTTTTTTCAAAACAATAGCTAACGCCAACTTACTCTCCAAATTTCAGTACAATCGGACTTTTCTTTCTTAAGTTAACGTGCTTACAGGAAACGTGACGGACGGACAGACGAACGTTATGAAAGTTGTACAGAATTCGTTCACTAGCATAATGATATGAAATTTTTTTCTCAACGAGCTATATTTACTGTTTTAGAAATGTGCCGATCAAATACAATATACTCTTAGTTTTTGCGAAGAGTATAATGATCTTTCCACTAGGTGGTACTTAATACACCTGTGCAGCACCTTGCTTCCTACAGAATATACTCGTACGAGCCCCCTCGGTTTCGCAGTGAAACGTGATTTTATTCTACTCTATAGAAAAATATGGGGCCACCGCGTTGAACCTTAGAAAACAACTTGATTGTAAATTACATAGATCGAGATCCAGTACTTCTCTTTAAACCTATGGTCCAGTACATTCAAACTCTTACATAACATCGATGTCAGCACGGCACAACAATAATAGCAAAAGGGAGCAAATGAAAAACGCCTAAAAATAAAGATAAAGAAAATAAACGCTCGTGTCTCAAATGGCTATCCAAATTTTGACCAATTTTGACCAATTTTGACCAATTTTGACCGATTTTGACCAATTTTGACCAAGGCGGTGTCGTAAACTAAGATAGATGTATCCATTTATCCATATATTCAACAATGGACGACGTCTTGTTGAACTAACGTGTGAAACTATCCGTATAAATATGCAAATTATCAAAATAATCTCTCCCAATACACACGTCAGCTGGCCATATTTTCACAATATAAAGCTTTCTACTTGTCGTTTTCCTCCCACTTAGCTTTAAACGTACCAACATGAAAACCTTGTATACAGTGTGTTTCACTTCTCAGACACCCCCGTGTCTTTTTTATTTGTCACTGAATTCATTTCAAATTTTTATCAGCCATACAACTCCGTAAGACGACTTTATTCAATACATAAATACCGCCTAGATCTAAAACGCCGGCCTACTGCGATAAAAATAAAATCGCAATTTTCGAGAAATCAGTAGGTTTAGAGATAGACAAAAATTTTGTTAATGGAAATTGTTCGGAATCACTTGATATGCTCCCTGTAAAATTTTGTGAAAATCGGAATATAAAAAAAAATTGTGTCACTTTTTTGTGAAGACACCCCTGTATCTTTTTTATTTGTGTCCGAATTCATTTCAAATTTTTATCAGCCATACAACTCAATAAGACGACTTTATTCGACACATAAATACCGCCTAAATCTAAAACGCCGGCCTACTGCGATAAAAATAAAATCGCAATTTTCGAGAAATCATAGTAGGCTTAGAGATAGACAAAAATTTGTTAATGAAAATTGTTCGGAATCACTTGATATCCCCCCCACCCTGTAAAATTTTGTGAAAATCGGAATATTTTCAAAAAAAAAAATTTATTTCACTTCTCGTAAAGACACACTGTATCTTTTTAATTTGAGGCCGAATTTATTTCAAATTTTTATCAGAACTCCATGGGAAGATTTTATCTAACACATAAAGAGAATTTTTTACAGCAAATGAATGCACATTATTTATTATTTAACTACACGTGTATGCAAAATTTCAACTGGATTAGATAAGGGAAGTGGGTTTTGATACATACATACAGATTTCCAAGTATTATAAAACCATCGAAAGAAAGAACATTTAAGTTGATGTGTAATAATAAAAAGTGGCCCTTTTAGCGTTTTATTGAATACCGATTTTTGTTCACAACTTTCATTTGTTGGAGAAAGCTCTCTTTAGATATTAGATAAAATCGCCTTATGGAGTTGTGTAGCTGATAAAAATTTGAAATGAATTCGGGCACAAACAAATAAGATGCAGGGGAACACTATTTTAATTTCAAATCGTCTGAACATGGTCAAGCAATATGTTTTAAACGTCACATTTCATCCCAAAAATGTAAAAAACCTAAAATTACCAATAGAGAGTTAACGATGGGAACGTACTCCGAGAATGTTTTTTAAATATTATGGACGATTTGATACCATAAAATAATGATGCAGATAAGGTAAGCACTTACCATATTGTACTGTAATAAATAATAGAATATTTTTCATTAAACCAACTGTTGTAAACAAAGTATATTCTATCTATTAAATAAGAGATCGTCAGAATATGACAATATTTCGTCTATTCAACTAAAAAATGTATATTAACCTGTTAGCTTATGAACTTGAGCGCCAATTCATTCAATCTTTTTTGCACGGTGTTTTCCCTACAGCACTGAAGAGGTCATATATTGTGCCACTATTTAAAACAGGATATCTATAATATATTTCACACTATCGACCTATTTCACTATAAATTACAATATCAAAAATTTTGAAAAAACCTATGAACAAGAGATTACTGACATTTTTAAGCAAATATAATGTCCATCAAAGCCAACATAGATTTCTAAGCGGAAAAGTCAACAATAACTGCAGGGTAAGACATAACTAAGACCACTACAGAAAGTTTGTACTCTTATCATCACATAGTCGATGTAACATGTCACTTCTCCGAAGCGTTTGACATAGTACATTTATATTTAGAGAATATTATTTAGGTATTATGCAAATCACAACTTACACACTTTTTTATTTATTATGAAAATACCTACTTTCTGTATATTGTTGCCCTAATCTGGGCACGCTAATATACTAGTTAGGTAAATACTTTAAAACACTCATTATTGGAGAACCAATCAAAACAACTACTCTTCTAGCTAATACTGACCAAGTATTGAATTACATGATAGGATTCTTAGCATTTTAAAGAAAAAAAGTATATTGAAAATATTTCAATCGTTTATTTACATTTAGTCATCACACTTTTTTATTTAATATGAAATTATCTACTTTCTGTATATTGGTACCTTAATCGGGTCACGCTAATATACTACTTAGGAAAACACTTTAAAACACTCATTATTGGAAAACCAATCAAAACAACTACTCTTCTAGCTAATACTGACGAAGTATTGAATTACATGATAGGATTCCTGGCATTTTAAAGAAAAAAAAATATTTAAACTACTTAAATTATTTATTAAAATTCAGTCATTCAAAACAATTATTGAACCTTACATTCTATTTCAACTCTAGAAAAGTTGTACAAGTTTTTTCGAACTCGTTAGTTCTCATCAGTAGAGTATAGAAACATTCATTCATTATTTACAAGCCTATTCTTGATTTATTTATTTTCTAGAGTTGAAATAGAATGTAAGGTTCAATAATTGTTTTGAATGACTGAATTTTAATAAATAATTTAAGTAGTTTAAATATTTTTTTTTTCTTTAAAATGCCAGGAATCCTATCATGTAATTCAATACTTCGTCAGTATTAGCTAGAAGAGTAGTTGTTTTGATTGGTTTTCCAATAATGAGTGTTTTAAAGTGTTTTCCTAAGTAGTATATTAGCGTGACCCGATTAAGGTACCAATATACAGAAAGTAGATAATTTCATATTAAATAAAAAAGTGTGATGACTAAATGTAAATAAACGATTGAAATATTTTCAATATATTTTTTTTTCTTTAAAATGCTAAGAATCCTATCATGTAATTCAATACTTCGTCAGTATTAGCTAGAAGAGTAGTTGTTTTGATTGGTTCTCCAATAATGAGTGTTTTAAAGTATTTACCTAACTAGTATATTAGCGTGCCCAGATTAGGGCAACAATATACAGAAAGTAGGTATTTTCATAATAAATAAAAAAGTGTGTAAGTTGTGATTTGCATAATACCTAAATAATATTCTCTAAACATGATAAAAGCAAATAAATAAAAAATAATTAATTGTAAAAAAGTACATTTATAAATAAATCTTTTAAAACTAGAAATTTACGGCATACGAGGTGTAGCATTAATTGGTTTCAAAGCTAAATAGCTTGTCCACTAAATAGTGGACAAGGAGTAGCGAATAATTTAAAGAAAACCTAGTGACCAAACGGAGTATTTGTATTCAGGATGGTGTACCTCACGGATTAGTCATGGACTCACTTTTATGTTTGCTTTACATAAACGGCCTGTCCATCTCGTGTATTGAATTGAGATATTGATTTATTTGGCTTAAGGGTAGTTTTCACCCTCTTAGGCGTTAAAACACATGTATTCCTTTTTAATATTTGAAGTTGATACCCTAAAATTTAAGAATCCGCAAAAAAAAAGAAAAATTAAAAGCCGCTATAGAATTAGTCCGAAGTTTGGGTACCTTTTGACACCAAATGATTGTACTATATGTGATTTACTTGCAATTCTCATCATTTTAGTATCTTTATACTTACTTCTTTTGATAGTCCCCTACTTATTTTTTATGAGTTTCTAATTTTAAATATTTCCCGTAATGTGTGCTTGAAACCTGATGGAAATAAATTGCTTTGTTATTATTATCATTATTATTATTATTATTCAATATCCCACGGATCAGATTATTGCAACAGAAGTAACAGATTTCTTAAATACGTACACGTACAGTGTATTTTTCAAAATATATGTTTATTTATATGTTTGATACATAAACCATTCAACTTTATACAGTATCATATTATATCAAATATATTATTTAATTACCAAGCATTACAATATACCTCTCTGACTACGATGTTTATTTTCTGAGAATCACTTTATTCAATGAGTCAACAAACAGAGCATTACTAGAAGCCGCTGCTAATTTAGAGGTAATATAATTATGTATCAATGTTATCCTTTGATAGATGCGGCTAATGTATGTCAGTTTTCATTCAACTAATGACTAGAAATGAATCCAGCACAAAATATGCTATACCTATATTGGTTAATAAACAATATATTTTAACTAAATAAAATTACTGCCGTGATAATTCTTCTATTGCTCCAGTCATCACACAGAGAAAAATGCGTGTAATAACAATTTTTGGAGCGCTGATCTTGGACAGTTTATGCATCACCATTATTTGGAATTTTTGTGTAATTTTAAAAATGACATAAATTGAGTTCTTTGCAAATTGGTATTACGATTTCATAAACATTTAGTTTTCTTTCTTTATTTGTGGAATAAATGTCGGAACAGGCTAGTGTAGTTTCTACAATTTGTGTGAAATTTCGAATTAGATTCTGAATATGTTATTCACAAAGTATATATTTTCTTTGTCGATTTTGTAAATCATTTTGCACATTACTTACACCTAATTCGAAGAAGCTGTTATTATACTCTTCGCAAAAACGAAGAGTAGGTATATTGTATTTGATCGGCACATTTCTAAAATCGTAAATATCGCTCGTAGAGAAAAAATTTTCATATCATTGTGTTGGTGAACGAATTCTGAACAACTTTCAAATTGTCCGTCTGTCCGTTCGTCCGTCACGTTTCTTGTAAGCACGATAACTTAAGAAATAAAAGTCCGATTGTATTGAAATTTGGAAGGTAAGTTAGTGTTAGCTAGAGGAAGAAGCCTATTTGAAGAAAATCGATCAGTAAATAAAAAAGTTATTAATTATTTAATTTAAGAAAAATATATTCTCTTAATTTTTGTGGCTTGTACTTAAATAGAAATCTTGCGAAATGTGGTGGTGCAGTGGCTAAAGTTTTGCTTTGCAATACAAAGATCGTGTGTTCGAATCCCACACAGGTTGGATATTTTTTTTCATTTTTTTTTTTCATATAATTTTTTTCACAACAAAGATATCACAAAATTTAGGATGTCCAAAAACTAACATTATTTACAAGAAAACTGCGAAGAGTATCTTATAGAATGTGCAACAATTATATGAGAAGCTCAGTAAATTGGCGAATAGTACGTTTTTAGCTTGTTCTATAATACATTAAGTGAGGTTAGTTTTCCACAATTTCAAATCTCCAAGTTGTACATTTTGTTCTGCCAATCATCCTACTACTGTAAAATTTGCTGTTAATCTATGAGTCAGGAAATGTTTCTATCAAATTAATAATTTTTATTGTAAATCCTCTCCATCCACGTGCTGCCTTTTAGTAGTGTTAGCACGCAAAGTAAATCAAATAATGACTACATATCGAAGAAAAAACATTATTTTGGGTATTTAGAAGATAACTTTCAAAGAAGTCATTCGTTCTTGTCGTATACTATTGATCCAAGTATGATGACGTTAGTATGTCAATAAGAAGTTTGTCCTATTAAACATGAAAAATTTTATTTATATTCTATATTCTATTTTGTTTATAAAGAATTAGATAAAAAAAATCAGTAATATCACTCATGTTTGACCTTTCTCGGGCTTTCGACACAGTTGATATCAGATTTGTTGGAGACCAAGCTGTACGCCATGGGCATTCGTGGAAACCATCTAAATTGCATTATGTCATACATGTCTGACAGGAGGATGTTGGTTAATTGCAATGGAGCGGTATCTGACACAAGAAAAGTTGAAATGGGTGTCCCCTAAGGTTCAGTTTTGGGGCCACTCTTATTTGTGTTATACGAAAATGATTTACCCCAACATATTACAAATGGTATGGTTATAATGTTTGCAGATAATATCACAATTACGTTATCTGCAAAAAAAACAGAAGAACTGTCATCGTATATTGCAGTCACTTGTGGCGAATTAGAGGCTTGGTGTCAGCGCAATCATTTAATCTTATACAATAAAAAGACCGTATATATATATATATATATATATATATATATATATATATATATATATATATATATATATATATATATATATACATGAATTTTCACCCAAGATCCCCTTTACCAGAAGCCTTTATATCTGAAAATAATCTAACACTCTCGCAGATATCTAAATTCCTAGGTTTATGGCTAGATGACAAACTGAACTGGAATAGGCACATTAAACATGTTTGTTCTGAAATAAATTCAGCATTCTATGCTGTAATGCAATTGAAATCTTGCTTAAACATTGAAGGAGTCTTAAACATCTACTACGCTTTGGCCTACAGTCATATATCAAATAATATTCTTTCTTGGGGCTGAGGCAATGACTTGCTCAGGGTATTTATTGCTCAAAAAAGATTAATCAAAAAGTGTTTAAAGATAAAAAATATTGACAGTTCCATCTACATTCATATTGCATAATGCAAGTTTATAAAAATAAAAATGATTTTGAGACCCTTAATAATAAGCATTCTCACAATACTCGACATGGTAATAATCTGTACATTCCAAGTCACACAAACATTTCTTTTAAACACTCTCCACTCCAGAGATGTATTACTATGTACAATAAGTTACCAAACCATATATCTGTAGATTATTCGAAATTTAGATTTCCCAAGAAATTATAGGTGCAAAACATATCTATCAGCTTTCGAGAAAATGGCAGTTGAAAATATTATATCGATCATAAATTCTTCCATTTTCACATAAAACAAATGAATGTAGGAACAAATTTGTTATAGTTATTTAAGTTTTTGGGGGGTAAAATTTGGTAGTCATAAAAATTCCTTTTCCGGCTGAACCGGAAGTATTACGAAAAGTGACTTTTAGACTTAAATTACTTCAATGCTTTTAACGAATTACCCTGTATTGAACCTTAAATTTATATTCGACTAACCTTTCTGGATATTTTTTGTTTCTGGTGTCCTTTGTCTAAACCTAATAGTTTTTGAAATATCGGCGACTGAATGTTCACCCGCATTGGGATATGGAATAATTTATGATCGATACAACATTTTCATCCGCCATTTTCTCAAAAACTTTTAAAGATAGATGTCGGGCATGCGACATGTTTTGTACCTAGTATTTCTTGGGCAATCTAAATTTCGAATAATATAACAAAGTTTATACTGTTTCGGATTAAACCGGAAATGAAAATCAAAATGTGCACCGTATTCAACTACCTAATGCCCCAAAACTTGAAATCGATATCTTTTTTTTTTACAAGAAAGTTATAGGCTGGGTAGTAATATCGTAGGCACCCGGTATTTTTTTTAATGGACTATATGCGAATTTCAATTTGGATCAGATGTTTTTCAAAGTTTAATGTTGAGTAAGCTTCCGTGGACATAACTGAGTCTATATTTTTCCTATACCCCGTAAATAAAAATTTGAACGTTAGTTCCTAGCTCTGCGCCTCTGAATTTAACAACTGTCAACCTTGGACTCTACGTTTTGTTTGCCAGTAAAACGCGTTAATAACAGCGTCGCGTTGTGCAAACTAATTTAATGATTATATGGTTAATTACTGCCTTATTGAGACGGGTCTCCGAGGAGTTCGAGTAGTAATTTGTTTATACTTAACTATTCTAAGCATGCATTTTACAAATACATTTTTGTAATTTGCGAATCATCATTTATTTGTTCGCGCTTGGAATAAGCTTCTACGCATTATTATTTTAAGTGGCAGCTCTAGATTAACTTGAAATTTGCAAGTGATACCATCTGCAAGTAAGCTCAAACACTTGTTCGACAATCTTTAAACAAAATCGACGAAATCGCACTTAGAAAAATGTCTTTTCCATAATACATGTAAAAATACGCCATTGCGTAAAAATTCGGAAAGTACAATGAAAAACAACTTTGGAAAATTTTTCGGAAAGTGCACCAGAAAACAACAAAAGTTTTTAATCAACGAGGATAGTTCTTGTCCGTCGACATAGATAATTGTGAAGGACATTAAAACTTTAAAAAAATTGCACCAAGAGATCTTTGGGAACAAAAATTGAATTCTGACTTGACACGTTTTTATTATTCCGAAAAGCGGTTTTCATTCACCAACAAGAATTTTGGGGAAATGCGCCGGATGACGATTTAGCCAATTTTTAGTCCTTCCAAAGAGCGAATTTGTGAGTGCAATAAAGTCGCAGAAACAAGGATGCGGAGATCCCCATAAGATTGTTACTACGCTCCTTCTTTTTTGTATGTTGAGAACTTTAAGATGGCTTGGTTCTTTTCTCTCGCTAGATTCCTCTGGGGGAGACTCGAGGGAGGAGCTGTCTGTCGTTGTGGGTGAGGGAGTTCTGTTTGTTGGGGGAGGGTTGGGATGTTGTCTGTACTACTTAATGTTTATGCTCTAATGGTATGATAAATATCTGACTTTTCGTGCAATTACCTATGGGTATGATGGACATTATCAAGGTGGCGTTTGCGGGCAAGTTGACTGGTCAGGATGGATGAAGATAACTTTGTGGTGAAGAATTTTTGGGCCGTCTCCCTGACATGCTCTTCAATTCCGGATATTCCGCACATTCTATGCAGTTCCTCAGTCGTCACGTACCTGTGAGAATTTGTCAACAGGCGAAGTAATTTATTTTGCGTGGTCTGGACACGTTTTATCTAGGTATCAGAGGGCACATTCCAGACCACGCAGCAGAAAGTTAGCATGGGCCTGAATATTGCCTTAAAAAGGGTCAGCGATGTGCGGCCCAAAACACAAACTTTTGTCCAGAGAGAAGCCCAGATATTTGATTGCCTTCTTTTCTTCGATGCCCTGACTGTCAATTTTTATGTTATTAAAAGTTTTTTTTCTTCAAGCGTATTAAAATGTTTAAATTATGTCACCAAAGAAGTAGAAGAAGTAGGACATTGTTTTACTAGTAACAAAATGTTAGTACCGAACGCCACCGTAGTGGATATTGTTTTACTAGTAACATAATGTTAGTTCCGAAAGCGCCGCCGTAGTGGGTATTGTTTTACTAGTAACATAATGGTAATACCGAAAGCCACCGGTGGCGCGCTATCCACTGTAGTTTGAATATTTGTACATTTATGATAAATAAATGAATTTTTGAATTTTAATACGCTTGAAGAAAAAATAGTATATATTACACGTAGAACGCCTTTTTTGTGTTTCGCCCAGTTTGCAAATCCTGGGCTCAACACAAAAAAAGAGTGCGTTCTACTCCTAGTAATATAATATACTATTATGTTTGTAAATTTTCTATTAAAGTTTATTATTTCGATTTTTGGGGATTTATGTTAATTTTCCAGATCGCGTAGAATTTTATTATATTGTTAATGTGGTATCTTATCTTCTGAGTAGCGGTCTGGATACAGAAACTGTGAGCATAAAGCTTTATGTCTATTGCGTATAGGATCATATTTGTGCTGGGTTAGGATGGGATGCCTGTCAAAAAAGGTTAAAAAGTATGGGTGAAAGGATAGACCCCTGTCCTACGGAGAGCCTTATTTTTGTGGAAAGTGTATTATTTATTCGCACCAGGATATATCTGTCTGCGAGGAATGACGTTATGAGTGCTGTCGAATATTTTGGGAAATTATGGACCATGTGCATTTTGTAGACCAAGCCATTTCTCCATTTGGAATCAGAAGTTTTGGTAACATCAACAAGCAATACCACTGTTCACTGTTTCGATGATGTCCTTCATCAGTTTGCATTGAGCGTGGGTGGTACTACGCCCAGCCCTGAAATGAAACTGGTGCACGGGGATGATGTTTTTCTTCTCCACGAACCTGTTTAGTATTTTCAGTATTACCTTTTCGGTGATTTTTCTCCATTTGTGAGGAAAATACTGCAATCTCAGGATGGAATTTATTAGATAGATTGACTTGACCACTGATTTTTTAAGTAGATGCTTTAAAACTGTGTTCGATATTGAATCGATCGGAGCTTTATTGTTTGGGGATTTTTTGATTAGCTTGAGAATTTCGTTAAGGGTTATTAGGAGTTTTGGGAGTTTGTTAGAAGGGATAGAGTATTGAAGAGATAGGTTACATGGGAAGTGATCTGTTTCTGGAAGGAAGTGGAATTTGGTGTAGTGGTATTCGTCTGTTGGAGGTAGGTGGCTATAAGGTTGACTTTTTTTATCTATTTATTTAATCTCAGCCTATTTCCACTACCAGGGCCTATCACCGACGCCAGGAGACGAGCTACCCCCAACCTGGAAATTTTGCCGAACCTCTTCTCGTAAGAAGAGTAGGGATCTTTTACTTGCCTAACATTTAATAAACAAGGGACCGCTTGCTTTAAATACCCTCCAAAGGATGGTATATCCACTACGTAATCCTCGTCTTGAAATTACGTAGCTTCCGCGTATACACTTATATACAAGCCGCTAGAAGGTGGGACGAGATCGCTGTGTTTCCCAAGATGGGTCACCCATCCAAGTACTAACCGCGCTGCACGTTGGATCGCTGGAATATCGAGATACATACACAGTGAAGACGCATCTACGCTCGCCTCATAAGGTTGACTTTATCATTGTCTATCGTTAATTTCTGCTCATTTTGCATCAAAGTGCGCAGATGCGGATAGTTTTTTCTCAGTAGCTTTTATATCCTCCACGAGGTGTTATCCTTTGTGGAGAATGTCCTAACCCTGTCATTCCACGACGCTTTCCTATTGATTTGTTGATTTCCTCGTCAATATTTTTTCAGTTGCTTATTGCTAGGTTTCCATTTGTAATTCTTTTAAAAAGTGGCCAATTTGTGGTTTTATAATTATAGTTTAGTGGAGTTGTGTCAGTTGTGTCATTTTCATTAGATGGGAACGGGATTATGGTCACTTTGGAGGAGGGGCAGGGAAATTGTAAGGATTGGATATGGGTAATTTTTATTGCACATGATGTCTATTGTGGATGGAGACATATTATTGGAAGGAAAGCAGAGATTGCAATATTTTCCTGCAGTGCATAGTCCTGCAGGAGATTACCGTTTTTGTTGTTTCGGCGATTGTTCCATGCGGAGTGTTTGACGTTCAGGTCCACCATAAATAATACATCTCCAATCCATATAACATATTATATATTGCCTAAAAAGCTAAGGTGATTCGTCTTGGCAAATCATACATTGGCCCTTAAGGACTTACGAAGCTACGTCTAAATGAACCAAAATTTTAAGGCTTGCTTGCTTTACCTATATTTACTATATTTACTCCCATTTACCACCAACTCTCTAATGGAATAAGATCAAAATATAATCTATTTCCAGATTTCTTTATAATACCAAATTTCAAGTCAATATCATAAACCGTTCCAGAGTAATCGTACTCACAAAAAAAAGAGTTTTTTTACTCAAAATTAAAATCTCTTCATAACATTGTAAGCGAACTAACAAAAAGCATTTTTTTTAACCGTTGCTGTGCCTACACGAAGTGGAAGTAAGTGTTAATTTTATCTGTTTTAATTAGGGCACCGTTTAATATAAAAAAAATTAAAAAATAACTTAGTAAGACATTGTTCAAGTTCGAATTTAATTATTCTAATCATATTATTTTCAACAATTATTTTCTTCTTTGCTCCACATTTATAAACCTCCTTTCTGACAGCAATACTAATAATTTTTAGAAATATATTTTAATATGCACCGTTTAATAAAAGAATAATGGTTATTTTATATACCACTATTTTTAATTAATGAAGTTAACACATATTTAAAATTAAACAAATTCTTCAGTCATATACACCCTGTAAGCAGTAAAATAATAGAACTAAAATCTTCTAAAATTGTGTATTGTGTATAGTTGACTACACATTTGTTATGCGTGTAAAAAATGTCGGCGTCTTTGGCGGTGCGGTAAAGATCAAAGGCGCCGGCAGTTTTTGAGTGCTTAGTAGATCTGAAGAAAACTTTACTTTCCCAATAACACTTTAATTGTATCAGGCAAAACACCACCGGTCAAGAGAGAGAACAGATTTTCGAGTTAGACAAAGACGCAACGCATATATGGTCCGCCTTCTTGCGTAAGTAGAGATGGAACTGCCACAAACATTATTTTACATTTTGTGAATGCATGTATAGTTTTGCACAGCCATATTTCCATAAAATAATCAAAATTTTCTAATTCTGTTTGAAGTGGCACGTTAATAAAAGATCATATATTGTCACGCCCAACTTTTGTTAGAAAATATTATTCTAAAGTATGTGAAAATAAAATAAATATTTAAATAGTCAAATACCAAAGTTTGTGATTAAAAAAATATACACTAGTGGCACCTAGAAATCTTGGGTCGATCCCTATATTAAAATAGGTTGAAATATAAATAGCAAAATAATGTACGTGAAAGAAAGCGATATATTAATACTGATGCCAGGCACATAAGCATTTTATGAGTTCCGCCGACGACTAAAAGTAGCTAAGGAAAAAAGTGGCAACAGCGTAGGTTAAATCTGTTTCTTTTCAGTATATTATTTGTCCATTTCTCTGCTCTTCTACCTTACATTGGCATCGACTCAATATTTTAAAATGCCATTATAGTACAGTAAAAGTCGACCTTCTCTATACGGGGTGCTCACAAATAAGTCCCGGCAAGCTGATTTTTTCAGGGTCGATGGAGTGGTGTCTCCCGAGTATCCAACCAAAAAGTCACAGTCCACGCCCCTTGTAGGATGTTGCAATAGGGGTGGTTTCTTATTTTTTTTTTTTGAATTTTCTTTTTCCAGCTTGTACTTAATAATATTCTCTACAACTTTGCCTAATAAAATTTTTTGGTAACTTTGATTTTTGACGGTCCAGCGCCCATTATATGGTAAAGCATTCACCATATTTATTTATTATGGTTCAGGAAATATACAAACAAAAGGCTGAATAGCTGGTTTTTGCAGGGTTGATTGAGAACTGTCTCCTGAGTCTCCAATCAAAAAATCGCAGTCCAACCCATTCGGGGTTTAGCGCAATAGGGGTGGTCCCATTATTTTGGGGCGGTTGACGAAATATATATAATCGGTGAAGACATTTACCTGTTGGTGTTATTAGTCGGATTATGCTCAGAATCAACCACCAACGTGTTTTTTAGGAAGCCTGGGCGAGGACAAAAGCCACAACACATTTATTCCACAAGCAGTTGGAAGCACTCATCCCAAATACGGAAGTGGATACTGTTTTTACACGCGTTCTGTGTTTGCAACACCACCTCCTCGATGTTTGGACACGGAAAAGGAAAACTCATCGCAATGATAGAAAACCGAACTATAAAAATTTGTTTCGTTCTTCTACAATAAACGCAATGGTACTCAGACAGTGACTTTTGCAGGAGAACGCATTATGATCTCATTGTATATGGTGGTGATCGTAAGGATGATTCCTTGAACGCTTTGCGTTACAAATATTTCGTCCGATCAACGACTAAACTTAGAAGCAATCGTTCCACGTTCCCACCGACTACAGACGTAGCCAAACAACATTCCCTCAGAACCTACCACCAAGTGCAAATGTGGCTTGGCCAGTACCTAGATGCAGATGAATGGGACTGGGAAAAGCAAGCACGCGGTTGGATGCCGTGCATGACTACAAGAGACACTTCTCCAACAGAGCTTTTGAAGCTCATATCATGCAAATGCACAGGACCATGCCGAGCAGCCTGCGGTTGTCGCAAAGCTGGTCTGAAGTGCACAGCAATCTGCAAACATTGTGCGCGTGAGACCTGTGAGAACGTGCAAGTTTTACTAACAATTTCATATGACGATAATGTCAGCGATGGTGAAGATCTTTACGATTACAACAAGAAAACAAGTGCCCAGGAACCACTCGTCGACGAAGAGGACATTTTAAACCTCACTGACAATGATCATGCACAAGCATAAGCGAACCCGGTCCCTCCTCAAAGAGAGGACGGTTCGAATGATGGGAAAACTGTCTTTGTAATTGTCTTTGTACGATCGTGAATTATGCCTTCTGGGGAAATCACGTAAAAAAAAACGCGCCCAGAACTGTACCTCGGGGGTGGTGCGGAAATGAGTTCAATTGACAATTAATATTTACATGTAAAGCATATCACTGAAAACACAAAGATACTTGGACATTACATCCCATTTGTTTCAACCGCCGTACCTCAAAATTTCATTTGAACATCCCTATTATATATGCTTAAATGTTAAAAAATAAACAATCTGGAAAAGCGGTGTGACTTTTATTAAGTACAAGTGGATATTTTTAAATAATGAGACTACCCCTATTGCGCTAAACCCGGAAGGGGTTGGACTGCGATTTTTTGGTTGGAGACTCAGGAGACAGTTCTCAATCAACCCTGCAAAAATCAGCTATTCAAGCCTTTTGTTTGTATATTTCCTGAACCATAATAAATGAATATGGTGGATGTTTTCCCATATAATGGGCGCTGGACCGTCAAAAATCAAAGTTACCAAAAAATTTTATTAGGAAAAGTTGTAGAGAATATTATTATGTACAAGCTGGAAAAAGAAAATAAAAAAAAAAATAAGAAACCACCCCTGTTGCAACAGCCTACAAGGGGTGTGGACTGTGACTTTTTGGTCGGATACTCGACCCTGAAAAAATCAGCTTTGCCGGGAGAATTTTTTTTTAAAAATGATATCTTTATTGGACTATTACTGTATGTATATATATATATATATATATATATATATATATATATATATATATATATATATATATATATATATATATATATATATATATATATATATATATATATATATATATATATATATATATATATATATATATATATATATATATATATATATATTATATATATATTGCATTAATGGATTTTTAAAAATATTTGATTTGATTTGATTTGAGTTTAGTACTAGTTACTTATTTATTATGTATTGTCAAGATTCTTCTTAATAGGACTCGATTTAACTTTCGATTAGCGGTATCAATACATGTGTCAGAGAATATTATAATATGATGTCATCAGCAAAAATATGTATTTTACAACTTTCCAAGTCATTTGTGAACATAACAAAGAGACACACTGCCTTGGGGAACTCCACCATTTACTTCGCGCTTTTCTGGCAATAACTTGAAAAAGCTGTAGTTCGGCCAATTTTCATTTAAAATGAATGTGGTAAGTCTGAAACTAATGGAAACATAATCTTCGAAAAAGTATTTTTTCGCTGAAATGGTTATTCTCCGAGACATTTGCAAAAAACGTAAAAGTATAGAATTCAAATATATAAAATTGAAATAAGTTACCCCATAGGAGAAAACTAAATGTTGGCCACACATTATACTTTATTTTTCTTTAACCATTTCATCATCTTTACCCCTTTCATATCACTAACGTTCCCTAGTAGGTAGTGACGGAGATTACCAGTCACTGATTTAGTAACATATGCTGTGATAACAAATAAAATGAATACTGTACTATCTCCATTTTTTCTAATTTGTTTTAATTACACGACTAGTAGTACCTACGTGCATTTAACAATGTTTCGAGAAACATAAACCTTGTAACCTTTAAAAAAGTTGAATTACGCCTTAGTCGACGTCAAATATGCATAAAAATGACGTAAATAATGATAGTTATTAATACTCTAACATATTTTTTTAAACAAAAATCGTATAAGAAACTCTACTCTGGAATTAATTTCACACGTTGTAAACAAATATAATGTGTTTGTTGTCCGACACACAATCCTTGCAACATAAATTAGATACATAAAGAAGTACTAGGAAAACAATAACCCTTATTAAGAAAATAGTGAGAAACTTATTGTTATATAAATACATAGTCCAGTTGAATAGACGAGATATAGTTCTTTTTTAAATATGTTTTCTACGACTTCCTTCGAAAACGACAAATTACGCACATAATAGTAGCCATGACTCGAAACTGTCTTGTTTCACACGATGTGTGCAAAAACCCAGAAAACACAGTACTGTCATATTCTTCACACAGTCCTGTCAAAAACAGAACTGACACCTTTTATTTTTATTTTTTGAAGTAGGCTAGCCTATTCAGGTTCATAGCAACCGACTTGTTTAACAAGTTAACACCAGTTTTGAAGTCTTCAAACCACATCACTTTCAAATAAGTTTATAAAAATGGTCTATGCTGCCGAAATTTTAGAAAAAGCGTCCCAAATATCAACAGAACTTTTACCTTAAAGACCCAAAAACAGGTATGAATTTGCCTACGAACAATTCATGAAGTGGAGAGGATGAAAAAACATCCAAACGTTTTTCGAAAATGTGATTTTGGTGTACTTTAAGGAATTGTCTAAAAAATGCAAGTCTTCCACACTATGGTCCACGTTTTCCATGATAAAAAGTGTATTGAAATTATGAATAACATTGATTTGGGGTAGTATAATAAAGTTCAAGCATTTTTGAGACGAAAATTTGAAAACTACGCACCGAAAAAGTTTAGAATTCTAATTGAAGAGGATTTTAAGAAATTATTGACAGTAACTCCTGACGTAAAATAATTACTTGTTAAGGCAAGCAAAAATGTTTTTCTGGGCTCTTTTGAAAATCGTTAAAAAAGTACTATGTTTAGAAAGAGTGCATAAAATTGTGTGTCAAATGCAAAAATAAACATAATTTATTTACATTTTTTTATTGTTTTAGGCGGTGGTGGCGGTTGGACTATCTGGAGCTTGCCGTCGAGAGGAAATTTGGAAACTTACAACTGAAGATATGAAAGACTTCGTCGAAACCATGCTGATCAAGATTACAAACTCCAAGACAAAAGTCCCAAGATCTTCTACAGTCTCTGGAAGTCTGTATGAATTCTTAAAAAAGTACAGTAGCCTTTGTCCATCAACCGTATGCGAAAAAAGGTTATTTTTGAACTACCAACGAAGTAAGTGTACCAAGCAAGTGATAGGAATCAATAAAATTGGCAACATGGCTAAAAAAATTGCAACCTTTTTAAAACTATCCAGTCCTAGGGAATGTACAGGCCACTGTTTTCGACGCTCATCTGCTACCATTCTTGTAAACTCAGGTGCAGATTTGCTGACACTAAAATGACACGAAGGCTGGAAATCTAGCGTGGCAGCGGAGGGATACCTCGATGATTCACTTCAAAACGAGATGCAAATTTCTAATAAAATTCAGGGATCAGTAAAACCGTATACGAGTACTTTGAACGAGTATACCCCATTTAGAATGTCCAGTAGAGGCTATGGAACCAAAGAAATCGTCCACGAGTACTTTGAACGAGTATACCTCATTA
The DNA here is from genome assembly GCA_936432065.2 of Rutpela maculata. NCBI lineage: Eukaryota > Metazoa > Arthropoda > Insecta > Coleoptera > Cerambycidae > Rutpela > Rutpela maculata. The sequence goes on from OW386293.2 coordinate 26,909,178, forward strand.
GAAGACGCTATGGGACCAAAAATCCAGCTTCCACATCCACAGTCATCAGTACAAAATGATTACCGAACAATTTCTAAAGAAAAGTGGTGTTCCTGGAGTAAATATCTAGAACTGCTCCATTTTTACATTAAATTTTAATTTTACTTCCACATCTAGTGGAAGTATAGTAACGACAAAAATATGTTTAAAAATTTTTATTATTCAAATAGGCCTAGAATGTCATGAAACGTCGAAATTTTAAGTTTGAGCGAAAAAAAATGTTCTGTCTCTCGGTCTGTCTGTCTGTAACTTTTTTTTGTGCACACGTTTACTCTGGAACCGTTTGAGATATTGACTTGAAATTTATATTTACTTTAACGAGATCTGGAACTAGATTATATTTTCATCTTGTTCCGTCGAAGGGTTTGGGGTAAATTGGGATAAATTTGGGGTAAATACATACACTCGTAAAGTATGGGTAAATTCAACAAAAAAAATGGTTAACTAACAATATCGTTAATTTTGTTAAACTAAATTATATTGATGGTATTTTTAAACAAGAGGTGATTGTTATTTTAATTAATAAAAAGTTGTCGTACAACAAAACAAACATTAACTTAAAAAATAGATGAATAAGACTATTATTTTTTTCGTCTGACTATTATTTTGTTGAATTCTGTCAAATTAAACTAGATAATAGTATATTTTAATTTTAACTATTGTCGAATTGTAATTGTAAACCCAGTAGCAGTTTGCTCTACTATTATAGTTGACAGATAAACCAATATTATTGTAGAGTTCACCCGCAGTTCTGTTTACATAAACATAACATCGTTCTGCCATCCACTTTGATGAATTAAGACGTCGCATCAGCGCTTTTGTTTGCAAATAGTATGGGTTAAATCAATCAAAAAAATAGTATATATATTGTTCATTTTGTTAAATTGAAGTATATTTAATAGTATTTTTAAACAAAAGGTGATTGTCACACAACAAAATAAACATTAACTTAAAAAATAGGTGCATAAGACTAAAATTTATTCATCTTACTAATAATTTGTTGAATTTTGTCAAATGAAACTAGATAAATAGTAGACTTTATTTTTAAGTATTATCGAATTGTAATTCTAATCCAGTATTATTAGTTCGCTGTATTATTGTACTTGGTAGACAAACCAATATTATTGTCGTCTTCTAGAAGTTCTAAAAGAATTACCATAAAATTTGCTTGCTTACCACGTAGTCTATTACAGAAATTTTTCCTAGATGACGCCACATTCAAATCACTGACAATAATCAATCATGCATTATCTTATACTCTTATGAATTTATAGAAAATTAATAACATGATTGCAATGTTCAAATTCTGCCAAGGATCATCGATATATTTCGAAGGAACTTATAAACGATCTCTAATCTTTGGTTTGGGTGATCTGATGTCCTCAATACTGAGATTTTGGCTAACCAAAAAAAACTTCATCGTACGATAAAGTGTAGATCAACCTAAAAATTAGTTGGTGAACAAAAAACAAAGTCGTTATACTATTTAATTGTAGACCAAATTGAAAATGGTTAGTGAACATAAAAAAATGTCATTGTACTATTTAATTTGTTACAAGAAGATATGATTATTAAACTACTATTTGTTTACGAAAACAAATAAAGTTGTATGACTATTCTTTTCTGATTGATTTAACTATGAGACTAGATAGGCGCGATTTCATATGCTCTTTTTGGTTGAATTTACCTATCATTTTCTTTGAGTGTAAATCAAGCAGGTAAGAGTCCATAAAATTGCTATTTAGTATATACAAAGGAAGCTAAGGTCTCAAAAAAATTTTTGGCATTATTAAAGGGGATGAAAAAAAATTGTGATTTAGTGTCTGTACAAAAACCAGAAACCTCAAAATATTTTTTTACTTCATCCACCCCCATTACCACCCCCCCCTTATCACCACCCCACCCCACTACCGATGTGGGGTATCGTTTTATGGGTTTTTGGGGTAGATATTTCAAATATTGCATTATTAAAGTTCCTTAAACAATTATTTCCACATACAAAATTTTTTTGTTGTGAGTGACTTGATGATTGATTGATTGATTTACCAGCGTGCGGTAGGCATTGCTGCCACTCCCAAGTTATACAGCTGGGCCTGCTACGTCCACGCTGTGTTGGACTAAGGTCATGCTTGTTGCCAGCAGCAAGAGCCACATGGCGCATGGTAAAGGAATGTGGGATGGGAGGTGTACGTATTTGTGAGATGCGTTACCGCATTATGTCGTGAGGGAGCGTTTAAGCCCCCTTTTTTTGTATTTTTGATTCTGAGCTTCTGCCTATTCTGAGTCTTCTTGTGAGATATGTTGCCGCGTTGTGTCGCTGCTATCTGTGCTCCTATTTTTGTACTTCTGTTTCTACAAATCTTCTTCTTCTTCTTCTGAGGCTTCTGATTCCTCCGTTTCTGATTCTGGTAGAGTATATATCGCTCCGATTTCTTTGTGAAATTCATTCTTTCCCCTCGCTTTTCTTTCCTAGTATGTTTGGTCCTTTCCCAGTTTGTTCATGATCCTCTCTATTGTTGTTTTACACGTGTAACATGGTCTCCCAATTTTAAGTTTGCTGCTGTTCAGTGTTAGTGCTTTCTTCAGTAGGTGTGTTGGTTCCCTTCTTTGGACGTGTCCCCAGTACTTCATTGCGTACATTTCTATCCTTTTTGTGATTGTCTTCCCTTCTAGTAGTGTTGATGTTTTATGTCGTTGTTTTTGCCCAGTTGTTTTTATGAGTAATTGGATGATGTCTCTTTCAGCTCTTCTCAAACTTCTTCTGTTGGTTTTTGTTGTTGCCGCGTTTTTAACTCCATATGTCATTGTTGGCAGTATGATGGCTATGTATAGCCGTTTGCCCAGGCCCCATAATAGTTTGTTTTTCTCAATGAACGGTATCATTGCTCTTGAGACTCTGTATGCTGTTTTTATTCTCTCTTTTACTGTTTCTCTCCTTTTCAGTTGGTTCGTCAGATATGTTCCTAGGTATTTCAGTTTGTTCGTTGTTCTTAGGGAGTAGTCACCTATTTTGTGTTCTTCTCCACTGATCCGACTCTCTTTTGTTGATAGGTCTCGCTCCATTATTAGACATTTCTTGAAATTTATTTTCAGCCCAGATGTGTCCAAATGCGGTTTCATGTTTTCTAGGGAGTTGAGAATTTGTTGCTCTTCTTCTGTGACGATTAGGAGGTCATCGGCGTAAGCTAATACGATTGGGGTTCTTAGTGTTTCCGTGTCTTCGTTAAAATTTGGTGTTTCCCTTATTGTGTTTTGTATCGCTTGGTCTAGGACCGTGGTGAATAGTCGGGGGGATAGGGGGCATCCTTGTTTGACTCCTCTGTTCTTTTGTCTGGTTTCCGTCATTTGTACGAACCATTGTATGGCAGTTGTTTCATGAAGGCAGGCCTTTATTATCTTGTCTATTAGATAGTGCGGCACTCCTTTGTTATACAGGGTGTTGACTATGGCTTCGTGACTGATGGTTTGGAATGCCCTTTGGAGATCTATAGCGGCTATGTGCAGTTTTATCCCTTCTCTCCATTTTTCTTCCAGTATTCTTCTGGTGGTGTACATGAGGTCGTCCGTTGATCTGCTTTTGATAAATGCTGTCTGGTAGTCTGGCGGTCTTCCAATGTACTTCTCTAGTTGCTCGAGCAGGAATTGTGCGTAGTATTTGTATCCTATGCTGCAGAGTGTTATTCTTCTGTAGTCTTCTATGGTCTGTGGCGAGTTGGTTTTTGGGAGGAGTATTTGAATAGTCTTGGTCCATTCCGTAGGCAGAGGTGTGTTTTCTGTCCATACCCTGGTGATGATTTCTAGGGTTTGCTCCTTTAGCTTTTCCGTGCCGTAGTGTATTAACTCGTTGTTTATTTTATCTACTCCAGGTGCGGTGTTTCTTCTAGCTCTGGCTATTATTTCTAGCAGTTGGTCTTTTGATGGTGGCTTGTCCAAGGACCAGTGGTCTGTTTCTTTTATTAGTTTTGTTCGTTCTTTAGTTGCTTTTTCTTCTTCCTCCAGCTTCTTGGTCCAATGTTGTATTGGTATGTATCTTCTCCTGTGAGTACTGTTGTTTCTTCTATATTTTTTCAGATATCTGAAGGTTTGGTTTAGTCGTTGTCCTGTTGGAAGTGCTTCTATGTTTTCGAAGAATGATTTGCATTTTTCCTCGTCGTGGTTTTTCTCCGCCTCCCTTTTTTCCCTCAGTGCTTCTTTTAGTTTTTCGTTTATATTCCCCGTTGGCTGTTGTTCGCCTGTGGCCTTCATCTTTTTTAGCTATTCGAACTTGTTATTTTCTTCCTTTCTTGTCGGGCTCATAGGTGATCTGTCCTGTTAATTAAAATACTATTATATCGTATGTAATATTTCTTGTGCTTAGAATTACGTAGGTAAATTTTTTCGAAGGTGTAGTTGCCTAGTAATACAAAGATTGTAATTTGACAGTTAATTATATAATTAAAGCACTTTAGCGCGCGAGATTTAGTCTTTGATAATAAACTGTCCACTTTACATTAATTGTATTACTCTTGGCAACTTCTTCTTCTTATTCACAACATCTTGCCAGACGTTTTATGATTTATAAAAAATATTATAGTTGGCCTGCACTTGGTGTTTAGCACGCTTGATGACATCACGCTATCTAGCGTGGTTGCCTGTTAGGCGCACAGCCTAATTGAAGCGCGACGATCATGTAATGATAGCTATTAAAACACGAGCATGAAAAATGAGCCGTAGGCTAATGTCATAATCAATGTGAGTGTCTTAATAGCCATTAAATGTGAGTTGCATACTCTGTTTTTCTACGACCAGTCATAATTAAATGTAAAATTAAAATTTTATTTCTGAAATTGCTAGGTAAACACGACATGACAGATGACTTGTCAAAATGTATACATTTTAGATCTGTCAGATATTCAAGGCAATAGTTGATATTGGCAGAATATTGCTGTTTGTCGCGTCTCTATTGGTTATAAACTTGTATCGTAATGAAAAATCTGTATCGTAATGAATATTATTAAAGTAGGGAATGTCTAACAAACGAATTAAAGCATGTGAGTAGAAAAAATGTTTTATTTTAACGATAGATTTTTTACTTTAAATTTCTGTTCATCTTGGTAAATAAATCGGTTCGTTAATATTAACTTACAGTCCATGGAATTGAATATATTACAGCCCCGAGCTCCGTTACCGTAAACTATTAGTAAATGATTTGTAAGGGTAATTTACTCTAACAAATATTTGTTAATAATGATCAACTTACTCTACAGGTCTTGAAATATGAATATTTCAAAAATCCATGCATAAGGCACGTAAAGGTTTTGTGGCTTCTGACAATAATACTATGGGAAATATTTCACATGAAAGGAAATACATTTAATTTAAAATTCATTGTAAATATAAATCCCTCATTAAAAACTTATTAGGTGCACTTTTACTACCTAAACGACAGGTGCTAAAGCGTTTGAAGACCCATTTAATTAGCTGTAAAATTCGAGGTCCGTAACAGAAGGACATTCCTTTGTTCCCTAATCGATGATGCGCCCCTGATCGCGTGAGTGTCTCATAGTTTCTTCATTTACGTTTGTGTGCGCAAAGCGGCGTCTTGTTTGGCTGCCTTGAAACAACAAAACGACAGTTTTATTTTATCATATTACCATACAAGTTACTAGAGCGTAGCCTTAACAATTATTTGGTTGTGTGGGGTGCTGACTTACGGCTTTCAAGACACAACTTCCGTTCTTGGTGTTTTGATACATAAAAAATGCATCGATTCTATAGGAACAAGATAAATAGCTACCTTTTAGGAACTGAAATGTGTGTTGCGTGGTGGCAATATACCAATTAATTTTATTACGTTATAAAAAAGTTGCACTTTTTATTAGTTTTATTCATTCGTGATTATAGGAGTACAAAGTGGTACCTGTAGACTTTTATCCCCTGTAAAATATTGTTAATAAATAATACTTTTAAGACGAATAAATAAAACTTATTATTTTACGATTTTCACAATACTATATTATATATTTTATAACAAATATATAAGTACATGACAATAATTGTATCGCCACACAGTGGCTTCTTGGGATGTGAGTATTAAACTAACATTACAATGTATAAAAGGGTTTATATTGTTGGAGTATAAATGTTAACTCAACAAAAATCAATCAAAGTGTTTATAAACATGCATCTCATTGTAGATATTGTTATTGAAAATTGCACTATCTGCTGGAATACAAAAAGGCAAGTCTCAATGGCAGTTTCGTCAACAGAAGCTGAATATATGGGTTTGTTTGAAGCCGTTAAAGAGGCATTGTGGTTAAAATCTTTAGCAACCAGTAAGTATAAATATAGATATATAAAACCAATTATTATATATGAAGATAATAATGGTTGTATAAGCATTGAAAATAACACAGCCCCACAAAAAAAAAAAAAGTTCAGACCAGCGAACCAGACCCATGTATCCCCATGTATTTTCGGTCGCTGAATCCGAATCCGAGGTCAAAAAAATTCGTACACCCCCAAAATCTTAAGCTGGAGCCAAAAAACACCCCTGGACTGGGGTAAAAAGAATATTAAGCTACGAGAATAGTTGTTACATCCTAATCTATCGAATTATACAAATTAAGGTTAAACAGCAGCGTACATACAACAGATATGAAACACACCCCCAGGGAGGGGTGAGAAATCGATCGAAAACATCAATGAGTACTGAAAAAGCTCGAAATGTCAAAATTTTGTTAAAGTGATAACAAACTTCATCAGGTCCAACGTAATCTTCATAAACTGCCCCTATAGGGTTGAGAACAACCTCCTTCAAGTTTAAAGGACACGAGAAAAACAAGAAAAAACGTAAAATCCAACAGGATTTCTATTTTCATGAATGCTATGATTGGCTGAAATTGCTTAGTACTCTAAAATAGAACTAGAAACTTACGTATCATTAACGCCCTACAGTGTCAACCCTCAGAGAGTGTGAAAACTACCCCCTAAACTAAAAGTTACAGTATAAAAATGTAGTGTAAAAATTCGAAACACCTGCGTTGTGTGGAAGTGAGAAGAAACTAGACTATGTTCGACACTATGCTTGAAAACCAGCCCCACGGGGTTGCGAGATACCACCCCTATATCTGTAGGATGCTGGAAAAACAGAGAGAAACTAACCGGATTTACATTTTTATGCTATGATTAGCAAAAATCGTGATGCACACTTCCAGTGTCCTACGGATATGGAGGTAGCATCTCGCAACCCCATGGGGGTGGTTTTCAAGCACAGCGCCGAACATAGTCTAGTTTCTTCTCACTTCCACACAACGTAGGTATTTCGAATTTTTATAGAAGTCACTGTAACTTTTTATAGATAAATCTTACATAGGGGGTAGTTTTCACACCATCTGAGGGTTGACACTGTAGGGCGTTGATGGTACGTAAGTTTCTAGTTCTATTTTAGAGTACTACGCAAAATAGAAATCCTGTCGGATTTTACATTTTCTTTGTTTTGTGTCCATTAAACTTAAGGGTGGTTGTTCTCAACCCTATGCGGGCAGTTTATGAAGATTACGTCGGATCTGATGCACTTTAACAAAACTTAGACCTTTCGAGCTTTTTCAACAGTCACTGCTGTTTTGGATCGATGTTTTTATAAATGGGGGCTAGTTTTCACCCTTCACTGGGGGTGTGTTTCATATCTATTGTATGTACGCTGCTTTTTAACCTTAATTTGTATAATTCGATAGATTAGGATGTAACAACTATTCTCGTAGCTTAATATTCTTTTTACCCCAGTCCAGGGGTGTTTTTTGGCTCTAGCTCAAGATTTTGGGGGTGTACGAATTTTTTTGACCTCGGATTCGGATTCAGCGACCGAAAATACATAGGGATACATGGGTCTGGTTCGCTGGCCTGAACTTTTTTTTTTTTGTGGGGCTGTGTAATCCGACAAGTGATAAGAGATCTAAACACATAGACATCAAGTATCATTTTTCAAGAGAAGAAGTTGAGAAAAATGTAATTAAAGTAAATTATGTTCCCACAGGTAGCAGATATGCTTACCAAGCCGTTGCCACCATTGAAATTCCTTGAATTTAGAACTAGAATAGGTTTAGAGTAAGTTAAATGGTCTGATTAGGTTTCTCTGGGTTTTCCCTGATCCTAGCAACGAATGTTGGACCAAATTTTATTAATCTCCCAGATTGCACAAGGTAGGTATTTAGGCAATAAATAGTTTCTGTTAGTAAAATGTATAATGTTACTATAGTTAATATTTTTTGATTAATTTTTGAGGGGGGCGTGTTCGAGAATAAATGATAACTCAACAAAAATCAATCAAAGTGTTTATAAACGTTCAGCTCATTGTAGATATTGTTACTTTAAGATGACTAAGAGCACGAGACAGCTTTATGAGCGGCATATGTATAAAAAAAATGCTAAGTAAGATTTAACTAATTATATATTTTTTAGTTTAGTTGATACTGAGCGTTTACTAATATTAGGTGTATCTTCCTAGTGCTTAATTTTTAATTAACGAATAAAAGGTGAATTCAAAGTAAAACAACAGTGTTTTAATCTGGACCTTCTTTTTATATAACCAATACGATAATTTAGCAAAGGGTTACAGGTATGAATTATTACACTCAAAGAAATAGTATGGGTAAATTCAACAAAAAAAAAAATAGTTAACTAACAATATCGTTCATTTTGTTAAACTAAATTATATTGATGGTATTTTTAAACAAGAGGTGGTTGTTATTTTAATTAATAAAAAGTTGTACAACAAAACAAACATTAACTTAAAAAATAAATGAATAAGACTATTATTTTTTTCGTCTGACTATTATTTTGTTGAATTCTGTCAAATTAAACTAGATAATAATATATTTTATTTTTAACTATTATCGAATTGTAATTCTAACCCAGTATTAGTTCGCTGTATTATTGTATTTGGTAGACAAATCAATATTATTGTCGTCTTCTAGAAGTTCTAAAAGAATTACCATAAAATTTGCTTGCTTACCACGTAGTCTATTACAGAAATTATTCCCAGATGACGCCACATACAAATCACTGACAATAATCAATCATGCATTATCTTATACTCTTATGAATTTATAGAAAATTAATAACATGATTGCAATGTTCAAATTCTCTTAGGGATCATCGATATATTTGGATGGATCTTATAAACGATCTCTAATCTTTGGTTTGGGTGGTCTGATGTCTCAATACTGAGATTTTGGCTAACCAAAAAAAACTTCATCATACAATAAAGTGTAGATCAAAATAAAAATTAGTTGGTGAACAAAAAACAAAGTCGTTGTACTATTTAATTGTAGACCAAATTGAAAATGGTTAGTGAACATAAAAAAATGTCATTGTACTATTATTAATTTTTACAAGAAGATATGATTATTAAACCACTATTTGTTTACGAAAACAAATAAAGTTGTATGGCTATTCTTTTCTGATTGATTTAACTATGAAACTAGATAGGCGCGATTTCATATGCTCTTTTTGGTTGAGTTTACCTATCATTTTCTTTGAGTGTACTAAGAAACTTATAATAAATTATTCATAATAATTGATTAATATGTATTCCTAAAACTTCTTAGTATAGGGACGAAATTCAATTTAAAAACAAATTTAACAAAGGTGAATTGTTCGTAACTTTTTGATCAATTAAAATTATTCCTAAGATTTTTAGTTTATTAATTTCTAAAGACTCTAATAAATTTAATTTTGATCTTTTATTTTCAAAATTATGACCGTTTGTCCTATATATACTTTTGGGCAAGAACGTTAACTTATAGACTCCTGACTGGTTATCCTTATTAGTTTTGTCCTCATTGTTTTTTATTAATTTTCCCGGCGAATTAGACGTTTTGTAAGCAATGTTGCAATGTCGTTAATATGGATTTTTATCAAGTAAAGGTCGAATCAATTAACTATTTAAAACCTTTAAATCTTAACTCAACAAAAATCAATCAATTTATATGACAATAAACTATACAGAGCCCAGCAGGTACGGTTCTTAAGGGAAATATTTTCGGATATACAGAATGTCACAGAAAATTGTGACACCTTTGAAGTAAGTCTTTCAAATTTTATATTGCACGCCTCGCTGGGGTGTGCTCTATTCTCGGCGGCTATTAGTAATTATTCTTCCATTTAACTCGCTATAACTTAAGAACTGATCTGAAATTTTTACCGTATTATCACCACAGATTTTTAAAAAAATGTGTTAACATGAATATCGAATTTTAGTAAATGTAGAAAATATGATTTTCTTTCTAAGGCTATTCCGATAAAATGTGAGAATTTGCTGTGGTAAATATAGCAAGCTGTAATTTTTTTATCTCTCGAAATAGATACCAAGTTTATCGAGGACAAATACAGATGAAGAATGGAGGCGACTCTTCTATTTGAAACTTTTTCTAGTATTAACGATTTCCACGAAAACCATCTTCGCGGATGAACAATGCAGAAAACGGTGTAATGTTAGTCTCTTCATTTATTTATCAGAAAGGAGTCTTATTGAAATTAATTATTATCAGTCTTGTAGTTTAGTTGTAGTAAACAATTATTTATAACAACATTTACAATAAACACACTAAGCGCCGACTTAGGTCAATCTGTAAAACTAGTTTTCCTGCGATTACGTTTCAAGAAATTGATTTATTATAATTAATAGTCTCATAGCTCGTATAAAAGAGTGATTCTTTTTCATTTTCAAGTAAATAAATGCTTTCCTGTCAGTTTCTTACATGAAATTATTTTCTTATTATTTTTTAACAGTAATTTTGTTTTTGAATTGAACATCTCACGATGAGTTATAAAGACAATGAAAAAAGTGGTACAATTTTTAGAGAGATTTGATCAGTCGAACGTTGATAGAAATATTTTATTTATTAAGTGAAATTTTATATCTAGTTTCTTTGTGTTTTTAGTAGTTCCGAATTTGTGTGACACCCTGTATATTTTCACTAGTTTTATAGTTAATTTATAAGTTTGTCCTCTTATATTACACTATTTAGCGTAAGTAGTGACGTACCAGACATACATATATGTAACCCTATTGGCAAATAAACTGAAACTTATTTTATAACTAAACGGTTCCATTGAATTTCCAAGTGCGTCTTTATTAGTATTTAACTAATTTAACAGCTCACAAAAAAGAATACATGAATCATATTCCGCCACTGGAGAAACCTATCCACTCACACACCCTATTTCAAAAGTCATTCATTCCCACGGATTTCAATTGAAAAGTGTATGGTGGTGTGTTGTTCTCACGGAGCAGGATGCAACGGCGGGGATGTATGACGGCAGACGCATCGACAGGCAGACCAACAGTTCATATGGGAGAGAACGGGGCGAATGTACCTGCTATAATTATCGCTTAATTCATTAGTTACAGGTACCTGCTTGTAAATGAGCGTCATTTGTTTATTTATTTAACTTCTACTATTCCACAATATGTCACCAATTGAGGAATGGGTACAATACAGATTTATAACTAGAAAGGGTACCATAGAGATGAGCATTATATTCTTGGCAGGCAGCAGTTTATTGCACCTTTTATATAACTGTTGCACATTCTATGGGATATTCTTCGCAATTTTTTAAAAGTAATCCTGTTTTTGACTTATAAATTAAGATCCCTTCCTGTAACATCTTCCTATTCACTTTAAATCGATAACTTCTGCAATTAGAGATGATATATGGATTACAGGAGGCGTTGTAGATTGCCATCATTTTTGATTTCTAGAAATCTAATTATTTTTAATCAAGTAAATAGGTTAGTTTCTTTTAAGTGAAGGCCTCCAAACCTCCCCTTCTAGCTTTTCCAAACCTTACCTACACTGAGATGGCGCAAAACTAAAAAAAGAACACTGTCAACTTTATATAAAAAAATAATACTACATTAAAATCTCTATCACCATGTAGAAACTACTAGCCCTTGCAATCATATAACAATATTATTTCTCTATTTGGATATTACTTTAATAAATTAAAATTATTTAAATATTATTTACTATATTTTTAGAAATTACATAAAAAAAGTAATAAAAAAGTCAACATTAACTAACCTGGGTCTTGAACCCACGACCCTTGAATTGCGATGAAGAAGAAGAAGAAGAAAAATAAATTTATTTATAGTTACAATACAATATATGCTTCGAACTCTAGCCCTGAGCTAGCCAGACAACCACGGTGCGCAGTGCCATGGTGGTTGTAGGGGGCAGGTCGGGGCAGGTCCGGTTCGGTTCGGTTTAACGACAATGAAACAATAATAAAAAGGTTAAAAACCCCTATCCGCCTATGGCGGATTTAAAAACCGCTGCCTAAGGAATCACTACTTCCATATCCAGGCTTCCTATCCAAGTCTCTTACAACGAAAATATATATTTGCACTCCAATATGTGGAAATAATTGTTTATGGAACTTTAATTGTATAATTTTGAAATCGTGTACTCCAAAAACCCGTAAAATTATATGCCACATCAGTAGTGCTGGTGGAGGTGGGGAGTGAATGAAGTGAAAAAGATTCGTGATGACTGTACACACACCAAATCACAATATTTTTTCACCCGCTTTAATGATGGGGTGGGGGTCGTAATGGGGGTGGCTAATGCCAAAATTTTTCTTGAGACCTTAGTTTCTCTTATATTTATCAAATACCAATTTCATGGACCCTTACTTGAATCATTTAGCCGCAATTTACCTCTCAACTCTTCAACGGAATAGGGTCAAAATATAATCTAGTTCCAGATCTCGTTAAAATACATCCGTGTGCCATATTTTAAGTCAGTATCTTAAACGGTTCCAGAGTAATCGTGAGCACCAAAAAATTACAAGACCAACAGACAGAATTTTTTTTTTTTTTTGGTTAAACTTAAAATATTGACGTTCCATGTCATTCTAAATCTATTTGAACAATAGCAGTTTCCAAAAATTATTTTTGCCTTAGTATACTTCCACTGGATGTGGAAGTAATACGCAGAAAATGGCATGACAAAGAAAATATAAAAAATCATTGTTTGCAGTGAACTACACGATAGAAGTAAAGTCTCTACTTGAAGCATTTTCCTTGAGGAAACCTACTACGCATCCATACTACTCGAGGTAACCACTGTGCATCTAATTTACTCGAGGTAAGCCACTGCGCAGTCATACTTCTTGAAGTAACCCACCCATTCATTTAACTAGGACGATTACTCTGGAACCCTTTAAAATATTGACTTGAAATTTGGCTCACATATGTATTTTAACGTGATCTGGAACTAGATTATATTTTCTTTTTATTCCGTTGAAGGGTTGGGGGGTAAATTGGGGTAAATGAGGATAAATAGATAAATTAAGCAGGCAGGAGTCCATAAAATTGGTATTTAGTATATACAAGAGAATTTATAAGGTCTCAAACATTTTTTATGCATTAGCCTTCCCATTACTATCACCACTCCATTATTAAAGGGGGTGAAGACAAAAATGTGATTTAGTGTGCGAACAAGAACCAAAAACCTCAAAATATTTTTTTACTTCATCCACCCCCACTACCACCCTTTCCCCTATCACCACTCCCACCATATCGTTTTTTGGGATTTTGTGGTAGATGATTTTAAATATTACATTATTAAAGTTTCATAAACAATTATTTTCACATACAAATTTTTTTCATTGTGAGAGACTTGGATGGAAAATCTGCGGTTTTTTTAGAGTGATCACGCTGTACACTTTTAACTAAAAGTAGGACAAGTTCCGGGAACGTGGCTGGAACGTTGCGGTAACAATAGCTATTTATGTAACCAGTTACGAAAGACGTTATTTTGTGCAACGAGTGGAATTTGCGAATTTGCGAATTTGGACGAGCGGAGCGAGATCCCGCAAAATAACATGAGTTTACAAAAGATTGTCTTTCAAAACGTGTTACATACATGATTTTTTCTAATTTTGAAAGTCTAGAAACCCTTTAAACATAAATGAAATAGGTGTATTTAAAGATCTCAAAAATTAAGTAGTCTTTATCGTAGTTACCTTTGCTGCTACTATCACACATTATAATTTTAATGTCAAAATTGACAAACGTTATTTTGCCAACATATTTTTCTATTTTATACAAAAAGATGTCTGATTCCGGTTCAGATATACCAAGCGATATAGAAGAGGCTGCAAGAAATGCTGTTTTGTCATTGACCCCTAATCGAAAGCGAAATATGATTTAGAATATGAAAAGTTTGGAAAGTGGTGCGATGAAAAGAAGTTAAATCGTGTTAATGAGAAAGTATTGCTGGCATATTTTGAAGGAAAGAAGAATTTAAAAGCTTCCACTTTATGGACTCATTATTCAATGCTGAGTAGTGAGCTTTCTTGGAAAAAAAGGCATAGATATAAAGTCTAATAGCATTTTTAAAGACAATCAGATAAATATCACGCTAAGAAATCAAACAGAATATTTCCAGGTTCTTAATAGAGGCCGACGACTACAATTTTTTAATGGCTAAGATAAGCAAGAATAACTTGGTATTTGGTTGACTGATTTTAATATTATTTCTTATAGGTTGTTCTAATTGTTGAAATATCGAGAGCATGCCGGAAAGCCGAATTAACATTTTTACGCGTTGAGGATGTTGTGGACGAAGGATCCTACTTTAGGGTTCACAGTCCTAATACCAAAACAAAAGTAATTCGAGAATTTGTTATTACTATGGGTAATATAGAAGGAATGAATTTTATCGATATTATTAGAAGATAATATTAATTTACGTCCATTAAATGTCAAACACAACAGATTTTTTGTTAAATTTACAAATGGAAAGTTTTATGCCCAACCAGTGGGAATTAACACCATTAGACCAGGGTCGATAATTTTTGAGACCAAAAAAAATTATAGTAGGATGAAACCCATTGGAAAAGGTAGAGAATATAACAAAAATGAAAGGAAAAATAATTTACGGGCGATCTGAGGTCGGGAAGGGGAAGGGGGTGAGTTTTTAAGGGTAAAAAACGGTTTATCTCGATTTCCGGCAAAACTACAAGTCCTATGAAAAAAAGTTAAATAGCAAAGTTGTAGGTAATAAAAAGATCGACAACTTTTGTTTTTACACTTTTTTCACATAACCTCAAAATTTATGTGAAAAATTCAAATACCCAAGTTTTTGGTTTTTCATTTTGATCTTTTGCAAAAAAATTTATTTTTTCACGAAATTTGGTGAAAACTTACCTTTTTATGTCCCAAACACACAGTAATTTTTTTGATTTAAAATATTCATTTTTTCACCTTATTTTGACTTAATATCGAAAAAGCACCCCAATTTTCAATCGAAAATTCTCACGTCAAAATATCTGCTTTTTTAAAATTGTCGGTGGGCTTTTTGTTCGTTGTAATCTCTACTTTCTGATGGTATAAAAAAAAATACATTACTATGGTAAATGTTCTCGGAAAATGCAAATAAACTTGAATCCGAAAATTTTTTTTTATTACATATTAACTTTATTAACTTATTTGGTTGTTAATTATAGTAGTATATTTCGATTAGCAATTTTTTTGTTTATCAATGTAACATGAAATCTTACGTTTTTCGAGTAATTAAAGTGTAAATTTTAATAAATAGCTCAAAATTGTACATAATGATTCAAAAAAAAATTTTCGGATTCGAGTTTTTTTCGTTTATTTGCATTTTCTGAGAACATTTACCATAGTAATGTATATATTTTTTTATACCATCAGAAAATAGAGATTTCAACGAACAAAAAGCCCACCGACTTTTTTAAAAAAGCAGATATTTTGACGTGAGAATTTTCGATTGAAAATTAGGGTGCTTTTTCGATATTAAGTCAAAATAAGGTGAAAAAATGAATATTTTAAATCAAAAAAATTACTGTGTGTTTGGGACATAAAAAGGTAAGTTTTCACCAAATTTAGTGAAAAAATAAATTTTTTTGCAAAAGATAAAAATAAAAGACCAATAACTTGGTTATTTGAATTTTTCACATAAATTTTGAGGTTATGTGAAAAAAGTGTAAAAACAAAAGTTGTAGATCTTTTTATTACCTACAACTTTGCCATTTAACTTTTTTTCATAGGACTTGTAGTTTTGCCGGAAATCGAGATAAACCATTTTTTACCCTTAAAAACTCACCCCCTTCCCCTTCCCGACCTCAGATCGCCCGTAAATTATTTTTCCTTTCATTTTTGTTATATTCTCTACCTTTTCCAATGAGTTTCATCCTACTATAATTTTTTTTCACTTTTTACCATTTTCAAAATTGTCGACCCTGGTCTACATTGGTTTATTACCAAGAAAGATTGCTGAAAAGGTGGGACTGCCAAATCATGTTTTATTTACTGGCCACTCTTTTAGGAGATTTTCTGCCACTTTACTAGCAGATTCTGGGGCCAATCTTTTGAAAATAACAAAACATGGAGGTTGGAAAACTAACAGTGTGGCAGAGGGTTATGTGGAAAATTCATTAGAAAACAAGGAAAAAATTTCCGCTGATATTCTAGGTGAAGTAAGTACACCACACAATATTATGGCAAATTCTACAAATAAAATTTTATCAGGAGTTAACTTAACAAACTGCACAAACTGTACTGTAAATATTTATAATTGAAAAAAAAACCCTAAACCTGAATTTTGTGTTGAAATACGCGATTCAAAATAAGCAATACGCCACCTTACGATTACGAACTACTTTGTGTGAGATGACAAGTGAAAACTTTCATTTTTTGCTTGTGTCATAATTGCTTTCCGTTGTTTTTATTGTCGACTGGATTTAATTAAAATTGAAAACAATATAAATCAATATTGTTCAGTTCCTCAGTGTTCGTCTTGGGCAAAAAAAAAAACCAACATTTGTTTCCCGAATCCGGCAAACAGCGCGTGAAGATGGATAACAGTTTTGGGGGAAAGGATTTTGTGGACAGGCTAAAAGCCTGGATATAATAAAATTAGAAATTGGAAAGCCAGTGATAAAGTACATGAAGGTTTGTTCACTTCATTTCACAGAAGATGATTATTTTTATCAAGGAGGTATTTATTGTATATTGAGGTTAAGGTTAAATAGACATTGTCTTATTTTTAGAACACAGTAAAAAAAAATAAAATCATGAAAAAAACAGCAGTCCCATCAAAAAATTTACTTAAGTGATAATGATGCCATTCCTGGACCATCCAATAGGTCTGAACGATTTCAAAGAAGGCTTGTGTTGGCAGAAACGGTCTCCGAAACGACCATTCGACGATCAGTGTGATTGTGAAGAAAATGAAAATACTCAAGAAGATGAGAGTTTATTGCAAGTACTACAGGCACAACCTGATTATGTTGGACCAACAAGTTTTTGTGACTTCTAAGTTCAAGTAAATACTCCGGAAGTATTTACGTTGTGTACTTTGTTAACAACAGATAGTAAGCTGAACAGTTTTAAACTCCTGGACACAATAGTGGAGGTTGTGCAGTCTGTTTTTAGAGACAAAAGAGCTCGTAGATTAACAGTAAAGGAGAGAATTGTCTTACTATTTACTAAATTAAAATGTAATTTGTCTTATGTTACACTAGCTCTTCTTTTTGGTATTTCAGCTGAATTATGCAAGATTTTTGTTATTATTTATATCGCTTTAATAAAATCACTTGCTATACATATATTTTCATTGAAATTTATTTATAAAATACCTTTTAAATCACCGAAAATATAAAGATTTGAATGTAAACAAAACACCCATCACACAGGAATTAGTTCCGATGTCAACCGCACAGGCGCTGCAATCTTAATTTCAGACACGTATTGAATAAATTTTTCTTTTTGAGAGTTGCTTATTTTTCATAACTGATGACATAACGAACTTTTCCTCACCAGTTACGTAAAATTTTACTTTTCATAACTGGTTACATAAAGTAGGACGTTTTGACACTTACGTCAGTTTTGAAAAGTGTCACTTTATATGTCAAAATTAGAAAAAAAAATATTCCCCATTTTGGTCGTACGCGCGTAATGGGAAAGTTCCTGTTATGCACTTGTGACTAGTGACAAAACACTTTAAAGTACCTATAATAGTCGTCGTTACGTTCCAGTAACTAATTGTGCTAGTTGGAGTGCCCCAAAGATGATAAAATCAACGTATTCAAACGTCGTATATTTAGACGCGCAATTTTCTTTAAAATAAGACCCAAATTATAACAACTTGTGCCTGGCTGCATGGATAACTCCTAATGCCATAAAAAAAAAACCTAAATTTCATAGAAACTGTCAAAAGCTATTAATACACTATACTATACTATTTACAAAGACTATATGGCTAATAATTGAAATACGATGATATTAAGTATCGTTATAACATTCTGACAATAATTTCATGATTTTATCAGATGTTATATTGTTAAAAACATATTTTTTGAGTATACACAGCAGGTACAAATATTACTTCATCAGACCAATTGTAAGCTGACAATCATAAATAGATAAACAAAAATGTAAAAATCTATTAAATATAAATTAACAAATTTGCGCCAAGCTCCCCCAGCTACTGGCCCAGTGGGCTGGTAAAGGGTATACCGGAAGGAAACAGCTACCTCTACCACAAAGTGCGCCTACCTCAATCTTCGTTCCACTAAAGCGGTGTTAACTAACGACAGCTTATATTTTATTACAGGTTAAGTAGATATGCTCTAATCATGATAATTATCTTACAGACTCAATACTAAGCCAATTAATATATTATAATTAAGCGTCAATAAAATGTATCTGCTACACGGGAATAATAATTAATCGGATATTAAGATTTTGTGCCGGATTAAATCATACCTTGTTAATTGTTTGATGAGGTTATTTTAACAGGCATGGAAACAAGCACTGGAATTAAAAAATAATAAATATTAGCAGAAATTCATTTTGGAATATATTGATAACGATAACGTAAGTCTGTTATATTGTATGTTTGTGAATAGTTCTTATAAATAATATCATTAGTAAATTAGTTATGTTTAAATCAATTCTAAATCTAATTTATTATTTATGCTATATAAAGTGCTCGTCAATAGAAACGACCAAGCGAATTATTAGATTGAATTTATAGCCACATTTTTTTAGAAGAACATTCAGAGTGACCTATTTAAAATTTTTATTTATTGTGCGATTTGAATCAAATTTTACTCAAGTAAAGAAAAAATTAGGATCTAATTATGACCAGAAAAACATTTTCCTCCTACAAATGCAAAGCCACCTGCGGTACCAAAATATGTGGAAAAAATCAAAAAACCATATTAGGCATTTTATTATCGGAAAATTTTGTTAATGAAACTTGTTCGGATTTGTCCAACGTCATAGTTTTCTCCATATATGGGCCATATTTTGACCGATATATTTTTGGAACGAGATGGTTAATCTTTATGTGATTTTTTGTGACCGTTAGCAAAATTCATTGACTCTCGACCATCCTAAACAGATTTCTAAATTACGATTGTTTCTTTTATCTACATGGTGATTAGCCTGTTGCTAAAGGTCATCGTTCTCCCAAATTCCTAAAAATTTCGTTTGATTTTTTTTTAACAAGTTAATCCATAAGCAATACTTCCGAAACGGTTTTGAAATTTTTTAATTATCTCTCTTATTAATTGAGATACATTTTTTCTAACAAAAAACTCGTATAATTTGCATTTGAAAGGTACTTGAATCACTTAAAAAATCTAAGGCACTATGATGTGATATATCGGTATTATTATATAATACTGGTAACTCTTTTTTAAACCATTTTCGTACTGCAAATATTTTCTAAAGTGTTTTTTTCGGCGACACCACTGGAACTCGTGGAAGTTACCTTTAATTTTTACATATTCTAAAACATTCTTAGCTCCCCTCGGCTTATTAGCGTAGTGAGAAAAATTATAAAAAAAACCAATTTTGCAACATGTATTGATTTAATGAATAACAACAAACGAAAAGGACAAAAGTAAATCATGATACAAACAACAAATAAAAAATCTGGGGCACATCTAAATAAAACACAAGAAATACCCAGTCCTGCCATTCTGTTATCTTCTACTAATAATTACACAAATATTTACTTAGCACTTTAAAGAAAAATATACACATATTAATAACCATAATATGCGACTAAATACATTTTATTTGAAGGTAAATTATGATTGATTTTTTGCACAAATTTCATACCAACGAAAATTAATACCCTGTCTGGCATTTATAACTACGCGACATCTACGAGGCATACTTTCAATGAGTTTATTTTTAAAATTTTGTGGTAACTCCTGCCACTCTCCCCGAATAGTTAAGACAAGTTGCTCCAATGTCTGCGGTGCTTTCTCTCGAGATCGAATTTTTAATTTTAAATGAAACCATACATGCGCAATTCAAATCTGGTGACTTTAATGGCTACTCCATTCTCGTTATTTGAAGTTAGTTTAAGCCATCGCTTACTACCCTTGCCCTGTGAAGCCTGGCATTGTCATCTACGAGAATAAAGTTATCACCAAAGTTTTGAGTTGGTCGGATACACCTGTCTCTCTAAGACCATTCATAGACTGGTAAGAAATCTGTTTTTCTGTTTTTTGATTAGTATTTACTCAGCCTCACACTGTGACCCCGCCACTATCAAATGCCTCTTGAGGAGCCATATTTTCTTCCAAATACCTTTAGTTCTGTCGTCGCCACACCAGGGTTCGCCCATCAGACTTGAACAGGATTATATGTGCTTCATCCGTAAATAAACATCTTCGCCATCTATTCCAATATTCATGCTGTTAAGCCCATTGCAGGCGACTGATTTTATGATGAGGAAGATGCCTGGGACATAGCGCACACCGGCTTGCCCTAAAAGTATTAATTGCTGTTTACTCAGCTACAGAAAGCAATGACCAATAAAAAAAAAATGAAAGTATTAGATTTTGTTCAAAAAGCGTTCTTTAACCGTCATATTCGATACGACGATATAAGTGGCAACTCTTAAATTTTCATTAAGATTCCGAGCATGTTGTGTCCTATTTCAATGAATATTTCTAATTAACAATCTGGCTTCCCAACAAGCAAAATTTAAACGTTATACTACTATTTTTTCATTGCAAATTTATAAATGTAATAAAATAGCAATAAAACAAAATTATTGTAGAAATGACAATTATAAAACAAATTTGTTTATTTTTTTTACCGTAACCACGCCGATAGTTAACATTGCCAGTGTCAGAAAATCGTTTGCGTGCCTTGGAAATGACGCTTTGAGAAACACTGTAAATATCCAATACGTCTTTTTGGGTCATTCCAGTATCTAATCGAATGCAATTATTCAATTATTTTAAAGTGGGACGAGTCATTCTTGAATTTCTTTTATCACGAAGTACTCAAATAAATATTTTTACAATTAATTATTTTTTATTTATTTGCTTTTATCGTGATTAGAGAATATTATTTAGGTATTATGCAAATCACAACTTACACACTTTATTATTTATTAGGAAAATACCTACTTTCTGTATATTGTTGCCCTAATCTGGGCACGCTAATATACTAGTTAGGTAAATACTTTAAAACACTCATTATTGGAGAATCAATCAAAACAACTACTCTTCTAGCTGATACTGACGAAGTATTGAATTACATGATAGGATCCCTAGCATCTTAAAGAAAAAAAAATATTGAAAAAATTTAAATCATTTATTCAAATTTAATCATTCACACTTTTTCATTTAATATGAAATTATCTACTTCCTTTATATTGGTACCTTAATCGGGTCACGCCAATATACTACTTAGAAAAACACTTTAAAACACTCATTATCTGAAAACCAATCGACTTGTGGGCGACTTTGCGTTTTTTAAGTTGGAGGTTGAAAATATTGGTTGGGGGTGAATATGTGTTTGTTTGTAGATATTCGTCAAAGGTAATGGGGTCTGGTTACTTCCACATCCAGTGGAAGTATAGTAACGACAAAAATTTTGTTAAAAATTTTTATTGTTCAAATAGGCTTAGAATGTCATGAAACGTCAAGATTTCAAGTTTGAGCGAAAAAAAATTTCTGTCTGTTGGTCTGTCGGTCTGTCTGTCGGTCTGTCTGTAACTTTTTTTGTGCGCCCGTTTACTCTGGAACCGTTTGAGATATTGACTTGAAATTTGGTACACATATGTACTTTAACGAGATCTAGAACTAGATTATATTTTCATCTTGTTCCGTCGAAGGGTTGGGGGGTAAATTGGGGTAAATTTGGAGTAAATAGGTAAATCAAGCAGGTAAGAGTTCATAAAATTGATATTTAGTACAGACAAGAGAAGCTAAGTTCTCAAAAAAAAATTTGGCATTAGCCCATTACCACCCCCACCCCATTATTAAAGGGGATGAAAATAAATGTTATTTAGTGTGTGTACAAGAACCGGAAACCTCAAAATATTTTTCTACTTTATCCACCCCCCCCACTACCACCTCCTGTCGCCAGCCCCCACTACCGATGTGGGGTATCGTTCTATGAGTTTTTAGGGTAGAGGATTTCAAATATTATATTATTAAAGTTCCATAAACAATTATTTCCAGATACAAAATTTTTTCGTTGTGTGAATTGGATAGAAAATCCGGATGTGGAAGTAGTGATTCCTTGGGCAGCGGTTTTTTTTTTGGTTTTTTTGTGAGCTATAATAGCTTATCTAGCTGCTGAGATAAGGGGGATGAAGTTTCCTGGGTGTTGGGGATGATGTCTTGGAGATTATTATTTGAAGTAGTGTAGGGTGTAGTAGTTGTGGAGAATGATTCGATGGTTGACATACGTGATGTTAAAGTTGATGTATATATAGGGGTTGTGGTAAGGGTAGTATAGGTGGATGTAGTTGTGTTGGTGGTTGGGGTAGTAATAAAAGTTAGCGTCGGGTAGGATTCATATCTAATTTCTGAACCGTCGGATTCCTCTATATAGGTATAGTATTTGTGTACATGTATGTTTTTTGTGAACTGATAACGAAAGTTTTTGCACTTTTTAGGGAATTTGGATCTGTAAGTGGTCCTGTATAAATAGTGTCCTTTACTAGGGTTTGAATGTCTAAAATCATACGATGGGAAAATTTGGTTAAGGAAGTGGTAGTCAGCTTTTGGATTGGTATTTTCAGGAACTATATTACCTCCCGGCTCTTGGTGCACTTCTGCTAGTATCTGGAATTTATTCTTTAGTGGTAGTGCTGTACTGGCCTGCTCGCTTTCGATTTCGTCGGCCCATTTTACTGCTGGTTTGATGCTTGCTTTGGTGTGTGTCTGTACGGGAGGTGGTTCTTCTTTAAGCTTACTCTTGTTAGAATACATTTTAATGAAGCGAAGGTAAGACAGCGGCACTTGTTGTTGTTTACACGGCGCTCGCAGACTATATATGATCTGGCTATGGGCTTTTACACGGAGTAGTATTTAAATTTTAGATTAGGTTGTGTTGTTTCTGACAAATACGCATGCGCATGCGGAATTGTAAAAGCTAAAGCAGAATCGGTGTCGCTTGACGCCGACGTCCGACTTTCTCTATCTGACGTTACGTTTCAAGACCGGGTAAAATCAGACAGATTTTAATCGCTTATATTCCTGGAAGAGATTTTTTTTAATTTTTGATTTCTATGGGGTTTTTAACGATGTTTGTTTACGATTTTGAGTATTTTAATTGAATTTTATTTTTCGGACAAGTTCCCTATTGTGCAGTTTATATAAAATGATTTGTTAAAAGTCGTTAATCACATCTGAAATCAGTGAAATAGTTTTCACCCTACCGTTATTCTCCGACTTGTTACCAGGATCTCTTATTTCAGTTTTAATAAGCCACCAGAACCGCCCCTGCTCCATTTAAACGGTCTATTAATAATTAATATTGACATTTACATTTCAGACTAAACTTTACTAAACTTTATTAAAAGTTGTAGAATTTATTAATAATTTTACACAAATTATAACCATTCCGATTATTTAGTTTCATTGATAAACTCGCATAATATATGCAGCCACTCAATGGCTAGCTCGGTTTACCATTAATCCCACGTCCACGTACTAAAAACTAAACTTTGGTGTTGTATTCTCATAATTACATCAATTCGTGCCGTTAATGATTCAATTAGCATAAGGCGTATTTTACGTATAAGTAGTAGACCAGGAGCCGAGCGACCACTGTGTATGTATCAGAGCTGGGCAAATACTTTGAAAAAGTATTTAAATATTAAATACTAAATACCTTCAGAAAATTGAAAGTATTTAAATATTAAGTACTTTCTTCAAGAGATAAAAGTATTTAAATAATAAATAACAAAAGTAATTAAATAGTTTAAACTTAGTATTTAAGTACTTTCTGAATATTTAAATATTTTGATAACACTGAAATATTTTGAAGCATAGTTAAGTGTGTTTAATGGCTAAACTTCGCCAAATTTTGTAGAAATCAATAAAGACTTATTATAATTATCATTATTATTATTTTATTAAATACTATTTGACTATTTGAGGTGTCAAAATTTTAGGTTTCATGACTTTCATGAACGTCTACCACACTATTTTAATACTTCTATACTTAACAGTTCTAGTTGGGTATTGGACTTTTATTTATCCTTTGCGTCTTCTGCAAATACCCAAATAAAGCACAGAGACTATGACACTAGTTCAACTGTTCTCTTTCACAATCACAAAACATATACATTAACAGTTAACACTTACTGTCTATGTCTGCTCTCAACCAACTTTCTGGGAATTAAGACGTGAATGACTGAAGACTGAATGATGCAATGTATTTATTATGGTATAGTACATGCCCTGATTCTTGACGAGTATCTGCCTGTCTCCCTGGTGTATTTGATTATATTTTTTGTATTTATTTAAATACTTTGAGATTCAAATACTTAGAGTGTATTCAAATATTTCTGAACGTATTTAAATACTGTAAGAAAAGTATTTAAAACCTTTTTTACAAGTATTAAATACTTTACCCAATTATTTAAATAGTTCAAGTATTTATAAATACCTTTAGGATCATTTTCACAAATACTAAACAGTAAATATTTCAGATAAAGTATTTGCAAGTATAAATACAAATACTTGCTGCAAGAAGTATTTAAATACTTATGAGGTATTTGTAAGTACATATTTGCCCAACTCTGGTGAGTATAATACGTTTACGCTAAAAATACCTGTTATGTTGTTAACTTGGGGTAACAGAGCACAGAAATACCCATGCCAACTTTTTTGTACAGGGATGAAGAGCAGAATTTTTAATAATACATCTATTTTCCTATTATCACTGAAACGAAAAAAACACGAGACACAAAAAAATTGTAAAATTAAGTTTTCTATAAAATATAATACACCAAAAAAGTCATAGGCGTACCATTTGGGTAGGAGGGAAGGGTTGTTTAACCCTAAACCTTAAGCCTTTTCTTAAACTTTATTTTAAAATATTTTTCCTTTAAACTATTACTCTGTGACATATCTTACAGCGTAACAGGTATTGAAAAAATATCTGTAGCCATTTGTACAATATTTAAAGAATATGTCTCTTTATTTCCAACTTTAGAGGGCTCTAGGGGTCATGGAGGTGCGATTTTGGATAGAGGTAAATTAGGTTCAATCAACTACTTTTGAGGTGTTAAGTCTGTGGTTAATTGATTAAAAACCACCTGTATATGTAAACCAAAAACTCAATATTTTATAAAGGGTGTTGCCTAATGAGGTGCTAGTATTTCAGGGTGTGATTCCTCAGGTCATTTATTTTTATGAAGAAAAGTTTATATGGACATAGGTCCGCAACGGCTTAATTTTTTTGCCACAGAGTGTAGAATTTTTTTTTTTTAATATCTCAGAAAGTACTTTAGATGTTATTTTCAATTTTGATATATGTTAATAGGATATAAAACCACATATTTTAGTTAGAAAAGTTATTTTAGCGCTCCACCAGTGGCGTTCCTGCAAACATGTCCTCTGATATTTTTTACCAAAAAAGTGGTACGCCACTGACATTTTTCCACGTGAATATTTTTTCTGATTAGCCTGGCCAATTATACATGCAAACGGTCTCTTACATTTTTCTTGTCAGTTCTTGATTAAAACGACTGAATTCAAATTGCTTCATATAGCAGCATTGAATAATAATTTTTGAAAACATAAATCTAGTTATCCAGGAATAAATGACGTTTTTACGAATACCATTTTCAAAACAATATTTGTTAACATAAAGTAAGTTGTTGGTGTTGAAAACGATCTCATCGTATTATTTCTTCGGTTTTTAGTGTAGCCGATTTTTTTCGACTATTCATCGCCGTCTTTGTGAAACTGGTAGCTTCTAAAAAGGCACATCAGAAGGTAGACCTCGAATAGTCAGAACACCCGGAATTGAGGAAGAGGTGCTGCAGGAAATCGACGAACATCCTGAGGCGAGTACGAGGAAGCTTGTTACATTGCTAGAACTCTAAATATTTTGAGTGCGATATGGATAATCCACTCGAATTGTACAGTATACTTTTTCTACGTCCAGTTTAATAAAACTACAAAATTTGTCTAACAACATATTACACAAATACACACTGACAGTACACGCTGACAGTTACTTTGACAGCTTACGCACTAATTTGATTTTAAAAAGAATAGTTGCCTATGTACTTAATACACGAACTGTGATTGATCTGTTTCATTTTATTTCCATCCTAGAACTGATATGAAATATATCCGTTCAGTTAACTGGAATTGCCTACTTATCCATTCTAAAGACTGTACAGAAAACAGCAAATTTACATAAGGGAGTAGTACTTGCGCACTTACTAGGTGCATAGTTATCAAGTTTCTGATTGCTAGTCATAAAGTTGATAATATTCACTGAATTACATGATTAACCAGTACATGCATGTGGTAGTAAGCTCAACTACACCATCAATTATCGTCATCATAATATTCCCCATTTATTTTTCAAAAATTATCTCAGTGATAGACGGCAGAGAGTGTTGTGCTGTGGTCGATAGGTAGGATAGTGTGCTGGGGCCCTTATTATTTTCTATATATATATTGCGGATTTTTATACATTTCTGTCTAGTTGTCAAATTCACCAATATGCGGACGATACCCAAATTTTTGACTCATTTCCTTACGACAGTACCAAACAGACTGTGGTGGACAAAATTAATTTGGATTTGCAATCTCTGTCAAAAGTATATAGTGCTCATAAACTTATTTTAAATGAATTAAAAACTGAAGTTCTTGTATTTGGTAAGCAGAAACAAGCAATAGCTGCCCATCCCGACTTTCGTATAACAATAAGCAGCGTAATAATTAGGCCTAAAGATATGTGTAAAAATCTTGGCGTTTACCTGGATACTCATGAAATTCCAGACACATGTTAATCACTTGGTGCAGAAATCTTATGGTAAACTGAAACTACTTTATATTTATAAAGACTCTCTAAGTATATCAGTTAAACTAAGGTTATGCGACTCTCTGATCCTATCACTATTAAATTACGCTGACACTGTCTTTTGGCCTTGTTTGCTGCAGTCAGACAAATTTACCTTGCAAAAGATACAGAATAGCTCTCTGAGGCATTGTTTTGGGTTACGTAAATTCGACAGAATTACCGAGAAACTGTTAGATTCTAAATGGCTTAATTTGAATGAGCGGTTTGAACTTCACTTGTCTTGTTTGGTGTATAAAATAAACAAATTTGAATCACATGAGTATTTGTGTAAAAAATTGGTAAAAGGTGCTGAAATTCACGATCGTCCCACACGATATCGAAGCCTGTTTACAGTTCCGAAGCACAGATCTGCTAAATTTCAGGGAGCTTTCTCTTACAATACTGTAAAAATATTTAACAAAATTCCCCAAAGCACAAAAAACGCCCCGAGTATCTACTCATTTAAAAAACAAATGAAGAAATTTATTGTCATCTCGTACATAGGGAGCGAATTATAATTACAGAATTATAATATTATCAATTATGTCAAGATATTAAGTAGTTTTTAATATTTTCATGGATAATTTCAGCAGTAGGTACTTTGTCATTTATTGTTCCTTTTCTTTACCTGTTGTTATTTCCTTCATTTTATATTTTATATTTACCGTGGTGGTTGCGTGGAAGAGCCAGTAATCGAACGTCGCCACCATTTCATTACATTATTTTGTTAATTTTTTTGGTATTAAATAAAGGCCATTATTATTATTATTATTATTATTATTATTATCATCTAAAATGAATGAGAGTGAGGACTCAGGATGTATGGAGAAAAATTAAGGGATCCCCTCCCTGGGTGAGTACCGCAACAGTGTTCCAATCAGAAGTCACAGCTATAGAAATCTGTGCACGAGAAATGATATGGAAGTCATACACTGACAAAAGAAACCGTATCATGACTGACAACCAAGCAGCTCTCAATGTTCTGGATGCAGTAGAGATAAAAACACTTAAACAAACCACAAATCCAAAGCAAAGGCTGTCCGGAAGGGGGTTACTCATTTGGAAAACGCAGACATATATCCGTACCCACCGGTATTGTCAGTACCGGGGCTGGGGCTCGAATCCAAAACGCGATAGACAGTCGGTCACCATATTTTCTGTTTGCTATTTTGCTATTTAAAATCTTTATTTTATTCTACTATGATTAACATGGCATTATGAGGGTATTTTATTTCAGTTTACAATAAAATAAAATAATAATAGCTACGGGACAACAAGCACGAGGACTGTGCGCTGCCCCGCAGCGGCCAGATGTCTCGGCGAAATACCCCAGGCCACTAGTGAACGAAAGTTACAGGCAAACTTCTGAAAGATCATTTGCGTTTGTTTTAATTATGTATAAAATACTCAAATGAAATCGCTTCTTGACTTATTATTGTCATATAGCGAAAATAAAAATAAAAATCCTGTTTGAGAACGTCATCTGATAAAAAAATAGCATACTCGCCTTAACCGACTGAGCTACCGTTCTAAAATGGCAAGAGACTGCCTTAATTCCTTGGCGACACTGACGGAACAGTGTTCAATTGGAGTGGATTCGAGGACACCAGGGCAATAAAGGTAATGGAAAAGCAGATAAGATGGCCAAAGAAGATGCAAGAATAGCCTTGAAGGGGCACGAGCCAACCTGCGGGATATCATATAGTACTGCAAGAGAACTGATAAAGAAAACTATTAAGTCAGAAACCCAACTTGGAATAAGACAGTCACGTATGCTCATTGCTGACGGACCATCCGGGACAAAGACCGACGAATTGCTAAAGCCGAGTAGAAAACAGCTGAAATGTGCAATGGGTATTCTAACAGGACATTGAACACTAAATAAACAAGTAACCAATATAAGGGCGAGGGACAATCCGCGCAGCTCATACTATGAGAATGTCCAGCCTTGGTGGCTGGAATAGCCAGAGCTCCTATCAACAGTACCCTCTTCTTTTGGAGAATAACGGGACTAAAGGGATCACGAGACTATGGGGTGCAATAAGCTTGAGCTTCAGTACGGCGGGGTTTAGGCACCACAACCCATAAGGATAACTTCTCTTGTATACCTCTAATCCCTATGCACAAATCCATAGTTACTCAATGGAGTATTAGAAAAAGACCACTTTTTTTATTTTGTGTGCCTGTTATTTTTTTATTATTTATCGATTCCCGCACACCACATTCCCATTACTATATTTTTACAAGCTATTTTTTTACACATTTATAGTTTTGCCCCACATCCCAGTACCAAGAAAAGGCTGACAGGGACATTTCTGTACTTTACGACACCAAATTAACACTCATTAACATTACACTCATTTTTGACAAAAACTTATTAACACAATTAGTAGTCGGTGAGCTCCTGGTCTATAATGATATTATTAACAGGTTGATTTATCCTATTAGCTTTAATCGTTTTAGTAGTAGTTAATTGACATCGTGACTTTTGTTTACTAAAATATGTCTTTATATAGGTTCTCTAATCACTTGGTTTGGGAATTGCTTACTGTGCGTAGGCCTCGGTACATACATGGCGAACTTTGGCAAACCTTTTAAGTGGGACGTATGCAAATTGTGAAGACCTTTTGCGGTTTTATGAGGCTTTTCGGATCATTATTTGGTAGTGGGAACATAATATTTGCTGTGTATACATCTTGTTACTGCACATTTTAAGCTATGCCAAGATTATTCAATATAAGTGATTTTCAATCATTATTACTAGTGGTATCGTATATTGGAAAACTTCATGACTTATTATTTCAATGAATTTCCTAATCTCAAAACATTTAGTGATTTTTCTGAAATACTTTAAAGAAAATACACTTTCAACGATCAGAAATCAGTGTACTAAATGTTGCAAAACGACCAAAAATTACATTTTCGTAAACATTGATTGCCCATCATTTTTTTCTAAACATCGAACAGCAACATTTTTTTTTTAATATAGGTTGTTGTTTCAAAACTTCTTTGCTAAAAAACAATTTTCTTGTAAATTTTAATCACATCTGAAATCCATTAACTATTATTTAAAAATATTTTAAGAAACATACAATAATAAAAAGTATGTATTAGTGTCGAGTCAACGGACTGATAAAATGATCAAAATTTCTAATTTAAGTGCTGATAAATGGATTTTGAAGAAACCTTGTGCAATATGTTTTTAATAACATTAATAAAAAAAGTTGAAAAAAAGATTATAGTAGGAGATGATCGGAAGGGGTAGAAAACTTTTATCACGGGTTCCAAAATTTGTGGAATTAGGTTAAAAATTAAAAAAAAAACATAAAATGGCCCAAAATAAGATGTTTTTACTCTTGTGAATTTTTTCGAAAAATGCATATTTTTCGAGATATGGCCACTCTAAAATTCCTAAAAGTGGGGGAGGGGAAATTTAAAAGTTGAAAAAAAAAATCTGATCAGGTGAATATATCATCGAACTACAAGACATTTTTTTTATTTGCAATTTTTCTGTAAACTGTCATTTCTCCTTACAAATATTTTATCTTTATTGGTCTTCAGCGATAGTTGTCGCAACACTTTATGGAACTCTTCCCGATTTTTTGGTAATTTCGGGAGATGCGATGATCTGGCGTGATACAAGTTCTTTCGAACTCGTTGAAAATCCTTGGTTGTTATTGTTTCTGGGTCGGTTTTCTTCAATTCTTTTCTAATAATTTTCATTGGTTTCTCACAAATGTCATCAACAGCCACACGTTTTACACTATTGCTCAGTAGTTGCCTGTTTGACAAATTTGTAGGATTTTTCTCGTGGTTATGCAGTAGTACAGACTCCGTAATTATGTTATTGGCGCTCTCAGTTTTGATGTAAGCCTTGCACAATGTCTTCCGCGATGAACACGACCACCGTTTAATATTACCCGCTAACATTTTTTTAAAAACTGAACTTGTAACCGTCCACAAGCAGTAAAGCTATTCCCTTTTCACTCAGAATTTCACTCATCTTGCAATAATGAAACAGCTCTTCGGCCACATTCAGCCACTTCTTTTATACCGAGTATCAGGTATATTAATGTTAATAATCAGTTAAACCATTCCTTCTCCAGCGCCTATATATCTACCTGGATTCACCGGAGATAATTCGGCCCGTAGCGGGAGACAATTCGGTTGCGCTACAATTTTACCTGCGGTCAAGAGGAGACAACTCGACCCTGGCGGGATGCATGTTTATTATTTTAACAATAGAACAAGACTAAAATAGCCCTCTTAGGCACTAATTGAAATAAGTGCACTATACCTGCTATACCCGACTTCCGAAAAAATCGATCCGCCTCTGGAATCACCAGCCGCATTCGACGACGACACGCGTTATGCAAATTGGTTTGCAGTGGAACAATAGGAATGCCGCACGTCGGTCATAACTTAACCACAAAGATTAAAACTTACGTTATAGATTAGGTTACAAACAATATTTCAATAAAGATAAGGAAGTATAGAGTTCCAGACGATATTCCTTACACTATACGACCGGGATTCTCTCAGTGAACAGACTTTATGTCAAAATATTACCGCGATAAATCTCGATGCGTCGATAGAGAAAATTACAGCCAAATATTTTTCGTGCATGCCGATTTAGCTTACTTTACCACTAATAATGGCATTTGGTTGATGCAATATTGAAAAAAAAACGGGCATTCATTGATTTTCACGTCAATGAGTGAAATAATCAGCTAGAAATTCGTGCAATTGCTTCATTTTACACACTACTGTGCATAGGAACAAGCTTGCTTAGTCTATAGGTTGTACAATATTGACGGCTTAATGTGGTGGTCGTAGAGAAATATATCAAATCAAATTTGTAAAAAAATGTGTTCAAATTTTCACTAGTTCGTAAAAGTTGATAATTTTGAAACTAAAATGACAATCAAAAAGTTAGCTTTTCAAAACAAGTGTAAGAAAATATTATTTTATTCCCTCTTATTCCTCCTCCGTCGCATATGTATTATGATTATGCCTAAATGAAAATACATGTATAAAAGCCGGCTATAGTAGCTAAGGCACATCTAGACATTCTTATGTAATATGCATGATTAAAGTAGCCTCGGGCGGTTTGTTTTTTCTAGAAATTGAAATAAAAGTGATATATAAAGAGGAGGAAGAATGAAAATATAATAATTTAAATGTCTTTCACTTTCTGCGTTGCGCCAGTTATTTTCTGAAAGAATGTGAAACAGCTTACGACAGAACTAGTTGTAATGACTGCGTTCGTACTTTGCCAACTATGATTATCCATTTGACTTACGGCAAGTCAAATGAGTTTTAATAAAACATGATCTAAATATTACCTGGGGGAGTTGGGCAGGTCGACTTGTACACATTTTTCTGCATCGTTGACAAATAGGTTTCGTTTGTAATTAGAAATTTGTAAAAACAATTAAAAATGATCTCTGAAAAAGTGCGTTATTATACGGTGTAGTGGAATTTTTTTAGAGATGAAATCCAATATTATGAATTTTATCTATTGAGTTTTTAAATAGTCAAAATCATCTACAGAACAGGGTGGACCACTATGGCAAATAGACAAAAACCAATATAGGTGTCCTGAGCTCGATTTTCCAGAAACAAACAATGGCGTAAACCGCGATCCTCTATCTTTTTCGACTACCGAGCTACAGAGCGTTTTTGGAAAATTGGCATTTTTGGATGACCTCTATATCCCAACTACCAAGTGTCGAATCAAAAA
The DNA here is from genome assembly GCA_936432065.2 of Rutpela maculata. Taxonomy (NCBI): domain Eukaryota; kingdom Metazoa; phylum Arthropoda; class Insecta; order Coleoptera; family Cerambycidae; genus Rutpela; species Rutpela maculata. The sequence continues at coordinate 26,942,324 of OW386293.2, forward strand.
TCGAGTAACACATTCTTAAAGCACTTTTTCGAGTGGAATCCGCTGCTGATAAGGAGAAAATTATGTATGCCTCAATTTTCGAGATATAAACATAACTTGTGTTTTCTTTGAATGGAACATCCTGTAAAATAATTCAAACCCTACAAAATTAGGATTAGTCACCATCTATACCCAAATGACATTCAAAAGCGTCTCGATTTTTGCCAGTGGTTTTGGCGTCAGTGCAATGAAGTGCAAGGATTTGAAGGAACAATTATACGGACAAACGAGGCCCATATAAGCAGTGCCGAAATTTTTAGTCGGCATAATAACCACCATTTTTCTCATGAAAATCTGCACGTAACCGCTACAGTTAATCGTCAAGGATGATTTGGATTTGATGTATGGTGCGGTTTTATTGGATACCATATATCATTTCGTTTAACGGTAAAGGGTTTAGCCGGATAAGCATGACGAGTCGGCCCCCAAATGGCAACCTATATCGAAACTTATGTTTTAATATCGACTTGATGTATAAAAGCGATTTATATGTGTTTTGCCGCCGTACTCCGCTTTGACTTTGAGATATGGAAAAAAATGAGCGCATGCATGACTGTCGTTCAGAGAGACATATCTCGAAAACTAATTAAGCTAGAGAGTTAAACCAACAGGAGGTTTCAGGTAACCTTAAAGAGTATATTTTATATTTTTTTTTAATTTTTAGAATAATTACGCACCTCATTAAAAAATAAATAAAAAATATAACAATTAATATTTCCGTGTTCTCTGTGACTTAGAATCATTGAAATAATATATGTTGTAATACTTTATATACACTATTACTCATAAAAGTTGCGTTAGAAAAAAGTTGGTGCAACACTTCGAAAAAAAAATAAAATTCGACGCGCATTACATCATATAAGAATACACACATATAAATATTTTATGAATTTGAATTATTGTCAGAAGAGAAATTGATTGAAAATATAAATAATTGTCACGAAATACCTATTTCATACGGCACACAGTGGCACGAATCGTAATTTTTTCGTTCAAAATTATTTAGAGCACTTCGCAACCGATTGGGATATATATTTTTTTAAATACTCGTTATTTAATTTCAAAAAAAACGTAAGAGAGTCGATTTTTTAACTATGCTAACCAAAATTATTGAGCTCCGCCAAAATATCCATTTTTTATTTAAATCTTAATAAAACTTACAAAAAAAATTTTTTGTTCTTACCCAATTTACATAAATCTTGTTACTCGGGGGGTTTTTGAGGTCGCTGATTACGAATCTGATATCCAAATTGTCATAAACCGACCTGCAAAATGGCGGCTATAAAATGCTAAAAAATTATGAAAAATTATGGCCGATCCAATATGGCGGCAATAAGATGATAAAACTAACTTAAATGCATTAAACTAGATAGACTTTTCCTAAGAATTATAAAAAAATTTAAAAAGGATCAAATTTTCTGAAATTTTCAAGTATATCCAATATGGCTGCCATACATTAATTATCAATCATAAATATGCGATTCAGTCCTATATTTATATAAATAATATATTTAATTTTTAAATGATATTTAATATACTATATGTTTAATATAATATAAAAATATAAAGGACTTTATTTTTTAAATGTATTTAAGATAATCAACAACTAAAAAAATTATCAACTCAATTGGAGTATTAATATTATTTAAACAACACAGATTAAGCAGTTAAACTAAGTTTTTTTTTTTTAACTATTTAACGTCGGCCTATTTCCGCTACCAAGGCCTATCACCGACGCCAGGAGACGAGCTACCCCCAACCTGGAATCCGAATCTCTTCCCTTAAGAAGAGTAGGGATCTTTTACTTGTCTAACATTTAATAGACAAGGGACCCCCTGCTTTACATCCCCTCCGAAGGATGGGATCCACTACGTAATCCTCGTCTGAAATTACGTAACTTCCGAGTATACACTGATATACAAGCCTCTAGAAGGTGGGACGAGAACGCTGTATTTCCCAAGATAGGTGGGTCGCCCATCCAAGTACTAACCGCGCTCGACGTTGCTTCAATAGAATATCGACTATAATATAAACTAAGTTAGGTTTAAAGTTCATGGTGTAAAACTCTTGCCTTAGGTTATGTTAGGTATAGAGTTCTTGATTTAAGGTTCTATTAGGATTAGGTTATGTTAGGTTTAATATTCTTGTTTTAAAGTTCTTGGTGTTAGGTGTTTATTATATTATTAGCAGATAAAAAATAAATAAATATTAATATGACCTACTTCAATCAAAATTAATGGAGGACTCAATCGCATATTTATGATTGATAATTAATGTATGGCAGCCATATTGGATATATTTGAAAAATCCAGAGAATTTGTTCCTTCTCAAATTTTTTAATAATTCTTAGGAATAGCCTTTTTAGTTTAATGCGTTTAATTTAATTTTAAATTAGTTTTATCATCTTATTGCCGCCATATTGGATCCGCCATCTTGAATTTCTTCCTGGAACTTGTACTTATCAGAAATATTCAAAACTTCTCGGCATAAACTTTAACGAAAATATTTCATTTTTCATATTTTTTTAGCATTTTATAGCCGCCATTGATTCCGCCATCTTAAGGTTGGTTTATGACAATTTGGATATCAGATTCGTAATCAGCGATCTGAAAAACCCCCCGAGTAACAAGACTTATGGAAACTGGATTAGAAAAAAAAATTTTTTTTAAAGTTTTATTAAGATTTAAATAAAAAATGGACATTTGGTTAAGCTCAATAATTTTGTTTAGCATAATTCAAAAATCGGGTCCCTTAAGTGTTTTTGAAATTAAATAACGAGTACTTAAAAAAAATTATCCCAGTCGGTTGCGAAGTGCTCTAAATAATTTTGAACGAAAAAATTACGATTCGTGCCACTGTGTGCCGTATGAAATAGATATTTACGTGACAGTTATTTATATTTTCATTAAATTTCTCTTCTAAAAATAATTCCAATTCATAAAATATTTATATGTGTGTCCCATGTCAAGTTTGTATCCTTATATGATGTAGTGCGCTTCGAATTTTATTTTTTTTTCGAAGTGTTGCACCAAATTTTTTCTAACGCAACTTTTATGAGTAATAGTGCACATAAAGTATTACAACATATATTATTTCAGTGATTGTAAGTCATAGAGAACACGGAAATATTAATTATTATATTTTTTAATGACGTGGGTAATTATTCTAAAAATTAAAAAAAAAAATATAAAATATACTCTTTAGGGTTACCTGAAACCTCCCGTTGGATTTACCTCTCTAGCTCAATTAGTTTTCGATATGTTAGGGTTACCTGAAACCTCCCGTTGGATTTACCTCTCTAGCTCAATTAGTTTTCGATATGTCTCTTTGAACGATAGTCATGCATGCGCTCATTTTTTTCCATATCTCAAGGTCAAAGCGGAGTACGGCGGCAAAACACTTATAAATCGCGTTCATACATCAAGTTGATATTAAAATATAAGTTTCGACATTTGGGGGCCGACTCGTCATGCTTATCCGGCTAAACCCTTTGAATACCGAAAATTTTATTAACATTCTAAGACAAGAAATAGAGCCCTTTGTAGACAATATGCCTGTAAGACAATTTCAAAGATTAATTTACCAACACGATGACGCCCCAGCTCATACGTCAAATGAAACATGAAATTACTGAAATGCTCAATTTGGGGAGGATTGGATATGTATCTATATATCACTCAGAACTAGTTTGTCAACTAGTTAGCTAAGTTAACTATATTGATAACTAACAAACAATGAAACAGCTTAGATATTGTTTAATTTTTAGGAAATAATGGTCCTATTTTGTGGCCAGCTAGATCTCCCGATATAACCCCTGCCGACTTTTGGCTTTTATTTAAAAAATACTACATATAGAGAAGGTTCGAATAACATAGAAAAATTGGAAAACTAAACATTAGCTGTGTTTTGGACAACAACTCCTATCATGATTGGAAATGCAACAAATGCTGTAAGAAGAAGGTGTCAAAAATGCATAGATGTCAATGGAAGACAATTCGAACATTTATTGTAGTTTTCCTATTTTTGGCAAAATTATTTTATATTTTAAGAAGTGTTGTTGTTAACAGTTTCCCATGGCCTCCTTACAAATATATTAAATTTTTCGAAAATTAACCACTTTTTCTAGAGATAAATATGACATGTATTCCGTTGGATAGCTAATTTAAGTTGTGATCGAGTAATGAAATAATTTCCATGGTGTTCCATTTAAAGAACACAAGTTATTTCTATATCTCGAAAACTGAGGCATGCATAATTTTCTTCTTATCAGCAGTGGATTCTACTCAAGAAAGTGCCTTAAGAATGTGTCACTCGATTTTCGATTCGACACTTGGTAATTGAGATATAGAGGTCATCCGAAAATGCCAATTTTACAAAAACGCTTGGTGGCTCGGTGGTCGAAAAAGATAGACGACCGCGGTTTGAGCCATTATTTGTTTCTCCAAAATCGAGCTCGAGACACCTATACTGGTTTCTGTCTACCTGCCATAGTTTTATAGAATACCTTAAATCCCTTCTAATTTGGTTCGCCCTGTACAAGCGCATAAGTAACTGTCATATTCACAAACTTCGGTAACTGGAAATTTTCTGCATTTTCGGGCTTATTTTAACGTAAATAAAGTGCACCTATATTTGCATAATCCAAGTCAAGAGACTGTAATGAGACCTTTTTCTGTCCGTCACCATCGTCAACTGGTGCGTAGAAGTTGTTGAGTTCTCCCACTCTACAATCGGTTAATTTGTTTTAGCAGCAGTCCGAGTCACGAGCCTGCAGATAGTCCCCAACAAATGACAGACAAAGACAGACGTGACTATACAGCGGAGGTAAGTAATAAGAGCAGTAAGTAACAACTTGGTTGATACTAGGGACCTGGACTAATCATTTTTTCTTTTACAGCTTTCTATAATTATTTTGTTTCGATGGGGAGAAACCACTTCTTATGCTCTCAGTACATCCGGCGTTGCTGCTTCAACTGGGTGAACTAAGACGTATGTTCCTATACGTTCTTAGTACGGCTGGCGTAGGAGACTCAACTGGACGAACTGAGATGTACGTCGTGGTCCAACCCTGCCTTGTTTCAGCTTAAATGATACGGTGTATTAGGTCTTGGTATTAGCGAAATTTTAAAACCTGTTAGGAATTTGCTTCGTGAATATTTGTTGTTTTGCTTCCTCATCCCTGGTATTCCTGCACTGTCTGTAAAATCACTAATTTCACCGCTTGCTCTGCTAATCCATCGTTTCCTATCATACCGCTCTGTTAATCGTATAATTCGTGTCACCAGATTATAGCTGACGTCATAGTATAGTTTTGCCGTAGCCTACACGTAGCCTTAGTTTCCGCCATAGTAGTGAAGGTTCTGGTAATATTAAAAGTAACATCGGGGACCTGTAGAATTGTATAGACTACGTTTTGGTAGTAATAAAGATTATTGTATTCCGAATTGTACGTTTTACAGATATGTGTGTGAAAAGTCTAATATTCCCTTTTGGCCCAATGGGCATTTCCGTTTCTTCATAGTAGCTAGTCAAGCCTTTCTTCTCTGGCTTCACTGCTATTGCTAGGTGTCAAAGTGATACTTCGTAGCTTCACATTTTGATAAGTTCTTTATAGCAATAACAAAGAACAAATAAACCAATTCATTATTCCCTTTTTGAGTAAAAGCGAGTTAGATGAAAATATTTAAAGAATTAATCTACTTGACGAATCGTTATGAAATTCAATAAGGAACTAATCTGCTAGTAGAACCAAAAAAATCAAGTCGATCCGGTAAGAAACGCTACTGTAGAGTGTTTCCATGCGTACCTGCATACACACAGACAAACTGAGGGAGACCTGAGGCAATTTTCCAATAGCAATTTTAGATCAATGAGATCAGATCAATCTAAAATGGGTATTATTTTTTTATAGTAAAACGTCCCCTTTCGAAAAAGCTACAATTAAAAATCGATTATTTGCAGAATTAACCAATTAAAACGACTGCGTGCTGGCGCTCTGAGCGACAATAGAGCAGACACAAGCAGAATATACCATAAATTATAAAAATAAAGAAAATTATACCGAATCTAAAACTTTAATAATTAATTGAAATTTAAATTATATTATAATCCAAGCAACGAATGCTCCAAAAAGGGTGTAGAGGGAAATGTTAGGGACAGAAAATTTGACTTCAGAACTTTGTTTGGACTAGTCTGGAGATGAACATATCAAAAGTCCCCACTCCTAGGTGGTGAGCGGGGGGGGGGGGGGGGCATTTTAAAAAATTTAAAAATTTAATGCTCTACAACTTCTTTTTCACGACTTTTTCGTGGGAACAACATTTGAAGAGTTATCTTAACAAATAGAGCAAAAAACGTGAGGCGAAAAAATTGTTTTTCGCAATTTCCGAATTTCGAGGGCGGATATCCTGAGAACAACATATCGACAAATGTAAGTAGTGATTCTTGTAGCAAATTTTGTCAGCTTCAAGCCGCTACGACGAATAGTTTCCGAGATATAAGCGAAAAAACAAAAAAAATTGGACTTTTAAAATGCCCCCTCCCCCCCGCTCCGCACCTAGGAGTGGGGACTTTTGATATGTTCATCTCCAGTCTAGTCCAAACAAAGTTCCGATGTCAAATTTTCTGTCCCTAAAATTTCCCTCTATAATCATTCGTTGCCTGGCCTATTACACAGCCCCACAAAAAAAAGAAAAACTTTTGGAACTGCTATCGAGACAACTGGATCCCCATGTAATTTTCGCCGCTGAATCCGAATCCGAAGTCAAAAAAAATCGTACACCCCCAAAATCATTAGCTAGAGCCAAAAAACACCCCTGCAATGGGGTAAAAAGCAGATTAAGCTACGAGAATAGTTGTTACATCTCAATCCATCGAATTATACAAATTAAGGTCAAAAAGCAGCGTACCTACAATAATTATGAAACACACCCAGAGAGGGGGAAAACTAACCCCCATATATAAAAAAATCGATCCAAAACTGCAATGACTGCTGAAAAAGCTCGAAATGTCTAAGTTTTGTTAAAGTGATAAGATCAGATCCGACGTAATCTTCATAAACTGCCAATATGGGGTTGAGAACAACCTTTAAAGGACACGAGAAAAACAAGAAAAAACGTAAAATCCAACAGGATTTCTATTTTCACGGATGCTACGATTGGCTGAAATTGCGTGGTACTCTAAAATAGAACTAGAAACTTACGTACCATCAACGTCCTACAATGTCAACTCTCAGAGGGTGTGAAAACTAGCCCCTATGTAAGATTTAACTATAAAAAGTTACAGTGACTTTTTTTTATGGCATTAGGAGTTATCCATGCAGCCAGGCAGAGACAGTGACTTCTATAAAAATTCGAAACACCTGCATTGTGTGGAAGTGAGAAAACTAGACTATGTTCAACGCTGAGCTTGAAAGCCACCACCACGGGGTTGCGAGATGCCACCCCTATATCCGTGGGATGCTGGAAAAACAGAGAGAAACTAACCGGATTTACATTTTTATGGATGCAAAAATCGTGTTGTACACTTAGAGTTTGAAACTCATGTCCTATCAATGTTATTAAGTAACACTCCCAGAAAGGATGTAAACTACCGCCATTCAAGATGCAACGAAAAAAATGTTGCAGTGACTACTGAAAAAGCTTGTTGCTTATTCGTTTCGAGTTTTTCAAAAGTCACTGTATCTTTTTATAGTTGTTTCTTACACAGGGATTAGTTTTCACCCCTTAGAGGAGTGGAATTGAATAACAACAGTGGTACGTGACTTTGAAGTCTAACTTTGAGTACTACGCAATTTTAACCAATCATAGCATCCATAAAAATGGAAATACTTTTATCTATGTTTTTTTTATCGTTTTATTCGTGTCATTTAAGATAAGAGGTGATTTCTGGTAGCGCTGTTGGGGTAGTTTGTAATAATTAAGCCAAAACTACTGCAGACTCTTCTCACATTTACAAACCTAAAGAGTTTCGAGTTTTTTCGAGGGTCACTGCAGCTTTTTTCAAGTTGAGTCTTGAATGTGGGTAGTTTTCACACTCTCTGAGGGTTGACACTGTAGGACGTTGATGGTACGTAAGTTTCTAGTTCTATTTTAGAGTACTATGCAATTTCAGCCAATCATAGTATCCATGAAAATAGAAATCCTGTTGAATTTAACGTTTTTATTGTTTTTCTTGTGTTATTTAATTTAAACTCAGGGGGGTGGTTGTTCTCAGCCCTATAGGAGTAGATTATGAAGATTACATCGGACCTGATGCAGTTTCTTATCACTTTGACAAAACTTAGACATTTCGAGCTTTATCAGCAGTCATTGCTGTTTTGGATCGATTTTTTTATATATGGGGGCTAGTTTTGCTCCCCTCCCTGGGGGTGTGTTTCATATCTATTATATGTACGCTGCTGTTTAACCTTAATTTGTATAATTCGATGTAACAACTATTCTCGTAGCTTAATCTTCTTTTTACCCAATTCCAGGGGTGTTTTTTGGCTCTAGCTAATGATTTTGGGGGTGTACAATTTTTTTTGACCTCGGATTCGGATTCAGCGTCGAAAATTACATAGGGATACAGTTATCTCGATAGCAGTTCCAAAAATTTTTTTTTGTGGAGCTGTGTTATACATGTCCCACTTTCATGGACCCTCATATCTTGCTCCTCTGATATCCGATTATTTTGAAATTTTGGTGGTGAATATATACCTATAAAGTGAGTCTTTAAACTTAACCACATTTGATTTTAGTAAGAGACGTCCGATTCTAGGATGGAAAAAGGGAGTCAATTTTCCAAAAAAAAAATATTAGCGATTTTTTTAGAAAAAGACTAGTAAGATATTCTTAATCAGCATCTTTAGAAACCCCTTTGTACTAGATTATATCGTAGTGGTGTTCGAGATAGGGACTGTCAAAAAAATAATTTTTTCAACTAAAAATAATGTTTAGGTACCTGTAAACCGGATTCTCAAATAAAAAACATGTATTCTTCATTTTTTGTTCAGAATAACGTATTGTGCTAGTAACGGTTGACGAATGTAGACCAGAAGGTGTTAGAAGAAGACTTTTTTAAATAGTCGACGTCAAAATTTAATGACATCCCCAGGACTATTTAGGTGAGTTTTCCTTTGTCACATTAGATTTGAAAAATAAAACAGAGCACATTGATATTATCAAACCATCACAGATCATCAACCACCAATAAAAAATAACGTATTGTGTTTGAATTGATTTTACAACAAAATAATTATTTAATTAATAAAGCAAAAATTCTAATTGGTCCACACCTACCATTTTTCTAACAAATAATCTTCAACAAAGACCTAAATAAGCCATGAAAACAAAAGTCATTGCAAGTGTTAATTTAATTATATAATTCTTTGCGTTTCTATATAACCACCATCATTCCGAATACATTGCTCAATCCTTTTTCTTATATGGCGTATAACTTTTCTAATCTCAGCCGGAGTGATTTCAACACATGCCTGTCTAATTCTGATCACTAACTCTTCTTGGCGACTTGGTCTGCTCTTATACACTACATTTTTTTTAAACGACCCCACAAATAGGAATCAAGTGGTGTCAGGTGCGGAGACCTAGAGGAAACTCCTGCACATGAATCCTTAAACATGTCCATCTACCTGGAAAATTGTCTTTTAGCCAACCCCTTGCAACGTTATGAGTCGGGGCACCATCAAATGATAATACAAGTCTCTTCTGACATATTGCGGCAGATTAATGAGAAAAGGTTGAATTTCATTTTGCAACAAATTTGAATACGGAATGAAAAAAGGCCCAATAATCTGGTCATTCCATAAACCACACCAAACGTTAACTCTTGACACATATTGCCTTTTAGTACTCATAAACCAGTGGGGATTTTCGTCACCAAAAAATAGCAATTCTAGGAAGATACTATCCCATTGGAGGTAAATATTGCCTCATCAGAAAATATGACGTTTTTCAGAAAATTTATATTGTTTAAAAATTTACCCTGGTCCTAAAAACAGAAATCCAATCCTCTGTCTGTATCACCATCTTCTAGGTTATGTAAATATTTTGGCTTGAATGCTCTTTTTCTGTTTTTTCAAGCAACACATTATCAACAACAAATTAACACTTGTAGTAACTTTTGTTTTCAAGGCTTACTTAGCTTTACTGAAGATTATTTATTAGAAAAATGATATGTATGTACAAATTAGAATTTTTGCCTTATTAAATAAATAATTATTTTGTTGTAAAATCAGTTCTGAACAAAAAATGAAGAATATATTTCTTTCATTTGAGAATCGTTTTATAGTCCACGCAAATTAGACTTTTTAGGATATAAAATTCATATACAAATTATATTTGGGCTATGTATAGTTCATAGGAGTAGAATTAAGGATCCGAAGAGTTCCCACCTTATCCGTTGATGGAAACACCTTTTTCTGAAATCGATCGGGAATGCCTACATTTTCGGCGCGATTTTAAAGCGAAAAATGCACAATTCCAGTATTTTAGTCCGTTGCTAGGAAACTATCAGAAAACAGACCGGAAAAGATCCGTTGCCAAGCAACGATCAACAAAGCCGTACGGGAATGTTACTTCCCGGCCTAGGCCGGGAAGTAACATTCCCGTACGGTTTTTTATATATATTTTAATATGTTAATATTTTTGATTTTTATACGTTTAAAATAGTATTGATTGTGATTTCAGAACAATTTTTTTTTAATGTTTATATTTTTGATTTTTATACGTTTAAAATAGTATTTATTGTGATTTCAGAAAAAATAGTATGTGTACTTCGGTGTGAAAGCACATTCCCAGACTTCGATGCTTGTTGGCCTCGGCTAGCGCCTCGGCCAACAATTGCATCGTCGTCCGAGAATGTATCGCTTTCACACCTAGATACACAATATACTATTTTGGGGAGAAAAACCACCCCCAGACGGGACTTAGTTACGGTTATTCTCATTTTTCTTGGGATCCGTCATTCCCACGAAAAACAGGTATAGGAACAAAAATATTCTTCATTAAATTTTACACAAAAAAAGTTCTTTTGGTCGATTTACGTACTCCCCACCGTTTTCTCGCTATCGACGTTCATAGTAGGGGGTAGTTTGGACCGCTCGCGCTCGGCGAAAAATCGGTGGTACACGATTTTTCACAGCGAATATCTTCGAAACGGCTACTTTAACGTCAAAAATGGTTATAATAAAACTTGTAGAGCGGATTCTCCTCTACAAGAGTCATCTTGTACTTTTCTTTTTTATTATTATTTTTGTTGAATTTTCTCGCTTTTTTCAAGGATAGGCACTTTGTAATAATATGACCATGAGGTAGAGGTCTCGATTCGTTTTATTTGTAAGTGGTTTCCCCTGTAGGCCTATTCCACTGTCATTATTGTCGGTTTCAGTCGTCGATAGGGTTTTCTTCAATAAACTTATTTTCGGTAGGTGAATTTAAGCAGCCTTGTCCGTGACAGTTGGAGCACATGGTTGAGCAGCGCAATCCTATTTTTACCACCCGCATCGTTTCCCGCAACTCATCCTGCAGTTGCAAGATATAAGTTGTAGAACGGAAGACGGAGCTGGTGCTTCAGGTGTAAAAATGGGTGAAAGAACGATGTCAGTTTTCTTCCAATCCCATTGTATCGGATCAAGGTTTATTCCTCTCCATAACTGAATTTGATGAAAAACCCTATAAGCATGCTGATGAGAGGCGGCAGACGTTGGCGGTAGTCTCGATAATAGTACAGCGTTACTTAATTTCCCAACCAATTTATTGAATGTGAGAAATCTATGTCTATTTAAAGATTTCTCTTTCTTTGGAGCTTTATATAACGCCATCGTGAAACGCTCTCCAGCAGTTGCGACTTCTTCTTTTGTTGATTGAGGGTTGTTAAATATAGGCACAATGTCATCCAAATCTCTTCTGTTATTAAGTAGAGTTACAGTTTGTGATTTGCCTTTACCGAACAAAGCAGAAGTAGTGCCGCAACCACTAAATGCATGTGCAAACAGCACAGTTTCCTTACAGTTTCTCAAGACATCAGAGGACTGTAAATCGCGAGAACTCTATATCCTCTCCTTTGTTTCCCTGGGATTCTCTAAAAAGTCGAATATCTTTATGTTGAGGAGAAAGGGCTATAATGAGCACGAGAAGATCGACGTCCTGTCCAACGATGAAAACTGTCTCATACTGCTGACATTTCTCGATCGCAGTTTGCACGATGAGCTAGTCGGCATCATCTTCCGCAATGAGCGTATTAATTCCTTCCTTTCTGAACCTCTGGGCGAGCTGCGAAATGAAACGTTCCTTATTGTGGTGATTGCTGAGAAATTTTTGTTGCAGAACAGTCAGTGGCGTGTTTTCATCGAAAGCAGTGTCAGGCAAAATACGTTTTAAAAGTCGCCGTTGCCTTTCCATACTCTTCGTACTGCAGGCATTTTCAGTATAGCCGTCAAACACTATAGTTATTTTCTGACCGTAATGATTTTGAACGGATTGAACATATCTAGTGAAAACGTCCGCAAATGTTCCCTCTTTCGGCCATACCACGGGATTAATTAAGTTGCCTCCGTCAACAATACATTCACAATGGATAACACTTGCAGGCCTTTCAGGAATGAAGTTAAATGTGTCGTATAAAGAGATTTTTTTGTCTTTCTCATTAATCCTTTCTCGTCGAACAAGTAGAGAGGAATCGAGGCAAAATCAAAGTTAAAACACGACTCCAAATCTTGCGGTGAATGTACAGACTTTATCCTCTGTAGTAGTTGCGTCGTATTAGTCTGAATAACGTCGTCCCTAATTTTAATTTGGGCGAAAAGAAATAATAAATATTAAAATTTTGAAGTGTGGATAAAAGCGAGAAAATTCAACAAAAATACAAGTTTCATTATTTGACGTCAAAGTAGCCATTCGGAGATATTCGCTGTGAAAAATCGCGTACCACCAATTTTTCGCCGAGTGCTCCAAACTACCCCCTACTATGAACGTCAATAGCGAGAAAACGGTGGGGAGTATGCAAATGGATCATAGAGCTTTTTTTTGTGTAGAATTTAATGATGAATATTTTTGTTTCGTGGGAATGACGGATTCGAAGAAAAATGAGAATAATCGTAACTAGCACCTGTCTAGGGGTGGTTTTTCGCCACAAAAGGGTGTTTCCATCAACGGGTAAGGTGGGAACTTTTCGGATCCTTACTTCTACCCCTATGAACTATGCATGGCCCAAATATAATTTGTATATGATTTTTTTCTTCTATTCGCTATTTTTTCGTTTAATTTGCGTGGACTATTAAAGAGAAAAATTATCTTTAGTTGAAAAAATTGTTTCTTGATGACCCTTATCTCAAACACCTTTGCACCCACTACAATGTACAAAGGGTTTTCTAAAGGTGCTGATTAAGAATAACTTACTAATTTTTTCTAAAAAAATCTCAAATACTTCTTTCCATCCTAGAATCGGACGCCTCTGACTAAAATCAAACGTGGTTACGTCTAAAGACTCACTTTATAGGTATATATTCACCACCAATATTTCAACATATTCGGATATCAAATGAGCGAGATATGAGGGTGGTTATGTGAAAAGTGGGACACACTGTCTACAGGGTGCGCCACTTAAAACTCCCCAGGCTTGTATCTTTCTTATTTTTTAAGCGACGACCATGCTGGGCACATCAAATTGTAGATAGTTTGAAGGCATTTAAACATGTGTACAGAGTGATTTTTAAAAAAATTGTTAAGAGAGAAAACTTAATTTCCTTGAAGATTTTTTTACCTCATCCTGTACATGAACTGCGTTAATGTTTTCTTATAAAGGTTTTAACTAACTTCAATTTATGTTATTACGTAGTATTCGAAATTCTTCTTGGTTTTAAAGAAAGAAATTAAAAACACTCCTTCCTATTCCAAACTGTTTTTTTTTTAAATAACTGAAAAAATGTAAATAATAATTTTATGCTTTATTTGTAAAAGACATATCACAAATAATCCTCAACGTAACAAAACAGCAACAAGAAACAAAAGAAATAAATATTTTTAAAAACAAACTTTATTAAAATGTACTAAATAATAGGGAATTGCAAAATTTTTACTTTAATTTTTTTGTTAATAACATAAATTGAAGCTAATTAAAACCTTTATAAGAAAACATTAACACACTTCATATAAAAGGTGAGGTAAAAAAATATTCAAAAAAATTAAGTTTCCTTTCTTAACAATTTTTTTAAAAAATAATTTTTTTAATCACTCTGTATGCATGTTTAAAGGCTTTAAAAACGTCTACAATTTAATGTGCCCAACATGATCATTGCTTCAAAAATAAAACAGTTATAAGTCTGGGGAGTTTTAAGTGGCGCACCCTATATAGTACTAATTTTAAATTATAAGAAAAACAATGCTAATATCGTTCGAAGTAATAGTATCAGTAATACTTGCTTATAATTAAAATAATCAAATTGTTTTCAGTCCAGTTTTACATCAGCCCTAATAACTGATGCTAGTAACATAAGTACGTGAAGTCATGAATATTAACACACGAAACAATTATTTAATAACCCAGTGTTGGTGTCAAGTGTAAAAGCGAATCTCATTTCTATTTAAAATATCTTCCTCGGGTGTAAAATTAATTTTTAAAGCTGAGAATTCTCGCGAAGAATGCAGCAGACCGGTGTTACAACAAGCAGTGATAGTTACTATCGAGTTAATCTGTACGATTGTGATCTGCTCGACTCCCTGGTATCCTCACAAAGTGGCGGATGTAAATTCTCCTAATGGCTGACTAATTAAATTTTAAATTATTATTCGGTTATTATTAAGGCGGTAGGTAGCTTATTCGCTTTAATAGGGGATTTTCTCCTACACAGTTTGTAATGTTAAAAACTTTATACGTCCGATTTAATAAATAACGTGAAATGGAAGGTACAGGGTTATTCATTACATATTGACCTTCCCTCCCTTATTTCTGTTATTATTGGAAATAAAAAAGTTTCGTATAAAAGTTGCAGGGTTGCATATACATATTTTTTAAATGCAATTAAAAAAACAATTGCTTGCATGTGATACAACAATGGAAAACCATGTACGTTTTTACATATTCTTTTAGATCTTTTTTCCCTTATTTCAAATATATAAAGGTTGATCTAGCAGATCTAGCTGCAATATTTCTTGATATATCGGACATTAAAATTCTCCAAACGTGCAAGTAGGTATTTTATAGTTATTGAAGGAAGCGCAGTAATTACTCCTACGCAGTAGGCTGTGACTGATGATACTATGACAACATTGTTACTGCTTGACATTTTGTATTATTATTTGTTCAAAATGAGTTACACAGAAGCAGAAAAGTTTGATATATTTTGCCTTTTTGGTAAAAATACAACGAATCATTACTTCCACATTCAGATTTTCTATCCAAGTTTCTCACAACGAGGAAAATTTTTATGTGGAAATAATTGTTTATGAAACTTTAACAATGAAATATTTGAAATTGTCTACCCCAAAAACCCATAAAACGATATGCCACATCGGTAGTGGGGGTGAGGGTGGATGAAGTAAAAACAATTTTTGAGGCCTTTGGTTCTTATACACACACTAAATCACAATTTTATTTTTTCCCCTTAATAACGAGGTGGGGGTGGCTAATGCCAAGAAATTTTTGGAGACCTTAGCTTCTCTTATATATACTAAATACCAATTCTGTGGACTCATACTTGCTTGATTTATCTATTTACCCCCATTTATCCCAATTTACCCCTTAAACCTTCAACGGAATAAGATCAAAATATAATCTAGTTCCAAATCTTGTTAAAATACATATGTGCACCAAATTTCAAGTAAATGCCTTAAACGGTTCCAGAGTAATCGTGCGCACAAAAAAGTTACAGACAGACAGACAGAACGGCAGACAGAATTTTTTCTTGCTTAAACTTAAAATCTCGACGTTTCTTGACATTCTAAGCCTATTTGAACAATAAAAATTTTCAAATTCTTTTGCGTTACTATACATCCACTAGACATAGAAGTAATAAAAAAGCTGCAAAAAAAGAATATATATATATATATATAGCATTAAACCCAAATCGTCCGGTTCCTAGTGAAAACACATTCTTAAATACTTACCGTCATGTGAGAGAAACTGATAATTTTAAAAGAAAAAAACGCACCAATAGAGCAAACGAAAATGTATATTTTGAATTTTTTTAATGGTGATTTTACTATATAGTCCACTATCAAATGTGCATCCGTGGGATCTTTGATGATGCAAGTGTGGTAGTGGTCCCAATCTCTTTTTTTGACCTTGGAGAAACATACTTTCGATGTTAGCACTCTCAAAAATGGTGCGTTTAAGTGCTGCGTGGGATTACGAAGTTTTATATAAAAAATATTACTAAATCAATTAAACAGAGAAAAGGTTATTACGATTTCTTATGTAGAACTAACCATTCTCTCAAAAAGTTTCATTTTATAGTTTCCAATAATAAAAATTAATATGTGTAATGATGAGAGATTTGCCAGTGCATATTAACATATTTGACACTATTTCTCGGGTCACTGGATACAATAATTATAACTAAAACATTACAAACATGAATAAATTAACAAATACCCCTATCTCCCTATGTTTTACAGTATAGGTAGGCATAGGAAATTGAAAGAAAAAGTACCTATATAATTTTAACGTTTTCCTTTTTACTTCCTTCTCTTTCCCCCATCTGTGTAACTGGCTGATGGAACCCATCCAAGGCCAGAAAAGGGAAAAGAAAATTTAACGTTTAATGAAGAAACTTATAGAAATACAGTAGTTACAGATTTATATAGACCAAGTACAGACAAGCAATACTTTTCACTTCTACAATGACATTTTTAATTAAAATCACCGTCACTTTCAATGCAAATCTCACTTAGTCCCAAATCTTCATCATCGCCTTGCTCGCACTCTCCCATATTATCACATTGGTCGAGATTACCTTCGCACTTACACATTTCGGTACACCGAAGTCCATTCGACTGATACGTACATGGAGGAGAGCAACGCCTTTGGGAGCATGAGCAGCGACAAAGTTCCAAGATAAGCTCTGGACCACAAGATTTGGTAAAAGCAACTGGCTCGATGTGCTCCCTACTTTCTTCCATCCAAAATCTGAGGGTGGTGGGTTATTGAGATGCTGAATGAGGTCCTGATTCCACTCAAAATACTGAAGGTAGGCCCTTAGCAAAGCCGAATCCAGTGCAGATCTTGTTGGAGGAAGGTTCTCATCTTGACATTGTTTCTGGGTGAACAACAAACATCTCACAACTCCTATGTCAGTCATTTTTGTTTTGGGGATATAAAGCTGACAAATGAACGCTTCCAAGTTAGCCCTCACATCTTATATGAGAGACAGTGTAGTCCCCAATGTAGCCAAAGCTTGTAGCAGCTGATCACTTGCAGAATTAAAAGTTTTCCACCACTTTTTTTACCTTTGCCAGCAAATGATCCTGTTACATCTGCTCCTGAAAGAGTGTGTAATCCAGAAAATGCAGAGGCTTTGAGAGGTTCAAGTGCTCTGTAAATTGAACCTAGCTGAACAAACTTTTTCATGCCATGGCCAAGAAAAAATGCAAACTCTTTCGAAAGTTGGGGATATCGTCTTAGTGCCAAAATTAGGACATCAGTATCGGGGGAGAATACATGAGTAGTTTTAATTCCTTTCTATGCTAAATATACTGCATGTAATATGATATTTGTGTCCGCCTCGTCCTGCGTACCTGAAAGACTGGATACATCATTGCCATGTGATGAAGCTGATTTGTCCCTTCAACTGATTACAAACCTTTTGTTATTGGTCACACCAAATTGAAGAATCTGACCGGAAAGGAACTCTCAGTCAGTTCAGCCTTCGTGTTATCGTGGGACAAGAATTTATTAATTGCTATACTTTCAATTTTCGTTTCTGGTCCGATTTTGTACTGGATTGGATCTGAGACTTTTTGCCGAATCACTCTCATGGCTTTCTTCAACGAGTTTTCTTTGTAAGAGTCGAAAACAACATGGATCTCACTGTAATTGCTGAATTTTTGCTCGATCCATTTGCAGAAGCTTAAACCAAGGTCACGGCGTGTCTTCACTGTGCTAGGTTTGTGGTAGGTGTGAAGAAGCGCCATGCCATCTATTATCGCAGCTTTTTCCTGTAGCTCCTCATTTTCTTCTAAAACTGCAGATGTGGTGGAAGCATGATCATCATTGTCTTCTTCGGCAGGTATACCTTGCATTGATTCAAGAGCATCCATAAGTTTGTACTTAGCTAGGCAATGGTGCATACTCCCTTCAACTGCAAATAATGACTTCGGTAGTGCTGAGAACTCGTAGTTGCTCAAATAGTATCTCAAATCTACGTCAGGTCTGCTTCTGAATGCTATCAATAATCTTGAAATAAGAGATAAATCTATCTTTATGGCTATAGATTTGTCTTTGAGGTTAATTTTAACTTTTTTCGCTGCCGTTTTACACAATTTAATAAAATAAAGATAATTTCAAACAAATAACTATTAATAAATATAAAGCCATGAAATAATTTTAAAAGTTAAGTTTCTGGGAAAATGGTTAGTTCTGCATAAAAACTTATAACCTTTTTGTGTAAAATTGATTTGGCAATATTTTTTGTATAAAACTTTTTTTCGTAATCCCAATGGTTACTTAGATAAATTGGAAAATGTGTTTGCGACGGCGGCCATTTTGTTTTTCGCGCGCAGTACTCATGCGCATCGTTTTTGAGAGTGCCAACATCAAAATTATGTTTCTTCAAGGCCGAACAAAGAGATTCAGACTACTACCACACTTGCATCATCAAGGAGCCTATGGAAGCCTATTTTTGTCTACTTGGCAGAGGACTAATAATTCATTTGATCAAAATTAAAGGTCAAAAGTAAATTTAAAGTTTTTAATACCGCGTCCGTATTTCTATTAGATTTAATGTAAAACAAAGTCTCTATGACTAAAAACATGTATTCTGATAGCCTTCTTGAGATGTTTGACTATGTAAAAAATGTATTTTAGAAAGTCCTGAAACTAGTTTGTGGAATGCATCACGTGCACTTGGAAAAAGTTACTGAAAATTTCAAAGGACTTTAAAAAAGAATGACTATAGGCCATATAAATTATAACCAGTACAAGAGCTTGCAGAGATCACAAGCGAAAACGGTTAGAATTTTGTCAGCAAATGCTCCAAAGACTAAGTGCATACCCTAATTTTCTTAAATATATATTATGGGAAAATGAATCGTTGTTTTTTACAGCAGGAATTTTCAGTAGGAAAAATAGACGTTCGTGGGAGAAAAAATATCAGCGACAAAGAAAAGTTGCTGAAATTAAAAAATCCGGTAGAAAATCGGTTAAAATTTGGTGGTATGTACGAAGCAAAAAAAATTAAAAATATTATTTTATAACACGCAGTCTTTTGAAAGACAAATAAAAAAACTTCAGATAACGTCAGCGTAGTTAATAAATAAAATATCAACATTTTGTAGGGTGAATATTAAAGTTTGAATAATGTACTTTCAGATGTTATGTGTCGGATTTTATGTAATATCAACAATTTACGGAGTCGAAAATCGTATGTGCTAAATTTCTCAAAAACTGTAACTTTTACAATAAAAAAATAAAATTTATTCAATATCTCATAGATGAAAGTATCGTTTTTGTATTTTTTGGGAGTCGTGAAGGTATTTTCTATCTTCATGCCAAATAATAAGTTTCTAGCTCGTCGGGAAGTACTCAAGTACAAACATAGTTTTTTTTTTGTGGCATTGGATTTTAACATATCGCGTTATATATATTTGTTGTCTAATTAATTCCCTAAATTAACCTAACACGACAATAGAAAATACCCAAAGAATACTCTCTTCTCGTCCATACAAAGATAGCTACACTCTACTTTTATGTAAAACAGAGTGTAACAAAGTTTTTACCGCTATTTATCTGTTCGGTAAATTGTCTGAGTACTTTTCGATGAACTAGGAACTTGAAATCTGGCATAGAGGTAAGGCGTACCTTTCCCACTACCAGAAAACTGCAAAATTCAAAATGGTGACTCCAATATGGCTACCAATACGTAGATATATGACACACATAAAAAGCAATACCCACATTAAAATAAAGACGCTGCTAAAAAAGACCTGTGAAAAAACTATAGGAAAAAAGTTGTACTTTTTATCAGATACTACTATCAGATAAGAAAAGTAAATAGCGGCAATACGTATATTTTATTGTTTCGGCAATATATGCTTTTAAATTGGTTGCATTTAATTCTCTATAACTTTACTTGCACATTTTCTTCATATCTCTCACCATTTTGGCAGCGAACTCATATTAATGATGTATTGTAATAAGTGCAACATTTTTATGTATTTTCTTGAATTTTGCAATTATAATATAAAAGTCGTAATCAGTGATCTCGGAATCTCTTGTATGATTTTTTCGTAATTCTAGCATTTAACTTGTTTAACTTACTACAGTTTCAAAATATTTTTTTGATAAAATATTGATTAGATAATATTATTTAGGTATTAAGCAAATCACAACTTACATATTTCTTTATATTCTCTAATCATAATGAAAGCAAATAAATAAAAAATAATTAATTATTGTTATTATTTTGGATTTTTTTTTTATTAATGTGCACACTTTTATAATGCGTAAACAATTAAATTGGTCGTTTTTAGAGTACATTGCAAAAGGTTTCATTCAAACTTCTCAAGTTCAAAGCATCTCCGTAACAACGCACATTTTTCATCTAAATTCACTGAACTATAATGCTATCAAGCATGCCAGAAATAGAGTTCTTTTAGGATTATTTTGAAAAGTGTATAGAAACGCACTGCTAACTGCTCTTAAAAGTAACTTTTCACACCCTGCTTATACGTCTGTATCATAAGAGTGCATTGAGAAAAATTGACCTATTTTACGATAGAAAGTTTGGTAAAAAGTGTCAAGACAAAACTAGATTGGCATCACTAAAAATAGTAAAAAATCACTGCACATGTTGACCAACTCGTCAAACTTTGTAAAAATGAAAAACCCATACTATAATAATCCTATCATTGTTTTCATTATCGATAATGTTGAGTCTACTTTGACTGATCATTTTCATTACTTTGTTTCGTAGTCTACAATATTCAAAAAAATTCAAATAATACAATTTATTACCTTATCAGAGCTGTAGGTTTAGAAGTTATAGATATTTCATTTTTAGAAAGTTTGGAGGCACAGTTGTATGTCAACATATGCAGTAACTTTTTACTACTTTTGGTGATACCAACCTAATTTTTGTCATGACACTTTTTACCAAATTTTTAGAAGAAAAAAGTAGAAAAAGTATAGTATGCGATACGTATGAAAACCACCGTTCAACACTTCAATCAATCAGTCAATCACTCAATCAATTTATTGGTGCTATAGACAAAAATGGTATTTGCACAAGTCAATATTTAAATATATACATATACATATCTCGCTAACATATAAAAACAAACATCAGGAATTTAACAATTTCTTATATCATATTAAAATTATATGATAAAAATTCATCATATGAATAAAAATTTTTTCGAGCAAAATGCTCTTATTTTTTTCTTGAATGCCATATTTGGTAGTCTTATTATATTCATTGGTAATTTTTTATGAAATTTGAGTACTAAAAATTGAATTCCTCTTTGACTTTTAGTTAATCTGACATACGGTGCTGTTAACATATTTTTGTGTCTTGTACTATAATGGTAGTCACATTCTCTGTTTACACTTTGAGGATACAAGTTCTCTCTAGCATACAAAAGCAACTCATAAATAACGTGAGTTTCTTTAGTCTAACTGTTCTCTACAGTCTTCTTTATAATTTAACCCAGATATTATATGTATTGCTCGTCTTTGTAGAGCAAAAATTCTAGGCCAATTTGATGCTTGACCCCAAACTAAAACAGCATAGGAAAGCAAAGAGTGGCATAGTGCAAAATATATATTTTTTAAAGCTTCTTCACCCACTTCTTTGCTAGATTTCTCAAGATAAATGTATTTTTTGCTAGCTTTTTTGACAAGTTTTCTACATATACTTGTCAGATCAATTTGTCATCTAGATAAACTCCCAAGAACATTGTTGATTCCTGGGGGTCGGGAACATTGTACCCTATTTCATTGCACAATGAGAAGATCATATGCATTGTTTTTTATCTATTTAATGTAAGTTTATTTGACTTGAACTACTGTTCTGCATTTAACTCCGCCTCACACGCCATTGCAGAAAGTTGTTTAATATTCTTGTTTTGAACCGGAATAGTTGTTTCTGCAAACAGTATGTCACTAAAGTGTTCTCTTGAATATGGGAAATCATTCACATATATTAAAAAGAGGAGCGGGCCAAGTACTGATCCCTGGGGTACCCATGTATTATTTTTGTTTTATTAGAATGTGCATTATTTGCTTTAATTGTTTGATATCTGTTTGTTAATTATGATCTTAATAATGATATACTGCTATGGTAGAACTTATACCTCTTTGGCTTCTCTAGTAGTACTTCGTGTGAGACGCAGTCAAACGCTTTAAGTACTTATGCCGCAAAATATAATGGACATATGCTCCCGACCCTCGAAAACCTGTTCTATCAAGTCGAGAATTGCAGAGGTGGTGGTTTTTGATTTCCTAAAACCAAATTGCTTATTATCAAAAATGCACAATAACTGTTGCACAATATACTACTTTAATATTAAAAGCAGGGACGAGCGTAGAGGCGACTTCAATGTGAATATCAGTCGATATTCGGTTGAAGCAACGTCGAGCGCGGTTGGTACTTGGATGGGTGACCCACCTATCTTAGGAAATACAGCGTTCTCGTCCCACCTTCTAGCGGCTTGTATATCAGTGTATACGCGGAAGTTACGTAATTTCAGACGAGGATTACGTAGTGGATATACCATCCTTCGGAGGGGATGTAAAGCAGGCGGTCCCTTGTCTATTAAATGTTAGGCAAGTAAAAGATCCCTACCCTTCTTAAGGGCAAAATTTCCAGGTTGGAGGTAGCTCGTCTCGTGGCGTCGGTGACAGGCCCTGGTAGCGGAAATAGGCCGACGTTAAATAGTTAAAAAAAAATATATTAAAAGCCACTCTAAATAAACTAATTATTTGATGCTAACCATTGAAATTGAAACAATTTTCAATTATTCACTTGAAATACTTCTAAGTATAAATCTATACAGTGGAATTTACAACAAACCCGCGATAAATATCAGACCGATTATGATCTACCCAAGTCCGTGGTAACTTCTTGAACACTTGCTATTAGTGTCAGCCGACTACAGAAAGCATTTTAAGTTTCATGCTAATAAATTTTAATGCCATTTAAAAACTTGTTTGGAAATTCATGTCTAATAGCATCATTGTTCTATCAGAATTTCCTTTCTAATAAACTATGTCTTACATGTGCAAAAATAATGGCCTTAGACCTGGAAATTCTAGTAATATTAAATCGTATCTAAGAAGTTGTTATTTGGAGTCCAGCAAAATACAAAGTTAATTATCTCATCAAATCAATTTTGTCACTGAAGATGATATATTTCATGAAAATCTGCATTTCAATGTTAAAATAAAGACGTACCTACACCGAAAAATATAGTGTTTAATATACTGAGTGACGTTTTCATTGGAACATCCAAAAAAATTCAGGAGAAATAGCGAGAAAGTAGAAATTAGCGATTGAAGGAAACGCTCTCTTTTGGTATCCGAAAAAATGTTTTTCTATTGAATGATCAGAGTTCAGTTTCAACTTGATTAGCGTGTCTTACATTGACTTGTAGATTGGTTTTCGAGTTTTCTTCTGCGTTGAACATTTTATCATAGTCTTATCTTATCGTGGTCTTTTTCTGAAGCGAAGTGAGTTGTCTTACAATGTTCCTTAACTAAGCCCTTATTTCAAAGATATGAAAATATGAGAGTTTGTATGAGGTGAAACTGTAAACTTGGCATAGATTGAAGAGTGGGTTCAACCACTGACTGTAGAGAATACAGTACAATCAGGTCCGTGGACAACGAATGAGTTAACGAGTTCACAACAGATTAATTTTTCAAATAATAAGGCCCATTGTTTTTCCGATATCGTCTTATTAAATGAGGATGAATTTGAATCACTGACCCAGACATTTAGGCATCTTTTACGTTCAACCAGCAATAAGAGAATTTGAGGCCGTTTCATTGGTCTATTCAATGCTGCATCTAGGTATTACACGTTGTATTATAAGTTTACCTGTCATACGTTAGGTGTTGGATATCTTGGTATATATGGAAGGTGAATAGCAGACTTTGTCGACAAAATAAAATATTGTAATGTTGTAATAAGACCATCATATACATTAGGGTGGCCCATCTTTTTCGAAATCGAAATTTTTTATTTCTCACCCCTGCAAATGGTTCCATTTGAAGAAAAAACAGTCCCCTCAAAATATTATTGAGGCAAATTGAAGGCAAGGGGTGCCGCAGAATGCATTATTATGCAATAATAAAAGTAAATGGAATTATTTACATTCTTTGGTTGATGCATTGTTTTTTTTTTTAATCAGCAACATTTATCTTTAGAATGACTAATCAAGTCATATAAATATCAAAGACATTATCTGTTGTGACTATGACATGTGTCATACTACTGTAAATTCGTAGTCTAAGAAAACTAGACTAGAAGTTTTTGAAATAAAACTCTCGTTTTATCTTTGTGTATTTTATTATGAAACGTTTTTTTCATACATAGTACCAAATATTATCCTAAATCTACAAGACATATAGTAATAAAAACAATATTTTTTGCACTAGGCCAAAGCATGCGACAGGGTTTCTTTTTTTACATTTGGAAACTGTGATTTATAATCATTTACAACTTGGAGTAAAAACTGTTTTTGGTCTTCATTTTTTGTTAAAATGTCATTATAGTCAGTAATAAGTTTGATTCCTCTCTCAGCGGCATCAGTTACAACTTTAATTTTGTTTACAATATTGAAACATCGGGTATAACTTTCATTTTCCCTCCATGTTGTTGGATCATTTTCCAAAAATTCCATAGACAAACCTAATTTTTGAAAAAACTGTTTAGTGTTCTCGCATATGAAGTCCTGAATTTCCTTGTTTTCAACGTCAGTAATGCTACTAATCATAAGTCGTTTAATACCCTCTTGATTTGGTGCTTTCTTGTTCAAAGCTTTAACCATTTCTCTTTTAGTGGTAACTGAAATATCGTCATCAAAGAAAGATAAGCCAACATTTACTGAATTAAGGTACCATAAATGGTTCACTATTTTCCTACTTGCGGCTTGAGATATTTCTTTGTCAATATTTTGATAATTAATGAGTTCTTTACAAAAGTCTAAGTCATGAAGCGGTGCTTTACTAGCAAATGACGCTGTAAACCAGGCCTTTACATAAACCTTTACAATAAAGAGACATATATCTTCAATACCTATTTTTTCTTTTTTAGTTAGTTGGAACTGATCTTGGAAAAAAAATATTTTTAGACAGTAAATGGCTTTGGCCATCCAACGTGCATGATGAAATGCCCCTGGTTGATAGAATGTCGTGTGAGTGGGCTCTTCTTCAACAAAAAGTTTAGAAAGCATTAAAAATTCTTTATAATCATCACGAGGCTGTTGCAAAGTTAAAGCTGCATTTAGAAACTTTACAATTTCGGCTTTAACTGGTTGTAAAATGTGTTTAATTTTTGATACCTGAAATCCAGTTTTTAGTTTATTTTGATCTATTTTAGGCCAAAATTCCCTAAAACGTTTAAATAGTGGCACATTTGGACCAGATGAGGAAGGCATTTTTGTGTCAAACACACTTCTCAAAACCACTTCAAAAATATGATGTCTACAAGGAAAATATAGAATATCTCTTTCTAATTTTTGTTGCAATAGTGTGGCTGTCCCATTTATATAACCCATATTTGATGCTGTTGTATCACAACACAAAGCTATTACCTTTTCGTCTAAATTCCATTCACAAAGCACATCATAAACTGCTTCAGTCTGTTCTCTTCCAGTTGAATTGGGCAAAGCTGGTACTCCAAGTAGTTGTTCAATATCTCCACTAGTAACTAAGATAGCAAGTCTATCGATATTTCCCATTCCAGTGAGAGAAGGTAAAAGTTTTCCATCCCAATGGATGACTGGGGCCGGCAATTCAGAATTACCGAAGGCAGTTTTTAATATTCCAGCTCTTTCTTCGCGGATGCGTTGTCTAGAGCGCTGAAGTGTGGTTCTGCTGATGGACAAAGATGTGGTGTCATGTCCTAGTGCTTCTGCTACTGCCGTCAAAATATGGACTCCATACCTGTCGCTTATTTTGCAAGCATCAAATGCAGCGGCTATTTTTGGTGTGATGATGTTACATGTTCCATACAATCTCCTCTTTTTTGGCTGTGACGGGCCAGGCTGGTCTTGTAACAACTCTTCTTGGGCTTCGATTATTTCATCTTCATTTTCGTTGGAGTCGGCTGAATTACTACTTGATGATGGACAGGTGAATGTTTCCTCTAATCTAGCTTTTTCTTGTTGACTTCGTTGCATTCGTTCGGATAATTTCTGTAATTTCTCCTCAGCTGATTTTTCTTGAGAAGCAAGTTGGTAATCAATACCATGCATAAATCCAGGACGTCCCTTTTTTCTTTGGTTAATTAAAAACTGCTTATCTTCATCTATTTTCATCAACTCCAATGCATTTGCATGAGAAATGTCAAAGAGATCGTCCAATTTTTCAACGAAATTTTTTTCTTTACTCCCGCACTGGCCCTTTTAGCTGATTTTTGTAAGTTCCTCCACTCTGCATAAAGTTTATCTAGTTGTTTAACACAATGAAAATCCTGACGTGTCGGAATGCGAGCTTTATCCCAAAAAACTGACACCTCTTTTATTGTTAATTTAGCACTTTCATGTACACTTAGCTTCACTTCACGAATATTATAAAAGAGCACTTGTAATACTTGTCTATTAGACGGCAATTTATTGCCAATGATTTGTGACGAATAGTGTCCAACTAAGTAAATGAAAGTATCCTTTCGTAAGGATCTAACATCAGCCATCGTTAAATGTTTTTTCAAAAAGGAACGTATGCTAGAACTTATAATGTCACCACTGTAAAACACAATTGCAAATTGACATAAAAACCTACCGTAGGTGCATTATATTTCCAAACTTCCAAAACAAATAATTTCTAGGAAATAATTACACCAATAAAACATTATGAGAAAAGAGGTAGATATTTGTATTTTAAGTAAAATTTAAGTGTATTACCGTAATAAAATCTTATCTACAAATTTCTACCTGAATGCGGCACGGGTTACCTTTCACCGAATTATCTGAAACTTTGACATAAATTATTCCTAGTATAATAGTATATTTTCGTGGGGTGAGACTTAAAAAATACGCAAAAAAAATTCACCCCCTATAGAGATGGGCCACCCTAATATACATGGCACCGGTGTTGGTAATAACTCTAAGGAACTGAGAGTTTTAGAAGATAGATTCATGAGCGTCATTACAAATTTCTCAAGATACACTTTCTTTAGAGACCTCTTTATGCACGTTATCATGATATAGCACGACCGGCGAATTACATTCACTAAACCACCTAAGAACATTACACCTTCAAGCTGGATGATTGTTCATTAACAAGCAACGTAACCCAAATAAGGCGTGATCCCGAATAAAACACACCAAGCCATATCAGGAGTTGCTTATTTTCCAGAGATCTCTTTAGCCACATTCCTTGTGACTATAACTCCCCTTTTGCCATCATCTGCCACTGATAATATTCAATCATTTACCCCTTTCCTGTCCCTTCTTCATTTCTCCTTTTCCATTTTTGTTTGTGTCCTAAATTGTTCTTACCACATAATTTCTATAAATCATAAAATTTTGAAACCAGAACATTTGAAATTAAACCTTGAGCGGCCAGTATTCGATGCACAGTAGATTGCGAGAATTGGGTTATTCATCTGGATCCTCTTTCCTCATCAGTAGTCAAAATTTTTTTATTACTGAGTGCATACTTTTATTAGTTTTAAGTTTTAATCGCTTTTATTTTCTTTTGGAAATTTCAATGAATATTACCATTTTTAATTTGACCTTGAGGTGAAGGGAGTTAGGATTATTTTTATTTATACATTTCGTTAAATTGATTTAATCTCTTCCCCCAGTTTCTCAATTGCCACGGTGCCGAGTGCCATGGATGGTGTAAACTATTTTATTGTATTAATTATATTAAAATTTTAAAGTCTCCTACATGGACTCAAGCGTAATTGTTCAATTTATTTGTTTTATTTATTTTTTTATTATATTAGCTATATTACGTCCAGAAAGACCTTGAAACAACCAATGAGACAGTTGCAAATACTGACATTGCCGTATGACTAAATGATTCTTATAAGTGACTCAATTCTGCTTGTAGGCTCTCGGTGGAACCAGATATTTGTTGTTGATATAAAGAAAGCTCAGATAATCAGTTTCGTGCAAATGTGAGACAGTAAATGCAGAAGGAATTAGAGTGTGAAGTTGTAAGGGATATATTTTTTAATTTCAATTTCTTTCAAATTAATTTTCAAAATTATTGTTTCTGCATAACATGCATTACATAAATTGCCCATTATAATGTCCATAATGAAAGTTCAGTAAGAAATATGACCTGCACTAGAACCCTCTTACATTACAGCCAGGAAAACTTTGTCTGCAGAGAAGGAACTTGTGGACTCAATTGTCAAACTAGCAAGTATTTTCAAGATACTGGAAATTGTATATCCACGACAGGAAACATGGTTGGTATGCTTATCTGGAAACGATTACGGTGTGGAGTGGAATTTTGGATGTCTAAAGAAATAATTCGGTAGGTGCTCGGATACAGACTTGTCAGTGCTGGGATAATCTCTCTTGGGATCAACGACGAGCCAAAAATAGTAAATTTGGTATAAAAATTTGCATCTACAACTGGAGAAGTTGGAAGCACTCTAGAAACTTTACTCTTCACTATTCCAAGCACGAATATTACCATTGCTATGGATGATTCGAACGCAAAGGTTGGTTCCACATTGGAAGATGATAATTTGCTGTTGTTAGTGAATTTGATATCGGATAATGAAAGCAAAAAAAGGTAAAGGGCTAATTAAGTTCTGCCTGGACACTCTACCTATACGATAGTTAATACTACATTCTAATAGCATCCTCGATGCCTTTACACTTAGCAATTACCTGTCGGTAAACTAAGGAATGAGATTGGTTATATTATGAGGAACTCGTGGAGACCATAAATCAACATGTTACCCGGCGCTGCCTGTGGTTCAGATTATGAATTGTTCATGTACACCTTCTTGTTGAAGCTGAAAACGCGTTGAAGACACACAGAAACGTCTACTCATCATAAGTGGTATAATCAAATTAAATTTAGGAAATGCATAAGTGAAGTGTGTGAGTCTCTAAAAGTAAGCATCATACAATTTTCAATGGGAACTTAGAGGGATACGTAGAAGTGTTAAACAACCTAGGATAACTGTTGAAATAATAACTGAAATATAAGTCAGAAAAATTCTGAAGGCTGAAATTCCTAACATGGCTTTGAAATCAGAAGAGTATAATAGCAGTAGTACTAGAAAACAAAAACTATATTTACAACTTTTTGCAAAGGCAAGATAGTATTACGTACCTTTCGTGGACAACCGTAAGGCTTTTAACAATGTGGAATGAGACAGATGCGGGGCTGTATTACTGTAGATGGGAACACCCAGGTATCTCATCTACAGCTTATTCTTTATAATTTGGTGACCTGAAAATGACATGTAATTTTTGGCAGAGGGAAAATAGAAAGAAATTGTTGTGAGAAAAATCTTTTTCATCCCCATGTTGAGCTTAGATTAGATTAGATTTGGAGCTGGCTGATTGGCGATCCCTGTTGATCTATTATGACACTCCTTGTCTAATTTTACTTAGAGCTCCTTCTCCAGCTTTGTCTTTTGTATCAGACTACATGGCTAGGCCTTCGCAATGGTACATCACATGTACTGAGGTTTCCTCTTCCTCCTAACCGAATCCGCATATTGCATCGTCTACCAGGCCCATTAGACTCATATGTCTATTAAGCCTACCGTGTCCAGTTAGAAGACCTACCACTATCCTAATAGCCTTTCTATTTTGGCGTAGCAGGTCTTCTGTGAATTTGGCCGATCGTTCTTTAATGAAGTTTTTGGCCTGTCTATGTCATAGGAAATTCTTCCACCACTCTAGACACTTATTTTGTACATATTCATTAATGGATGTTAGTATGCGTGGCTTAGCTACACTGCAAAAGGTCCTACTTGGCCTTTTGATGAATCTTCCTGGGCCAGTTCATCAGACTGAGGATTTATGGAAAGTCTTTCCTCACTACCAGTCGACAATATTTAGGGCTCATTGTGAACGCTCTGATATCGTGTTCGCTAGATCGTCAGCGTACCTTAGGCTATCCTATCCTATGTGGAGTTTACATTGGATTGACCTTCCAGACTTAATTTTTTTTATTTAGTCGGCGAAATTCGGAATTTTTCCATTTCCCTATCCCACAAAATCGTATTTTTGGTCAGTACTGGAATTTTATAAAAAGTGTCTGGAAAACGTGAAAATATCAAAACATTTCAAAATCTCCAGTTGGCACCAACCCTGTAATATGTAATTGGTTAAATACCATACACAAAATTTAAAGAACAACCATTTCATAACAAATTTCCTCAGTAAAACCAAGTAAACAACTCAATTACTTATCATATTTTCACGAAAGCACAGGTGGGTGATAATTCAAGATTATTTAAAAACTTTATGGTTATAACACAAAGCACCTGTTTATACTAAAACCAAGCGTAAAATAATTCGCTCTTGTTGGCAAGATCTATTCGCAGGTAAGCATACAGCAGGACACAGGTGCATCTTAGTCAAAACGAAAATTAAATAAATATATGTTTATAATTTTATGAGCTAAGCAGATGCAACGGTAGAGAAAGGAACCACCATGTAATGAATTTCTCGATAGCTATCACATTTTCGGCATGCTGTCTCAATATGTTAGCGTGTATTAAATAATGTATAAGAAGCAAGTGGTGTATCATCTCATAATATTGCGGTTTGATTACAGATTATAGATACTGTAAGTATAACGAGTAAATATATATAAAAGAAATAATACAACCGTTCACACTACTTACCTGCTTAGCATAGTCGATGAAGGTATTTACCTTTTTTTTTT
This sequence comes from Rutpela maculata, assembly GCA_936432065.2. NCBI lineage: Eukaryota > Metazoa > Arthropoda > Insecta > Coleoptera > Cerambycidae > Rutpela > Rutpela maculata. Next base: position 26,973,608 of record OW386293.2, read on the forward strand.
TTAATGAGTTTGTGAAAGTGTATAGAATAATATGCTGAAAAGTTTACATTTCGCTCGGATGCAGAACATAAAAAAAAAGGGGGAAAAATTTTTTTTCATCCATTTTTTCAACATTTTGAAACTAACTCAAGCTACGAAAAAATTAAAAATACAAATGGATAGATCACGTATTTATGAACAAAAAATGTCCCAACAGATCGATAAAAATTATGGGAAATTTTATGTTCTACAACTCTGATCTCTTGATATTTTTCACCAAAATGCATAGTTTTTCCTCAAAATAGAAAAAAAGACGAAAGAAACGCTAAAATTCATATATATGTATATATTTCTCAAAAACCACACTTTTCTAGAATTGCGGGGGGTAAAAATCATGTTTAGACAATCCAAATACTTCACTTTTTATAGGTCTCATAACTTCGGGAAAATTTTCTTTAATTTTTCCTAATTTGAAGGGAGTATTCAATAAAATGCATTTAACCGTGCGCTTGGCCGCGCAGAGTGACAAGAGTATTTCGCAATTTTTTCCAGGAATACCGTGGCTTTAGCGATAAATTTACCCTGACTTAATTTCAAAATTTTGAAAAATTTGATGAAAAAAAATTTTCTTTTAATTTTTTTTTATGTTCTGCATCCAAGCGGAATGTAAACTTTTCAGGATATTATTGTATACACTTTCACGAACTCATTAAAAAAATTATTCATTTTGCTGTTTTTGAAGGTTTCACTATAAAATGTTCTGTGTCGTCTGGGCTAGCTGGTTTAGTAAAATTGTTGAATTTGTGATGCACTTTAAAACTAGGAATGCAATTAATAGCAAAAGTAATAGAAAATTCAAGATTTTTTAATGGTAGTTATAATCAATATTACTATTATTATATTAGGTTAGTAGGGTAAGTATAATAGTACCTGTTTTATTTTATTTTACAAACCCAACAGAATTTACATTCCAATTACAGGGTAGGCACATACAGTCAGATGTAAATTATCATATTATATAACACTAAGTGTTAGGTTGTTGTTTACTGGATTCAACAAATTGAAAAATATTGTACTTACTTACAACTTTGATCTATTTCTTGTTACTGAAACTTGGCTTTCGCCTATAATACCATCCGAGCAAGTAGCAATAAATGGTTATAAAATAATTAGGGAAGATCGTGTGGGAGGCAGAGGGGGGGGTATAGCTTTATATCATAGAGACCATTTAAAAGTAAGCAAATTAAATATTGAAAGTAGTGTAAATGCACCTTTAGAACAGCTTTGGGTAAGTTTTAAATCTAATAATATTACTTTTGCTCTAGGAGGGGTTTACAGACCACCTGATACTAATGTCATCGAATGTATTAATGAGTTAGAAAATTCAATATCTTATGTTACTCCCATAGTTGATGAAATTTTGTTAACTGGCGATATTATCATTAATCTACTAAACACAGCCAATAATAATAGTATAAAATTTACTGAATTTTTGGAGGCGTATGGTCTCTCGTTAGCTAATCATGAGCCTACTCGAGTTAATGCCCATAGTAACTCTTTAATTGATATAATCAGTATCAGTAACCGTGAGCTTATTCGGACCTGTGAAACTCTCGAAACACATGATATATCTGATCATTGTCCAGTGTACTGTGAATTATCCATTGAATCAGCTAAACCAAAACAATTCTTTAAAACATTTAGAGATTTTAGGTATTTTAACTTTGATAACTTCGATAGAGACCTTAGATGCCTGCCCTGGCATAACTTGTACTTGTTAAATGATTGTGATGAAATAGTATATGTGTTCACTGACTATCTGACTAGCTTATTTAATATTCATGCTCCTCTTAAGACTGTCAAAATTAACAAGCCGAAGGCTCCTTGGCTAACAGATGTAGTAAAGCTTATGATTAAAACAAGAAAGAACGCTCTAGCTAAATTTAAAAGAAGTCGCGATGCTGGTGATTGGGTACGGTATAAGTATGTACGTAATATGGTAACCGCAGCTGTCCGAAATGAAAAAAAGCTTATTTAGAATTCATACAAGATCAGCACAACAAAAAATTATGGGACACTCTAAAACTACTTGACATAATAAAAAAGAAGTGGACGAATAACTTGCCAGATCACCTTAATGATCCTAATCAAATCAATCACACCCCCTCCGGATTACACCATTGATTTCTACAGTTCACAATTATTAGATCCAAATAATAATTTTACTTTTAATCAAGTCACGGATGTCGAAGTGGAGAACTACATTAAAAATATAAAAACCTATGCAACAGGAACTGACGGAATCACCCTAAAAATGCTGCAAGTCTGTTTACCTTTTCTCATCCCTATTGTCACATTTATGGTGAACAAATGTATCACTGACGGGATTTTTCCAAAGAGTTGGAAAACTTCACTTGTAATACCGCTTAGTAAAATAAGTCAACCCAATGAATTTTCAGACCTAAGGCCTATAAATATTTTACCCGTAATTTCAAAAATTTTGGAACGAGCATTATACGACCAGATCCACAGCTACTGTTTAGCTAAATCAATTTTACCTGAAAACCAATCAGGTTTCAGGCAAAATCACAGCACCACCAATTCACTCCTAAAAATTACTGATGACATAATCAGCAATCGTGACAAAGGCAGTGTAGCTATATTACTGTCACTAGATTACAGTAAAGCTTTTGACACCATGAGTCACCAGCTCCTATGCGCTAAACTTAAATATTTCGGTTTTCATACCACTGCATGTTCCCTAGTTAGGTCATACTTAACTGATAGAAATCAACAGGTAATCAGTAACGGTAGACTGTCAGTCACTAAAAATATAATCCATGGAGCCCCGCAGGGGTCTATTTTGGCACCACTACTCTTTATCATAAATACCTCAGATTTTAAAAGAGTTTTACAAAATTTTTCTTCTTCTTTTATGCCGACGACACAAATTTATATTTTGCTGCTAACATTGAAAAATTTCTGCAAATGGAAATTTGTCTTAACGAGGACATTCGCAATTTAGTTACAATATTAAAAAATCATTGTCTCAATATTAACAGCACAAAGTCATCTGCCATTTTATTTGGAAGTCCTAAAGACAGACAGAGGGCCATAAACAATGTGTCCATACGGGTAGATGGACAGAGGCTGGACTATCAGTGAATATCAGTCGATATTCCGTTGGAGCAACGTCGAGCGCGGTTAGTACTTGGATGGGGTCCCATCTTGGGAAATACAGCGTTCTCGTCCCACCTTCTAGCGGCTTGTATATCAGTGTTTATGCGGAAGTTACGTAATTTCAGACGGGGATTACGTAGTGGATATACCATCCTTCGGAGGGGATGTAAAGCAGGCGGTCCCTTGTCTATTAAATGTTAGGCAAGTAAAAGATCCCTACTCTTCTTAAGGGAAGAGGTTCGGCAAAATTTCCAGGTTGGGGGTAGCTCGTCTCCTGGCGTCGGTAATAGGCCCTGGTAGCGGAAATAGGCCGACGTTAAATAGTTAAAAAAATATATATAGATTTCCAGCTTAGATTCATAGACCATATCAACTCACTTGTCAGAAAATCGTATTACTTACTAAAAAATTTATATGCTAACCGTTATTGCCTTACGCGAAATATTAGAATTAGACTCTGTGACACATTAATACTGTCAATCTTTAATTATCGTGATATTGTTTATGGCCCGTGTTTAGACGCTTACACTTCCACGCGAATACAAAAAGTACAAAATTCATGTATACGTTTTATTTTTGGGCTGCAATGCAGAGAGCATACAACTCCATTCATCAGGGATATTAAATGACTTAAAATGTTCAATCGTAGAAATCTCCATTTGGTATGTTTTACTCACAAAGTTCTGACAACTCGCATTCCTAATTATTTATCATGTAAATTAAGTCCGAGAACATACATACATAATAGAAACTTGAGATTTACAAATCAGCTTACCATCCCCCAACATACTTCTGCCTTATTCCAACGATCTTTCTTTTATCAAGCTGCAACCACTTATAATTCTTTGCCAGAGGAAGTGAAACCATTGTCCTTACTTTCTTTTAAAAGCAACGCAAAAAAGTTGTATCTAGGTAAACAATGATCCGATATGTTTGCTATTGTAAATATGAACACTTGTATTTTTTTTCTTTTCTTATTTCTCTACTCTGTATTTTTTTTATCTAGTACTGTCTAGAAATGTTAATTATTTATTGTATGAATTGTCTTGGTTGAGTGGTAGAACAGCTAGTCTGAACTCCGCCAAGACAGTAAAATAAATAAAGACCATTTATTATTATTATTATTATTATTATATTGACATGTATTTTTATCCCCATCTAATGACAGAAAGCTCAAACTAAAGTATCTAGTACACTAATTGAAAAAACTAAACAAGAATGCTAAAAAAAAAATAAAGAAATAACAAAAACCAGTATTTACCTTAGAGATTTTATTAAAAGTACAATCATATTCCAAGAAAATAACATTTAACGTTAACTATGGACAGCTCAATCGGCCATTTCTCGGAGTTATAAGTCAAAAATTAAATGATTTCACAAAAACTGTAAAATCACAAAATCAGATCCAGGGCACAATTCTAATTCATTTGCCGTAAAACAATCCAGAACTAGGGGAAAAAGCTCTAAGAAAAATAAAAAATATCATTAAAACTTTAAGCAGGTTAATTAACACTTGTGTAAACTATGTAAAAACTAGATTAAATAGATTAAGAAGGGACCAGTAAAGATTGCAGAACAAGCTGCTAGAGCTAGATTTAAGTAAAACAGTGAATTAAAACCAAGTGCGACGACAATGTTTGCGGTAAATGAGAAAGACAAAACGGATAGCAATGGAACTTATCTCAAAATGATCAGGAGAAAACCAGAAACAGAATCCAAGCAGCAAAAGTCAGTAAGAGAATCCAAAAAAAAGTCAAAAATAATCTTTTTTTTTTGTTAATTGACTTATTATATTAACGTCCTGACGAAGTTTAGCTAACGCAATTCTACCTCTACTCTCTTTTCAAAAATTCTTCAATAAAATTTAATCAAGGAGGCCAAGAAGTCAGGTCAAATGTCAAACGCCGCGTCAGAGGATTATATCCTGTTTCCTGAACCAATCAGAATATCCGGGGCTGCAAAAAGTAGGCTGTTGAAAAATTCTTCACCTTGGCAACGGACCTAAAAGAACAGGAGAGTAAAATAAACATGAAAGTGCGAGCGTCGTTTTGCAGAAAAGCATATTAAAGAAAGAAAATTAAGTGGAAAATTTGAAGAAAATCCACTGGAAACTAGCAGAAAATCTAGAGCAATCAATGTTCTACAAGTTAAACATCATTAATCTGGAGGAAAATAGCAATCCAGACACCAAGAAGCAAAATTCATCACCTCTCCAAGGGGCGCCACCAGACCAACAGCACAAAAACGAGAGTAAGAGTATTTAAAGCCGATAAAAACATTAAAATTCAATAAAAACATTAATTAGGCACAAGCCTAACCTAGAACTATTATTTAACCTTGAGTGACAAACAATTTTAGAATAAGTAAAAGTTTTCACAACTCAACCGATCGAAGCTTGGTCAATGTTCACTAAATTTAAGATAATTAGCTGGAAATAGGGAGATAGGGATAAAGTAAGTTTCAACTATTTCAAAAGTTATTATTTTTCACTAATTGAAAAATGAAAGTTGTGTTTTAAAGTCAAATTCTAAAAATTTCATAAAATCAAAGCAGTGAGAAGTTGTTTAGGTAACCAGTAAAGCAGCATTGGGTTGTGTTCAGTAGGAACTTAGGCATAAAAACATTTCACATTCAAATTTCCTATTTTGAAAGCATAAAAAATTCATTTCATTCAAGCAAAATTTCATTTTCAAATCGAAGTTTCATTGGCAACCCACAACAAACCTTTAGATAAGAGCTCGACTAAGCTATCCAAAGTTAAAAGAGGCATTTTTTAAAACTTCCATCAGTAATTCCCCACTTCCCAGAAGACGAATTGAGCAAACAACGTAAGCAAAGGTGCAATTGTCATTGTAAGTGTTATTTAGGGACGTTCCTGCTGTTGCTTGCTGATTAGAATTTCTTTTGTGGAAATTCTGATCATTTTTGCAAGTGTTCCTTAAATTCGAATAATTATTTTTAAAGGTGTAATTGAGATAAGTGGATGGCCGTAGACAAGTTCGAAATATAATTTATTAAACTATGGTACACTTATGTGCAATAAAATCGCGTACACCTATTTTTCGCTATATTAAATCATTCTTTATTTATTTGTCAGTGTCATATTTTCGAAATGCCGAAATTAACTGAACATGAAGAAATTCTAATTCTCTCTAAAATTGAAGAGGGATGGTCTATCAGTGCAGTTGCTAACCATTATCACTTAAATAAAAGTACTGTTATGAGTGGGAAGAAAAGGTGGGAGGAGGAACGTACCATAAAGAGAAAAGACGGTTCAGGCCGACCGAGAAGTTCAAATCTCGCTCAAGATGAAGCGCTCCTTGGCTATTTGAGAGAAAATCTGTTTCCAACAGCAGTAGACGCTGTGCCCATGGCAAATTTTCCAGCATCGAGGTCAACAGCTAGTCGAAGGATGGGAAAATCGGAATTAAAAAAACTGTGTAAGTGCCAAGAAGACCATAATAACAGAAGAACATAAGCAAGCCCGCATTCTGTTTAAATTATGTCTATCGCCCGTTGGAGTTCTGGAACAATGTTGTGTTTACCGATGAAAAAGTTTTTCAGTTTTGTAATGACAGACATATTCGGAGGTACCGTCCTGCAAATACCAGGTTTCACGAACGCTACGTGTCTCCGCGGAACAGGTCCGGGTGATTTTCAGTTAATGTTTGGGCATGGATAAGCGTGTATGGCCCTGGTGTAGCGCGGCGTATCATGGGTAATGGTAGATTTAATGGACAGATTTATAGGGATATTTTGGAAAATGTTATGCTTCCTTCGAATTATCACTGCAGAACAGCCATGCAGAAAATCGCTTTTTAATGTTTTGAACTTTCAGAATTTGGCCTTATCTAAATATGATTTTTTATGACAAATTTTGGCAAATATTTGCCTAAAAACTTTTTTCTCTAGTCCAAAACCTTTTTTCTCAAAACTGCATATTCATCGAATTTTCTCATCGAGAAAAAATAAGAAACGCTCCATTAATTTTCTTATATGTATATTATGTATAATAAACAAGTTATTTAGCCACACTGAATTGCTAATTTTATCGTGAAAGGATATGCCACTCAAATTAAAAGTAATGAATAAGCTTTTAACTTCAGTATTTCTGACGTAGGGCGTATTATTTATAAGTAAATTTCGAAAATATTAAAGTATAAAAATTTTAGTTTTTAAAAGGTTGGAAAAGAGTTAAACTTCACGATCTATCTTGGTCAATTTTCAAAGAAAGCCACAAATTAAGGGAAATTCCAAATATTTAAAAATTGTCTAAAATATCTCAATCCTGAGGTTTACTTATTGGTTTCTAAAAGAGTAAGTAAAAATGAATATCTATGCACAATTTCATTGATTTCTTATTCCTTCCTACATACTGCAAAAGGCCTATTTTCACTGCACTATTAATGTAACTGAATAAACACGACTAGAGATCTATGAATACCTACTAAATTAAGAAGATATGAAAAAGAGACGTTCATACAATTTACACCTACACTCCGACCTGTACTAAAGACCTCCTCGCTATAAAGAATTCGGTTAATTTGTAACAGTTAGCCGAAGAAATGAGCACCAGCACCGTGCAGGATCGAGTTTCTTTTTTTTTAATTAATTTGTGATATGTGGTTGCTAATACATCGACTGAATAATTGGATGTATGCCCATAGTTCGCAGCATAGAACGGGCAAAAGGCGACCTTCACGGGATCCTGTCTTCGAGTCATTTAACCAACATTTTAACATTTCTTTGTTTTGCTGTCTGTAACACTTTTTTATACCGTCTCCCTCACCGCTGCCAGGCTATATGTGTGTGATACGAATATCAACGGTGGCACTTGGGAGCAAAAAACTCCCGGCTGACGAGCATCGCGCGAGCTTCGCTTGCTTTTTTGGTTTATTTAGCGATCGACTAAGGTTTAGCTTTTATTGTTTCATTACGCTGTTATTTTGCTAAAAGCCGCTTGGAGCTGGGCGGGTTGCAAAAAGATACCAGATACCTACCGATCTTTGTCAGACGATATTAGCGGGCTGATTGTGCCCTTGGCTTTGAATTTTATTCTGAGTCATATTTAGTTTTATAACTTATATGTTACAATAGTAAAATTAAGATCGATTATCAAAAGACAGTCTATATTGAAACTACAATTTTTGAAAGGTAATACCACAAAGCAAAAGATAATCTATTATTTAAATTAAAAACGTAGCTTAGCTTATTACGTAAAAGAGAGAATAAATCCCTGTCCGGAATATTAAAAGGTAAAATTCGTAAATAAACTAAGAGACTTTTGAAATAAAAAACAACTATGTAACAATAACAAAATTTATTGCGGAGATAAATGAATCGGTAAAGCAATTAGACAAATCAGGGTGCCGGAAAATAAACTTGTACTGACGAAATTAAAGTTATACATAACAATTTATACAAAAAGAGAATTGCGCAGAGAGACAGACAAACGTGAAAAGTACCTTTATACGGTAATTTAAAAATGTAAAACAGTAATGCTTGGCAAAAGGCCACAATACATAAAAACTTACAAGGCATACTCTAACAAAAAAAATAGATACGTATTATTACTATAAGATAACCTTAACTAAAATATCACTCATAACCAAATTTGTTTCGTTAAATCAATAAACAAATCTTTAAATACAAGCAAAGGTAATCACAAAGGATATGAATTTAAATGCACTTAAAGAGACCATTAAACCAAAGTTTACAAAGAAACAACATGTTGTGATACTTTAAATCGACAAACAAATCTTTAAAAGAAAGTAATAGTACAGTACCTAGAGGTAAATAATATGCAAAACTTCGGAATAATGTCATATTGAACGGATTTCGTTAAATTTTGGCAGTATAATAGTAAATGCTTCACAGAAAAGTTTCTGTATTGTGCGGAGACTTGCTAATTTATTGGGTGGCTCAGGGGGTGGCACTTAAAAATATATATATTTTTTGGAGCTGAAGTAGAATCAAATTTTAAGAAGAAAAGGTTCTATGCAATTTTTCACATAAATTGATAGTTTTTAAGTTATAACAACTTCAAAATTGCGATTTTAGCTTAAAAAAAAGGTATTTCCAAAGGGCTTTCGTCAAGTATCTCGAAAAGTATTGCTTTATCGAAAAAATGTTACAGACCAACTACAGAAAGTACAAACTGGGAATTATAACCGAAGCAATGTGCGTCTACAGATTTTTTTAATAACAACGTCGCCATTTTGCTACTGTAATTAGCCAGTAATTAAACAAAAAGGAATCTCAAACGCTGTTTCTCATTAATATATAGCATGGCGTAGATGCTCAATTTTTTTGGTTTGTATACAGCACTTGCTTTAGAAAAAAAATATAAAATTAAGAAATTTAAACACTTGGTATTTTGTTTCACTGGTTTTTATTCAGATTTTTCTGACATATGTTTCGGTCTCACGACCATTATCAAAGAGTCTTAATAACTCAGTTATTAAGACTCTTTGATAATGGTCGTGAGACCGAAACATATGTCAGAAAAATCTGAATAAAAACCAGTGAAACAAAATACCAAGTGTTTAAATTTCTTAATTTTATTTAATATGTTTCATCAAGAACCTACCGCAGATTCAATTCAATTAAAAAAATATAGTTTAAACTATAAAGGTATTTTCGATAAAACGTATTTTTTTTTCCAAATATCTCAATAAATATTAGTTTTATTGAAAAATGGGTAGATATCAAAAATAAAACTCATAAATTGATAATGAATTTCGCTTGTTTATTTATTTACATAGATTTAATAGTTTCGGAGATATGAAAGTTTAAAAATGGCGTCCGAACGTTTATAAGACGAAAAGTGCAGTTTAAATGTTAAATATCTCAGAAACTGTGACACCTACGTCACGCATGCTAAAAAATGAAATTAAAGACAATTAATTGCGCTTGCAAATTATTTTTTACTCGTTCTTGTAGCATAAGAAATAAAGAAGTTATGACGGAAAAATATGCGTATTTATATTTTTTTTTTATATAAAAAGGTCGCCGTTTTGTTACTTCAATTAGCCAGTAATTTATTTTAATTTTTTTTTTTTTTATTTATTTTCGTTACAATATCCTACAGAACATTCGTTACAATATCCTTCCATTTACAGGATAAGGGCGATTACAATAGTTATACAGTTAAGCACGTTTTTACAATACAAAATATACACAAATTGTACGCAATTGTACAGGATAAGGGCGATTACAATAGTTATACATCACAATAGTTACACAGTTAAACACATTTTTACAATACAAAATATACACAAATTGTACGCACTCCCCAACAAGCAAAATTTAAATGTTATACTATTATTTTGTATCATTGCAATTTTGTAACTGTGATAAAACAGCAATAAAACAAACTGCTGTAGAAATATCAATTATAAACAAATTTGTTTATTGTGTAATTATGCCACATTTTACGTATAAAAAAAAGAAAAGAAAAACCAACATGTACTCAGGCTACTCAAAAGTACAAATGAGTGAGTAATCCTCTTACAAAGAGGTTTGAAGTCGTAAACCAGACGATTGTAATAAACAGGAAATATTATAAAAATATTTTGAATATTTTGGGAGCATTTATAATGGGACAGTTTATATAACTCGTCATATACAAAAATATTATAAATAATAGATCAATATATAACGCACCACATATGACATATATAGCATATTTTTTACAGTTTCTTAATACGACCAATGCTGATTTGAAAAATATCTAATTGATTATCTACTTGATTATAATTATTAAACATTTGAAAAAAGGGAGCTTGAGTGAGTATATTAGTTCTTGGAATTGGTAGGGAAAAAGTTTGAGTTTGTCGTGATGAGATGCGAGGTACGTGATAATAAATGCTGTTTGTGAGGTCTTCAGATTTGATTACGTTGTGAATAATTTTATATAGAAATGCGACTATCAACGTTAAATATTGCCAAGAGATCAGCTTGGGGATATCCTCGGTGTGGGTATATACCATATGTTTGAAAATGCAAGTTTTTTAAGAAACGACGTAGTACGTTTTCTAGGGTAGAAATATGCATATTATAAACGGGGTTCCATATAATAGATGCGTATTCCAGCTTTGACCGTACTAAGGAGTAGTATAATAATTCACATGTGTGAATGTTGTTGAAATCTTTCATGTTCCGCAAAACAAATCCTAACACTTTAAAAGATGATGCAACCGTCGAGTTTACGTGAGGAATGAATGTTAGCTTTGAATCGAAAATTACTCCAAGATCTTTGATAACACCGTGTCTATTAAGAGATACATCGTCAATCTTATAATCATGTTTGAATATAATGTTCTTACGGGAGTAAGACATGACATTGCATTTACTGGCATTAAGAAACATATTATTTGCTTTACACCAGTTACTAATTTCGTTCAGATTATTTTGCAACATTGCACAGTCGGCAGCGGAGTTTATTTGGCAGAAGATCTTAACATCGTCAGCGTACAAGAGATATTTAATATTTAGCTTGCTTGAAATATCATTAATGAAAATAACGAAAAATAATGGACCAAGAATGGAGCCCTGGGGTACGCCTGAAGTCTGCAAAAAATGATCGGATTTATGGCCCCTAACTTGAACATATTGCCACCTATTTGACAGATAGGAGTCAATAATATTAAGAGATCGGCAGAGATACCCATGGTTTCTAATTTACATTTTAAAAGGCATGATCCAGCATGTCGAAGGCCTTGGAGAAATCGGTGTAGATTACGTCCACTTGCCCTCCGCTATCCAGGACCTCAGTGATGAATTACGTTTTGACCACCAGATTTGAAACCGTTGATCTCCCAGTGATAAATCCGTGCTGTTCTGGTATGAGGATATTGTCAACATGACAGTAAATAAAATCATATAGTAAAATCTCAAATACTTTACTAAAATTACAAATAATGGCAATTTGTCTGTAGTTTGTTACGTCATTTCTACCTCCTTTTTTGAAAACAGGTACAACTTTTGATAATTTCCACATATCGGGAAATACAGATGTTTTAATAACTAAATTAAAAATGGCGCATAACGGAGCAGCAAAAACTGGGGCACAGTCGTGTACTAAAAGAGATGGTATGTTGTCGGGACCCATGGTCATATTTCAATTTAAATTTTTTTGATGATTTAATTACGTCATCTTCTGCAAACTTTTTTAGCTGCAAGATACCATTAGATAGGGTGATGCCAGAATTCTTTGAGCAAGGGGGCGTGTTAGAAGTGGAGAATTAAAAAAATTATATCAAATACAGTTTTTGGATACCAAATATAAACTTAAATATTTCCGAAATTATTAATCCTACATCAATAAACAAAAAATATAATTCATTCCCAGTTTGTACTTTCTGTAACTGTTCTGTAACATTTTTTCGATAAAGTAATACTTTTCGAGATACTTGACGAAAACCGTTTGGAAATACCCTTTTTTTTAAGCTAAAATCGCAATTTTGAAGTCGTTATAACTTAAAAACTATCAATTTATGTGAAAAATTGCATAGAACCTTTTCTTTTTAAAATTTGATTCTATTTCAGCTCCAATAAATATATATTTTTTAAGTGCCACCTCCTGAGAGGGGGTGGCACCCACCCCCTATAAATTAACAAGCCCCGCACAATATAGAAACTTTTCTGTAAAGCATTTACTATTATACTGCCAAAAATGGACGAAATCCGTTCAATAAGACATTATTCCGAAGCTAAAACCTCTAGTTACTGTACTATAAAGCTGTTAACCAATGAAATGAAATGCATAATAGCATGTTCTACTAAAATTTACATAGGTACACAAAGATAATGTACTCGGGCACAATATTACTTTACAGGGACTAAACAAGAAATATCTACATACGTTTTTTAATTGGGGATATGACGCATTTGCGAGGGCAATTTTGTTTGTCTGTTCAAACAAGGGAAAAGATACACAAGTTACAATAATTCCACAACGACGTGAAATTAAACGAAAACGCACAACACATATGATGAAAGAGTCCAGTATAGTGTCTTCAGCTACGATATACGAGCGATAGAAAGGGATATAGTCCTTAGATACTGCTAGTCGCTAATAAGCACAAAGGAGAAATATAATTGTTTTTGTACTTACAGAAACTGCTATGAAGCGAAGGATACACTATATGGTTACAGAAACATATTATAGGTTGTTATCAAGTGTAACTCGACCAAATTGCGAATATCTAGGCAAATTAAGCACTATCACTATTAGGTGCTTTATTGTTAAAATGCACTAAGAGCAGCTATAACTCCAAAATAAATTTATCATGTAGTTTTTCATGTCTTTACTAGACAAATTCTCGTATGTAACATCACTAGTGCTTAAAATTTTATCGAAAATTTTTTTGAAAACGTTGTTGCCTGGTAATATAAAGAGTGCAAATTGGCAGTTTAATCTTTGATAATAAACTGCCAATTTGCACGAGTTATATTACTTTTTTGGCAACTTAGCTTGAGCAAAAATTTTTAGATAAAATTTATAAGCACGAGTGGAATTTGACGAATAAATATTTCACGAATAAATAATTCATGAAGTATATCTTCAATATTATGTTTTATAATTAATTGCCTTCAGACGTTTTCTTGTCACTTTTTAGAGTTTACTGACCTTTATTTTCAAATTCATCATTTACGTCACATAAAAATGCATTTCCAAAACGACTCATAATAAAAAACAAAGTAGGTATAAATGATGTGATGGCAGTGACAATTGAGGTACGTTAAACCATGGATATTGTAACTTATAGATTGGTATTCCCAACAAAGGGTCCTCTAGCACGCTTCGACCAATCACACTACGAGTAAAATCAGACAATATTACATCTTACCAATCTATCGCTGTTACGTTCTAAGGTTACGGACATCATATGGTACTGCCATCTAGTAACTCTAGCTTAACTTAACTCTCTACTCTAACTGGTGTAAAGAGTAAGAATTATTATATGTGTGTTTATTAATATATATTTATGTATTTAATCCTTATTTTTAATTTAAGAAGGTTAATGATTAAGTTAAGGTTTGCTTGTTTAAGTAGAGTGAACTTTAAGTACAACGAATTATAACATATAGTGCTACTTAGTTCAGTTTTGATTTTCCGAATACCTGTTTTGTGATGAATTACCATACGTAAGTACATTTGTGTATTTAACATGAAATAATTGATTTGTTTGCTTCGTAGGCATTTAAATTTAATTTTAGTTGTGAAAAATGTTTTGTAATTACATTAGGTATTATAAGCCATTGAAAGCTGATGTGATAACTTGTGTCCCGAACCTATAAAGGTTCAGCCTTTGCTTTGAAAATGAAAGTTGTCAACTTATGTGGTGTTTTTAGTATTGTATTATATTACTACGTATATAATACAATACTATAATTTACGTTAATAATTAGTAATAGGTAAGCTAGAGAAGATATTTTTAGATAAAATTTAAAAGCTCGATTTGCCTATTTGCCGAAAACATTTCACGAAACAAAACATCAAAAAATTTTCGCAATATTTTCCGCTGCAGTGACCCAAAAAATTAGAGCAATAAATTTTGCATCTTGGTACTGTCAAAGCCGATCTAGGTTGGATTACCAGTAATAATGACGTTTGATTGGTGCAATGTTGTGAAAAAACGGGCTCTCGGCTATTGCGTTAATGTTTGAAATAATCGTGTTAAAATCTGAAAACTAATTGGTAAAATTCACCATAAAAGTTAACTAGATAACATCACAGATAAACGACGTCCAGGGCCAAACCCCGGCGAAAAGTAACCCAAAGACGTTTGGTCGTTTTGGTCGTCATTTTGTGTTCCTCATTTCTAGCACTGCCTTGGGGGTATGTACTCAAGTGGAGCGTAGGATTACAAAACAATCTCAATTAAATACTTTAATTTAATGGTCTCCTAATGGAGAAATATGTCTAACACCTTGAGACCCTCAAAGCATTTATTTACGCGTAATATTCTGGAATGTCTAAAGTGCCTTGAAAGCAGTGACGGCGTTAGGTTTGTTGATAAAAAATATAAAATATTGCAATTTAGCAGATTCTAATAGAAATGTATTAATGGCTAAAAAGTGAACCGTTACTATATTTTACAACGTTTATATTTATATTACCGATCCGATTATTTTAAGTGACTTTAATATATCTGAAACTGAAAAATTAATATCAGTTGTCCAACAGCAACATACGATTTGACCCAAAATTTCTGTAATTTTTTTGATTTGTGTCAGTTTAATTATGTTGCAAATCGTCACCCAACTAACACTAATTATTTTATACTAGCTATAAGAACATCTATATCGCTATTGTATGAGAATAAAACCTTTATAATTAAAGTCTGAGAACGCTCTCTCAATATCTATACAACCACTATATACCCAAAATAGAGGCAGGCTTATAAAGCCATGTTATCGTTTACAGGCCTCAAAAATAGTAATTATACTAAAACGGCACCAATCCTAGTCGTATATTTGTCTCTCTCTTTTTGTTGAAACAGAAAAATACACGAATTTGGCAGTTTGCGTGATCGTCTAGATTTTTACAAGTAGGACCCAAATTTACATTGTGATAGTAATTTTATTAAACAGATTCTTTTAAAGTTTGATATTACTTGTTCCTGTTTACTGATTTAATTTATTTACCTTAATTTTGGAAACGTTAATTAACTAATTCTCTTTACTTTTGGTACCTTGTTATTTGTTTGTATTTTACTTAATAAAGATTTCATTGCGATTACAATTTTATTTGTAATCGATTTATTTGTGTAAAGGATTATAATTTTATTTAAGCTCTTATTACTGAAAAGTATTATATTGAAAGATTCATTAGTATAGATTACACATTTGTTGGGCAACTGCCACATTTTATATGAAAATAATACAAATATAAGTTGGGACAATGGTCACAATAATTTACTATAAACTAAATATTCGTTGGGGCAAGAGCCACATAGAAAAATAATGGAAAGTATTCTTTGTGAAAAATCATCTAGAATAGTCAGGTCAGCTATACAAATAATAAAATAAATTGCTTGCAACGACAATAATCATTACTCTGAAATATTTATAGTTGAAGTCGGCATACGTAAAATCTGACACAAAACTCGGGAAATCTCCAAGTAGTGATATTATGATAAAAAGGCAATCAACAAAATCTTGTATAATTGTCACAACAACTGTCGTAGGTTTGGTTTCGGTGTTTCGAAGATTCGTAGTATGGCTAGTTACAATTGTACTTGGCCGAGATCAATGGATTCCAAATTTAACACCTGATGTATTTCTAAATGAGGTGGCAAACAACAAAATCTTGTGATTGCATTTCGAAAATATTCGAAGATATAATTGATAACAAAGAGCTGTATTCAGATCTTATCATCTGTAAATAACAAATATATATTTCAGTTGTAGCCAAAGAGATGGCAATTAAGAACTCAGTAACGCAGAATCCTGCGAAAGTAAATAATTACCAAGTCTAAAGTTAAATCCATCGCGGGTGTGCAAATAGCGTTTGCATAGCTAAGCGGAACATTGCCCGGACTATAACAACAATGCTGGTCTCTTACATTAACTTGTATAGCCCCATCGCTGGTTTGGTTTCATATTCTTCTGGACTCTTGGTTGTTCATATATTTATTGCCTGTCTTCTGTGATCCAGAGCCTCACAGTCGCACAGGATCTGGTATAGGGTGTCTCCATTGCCCTATTGCATTGTCTGCATTTTAGGTTCCCATTGAATATTCTCATTCTGTGTAGATGTCCTTTCAGTTAGGGAGTTAATAATTATGCGGAGCTGATTCCTGCTTAGTAACAGCAGTTCTTCAGTCTTCTTTCGAGGTGGCGCTTTATGTTGTTGCCCAGTTGTTTTATTCCAGTATTCTTTGTGTTGATTTTTGACCCATTATCTCATTTTGTCCCATACTATGGTTTTAGGCACTCCCAGGGCCGGTTCTGGGTCAATATATGGAGCTGACGATGTTTTCTTGCTAGCTCATCAGCTTTCTCATTACCTTCCATTCTTGGGTGCCCCGGCACCCACTGAAGGTCTTAATATGGCTTAATATGGTCCGCTAGGGCTCTTAGTTCTTCTTGGCATTCCCACACCAACCTGGACGTCACCTTGGGGTTTGGCCCTAGAGCCGCTGGCTGTCAAAATACTGATCTGCCTATTTTTATAGTCTCTCCGATTATTTTCTGCTGCGCCTGCGCAATATAGGATGACGTATATTTTGCCTGAAAGACAAAGGTGTATATTCCTAGTGATGTGCTGAACTGTGAGTTCCGCATTTCACTATATGTGCCGACACCAGTACCTTCCTCGGTCCTTTATCTATCTGTATACCAGACCAGGGATTGCGGTCTTCTGCTATTGTCGGTTTCTGTCCGTTCACTTTGATCTCCTATTTTTATTTCGAAGTTTCTGTTAAAATTCTATTTAGGGATCATGTGGTCTATTCTCATCTGAGATGTCATAACTCTCACTAGGTCCCTAATTTGATTGTGCCCCAATGCTGCGTATTTACAACTGGGTTTGTTTTGCAGCCTGAAGTGTCCCATCGCTCCCTCTCCCATTACCACCAGATGAAGGGTGGGGGGGGGGTCCAAAAGGGCTTCCATAGCTGCTGTTGGTATTGTTTTCATCTCTACCGTTACCGCTAGATAGGCAAGTCTTTGTACCTTGCTCAGTTTAACGACAGTCGTTTGCTGCAGCACCTTTGTCCACCTTACCAAAGATGCAAGCCCCTCTACTTTCGTTCTTCTGGCGAATGCCATTATGGTTGACTTAGAGGGCTCTCTTATTGTATTATTAAATTTACATTGCGCTAGGATAACTAAGTCATCTGCATAGCCTAGTGCTTTGTGTTCTTTTCCCTCTAGTGACGTTAGCAGCTCATATATGACCAGGTTCCACATAAGAGGCGATAGAATACCCCCCTGCGGACATCCTCTTTCAACCCGAGCTACCAATATTTCCTCCATTATGGATGTATATACCAATCTTGTTTTGAGCCTACAGTTGTAGCGTACTCACTCACATATAAATATATATATTATCACTACGGATATGATAATAACAACATTAAAATCTTTTGAAACCGAAATTTATATTTATTTAATAGCCTAAGATGCTATACAGTTTATCCACCTCTCAGATTAAAGAACTTATATCTAGATACATAACGGCTATCTTTTCACTATATACCTTATTTTCTCCTAAAATAGTCACATTATATGTCCAATAAAAAGGATAGATGAACATCACATCCCATAAGCAACAGTGGCAGGTATGTGTAGGAGGGTAAATATTTTCATTATAATGAATTATTGCAATTCCTGCATTACCGGCTCTTTATACAACGTGATGTAGGCATGCAATATTACAGTGTAAGATAATGCTTGATAAAATTAAAATTTAATTAGCCTAAACTTTGAAATATATCTATCAAATATGTAAAATGTCTCAACATTCATAAAAATTACATTTCTTTATTCTTTCTGAAAGCTTACATATAATAGGAGTGTAAATGTTATACATACTTACATGGTTAAATTGTTAATATTTCTCATTTTTATGTTGGTCATTATAAGTTATTATGTTTCTGCACTATTGAATGACATATTTAATAAACACATCACAAATCAGACAAGCCTTAAATTCAATTGTACTCATTTTATATAGTTGTTGGTTAAATTTTCATAACCTCTAGGAACATAACTGCAGATTTAAAAAATATAATAGGTGGAGATGTTTTATTCAAGGGAAATATGCATTGAAAGGATATTAAAATTTAATTGCTATTCACTTTATTACTGTAAACTGAACCTCATCATGTTACGACTATGGAACGATCGGTTTTCTTCTTTTCTAAACTGCTTTCTGCAAACGGCACAGCACTTCAACATTTTGCACTAAATATATTGTCACTAAACTGTGTAAATATGAATAGAGAATATTATTTAGGTGTTAAGTAAATCACAACTTAAAATAAAACGATTTTTAGAGATTAGATTAGAGATTTTGAGATTATGGCAATCGACCTGAACCGATCGTGCCCGAAATGGCCGCGAATAGATCGACTAGCCAATCAAGAACTTATGGGATGATGTGCATTAGATTGTGACTCTCTCAGCAACATACAAACGAATACAATTATGTATCTAGATATAAGTTCTTTAATCGGAGATCCACCTGCAGATGGGCACATCGATCCCTTCCAGGGATGTGTTATCAAACGCTCCCTCAATGTCCAAGAAGGCACATAGCATATTCAGCTTTGTTTACCAGCTTATGTAAACTGTAATACTGAAAACCTTTTGCTTCTCAGGGTCAAGAAAATTATTCCGTATTAGTCCCGTTTATAAGTGGATAAAAAAAACTTTACTACTAGATGAAAAACGATAATTTGCAACTTCAGGAAAATCCTTGAAATCTTACTTCATTCTCCAATGTATAGGCGTCTGAATTTAAGATGCCAGCGCAAAGTGAAGAACTCGTGAACTAATTATAGGCCGTTTGTTTATTTATTTGGCGAATACTTATATCGATTTTTTTCTGTTTATTGTTATTTTTGGCGTTGAAAATAATAACATTAATAATATATGACCTAAAGGTTTGCAAGATTTTGTTGTAAGTGATTTGCAAGATGTTAATGGCATTATTCAGCAAAATTCATATTTTTTAGGTTATCTGGTTTTCCCCTTGAAAAGTACAGTTTCTTCGACATAAACGATGTCTGGCTAGTTAAATATTAATAAACTTAAATATTTCTTTAAATTTATGTACAGCTGTAGTTTAAACCACTTTTTTTTAGGAAACATGAGTGACATTTAGGATAAGCATATAGCAATGTATGGAACATTTGGGAAGCACTAAAAATGTAAAAATTCTAATTGTGTGTATGAAGGGGAATATGTTTTAAATGCAGGACATATCATTTTGTGTGGTACAACCCATATTCAACACAAAACTTAATAAATGTGTATGCTTTATGTTTACAAACAAGTGTCAGATCATGAAATTAGTGGTACCTACATTGAATATAGGTAACTGAAAAGATATTTATTAATTCTTTAAGTAAAATAACTGAAACAGTATTTTGTAAAATATGAAATAGAAATATTCAGGGGTAAAACATAATAGTGCATGATGCAATAGTATACATTACTTTTATAAATATACTGAAATTACATATTTTTACTTATTTCAAAAATTTCACTTACAATGTGTGATTGTTCAGGCCATTATTATTGCTACTCGGGCCACGGTTATTTGCACCAGCTTTTTCCCTCTCAATGCCTGGTTAAAGGTGTCTACATCAAAGAGGGTATGCTGTGAATATTGTCGTGCCAATTCAACTTTCACGAGTTGTCCCTGCAATCTACAAAGGATACCGACTAGGTTGTGTAGCCCCTTTAAACGCTATCATATTTTTAATAACTTAGCATCTCAGTTTATGATTATTTACTTATTGTTGATATCATCGTACACTAAAGAGACAATGACAGAAAAGCCTATAATTAGTTTGACTATAGATCACCAGGTGGCGTATTTTCAGACGCCTATAGCCACGTATCAATGATACTGTCTAATGATCAACATGACAGAGTAAAGTAGATGTCATATACACCGCCTTTTCGAAGGCATTTGACAGGTTGAATCATGGTATTTTGGTAGTTTGGATTGTCCTCAGCTTTAATGAAGTAGTTTGCTGATTACTTTTATGATAGGTATCAGTTTATTTAGTACCATGGTTTCAGAGTTACCAGAGATCTGGTATTCCGCACGGTTCGATATTTGACCAGATTTTCTATAGAGTGTTAACCAATGATATAGCTTCTTGGAAGAACATTGTTTGATTTGCAAGATGGTTTAAAGCTATAAACATTCATTGTAGACAGTAAACGTCTTTAAAGCTTGATTGAATCCTGGTGTAACAAGTATTTATTCATAGTTTTCAGTAAAAAAAACTACATCTCGAAAGCATCAATATGCCATCCGTCTCCCTTCCTAACTGTCCATGCCACAGGGTCGTAAAGAAAGATGCAGAAAACCAGGACGTTAGCAAGTCTGAACGCCTGAGAATTCAATTTATAGCTGCTTCTGAAAATTTGAAGCAGCAAGGGTTGTATCTCTTAGATTGCCTATTAAAGCACAGCGAGAAAGATACCATCTCCTCTAAGTAATCCCTGCCAGTTCTTGGAGTAGAGATGAAGTCCTTAATTGACCACTATTGGAGTTGAATTTACGTGTAATCATCTTAACTGTTTGGAAAAGTCCTAACTAGTATTGTGATCAGCATGTCAGTCCAGTTCTTTATAAATGTTTTGTAAGTGACTGTAAATATAGTTGTCAATATTTTTTTACTGTTTTATGTATTTATAGTATATTTTCTAAATGTGATCAGATCAAGTGCGTATTATGTCAGATATTATTGTCGATAATTAGAGTTAGTAGTTAATTGACTACCAATATTGTGATAAAATGACAGAATAATAAGCTTTCATTGCCTTATATGAGCGAGGAAATGTTGTGTTGTACTAAAGCTAATAGAAGATTTACAGAAAAATGGAGTAAAATTTCACTATCTAATTATGTTCTAGTTATGTTAATTGATGATGCTAACTGGGGAGACCACTGTCAACCAATTTTCAAAAAATTAGGTATCATGCCAGTTCTCTGTTTGCATATGTACACTATTCACTTGAAATCCAACCAAAAAAAAATTAATAAAACCATTTAAGAACACGTTAAATATCCAACATATAATCATGATCCAAATGACTTAAAATCTCTTAATTTTAATTATTTCAAGTGAAAAATCACTTAAATTTGTTTAAATAAAACACATTCTTTACTGTTGTACTTCACTCTGCTATCATATAAAGACTGACTGACTGGTCCTAATCCTTGTCCTGAGTCAGCAGTTATATCATAACAGCTCGAATGTTTTTATTATAAGAAATCACATACACCAATGAGTAGTAGTACACTACATCCACTTTTCCTTTTACAACAGTGTTAATGAAATTAACAATAATGTCCACAATGCGAGTTATGGCGGTGCACCAAATATAACAATATACCTACTTAACTATATAAGAAATATAGCAAAATATATTAATATAAAAGTCATAACCAAAGGAAGGTGCAAATTTGAAGAATACCAGTCTACGGCCTCTGATCCTTTGTCGGTCACGTGGACATGGACTTGCCTTGGATCAACTCATCTGTTACTGTAACATATATATATATATATATATATATATATATATATATATATATATATATATATATATATATATATATATATATATATATATATATAACAATATAGTAAAGTAGCATACAACGCATGTCACTCGACGATACTAAAGTAAATTAGGCTTACGAAATATCAGTAATTATCTGACTCTTGTTTTTTGTCGGTCACATGTACTTATTTTGAAACATACACTGCCCATTCTCCCTCGATCTTCTTTAGATGCACGATGTTCCTTCTGTAGTATTGGCCTGTTTCATCATATTTAATTTGTATGTCTACTCTATCCCTATTCATTACTTGTATACTTTGATTAAAGTTGAGACAAGTTGTGTTTCACGTACACCTTGGTTCTAATGGGGTTTCTTCTAATCTTCGCTTCCTGTCGCCGTAATCTTTCCCTTTTTTCTTTTGAAGAAGCTCAGACAATATCCATTACCAGCAGACATTGCTAGTGTCGGAGATGAAGATCAAACCCAGTACACAATAGAGAGTGTGACCAAGCATGCTCGCCCTAATACGCTTTAGTCCTCTGCGCTACTATACCTGCTCTTGGTAATTTATAATAATAGCAAGCGTCTCTACCACTCACTTTTTCCAAAAATGACAAAGTACTAAAATCAAACTGAATTTTTTGGTTAGGTTATACAAGGGGCCATAAAACGTAAATGTCTTAAAGCGGATGTGTTAACTCCTCAGTTTAGCATAGGTTTTAAAATAGCCTACAAGTTTTAAGAAATAACTATATTAAGACCGATGGGACTTAAAACATACATCTACAAGAATAAATCAGCGTACTTAAAGAGCAATTGGTTATTTTGTAGGCATTTTAAGACAAGACACGTTTGAAGTAGAATTATTCACAACTAATATGGTCGATGCACACAGCTGCCATCACTTCCAAAGGTCAAGAAATAAACAACGGTCAGCCACACTGGGAAGGTTCCAGATTGAACATAGAAATGTAATTTTTTTTGTAAGAGAAATGTTTTTTAGAAAGAATTTATTAACATTGAATCATATTATGGAAAGATGATACTGATTTATTTATTTTTAAGTCATCGAGGAGAAAAATAATTTATCCATATAGTTATTTAAATTTGCGTTTTTGGAGGGCGCAAGAATTTTGTAAGAACTCTCTAACTAGATTTTACAGTAAACTTAGCCTCGTTGAAAATTTTAGCCCACTACGAGGGCTCTCAATACTTCATTTATAAGTAATTTTTCTCAGTACTTGCGATATGTTCATTTTATAACTATGCATGGCGTCCCATATATTTTCTTTTGTATTTACTTTATTAAATACAAAACATTCTCTCAAGCATTTGTGTGTGCATTTTAAACTTTAATAGGTACTTATTCTAAACAAAGTATGGTTTTATAATACCCTTCAGATATTCTACGAGCAGAGATTTAGATGATTCATTAAAACTTGAAAGCTTTAAAAGTAGTTTTAAATGAAAATATGTAGGCCTTTCCCTAGGTGGACCCCTATACCCGTATAAGGGTTTTAAGTCAGTTTTATAGAGTCTTTCCAGACCATACAGTTAAAATTAAGATTGTTACTTGGGTCTTGCTACCTGAATAAATTGGCATATCTATCTCAACTCCTCCTAAACTGTACGTTATTGTTTCGTCATTATCGATGTGGAAGACTTAGTTTGTTTCTTCTTCATACGTGTCTTCTTGTATGGAATGCACATTCGCCACTTTCTCCTTCTTGAATTTTCTAGGAGGTTCTACATATGGTTGACTACTTCTCACACGTTTTTTTCTTTCTGCATATGTCTTATATTGAAACCTGAAATGTCCTTGGGATCCACAGTTATTGCATGTCTGATTTAAGGCCGGACACTTTTCACTTGAAGAAAAATGTTTGTGGCTTCCACGTCGACCACAAACCTTCGGTGAATAGTGAGTTGTAGCTTGATATACATCTATTTCAGCTGTTGCCTCTACGTACGCTCCTGGAATACTGAAATATATTTCCTGCAAGCACAGTCCTTTTTTTTTTACCGGTCCTCAATACTCGCTGTTTGTGTCAAAGGACCTTTTGAAAATTGTTTATTTGTGAATAATTTAATAATGAAAATTTAGTAGATAATTAATACAGTCAATTAACAAAATATTAACAGTCACAAAATTCATTAAATATTTTATTTTCAATTTTAAAGTAAATCAGAAATATTTCCGTTCTCCGCCCATGCTTCCATTCGAATCGTTTCACGCCGAGATCTTTTCTGGTCTATTCGGATGCATGTCATGAATATTAGAGAACTAATAACTTTTAATATAAACACCTGACATAGTTGTAAAACAGTTCGCTCCGATTCATCAAATCTATTTACAAACAAACCTCGGACTACAAAACGGCAAATTTACACAGATGTGTATTTAATTAACAAGTGTAATTAACTACTGTGATTAATAAAATATTTTAAGTTTTCTTATGTTTCAAAATAAACGAAAATATTTTTTTTTTTTCGAATTTTAATTCATTCAACGAAATGCGAGTGGTTCAGTCCCATACCCTAGAAAAATAATACACAGAGTATTTAAACTTAAGTGACCCTTCTGTCAAAAAGTCGGAAAAGTTTTGCGGTGATTTTCAAGTGCGTGATTGCTCTATCAACTTAAAAAGCATCGTGTTCATTTGCACGCTTACGTTGATTTTTCCTATCGCAAGCATTCTGAGCAGACATCTCCTTCGCAATCGAAATGTTCCAATGCTGTTCCACCCAACCATTTGGAGCTCATATTTATTCGTCTCATCCTGTATACGATACAAAAATTTAGTTCCTCGGCTTAGCCAGTCTAGTTGCTATTATCACCAATATTATCATCATCATTACATTATTATTATTATGATTATTATTATTATTATTATTATTGGATTTAAGATTTAAAGATCAGTTAATTCCTCACCAGCACTTGTATCAAAAAGTGTCTTTTATAATGAATGTAAAATGTATAATCATTTACCTAGTGATATAGAAAATTCCAAGTCATTTATTTTTAAAAGGACGATAAAGAATTTGTTAAGGGAAAAGTATCAATAAATTTCATTTAGTCTTACTATTTTTTACGTGTTGTATTATTTGTAGTTTGTTATAATGTATGTGTTGTGTGCTCCTTTATACAATTTTTTTTTACGTGTAATTTGATTTTATATTTTACATTTTGTTATACTAATGTAATGTTTAGTCGATTTATTATGGTATGTATTTGTGACGCACTCCTTATAGCCACTTGTATGATTATTACTTAATTGGATTGGGATATAAGAATTATTTTTAATATTATTATTAAGAATTTTAGATTTATGCGACACGCTTTCTTAGCTGAAACTGGAAATCATCAAACCCATCCCATTATTATTATTATTATCACTATTATTATTTTTTAGACCTCGCCTTATTTATTAGTTATTATTATTATTTCCAACGCTGAATGACCACGCACCAATTCGTATCCCCCGCGTATGTTCATTCGTTGTAGCATTTTTTCTGGACCCATTGTCCCTCGTGTTCGATTCGAACAGATTCCGTGAGGCTTTCTTTCTTCTTATTTTTCACTGGATTTACACATTAAAGAATTAAGGCGCACTCGCTTTTATTTATATGGTTAATCCTCGTCGCCACTGAACAATCACTTAAATTTGTTTAAATAAAACACACTCTTTACTGTTGTACTTCACTCTGCTATCATATAAAGACTGACTGCCTGGTCCTAATCCTTGTCCTGAGTCAGCAGTTATATCATAACAGCTCGAATGTTTTTATTATAAGAAATCACATACACCAATGAGTAGTAGTACACTACATCAAGTATAAGACTAAACGACGTTTTCTAAATTACTGCCTTTAACCCGTTGAAGAATTTTTTACCATTTAATTTTCATTTTAATATTCTTTATAACACTATAAAAGTTTTTTTTCAGTTTCTTACATATTTGTGATGCACTCACTGATTCAAGTTCGTTTTTAAAAATTTCGATTTAGTAATTTTCTATTTTATACCATTTTTAATCATTTTGTTCTATACTTCGCATCTGTTGTTTTATATTTTGTGATTAATTCCATATAATTTTGTTTATGTATGGTGCTTACGTACCTATTTTATGAAATGCCACAAACTATGTTAAATAAGGATTTGGTTAAATAAGGATTTTATTTTATCGAACACGGCTCGGATCAACTAGAATTTTTGAAGATGACATATCGCTCTTGACACAAAAATGAAAATCTCTACTAAATATCATTCCTATGGAAATTTTTCAGAAGAAATAGTGTAAAGTATATCTATATACGTTTGACCCTCGTAATTGTGATTCTTGAGCCGATAGCATACTTACATTGTTTTCAAACAGATACCTGTAATAAATTGGAATGTGTTCATTGTACCACATGTTTCAGGAACTAGACTATCTACAAATTAAAACACTGATTTTCCATTATTCAATTTTATCATGATAATTTGTTTAACCTAGTTTAAAAAACAACTTGTGTTTAATATTTACCGTTAACATTTACATTTGTATTTAAAGGAAGTAAATAATTTTTCTGTCAGCGATGTCAGCAAGAGAAGTTATAGGTTAAATTCATTGTAGATGAAGTGATGTTATAATTTTATAATTGAAATTAATTTCTATTCTCTCTATATTACATGGTACATGGAAGATATATCGAAGGTTTTCTGATACATCAGTAAAGAAAAACAGTAATGTAGTAAATATTAATAGTAGATAACAAATTAAAGGGAAAATGCATCGTTAGGGGTATATGAGATGTTAATAATAGTCGTTGAAAAGATTGTAGCAAAATCAATTTTTGAAGATTAGAAATATGGATGTATATTCGGAAATATTTCATTTTCGGGTACAAGGTGTTAAAGATTAGACAAACATGTATATATTGTGACGTGCTTACACCCTTTTTATTGTGACGATACAACACCCTGTATCGTGGGTTCGGAAATTATAACAGCAGGGTAACACTAAACACTAGTTTATTAACTTACTTAATTACAACCAATAATTTACTTGGCTAATAATACACTGTGTACTACAATTCAGTTATTCAGTTACTTTATCACTGTGTTTACTCTCTGACCATTTCAACTGACAATTAGTACTGCTCTAACTTCTCTCCTTTTGGGTTACTCCATGCCTTATATAGAAGCTTCTCTGATGACGTCACCATACTCTAGACAGTTCCGGAACAGATATGTCATCACTCTAGACCTTCTAGTATGTTCTTTCTCTGGTAGGTGCAAATCTCTATATTTAGGCAGACATCCAATCAATTAATCGAATTCTGTGTTGCCTACATTCTAGGGGTTGAAATACATTACACTGCCCCCTCCTTAAGCCTGAACGTCCCGGTCAGGCAATTCAGCCCCTTTCGCCAGTCTATCCAAATGTACGATCTTCATCTTGGACTTTTTGGTTCGTTGAATCCGATAGATGACATCATTAATTCGGCTGATGACTAAATACGGTCCTTCCCAAGGTGGTTGAAGCTTCGAGGACTTCCATTCTTTCTGCTGTGGGTTGTACAGCCAGACCCGATCTCCCACCTTGAATCCTCCTGTACTGGCATTCCGATCATAACGAGCCTTCATTCGGTTACCAGCCTTGGTCATCTGCTCTTGGTCATTCTTCGGCTCTTCTCGACTTTCATTCGCATGGTCGCTTCCGGAAAGTGGTTTCCCATTGGCAGCACAATTCTTGCATTTGCGACACCAAGCCTCTACATCCTGGAGACTATTGACCCAATAGAATCGTTCTCGTACTTTACTCAATGTCTTGTTTACGCCGAAGTGTTCGCCGGACGTTTCACTATGCGCTTCCTGGAGTACTTCTGCTACACGACACCTGGGAATCACTAGACGCATAGCAACCTGCATCCCATCCGGGCTTTCCCATGCTCTCCTCAACAGCCCATCTAAGACTCTCAGTGAATCCCATTGCGACCACAAAGCCTTCACTCCTACTCCTTGGTTTGAAACATCCTTCCAGTCCGGTCGGGTTCCTTTTTCCTTTGCTCGCAATATAGGTCCAATTTCTGTATCGTCCAGTTGCTCTTGTCTTAAAACTTCCTTTGTCCAATTCTCTGGAATTTCTTTACTTCCATTTACACGTCCTGGTAATGGTAGACTACTCGAGATTCTTCGAAGCTGGCAAACCTTTATTTCTCTGGGCGCATTTTTTTCTTCAGCCAGCACCGCCCCAGTGGCCTTCACTCTCTCAGGGCTCCACTGTCGACAATCTCTCTTAATATGCCCTAATTTGCCGCACCTTGTTTGTCTTGTCTCCCCAGGGAATCCAATTTGGCCAATACTTTACTTAGCATTTCATGCATGTCCATGTCAGGGTTCTTTTTGTCTGAATGTGTTTTTTCTACTCTCACAGCATGCACTTCTGACCGTGGGGTGTCTTTATAGGCAGCCTCTACTTCAAGGGCACGGACCAGAGCTTCGCTGCTACTTTGGTGCCGCGATAATCTTAGTACTCGCCTGACTTCCTCGTCTCTTATGCCATCCAAAAAGGCCCCGACAGCTAATTGTTCTTGGAATTCCCTTGGAGCACTTGGATATGCCAGGTGTGCCAGTCTCTCTATGGCAGCCTCGAATTCTTGTAAACTTTCTCCAGCCTTTTGTGTCCGTGATTTTAGCTGGGCCTGGTATACTTGGGCGAGATGTTGGTCGCCATATCTCAAGTCCAATGCAGCTTCTAAAACTTTAAAGTCTCTTTGTTTCTCCAACGGGATGGTCTGAAGCAACTCTGAGGCTTGGCCCCTTAGCGCCAGAACTAATGCCAGAGCCTTTTCCTCGTTATCCCAGTTATTTGCACTTGCAGCCGCCTCAAATTGTCTCTTGTAGGTTGTCCATGAGCTTAGGCCGTCTAAGGAGGGAGGTTTTAACCGAGGACCTGACAATGTTACTAGCTGGCCTCCTTTCTCAACCAATTGTCGCTTAAGTCGCTCTACTTCTCCTTCAACCTCACTCATCTTTCTTTTGATTTGACTGACTTCAGCCTGTATATCCTCCTTGATTTTGTTAATGATTGAATTCATAGCATCATGTTGGATTTTCATTTGTTCGTTCAGGATTTTCCTCAGTTCTTCCTGGCGTCTTTCTTGTTCCTCTTTTTCTTTTTGACGACGCTTTTCTTCTTCTTGCCGTCTTCTTTCTTGTTCTTTTTCTTCTCGACGCCGCTTCTCTTCCTTGTCTTTCTTTCTCTTCTTTTTCTTCTTGATGTCTTCTCTCTTGTTTTTCTTTTTCTTTTTGACGAAGCTTCTCTTCCTCTTGTCGTCTTTTTTCTTGCTCTTCTTGACGACGCTTTTTTTTCCTCTTGTCGTCTTCTTTCTTGTTCTTCTCTTTCTTCTCGACGCCGCTTTTCTTCCTCTTGTCGTTTTCTTTCATACTCTTCTTTTTCTTTTTGTTGTTTTCTTTCATACTCTTCTTTTTCTTTTTGTCGTTTTCTTTCATACTCTTCTTTTTCTTTTTGTCGTTTTCTTTCATACTCTTCTTTTTCTTTTTGACGTCGCTTTTCTTCCTCTTGTCGTTTTGTTTCATACTCTTCTTTTTCTTTTTGACGACGCTTTTCTTCCTCTTGTCGTTTTCTTTCATACTCTTCTTTTTCTTTTTGACGTTGCTGGGCCATCGTCCTCCTTAACTCCGCAAATAGGTCCTGTATTTGTTTCTCAGATGCCATGCTTTTTGCAAAATAAAACTATCACGTCAATGGAACTTTCCAGAAAAAATCTCAAAACAGCACGAAAAGTCTTATCCAGAGTCTTTTGTCACTATCCAGTTTAGAGAATTTACTAATCTCCACTAATGTCCAAATAGAAAAGTTCTAGTAATTTTCACGCACTAGCACAAATGAGTCTTTTTCAGTGTCTCTGTCACTTTCCCGAAAACGCACTTTTTCACAGTTTTGAGTCCAAAAATAGTCCTTAAACAATGTCCCATAAGTTAATCCCCCGTGTCAGCACTAATTCCCGAGAAGAACACTGTAGAAACCTCTTCTTGAACAGTCCAGAAATCTTCTGTTATAATTCCGCTTCTGACACCAATTGTGACGTGCTTACACCCTTTTTGTAAACACCCTGTATCGTGGGTTCGGAAATTATAACAGCAGGGTAACACTAAACACTAGTTTATTAACTTACTTAATTACAACCAATAATTTACTTGGCTAATAATACACTGTGTACTACAATTCAGTTATTCAGTTACTTTATCACTGTGTTTACTCTCTGACCATTTCAACTGACAATTAGTACTGCACTAACTTCTCTCCTTTTGGGTTACTCCATGCCTTATATACCTAAAGATGACAGATCTAGAAGCTTCTCTGATGACGTCACCATACTCTAGACAGTTCCGGAACAGATATGTCATCACTCTAGACCTTCTAGTATGTTCTTTCTCTGGTAGGTGCAAATCTCTATATTTAGGCAGACATCCAATCAATTAATCGAATTCTGTGTTGCCTACATTCTAGGGGTTGAAATACATTACAATATGTATTTTCTATACCCACGATCTTGGGGTATTGACTTTAACTAAAGTTGACAATAACTTCAAAAAGGTTAAAAAATTGCTCCAATCGAAACTCTCAACCAATAATTTCATAAAATAAAACACATACTTATATTTTTTTTAAATAAAATAAATCTGCTGGCTTTTTTAAAAATTAGTTAATTCGTAAATACTCCATTCAGTGAAATTTGATATTTGAATCTTCTTATTTGAAATTAAAAAAAATATTATAGTATTCTTCCTTCAAGAATTGACCAATTAAAAATTGAACAGCGAAATTGTACGCTGGTGTGCTGAGAGAGAATAAAGCACACACTCAGCGGGGTGCCAAAACATCGATTTTTAAAAAGTAATGTATGAAAATATATTAATGTCATTTGAAAGATTTATGATAAATTCACTTTATTTTGTTTCTTTCTCAGTAAAATGAAACGTTTTATATTCACATTATATGCTCAAATTCGCTGGACAACTGCCGTTGTTAGCATATTTCACAACTTATTTTAGGACAGTCCGTCTTTCACTATTGTATTTGCACCCACTAGTATGGTGGCGTTTTTTTTTAGCGCCACAATTAATTCAGATTATATGACTTTGCAAATAAGTGTCATTACCATATTATCATACATTTACTAGAAAGTGGTATATGAAAGTTCGTTGTAATTTAAATAATTGAAACCATATTAAGCATAATACCATGCAACAAAAAAGTATTGAAAATATGTGTCAATATTCATTACTGATAAAAAATTGTTTCCTACTAAAGTATATAATATTAATATTATATTTTATAAATTGTACTCTTGGTAAGGTTTTTTTTCTTTATGAGAAAGTAACTGATATTACGTAAAATAATGATAAAAGCATATTGACTGTATTATGTCGTATGAAGTCTCACAACCAACATTTAGACAATAAGTAGTCTATCGTAAACTCGAGGCCTCACTATTGATTTATTAAATATTAGCTTATGCCCGCAAATACGTTCGCGTGAACTTCACACCCTTTTCCGATGATTTCTCACTATCCCACTATTTTCTCCACCACATTTCTCCACTTTCTTACCATCCCCCCTTATCCTCCCATTAGTCTTTCTTTCCCATCATCTTCCCCATCTTCTCTATTTTCTCTATCTTATCCTATCTTCCCCCAACTTGCCTATCATATTCCCATCACCTCCAATTTAAAGTAACTTATTCTGTATGTTAAGAAGATGTCTATACTTTTAAAATTTGTTATTAAAATATGTTAATCGAGTTTTCGAGTAATGGTGGAACAAACATTCAGATAAACAAACGAACAAAAATTCTGAAATAGTATATTATGTAATAAGCACAAAATGAGGCTCGTTTTGCACTAGAAGTTTCCAGCACGAATCGAAAAGGCGAATGCTGCAATTCACCCGAATGCAAAATTGCCATTTTGTACGAGTTACATACTTTTTCTAAGACAACATATTGCTCACGTTTAATATGCTATAAACATTAATACAAAAAAAATATGTCAATATTTTCTTTATTGCTTTGAATACACGAAAATAGAAGAATAGACCTCTGTGTTTAATTTATCGTTTAAAGTTAAATGCACAATGATTGAAAATTATCATCGATATCACTGTGAATTTCCGTATTAATTAATACAGATTTATAGAAACAGCTACAAAATTATCCGTTACGTACAAAAATGTTGACAGAAACAAACTGGTGACATTTCATCACTTCGTCGCTTCATTTCAGTGGCCCGAACACAAAATATTCCATATCGCATTTGTTGCCTAGCAACCGATGCGAAATTAAATTTTGCACAAAATGTAGTTGTTTATTATTAAATTACGTTCGTCAAATGAACATTTTTCGAGGTTGTAGAAAAAATACATTTTCTGGCGCTGGCATCATCAAATAAATCCAAAAATATCGATTTTAAGTAAATTAAAATTACAAAACTATCTATCTTTACAGATTTATGTAGATAAGAGATAGATTTTCGCCAATATATGTCAGCATAAAAGTGTATGAATCTTTTTCTTATTGAGAAAAAGTAATAAATCGTTGTGTGATTAATTATAAGAGCATACCTTTTCTTATCGAACTGCTTTCTATAATGTCTTGAAAATCATTGATGCAGGTATTTAATCTGATGATCGAGTATTTGCAAAACTTTTAAAAAATACTGTGTTACATTGTCAAATCGTCAACAAATAATTAACAATAATAACAAAATCAGTTGAAAATTTACAAAATAAGGCCAGGTGACAATTTAACATTGGTTTACAACCTGACCTTTGCACAATCACACATATTATCTCATTGATATAAAAATACTCTAAATTAATGTAATGTAAAATGTGTAAATAATAATAATTATAAAATAAACCATTGGTACTTTGTATATATAGGTATTTGACTAGACTTCTTCTTGTTACTTAGAGTTATTTTTCATTATTGCACAGTGATTATCAATCGATCGGATTTTAGCTAACTTTTCTTTAAATCTATTCGGGCTTAGTCTCTTTAAATAAGGTAGTTGGCTGTACATTTTTGCTGCTTGATGAGAAAAGCTTTTCTTAAAGTGTTGGGTGTGATGTATTGGAGCAGTTAGAAGGACATCACAGTTTCTAATTGCTACATTATGTGCATTTTCACGTTTTTTAATTTTTTCGTAAAAGTAGTTTTGTTTATTAGTGATGATCACATTATGTGCCATCCAGCATAAGTGTATCCACCGCCTCTGTTTCATGGTTAGCCACCCTACTAGTTTGATGTAAGGACTTATGTATTCTCCATAGGGGATATATTGATGCAATCGTTTTGTACTTATGAGAAGACTATCGCAGTAGTTTAACTTCGATAGCACCAATGAATCACTCAATTTGATTTTGGCTTCTTTTGGTGGATTATTTCTTAGGTGATACACGCCTCTCAAACTTGCGTAAGCCGATCGACATGAGGAAGGTACATGGTTGTTATAATTTAGTTTGTGATAAGACCAAGATTTTTTACGTGCTCGCTGAAGTTCATTGTCAATGTATAGGCGTTGCTGAGTGCCGCATTTCTGTTTTTATTACTGCTGAAGATAATCGCATCTGTCTGTTAGCCATTATCTCGTGTCCATTGCAAAATACTGTTAAGATTTTTATTAATTTTTTGGAAAGCTTCATAACCATTCATCAATTCTAAAACTGAGCATGACTTGTATGTCGTCTGCATAATAATGTATACTACAGAAATTAATTTTCTGCTCAGGTTTATCACGAGAATATTAAAGAGTAGGGGCCCTAATATTGACCCTTGTGGTACACCAGATTTTATCTTACATTCTTCCGAGAGTATCTGCCTGTCTTGACTGGTCAACTGAACAGTTTGAGTTAGTTCTAGCAGAGAACTTCTGAACCATTCCCACATCATACCCCCGATGCCATAGAAGTACAATTTAAACAGTAACAGATCATGGTTTACACTATCAAATGCTTTTGACATGTCTAATAGTACCAGTTCTGTGACCATGTTTTTATATGTTGTAGTGATGATGTCATTATTTATTCTTAACAATGCTGTTGTGCTGTGGTGCTTACGTAATCCTGACTGTGTGCTGATAAGTGTATTTTGTGTTTCTAGGTATTCTGTGAGGTCTTTGTGTACAATTTTTTCTAATACTTTGATACCGGTGCGTTGGGGGATACTGATTGGTCGTAAGTCCTAAGAATTCTGGGTGTTTTCCTCTTTTTGTAATGATATGACATTAGCACTTTTCCAGATTTTGGGCACTTGGCCAGGTTATAGTGATCACTTTATAATATGGTTCAGCTCATTGATGTAGTATTGTAAGCAGAATTTTATCATGTATGCTGTGATCTATCCATGCCGAGTGTATTTAACTTTACCTTATGTACTGTTTTTCCTATTCGTGCCAGGTAAATAGGTGTTATGGTGAAGTCTTGATGATCTATTAGATAATTTCATAATAATGATTAGATAGCTGTTTTTTGCACTTTATATGACTAGTATAATTTATGAAGAGTTCATTTACTTCATTTGGGTTAAGACTTTCATTTGAAATTAAGTATAAAAGATCCTCTAGTTTAAGTAATTAGAAATACTAACAATTATTATTGTTTATGCATATTTAGTAAATTACACCACTGCGATGATGAAATCGTAAAGAAATCACTACAACCAGTTTTTTAGTGAACAAGGCGATACATTTATCAGAGATCAAGATATATGAGGCAATATGAGGTAAATATTAACTAATACAATACCTTTCTTTTCGGTCACGGTTAACTAACAATAACAGTCCACCCAGAATGAATGTAGAAAAATTTCTAATATTTCAATATCTACTCCATCTTAAAAATAAAAGAGTTACAATGTTTGCTAGCAGAAAAGAGAATGTAATCCAATTTTGAAATAATATGAATAGTGTTTCATTAAGATAAATGCTCTTTCCAAATTAGTTAAATAACTAGTTCTATTAGCTTGGTAAACGCCTAAAATTGGGAATGCATTATGAATTCAACGATACTACAGGGTGATATTTTAATGATATACACTTTAATACAATTATTCGACTGAAGAATAATGAAAATAATAATTGAAAGTAAATTAATACCAAGATTATGTCCTATATTTGTAAAAAAAATAATGTCGTGGTTAAACGAATTCGACCAGTTTGTTTGGTTTAATTCTTTCTCTAAACTCTATCTCAGCTCGACGAATTGTGACCTACTAATCAATAAAGTGGGCTATTTGAGATCGATCCTTTCTCGCAGTTCATAGTACGTTAAGATTTTTCAATTTATAAGGTTTAAAAGGAATCCAGCTTTACTAACTTTAAGTAACTGATATTTATTCTATTACTGGGCAACACTCGATTTCTTTCATATTTGAGGTTACCGATGTGGTTCTTGAATCTAGTTGTAACTGAACATTTCGTTTGTCCAACACTCTTCAAATTTCAATCCTTGCAGCTGATTTCGTAAATCCGGGAGCTTCTGTTTAACTTAAATGTATCTTTTAGGTTGCCGAAAAGTTGTAATTTATTTTTCGGTGGATGGACAACTGTCATAACTAAGTATTTAAAATGCTACCTAGAGTACATATAAGCCGAGGAATTGATGCAAACTTTGAATTTACCTGTTCGGTTTAATAGCTGTTCCGGAAGATTTCTTTAAATCTACAGTTGCTGATTATTTAATCAATTAAACTTAGAGGATATTCATCGAATTTAGTTGTATTTTTTATTAAGCTTTCTCTTTCGCAAATCTACGCTCAGTCAGAAGGCAAGTTAATAAATGGTGAATAATAAAATTTTGTTCTGGGCACAATCATGAGAGTCATTAGAGGCATAAACCAAACTAAAAGTACTGGTACCTTTACTGTGAAATTGTACATGACAAATGTCAATTTATTTTCACTATTCCTAATGGGTAGACCATTAATACACTCTTGTGAGTTAATATATTACCGCTCTTCAGTCCTCGATAGTTGCACAAATGTCCAATATTTTCTACTGTAATCAAATGACACACAGAATTTTAATTAAGCGATAAGTTTCGCATTTTTTTTTTAAATCTCACGTCAGACGTGACTTAGGAAAACGTTTCTTGACAGACCCTTCATAGCATAAGCTAAACACAGTGTAAAAATATAATTTTAAGCTGGCAAGTGGGTGGCAGATATTTGAAAAGTAATACATATCTCGGTAGGTGCGATTAGCGGTCTTGTGAGAAATATCAGTTAGTGTTTAATTAAATACATAATCTAGAACTCCATAGTGTTTTTAATGTAACGTAATAAACCAAATCAAAAAGGAAAAGATGAGAAGTAAAAAACCGCAACCATCACGTATTATAGATAAGTGTTGTTGTTAGTTTATAACGTATTCTTTGTATTTTGTATTAATAATAACAAAATATTTTGCGGTATTGCAAGTTCTCTTGCGTTATAAATGTTATAAAATTGAAAAACTAGTCCAGATAGTTTTCTTAGAAACATAAACAGAGAAGTGTTTAAGCCTCCTGAAAAGTCGACAGCCGTCGACAAATTTATGGCAGGACAATAAGTTATTAAAGTATGGTCATAACATTCCTATGTAAACTTTCAAGAAAATAATTTTTTATAATTACTAAGAGTATTCAAACGAATTTAATTAAAATTAAACCCGAAATAATCAACAACGCAATGTTTTTAAAGTATGGTCATATAAATTCTTATATAAACCTTCAAGTAATTTTTTTTCATAATTATTAAAAATATCCAAACGGACTTAGTATAAATTAATCCGTAATAATCAATAACACATTACTCTTAAAGTAAGGGCATAATATACATTTCTTAGATAAATTTTCAAGTGGGATTTTTCGGTAGTGTCTTAAAAAATTGAGATCTCTCTCACATACGCCAAATTAAAACTTTGTGGACTCTTATTTTACCCCCATTTACCCCCACTTACCTCCCAAGCCTCATTGAAATAAAACCAAAATATAATCCAGCTCCATATCTCGTGTACCAAATTTCATGTCAATATCATACACGGTTCCAGAGTAATCGTGCGCACTAAAATAGTTAGAGACAGATCAACAGATCATTTTTCCTTTGCTCAAACTCTCCACGTTTCATGACATTCTGAGCCTTTTTGAACAAAACAAAAAATATTTTTTTTACCGTTACACACTACGTGAATGTGGAAGTAAGAAAAGAGGTAAACGGTTTATTCCTCATTTAAATACACGACTACTAGCTTAGTAATTGTATGTAAGTTTCTATTATATAATACGTATAAATATAAATAACGATGTAGTTGATAACTGGTAAGTTTGTGTTATTTTACAAAATAATCTTATGCAAATCTTACATGAAAATCAAAAGTCACGAATGCAGTGAATGTCGCGAAATGCATTCGTAATGGTTTAAATACGAAAACAAACGACGTTGATTTTTTTTTTTTTTTTCAGGTAAATTTGCGAAAGTGTCCTCGTCATATAATATTCATACAAGATCGCTCGATTATCCGTGTACACTTTCACTGCTATTGTTTGTTGGTGATATGTTTGTGATTCCGAAATGGAATATTAACATTTTTAAGTGTTTGATGTCATTGCTTCGCGTCGGAGAAATCGATCTCTCGTTACATAAATCTAGAAACTCTTACTTTGAACTAATTTCC
Organism: Rutpela maculata; assembly: GCA_936432065.2. Lineage (NCBI taxonomy): Eukaryota > Metazoa > Arthropoda > Insecta > Coleoptera > Cerambycidae > Rutpela > Rutpela maculata. The sequence continues at coordinate 27,011,749 of OW386293.2, forward strand.
TTGTACTCAAACCAAATATCTTCAATTTAATTATTTTCTAATATTTAACTAACGGTGGCTTTTTATGTAACTGCTCCAGATTAAAAGAGCGCATTAGTACTTTCATATACAGGGTGGCTCCTTAGAAACGCGTTTTAACATTACATTTTATATCAGTAAGGAAATATTAACTATTAAATTTATTTTGTCATTATTGAATTGTTTATTTTGCTTCATCAACCAATAGGCCGGGAGCCCGTGTATAATATGACTGACTATCCGGCGAACTTTGAAAATATGTAAAATGAATTGTTCTTATATAAGTTAGCAAGGAATGGACCGTCAGCTGGTTGGGTAGCGGTGGGGGTGGCTGTCAAGGGGTTGAAAACACGTAAAAAAAATTGAGAAAAAAACTATTCGGCGAACGCTGAAACTTATATGAGGGGAAGATTATGTTATATAATGAAAGTAGAACATAGTCAGCTGGACGGGGGGCGGTGGATTTACCGTCAGCTGATCGATCAAACAGGTCCAAAGACATGAAAAATTTAAATTATTCAGCGAACTTTAAAATTTATACTGAGATTCACGAAAAACATAGTCAGCTGCAAGTATGTGGGTGGAAAAGTCGTCAGCTGGTACAGAACAGTGCTGAGTGTTGGTCGCCTGCGAAGCAGCGCGCATCACCTTTCTTGCATCAGCTGACGACTTTTCCACCCACATACTTGCAGCTGACTGTGTTTATCGTTAATCTTAGTATGAATATTATCATATACCCGAATTTCAAAGTTCGCCATAAGGATTTAATAAGTAATATCGATATTGATAACTTAATGTTAGAAATCGTGAGTGCGGCCTTCCCAAGGTTCTTTTTTTAATTTGATTAAATATTCAAATTATTATTAATATACATTATTTTATGAGAGTACAAATTAATACATTCGTACATTTCAAAATTATACAGAATGATCGGCTCAGAAAGTTTATTTAGTTTACTGAAAATAAAAATAAATTTATTCGGCTTCCGATAACAGATCTTCCTCATTCTCATTTTCATCCAACTCAGCACTCTCTTGATGCTCAATGGGTGAAAGATCATTTTTCTCTTTGTCACTCGCGTCTAAAAAAAAATAATTATTTATAAAAAATTGATTAAGATTATAATAGGAAGAAAAGTGAGAAGCACAAATTATATAATACCTTCAGTATTTTCGGCATCTTGGATAATCATTTCCACTTATGGAGGTAATTGATCTCCATCAAACCACTTGCGAGTTAAATTTGTTTTCCTCAAGCTGTCACCCGTAACCAAGGGATCCAATGTAGATGGCACTTGTTTGTGTGAGTTGTTCCAAATCATATACATACATACATACACAGTTCTTAAAACGTGCTGTACAAATTTCGATTTCGACGGAAGCGAGAGAGATGCATCAAAATTTTGGCTCGTAACCGAAATTTATACACCTTAGTGAAGGTAGCTACACGAGCATCATTGACGTTTTTTTATAGCTTTAAACCCGTACATTGTGCAAACAAACTTCTCTATTATGTTAACGACATTATTTAGGTTCTCCTCTGGTAAATTATTCAAACTTTTAGTTGCTTCAATAACTTCTTTTAGAAGCTCTAATCATGTTTCTTTCAATGTATTGGGCAACTGATGAAATGGCTCCGTTCTTAGGTAATAAAACCCTATACCTAATGCTAATAACTGCTATAGTTATTGAGTTCGAAACAACAATATCCAATCTAGTGTCACTCAAGAAACCGTGGAAAGCATATCGTATTCTGGTCACGAGGAGGAGGACACTTAAATGATTTTTCACGTATAAATGAGAACACTAGTGTGGTCATAAGTTCAGATACTGAAATTCCTATCATCATGCTGGGAAACATGAAAAATGTACATAATAATGTGAAAATTTGGATAAAGATGGAAATAAAGAAACGTAGGAAATAAAGAACGATTTTTATATCTAAACGATTTTTATTCAGCACTTGGCGACGACTTGTGTAACGCATTGCTCGCTTTCCACGGTTTCGCGGGATGTGATTATAATCCCGCATTTTTCAAGAAAGGAAAAAAAAGCCTTTTACTATATTGAGAAAAGATCAAGAATTTAATGAAGCATTTAAAAGTTTGAATAATTTACCAGAGGAGAACCTAAATAATGTCGTTAACATAATTGAGAAGTTTGTTTGCACGATGTATGGGTTTAAAGCTATAAAAAACATCAATGATGCTCGTGTAGCTACCTTCACTAAGGCGTATAAATTTAGCAAAAATGATAACGAATTTCGGTTACCAGACAAAAATTTTGATGCATCTCTCTCGCCTCCGTCGAAATCGGAACTTGTACAGCACGTTTTAAGAACTGTGTATGTATGTATGTATGTATATGATTTGGAACAACGCACACAAACAAGTGCCATCTACATTAGATCCCTTGTTTATGGGTGACAGTTTGAGGAAAACAAATTTAACTTGCAAGTGGTTTGATAGAGATCAATTACCTCCATAAGTGGAAATGATTATCCGTGATGCCTGAAGGTGTTATATCATTTGTGCTTTTCACTTTTCAACCTATTATAATCTTAATCAACTTTTTATAAATAATTACTTTTTTTAGATGAGAGTGACAAAGAGAAAAATGATTTTTCACCCACTGAGCATCAAGAGAGTGCTGAGTTGGATGAAAATGAGAATGAGGAAGATCTGTTATCGGAAGCCGAATAAATTTATTTTTATTTTCACTAAACTAAATAAATTTTCTGAGCAGATCATTCTGTATAGTTTTGATATGTACGAATATATTAATTTGTGTTCTCATAAAATAATGTATATTAATAATAATTAGAATATTTAATCAAATTAAGAGAAAGAAACTCGAGAATGCCGCACGCACGTTTTCTAACATTAAGTTATCAATATCGATATTACTAATTAAATCTTTATGGCAAACTTTGAAATTCGGGTATATGATAATATTCATACTAAGATTAACGATAAACACAGTCAGCTGCAAGTATGTGGGTGGAAAAGTCGTCAGCTGATGCATGAAAGGTGATGCGCGGTGCCTCGCAGGCGATCAACATTCAGCACTGTTCTGTACCAGCTGACGACTTTTCCACCCACATACTTGCAGCTGACTATGTTTTTCGTGAATCTCAGTATAAATATTATCTTATACCCAAATTTTAATGTTCGCCGAATAACTTAAATTGTTCATGTTTTTGGACCTGTTTGATCGATCAGCTGACGGTAAATCCACCGCCCCCCGTCCAGCTTACTATGTTCTACTTTCATTATATAACATAATCTTCCCCTCATATAAGTTTCAGCGTTCGCCGGATAGTTTTTTTCTCAATTCTTTTTACGTGTTTTCAACCCTTTGACATCCACTCCCACCGCTACCCAACCAGCTGACGGTCCATTCCTTGCTAACTTATATAAGAACAATCCATTTTAGATATTTTCAAAGTTCGCCGGATAGTCAGTCATTTTATACACGGGCTCCCGGCCTACAAATAGGAGAATTCCGAATGATAAAGGTTATATATTTAAAAAAAACTGCCATCATAATGGATTGCCAATTTATGATTTTTATAGCATGCCACGCTACTGGGTGTGTGCTGTAGTCGCATTCAGCGCGCCAGTGCTCAGTTTCATTGATAAAAGTCATTTTTAGCGTGTTGAGTCTGCTTGAAATCGATATTTTAATGTTAGACTTATGGAAATGGAAACGGAACATTCTACTCCAAAAACTGTAACATTTTTGGAATGATATGAACGTTTAATAATAATAACAATAATAATAATAACATGTCTTTATTAAGGGCGAAGTTAACCTTACATTTATGGTTCTCTAACACTTAACCCCTATTAAGTTCTAATATTGTTATTGAAATATATACGTATACATACGTCTCTGTCAGTTGGTCTGTACGTACGTATGGAAGCACTTTATATGTCGCAATTCTTAACGAATTCCCAAGCAACACAGTTTAGTATAATAAACGTATTAAAATCGTTCCGACTTTCTAAACATACGTTATATGTACGTGAAAATGTCGGCGCGTTTTTAAACCACTGGCGTACTGCTGTAGTTTCTAAAGGGTGCTTTTTTCTCGACGACACCACTGGAACTCGTGGAAGTTAATTTTTACATACCCTAAAATATTTTTAGCGCCATTTGGCTTATGAGCGTAGTGAGAAAGAAAAAGATAATGATTTAAGGAATTAACAACAAACGAAAAAGACAAAAGTAAAACATGATACACCCAATAAATCTAAAAATCTGGACACATCTAAGTAAAACACAAGAAATACCTAGTCCTGTCGTTTTGATGTCTTCTAACAATAATTACCAGAGCCCGTATTTTGGATGACATTGACGTAGAATGCAGAGTCGGCATGGGAGGGTAGTACCCATGTCTGGAAATAGTATATCAGCGGATAATCGACGCATAGTGACGCACTGAATTTAATTATTATTGTTTCATGTTAAATTAATAAAGAAATACCAGCATAGAAACACGCCAAACACAGCGTATGCAATGACAATATTAGAGATGCAGGTAAACGAAAATATACAGTTGGAGAAGAAAATATAAAATCTCCGAACATATTATGATTTAAAAAACAGCTAAAAGTCAGTACATAAAGTGGATGGCTCGAGATTTCTACAAAAATATTCAACTCTGCCAGCCCTTCATTTTTAAACTCGGTGTGCGTTAATCGAAAATATACACACGGAGAAGAAAATCAAAAAGATTTGGATATATTATGATTAAAATAACAACTAAAAAGTGTATACATAAAGCCGATGACTCAAGATACCCACAATAATATTCAACTTCAATAATATATTCAACTACATTAGCGGTTGCGCTGTGATTTCATTACCTACTACTACTGTTTTCTCAATAACAGTTTAACAGCAGTTAGCAAAAACATTTTTACTACGTCGTGTTTCTTACCTGTTGTTTTCTCACCTGTTATTTTCGAACAGAAATAATAGTCTGTTAATGCTATTTACAAATAACAGTTATAAAATAACAGGTTGTTAAATAGCAACTCATCTCTAGTTTGGCTTTGGCAGTATGCGTTGGGTTTCGGGCGGGTGAGCCACGCAGTGTTGATAGCCTCAACACTTCTACTCATACCTTTACTGTTAGTGCTTTATAACCGATGAGTTAATGTTTATGCATGTAAAATGAATTTGACAAATTTATTTTAAATACTTTCGAGTCTATTAACATAATTATTATACTTCGGGCTCCATATCATTGAACAATATTCAATACAACTATAACTACTAATGTTTTATATAATAATATTAAAATCCAATTTATATCTTTAAAATCTAGATATTGTCTAGGTCGATCAAAAAATAATATTTAGAACTTGCAATATTTAAGAATAATTACTTTACTGTGTAATGACACCATATAATACGACTAATAATTTTTTACCTGTCTGGAGGGTCAGGGACTCTTTTTATCTGTAGAGAAACGTAAACATCTCAATAAGCGTTCGCCTGGACTTTCACTATTGTTTATAAAATAAAAATTTTGTATTTAAAGATCTTTTGGTTTGTGTGGCAATAATACTTATTGTTAGCGACCGATGTTTCTGATTGTAACTTTACAAAAGTATTAGATAGTATCGTATTCAGAGTCCGTCTCTGGAATGTCATCCGAAATACGGGCTATCATAATTACACAAATATTTACTGAGCACTCTATAGAAAAAAATATACATATATTAATAAGCATAATATGTGACTAAATACATTTTTTTAAACCAGCCAAAAATTAGCACTTTCCAGTTTACTTTTAGGTTAGAAAATCGCATTTTATCAGACTGAGCGAGAAAACGACTGTGACGGTTCGGTAAAAGCTTTTTTCTACGACTATTCATTTATTATAGATATGTTTTTGAACATACCATTCTTTTGCTCACTTTGTAACCATATTTCATCGCTTTTGTCTAAAATTGCATTGAAACGTCTACGGGTGGTTCCAGTTAAAATATAATAGGGATCGAAATACTCAACAGAAGGGCACTATTTCCTAATTTTATCAATTTTATACAAAAAACTTTTCTCTTGACTCTAGGAACACATTTCATGCGAGTTTTTCCAATAATAGCCCTTATCCCCTTTACTTTAGGGGTGGTTTAAGAGTCAGAGGATATAAAAGGACTTGAAGTGAGTTCAATAACACAGCCACACACACAAAAAAAAGTTCTGTGCGGACCTAATTATATGGATATGATGTATTTTTCGACGCTGAATCCGAATCCGTGGTGCAGAAAAAAATCTATCGTGTCATTTTCTTTTTTAGTCAAAAACATCCCTTAAAATGGTGCAAAATCATAGAAATAATGTAATAACTCTTAATGAACTGTGAAAAATGGTCGATGTTTTGTAGTTGAGAGTAGAGAATATAAATTTGAGCCACAGTAAGCTATTTCTATAAATTAAACCGAAATCCACCCTTATGGGTGTAAATAACATGTACAAAGACCAAATTTTTGTATCTCTTAGTGCAAAATATTTGATCTGGTGCGACAACCAGCCTCTCAAAGGGTAGAGACTTAATCCTATGGAGGGTTAAATTACCCCCATCCCTCATAGGTTTCAAAACGGGAACAAAATTCAGGCAGGGTGAACAAATATGGAGTAAGTTCATTTCAACCACCAATACATCACTAGAGACTACCCTTAATGGGTGGTAAGAGCTACCCCTACGCTGAAGGTGCTAACACGGAATGGGTCAAATACTTGTAGCTCACTGTGCCAAATATATAAATCTGGTACGACAACCACCTATTCTTTTTAATAAGGTTGAAAATCATCCCTATTGGGGTGGGGGGTAAAAACTACCCCCACATACGGACGGAAATTTAGTTAATTTAGGTATATAGCTTACATAGATAGAAAAAATGGTCACTGAAGAGATAACATCCTATATCTATGACTAAAAGGAAAAGAAAACCACGTAAAAGATATTTTGAAGATAAGAGAGAAAAATCATAAGAAAAGAAATTATTTGGATTGACGGTCGAAAGTATGATATAAATAGAAAAAATAATAGCTTTACACAGATTAAAAGATAGATAAGTTGATAAATGTTAAGATAAACCGTTGAATAAGCAGGTATGGTATAATATATAATAAAACATAACTGGTTAATGCTCAATGTATGAATTCACCCCATTTTTATCTTCTCTGCCTAAAACTACAAATGCCTGAATTTTTGTTCCAGGATATTAGAAGTAATGAAATCCGTCCGTTTGCGGGGGTAGTTTTTACCCCTACTCCCAATGGGGGTGATTTTCAACCTTATTAAGATTTGGTGGTTGTCGTACCAGATTTGAATATTTGGCACGATGAGCTACAAGTATTTGACCTTTCCCGAATTTCAAAGGCATCTATATGCATCATTTGAGCAAGGGGGTAGCTCTTACTAAAGGTAGACTCTAGTCATGTGTCGGTGGTTGGAACGAATTCACTCCATATTTGCTTAAAACTACGAAAGCCTCAATTTTTTTCCCGTTTTGAAACCTATGAGGGGTGGGGGTAGTTTTAATCCACCATAGGGTTGATTCTTTATCCTTTGAGAGTAATGGCTGGTTGTCACACCAGATATTTTGCACTAAGATATACAAAAATTTGGCCTTTGCACATGTTATTCACACTCACCAGCATCTATTGAGTTTTAGCGGTAGTTTTTACGCCCCATAAAGGCGCATTTCGGTTTAATTTACAGAAATAGCTTACTGTGGCTCGAATTTATATTGTCTACTCTCAACTACAAAACATCTATCATTTTTCACACTTCATTAAGGGTTATTACCTTATTTCTATGATTTTACACCATTTTAAGGGATGTTTTTGACTAAAAAACAAAAATGACATAATTTTTTCTTAACTACAGATTTGGATCTCTATAAATTGTTCACTAAAATCCTAACCAAACGTCTCACACTTAAACTCGATTTCTATCAACCAACAGAACAGGCCGTTTCTCGCTATGGATATGGGACTAATGACCATCTACAAGTCATTACAACTCTGATCGAGAAAACCGTCGAATACGACAAGCCACTCGTGCTAGTATTTGTGGATTACGAAAAGGCTTTCGATTTTATTAAGCACAGCGAGATGTTCAAAGCGCTTGCTGATTGCCGAATACACCACAGATATTCTGCTGTATTGCAGAATATATACAGAAATGCAACAGCATGTATAAGAGTGCACGAGCAGACGAACCGTTTTAGAGTGGAACGTGGTGTCCGGCAAGGTGATACAATCTCTCCTAAACTAGTTACAACCCTTTTAAAATACACGTTTAAGAATATCCGATTAGAATCTTGGGGTATAAATATCAACGGTGAAAACCTTAACCACCTCCGGTTCGCTGACGATATTGTACTGATTTCGGATAGATTGGACAAGGCAGAGGCAATGCTGACACTATTAACATCTGCTTCACATAAAGTCTGGCTCAAAATAAACACATCTAAAACCCAATATATGACAAATCTAGTCCCCAGCCGAAATATCTTAGTAGGAGGAAAAGAGATTTTCCAAGTTACATCCTACAAATATCTAGGCCATGAAATTAAAATCGGCAGGGATAATCAGACTTGTGAGATCTATCGAAGAATTGGGCTGACTTGGGCTGCGTATGGAAAACTTAAAGTCGTCTTTAGATCCGAGATCCCCATATACCTCAAGCGTAAAGTATTCGACCGATGTGTTTTACCTGTGTTGACTTATGGATCAGAAACTTTAACAACACAGAGATCAGCTAATAGAATAAGAGTAGCTCAACGAGCCATGGAACGCTCTATGTTAGGAATTACAATAAGAGACAGAGTTTTACATGAACAAATACGACACAGAACTAGGGTCAGTGATGCAATAGAACGCATGATCTCTTTGAAGTGGAATTGGGCTGGACACGTAGCAAGGCTACCCAATGATAAATGGACAAAACGGATTGTGGAGTGGCGACCCAGGCAAGATGCGCTTAGGAATAGAGGGCGTCCACCAACTAGGTGGACAGACGACATAAAACGAGTCACAACGAATTGGATCCAGTATGCCCAGGATCTAAATAAATGGAAATTGTTGAGAGACGCCTATGTTCAGCAGTGGACAAAACAGGCTGTTTGATGACGGATTCGGATTCAGCGTCGAAAAATACACCATATCTATATAATTTGGTCCGCTGCACGGAACTTTTTTTTGTGTGGCTGTGTAATTACAGTTTTGCTATGACTATGATACAACCGTTGAGCACACTTCTGTATGTCATTCATTTACCAGAGATTCACCCATTTGGATATTGTTGGTAATTGTCTAGTGATTAAAAAAATGGGTGATGGTCAGTGCGAGTGGCCATTTTAGAGAATCGACGCCATTTTTGATGCTTATTGAAAATACACTGCATATTCATGTGAATTATCATTTTGCATGTTTTTTAGGGTGCTGAACACGTTCCCAATAGCAGAGCTGGGTAGTATTCGTATATATCTGTATTCGAATACAGTATCCGGATACTTTTCTGTATCCGAAAGCTGTATTCGAATACTTTCTTAAAATTGTATCCGTTATCCGTATCCGACACAAATTAATAAAGTATCCCTTATTCGAATACATTACGCGAGTATTCGAATACTGATAAAAGTATTCGAATACAAATAAAAGTATCCGAATACACCGAAAGTATCCGAATACACTAAAAGTATCCGAATACAACAAATGTATCCGAATACAATAAAAGTATTCGGATACTGAAAATATCCGCATACCACAAAAAATATATATACATATTAATTATTATTTTCTAGTCATTCTTTATAAAAAGGTTTACATATATTCTAAAAAGCCCTTTTAGCTATGGTTGGAATGTCGATATAACGTACAGAATGGTTAAAAAATACGAAAAGTTGAAACTATTACAAGAGTAAAGTACCAGTTCTTCAAGTAAAAGTTGAAAATATTATAGGAAAAATTGTTCCTAATGTTGAGATAGAAGTTCAAATATGAAATTTGATAGCTTACCTCATTTTTTTTTAGCATCTTTAAGAGTAATTTTGCAAAGTTAACCAAAGTAGCAAAGTGGCTAATTTATTTGATAACATGAACAGTTTAAAAGTGACTGTTTTGTGATTATTTTATTAAACAAATTAATAAATCATGCCCTTTCTTTAGTTACTTTTGCAAAATTAATTTAATCTTGGTGCCAAAAAACTGGATAATTTAAATCAAATATCATGTCTGACCTTCTATCGACATTAGGAACAATTTTTCGTATAAGACTTTAAACTTTTGCTTCAATTTCAACAACTGGTATTTCATTCTCGCAAAAATTTCAATTTTTCTTATTTTTTAACCACCTTGTACGTTATATCAACATTCCAACTATAGTTAAAGTAGTTAAGTATTTTTTAGTATAAGCAAAACTTTCTATAAAGAATGACTCCTTATATCATATGTTTTAGTTTTTGTTAAAATGTTGAATAATTTTTTTTCTAGACGATTTTTTGCACTTAATAGTACATTGTGTATTTAGTAGTAAAACCAATACAGTCCCGTACGACGATATCAATTTTTTCATTGAAGTCCGGGAATGTGCTTTTACTACGAAGTACACATACTATTTTTTCTGAAATCGCAATCAATATTATTATAAATTAAGGAATTTTTATTGTTTTGAAAAAAGTCAGAAATTCAATGCTTATTACTTACTGTTTAAAATATATACATATATATAAAAAAAACATATAAATAAAGTAACTTACCCGGCCTAGGCCGAGAATTGTATTTAGGTGTGAAAGCGATACATTCCCGGATGACGATGTAAATTGTTGGCCGAGGCATTAGCCGAGGCCAATAAGCATCGAAGTCTGGGAATGTGCTTTCACACCGAAGTACACATACTATTTTTTCTGAAATCACAAAATGAATATTATTATAACTTAAGGAATTTGTACTAATGCATAACATTTCTTCATTACAGTCTAACTGCTTACTAATAAATGCAATTTTAATGTGAATTGGTTTGTTTGCGTGTATTTATTTACTCACTAAAATATACGGCCTAGTCCGGGAAAGTAGCATTCCCGTACGATTTTGTTGATCGTTGCTTGGCAATGAATCTTTTCCGGTCTGTTTTCTGATAGCTTTTTAGAAACGGACTAAAATACTGGAATTGTGCATTTTTTGATCTGAAATCGCTCCGAAAATGCAGACATTGCCGATCGATTTCAGAAAAAGTAACTTTCCCAGCTTAGGCCGGGAAAAAATAATTTTCCCGGACTGTTTTCTGATAGTTGCTTAGCAATGGACTAAAATACCAGAATGGCGTATTTTAGGATCTAAAATTGCGCCGAGAAAGTATACATTAAAGTACATTCTTGACCGATTTCGGAAAAAAATAGTTTTTTGTTGTTGGTGGACTTTATTTTGCTCCAAAAAAAAAAAAAAAACAAATAAAATACATTAGGCATTACATATATGTATTTAAAAGAAACAGATTGCGTCTTGGACAGCTTTAAAAAAAACTGAATTTCATAAAATATTTTTTTCACAAACGAAAGAAAAGTATCCGGTATCCGTATCCGAAAAAAGTATTCGAATACAAGGTATTCGGATACTTTTTAAAGCAAAAAGTATGCGTATCTTGTCTCTGGTATTCGAATACATTTGATGTATCCGTATCCGTTAATCGAATACATTTTAACTGTATCCGACGCAGCTCTGCCCAATAGTATAAATACTGAAAAGTGGTTACTCACCATTATTTTGTAAGACAGATCGAATCAACATCTTTTATTTCTATACTAAATAGATTTACATTGTTTTATAAAACACGAAGTAACATAAAATGAATAAGTCAATGACATCACTGGTTTAAGTATATGACATGACTAATATATAACAAAAAACAATATATGACTTCTTATATCTATAATTTTAAACAGCAGATGTAATAATTTATGTTGCAATATTAGAAAACTTATTACGACAATCAATAATGGCTACACTTCTGCAATTACGGTAAATGCAACAAGATATTCCATTTGAAAATCATAAACATGAATCTCTTGCACACTTTAAACATGAGCAACTGGGCACACGTTCATTGCAGGGAGGAAACAGTGAAGTTATACGGAGGGCTGTAGACAAGCACCTACATCTTCATAACCAAACTGTATAGAATCAAGTTGCGTGATCTCATCATTTAAACATGTTATATATAAAATAAATGTGTGTTGTAGTAGGCCCATAAAATGTGTGATCTAATTGATGCACTGGTTGGTGGAAGGTCTTCTATGAAAATGTTTTTCCCTTGTGTGTAAATATACATTCGTAATTCGTCCATTTTTGTTACAAATTGATCCCTTTTTCAAAACTTGCACGAGATATTTTTCTGCCAATTGTATCGACTGCTCCATTACTTCACCTGCAGGAATTCCGATGTTTGTGAGAAATGCTTCGGGTGTACTTGCAATTCCAGCATATTTTGTACCTACTTTGCTAGTCTAGTCTGACCCAGTTAGGATGTGTAGAACAGGAAGTACATGGCATATTGCAATTCGTTCAGCCATTATGTGAACGGAAACTTGGCGCGTCGTAGCTCCAACACCTAGACGAATCCACAATTCCTTCAATCCAAGATTCTTGAAGGTAATCCAATGATATAACAGAAGAACCAGAACGTCTATATCATTCGATAATATCACTCTCTGATACCCTCTGTTTGTTGCATGTTTAATATGGGACATAATACGGAGATCTGCCTCCTCTAACGTGGCAAATTGTAGTTCTTCGTGGGATTGTATTAAATTAATTATTAATTATTATTATTATATTATTAACTGAACAGACTCTAATCATTGCCTAAGCAATTTTGCACAGTCACGAATAGTATTTTTTGATCGCACCATATCGACTACCTCTTCAATACCAACAGAATAATGAAAAAACATGGTTGGCTGGTTTGCCTCTTTTGGAATAAACAATTGGATGAAGTTTTTTTCAAGGCAACTCTTAACATTCCTGTTTGTGAAAAGTTTGTCATCATAAATTTCATTAAGTTTTGCACTAATTTCAGTTAAAGTAAAACCAATACCAATTCCACATTTCAACTTTAAAGTGAACTCATTTATAACAAGCGTAATTGCTTCTTCTTTAGATAACTTTGTTGCTTCTCCGTCACTAGATGCTGATAACTTTTTCATTTGACTTTCATAGTGATTAAAATATGTACGTATACAAGCGGGATGATAGAAAAGGCCCTTCGCCAGAACATCCTTATAATCAGTGCGAGTTAACACATAACACAGCCCCACAAAAAAAAAATAAAAGTTCAAAACAGCGAACCAGACCCATGTTCCCCATGTATTTTCGGTCGCTGAATCCGAATCCGGGGTCAAAAAAAATCGTACACCCTCAAAATTATTAGCTAGAGCCAAAAAACACCCCAGAAATGGGATAAAAAGAAGATTAAGCTACCAGAATAGTTGTTACTTCTTAATCAATCGAATTATACAAAGCAGCGTACATACAATAGATATGAAACACAACCCCAGGGAGGGGCGAAAACTAGCCCCCATATATGAAAAAATCGAAAACAGCAATGACTGCTGAAAAAGCTCGAAATGTCTAAGTTTTGTTAAAGTGTTAAAAAGCTATATCAGGTCCGACCTAATCTTCATAAACTGTCCCTATAGGGTTGAGAGCAACCACCTTTAAGTTCAAAGGACACAGAAAGACAAGAAAAAACGTAAAATCCAACAGGATTTCTATTTTCATGGATGCTATGATTGGCTGAAATTGCGTAGTACTCTAAAATAGAACCAGAAACTTACGTACCATCAACCTATAAAAAGTTACAGTGACTTCTATAAAAATTCGAAACCCCTGCGTTTTGTGGAAGAGAGAAGAAACTAGACTATGTTCGACGATGTGCTTGAAAACCACCCCCACGGGGTTGCGAGATATCTATAGGATGCTGGAAAAATAAAGAAACTAACCGGATTTACATTTTTATGGATGCTATGATTGGCAAAAATCGTGTTGCACACTTAGAGTTTGAAACTCATGTCCTATAAATGTTATTAAGTAACACCCACAGAAAGGATGTAAACCACCGTAATTCAAGATGTAACGAAAAAGCTATACTGTTGCTTATTCTTTTCATTTCCATAGTTTTATTTTTTTGTAGGGGTGGCGTCTCTCAACCCCGTGGGGGTGGTTTTCAAGCACAGCGTCGAACATAGTCTACTTTCTTCTCTCTTCCACACAACGCAGGTGTTTTGAATTTTTATAGAAGTCACTGTAACTTTTTATAGTCAAACCTTACATAGGGGGTAGTTTTCACACCCTCTGAGGGTTAACACTATAGAATGTTGATGGTACGTAAGTTTCCAATTCTATTTCAGAGTACTACGCAATTTCAGCCAATCATAGCATCCATGAAAACAGAAATCCTGTTGCATTTTACGTTTTTTCTTGTTTTTCTCGTGTCACTTAAACTTGGGGGTGGTTGTTCTCAACTCTATAGGGGCAGTTTATGAAGATTACGTCGGACCTGATGCAGTTTCTTATCACTCTAACAAAACTTAGACATTTTGAGCTTTTTCGGCAGTCATTGCTGTTTTGGATCGATTTTTTTATATATGGGGGCTAGTTTTCGCCCCTCCCTGGGGGTGTGTTTCATATCTATTGTATGTACGCTGCTGTTTAACCTTGATTTGTATAATTCGATTGATTAAAATGTAACAACTATTCTCGTAGCTTAATATTCTTTTTACCCCATTTCAGGGGTGTTTTTTGGCTCTAGCTAATGATTTTGAGGGTGTACGATTTTTTTGACCCAGGATTCGGATTCAGCGACCGAAAATACATAGGAATACATGGATCTGGTTCGCTGCTTTGAACTTTTTTTTTGTGGGGCTGTGTAATCTTTGAAGAAGCGCGAGACTTTAAAAAAATATTTCGCTCCTCGGTTTCGCAAATCTTGTATTTACTATAATCTCCTTGATGTTTATTGCTTCCGTATATAACACAGTTTACTTGTCGCACATCGGGATTATATATTGGTGCAAGACCAGGATTTATTGACGAACAAGTTTGTCTTATTTCGCTTGTTACTGCGATATCATCTGTTTGCAATGGTTCTTGATTAATAAGTTTTCTAAGCTTAGCGATGATCCTTTCTAGCTGAGGGTGTAGTTTTTAAAGCATGCATTTGTTACATGGTGAGTCTGTTGAAAGTTTCATCTTGACGAATATCACCAGCTGGGAGGCTGGTGATATTCGTCAAGATGAGACTCGTTTTCGACCACTTTCCGTTGATACTGGCTCAACTTCAACTAATTTTTGACATATTACACATAGTACAGAATCAACTGAAATTTTTCTTCTTATTAACGATATACCTTCTGGCTCCATATTGTAACCACTTGTCTTTCATCACTCTTGACCACAATAGGTGTTATGAAAATAGATATGAAAGTATAGAAACACAACGTTAATCAATGAAAGCAGAAATGATTTCCATATCCACTAATAATTATTTGTTTATACATGACATACGACAATTTTTGTTGAAATGTTTTTTTAATGCCTTCAACATGTTCACCACCCTTAAGAATATGTAAAATGACACCTCACATGCTTATGCAGTGCATTTTCAATGAGCATCAAAGATGGCGTCGATTCTCCAAAATGGCCACTCGCACAGACCATCACCCAATTTTTTTTCAACCACTACACGATTACCAACAATACCCAAATGGGTGAATCTCTGGTAAATGGATGACATACAGAAACGTTGTCAGCAAATGGAGTACTATGCATTTTATACAAAAAAGACAATTTTTTAATTTCATGTCCCTACTAGCCTTAGAAAACCCCCATTTTAGAACTAATACCGTAATTTAATCGAAAATCTGTCAAATATAAATTCTGATATGAAATTCGAATTCAACTCATCAAAACATATACAGATATAAGGATCTGACATGGGTTTGAGCTTTCTTTGTGTTTGCCTGTGTAGCCAGTACTTCATTTATTGAAATTCAGCATACGTTGAAAACATCAATTAATATTTTTAGGATAAGATAGCGTGCACCATGTCCCAGTCATCTTCCTCGTCATAAAACCGATCACCTGCAATAGGCTCAACAGCATGAGTATTGGAATATCGCAGGCATTTTTCTTGTACTTTCTCTTGTACTCAGTTTCTATTGGAGAAATATTAAAAATAATAATTAAAAAAAAATTATTCTTTCATTTAACTGGATCGAACTCAAATCTGGAGCAACAAAATAATCCCACTTTACCATTTACTATTTTTTTTGGTGGGAGGGGAAATCATCATGAACACCCGTCGTTTAGAGTCTATTGCGGACGGGTAGTGCTGAACTCCAACCAGCCTCTTTTCGATGTTTCCTGTTGGCCTGGGACTGCTTTCGCTTTTCATCGGACCCAGAGGTAATTTAAGTTTGTCGGTATTAATTGGAGTTTCTTCATGAGTTCAAACCCCTGTCTCTTTCCTCCTCTTCCTTCTTTTTGATAACACGGGTTATTCCCTCTTCCGCCCTTTTCCAGTTTTCCTCCATTTCTAGCATTCTCTCTTCCATATCTTCCGGAGACAACAACGACGCCCCGCCGTCTCATCTCTCTACCATCCATCTGTTGCACGCGAAAACGGTGTATAGTTTACACACTCTTTGTTGTCAGTCTTGCCAATATCATATAAACACTCCATGAAGCACCCATGTCCGCTCAGGGCTTGGGTGAGGTAATAGCCTACCTCACCACGCCTGCGTTCCATCCACGCTCTGATGTTCGGGATGAGGCGTCTCGTCCACCTTCCCTTGTCTGCAGTGTCCCACCGCCTCTGCCATCTTTCAAACAGCCTGTCCCTGACCTCTGCCCTTTCGGTTCCTTCAAAGATTTTCAGCCGTTCTTTGGCCATCAGATCCAAAGGGGGATCCCCGCCACTACCAACGCCGCCTCGTACGTTTTATATGCACTACACACCTTTAGTGTGGCACATTGCTGACTCCTAGTCATCCTCCCCCTCGTCCTATTCACCTTCGCCACCTTCTACCATTTACTACTACATATTTGTGAACAAAATGTGATAATATGAAGATCATATTTTAACAAATATAGAGAATATGAATTTTTTAAGATTATAACGATAAAATGCAAAAATTTGCAGGAGCAAGTATAGCACGCGGGAATATTTTTTTTTGTTAGGTACCAAATATATCGAGCAGAAATAATGATACAGAATGGAGATACCTCGTGGATGAGAGGATGCAGAGAACGGTGTAAAGTGGTCTATGCCATTTTGAGGCCTTTGGTTACTAAATATAATAATAATTATAATAATAATGTTTATTTACTGTCAATAAAAAACTAAATCGGGTTGTACATAAGGTAAGTAGTAATTACAAATAGAGAAACAAATATTATAAAAAATAATATCAAAAATTTTGTTCAAATCCACTAAAATTGGAATTGTAAAATATCGGTACCTAATAGTAATGATTTACATATAATGAACTTCATAAATAAACAGGTAGAAACAACCCACAAAAGAAAATCTTGTGGTGGGTTTATTAACCTAACTTATAAATTTACAATCCTTGATATTAATATAGTTTTATTAAAGTACATATAAAATGCATTACTGATATTTAATGGTAATTTGATACTGGGTGACGAATTTTTGGTGAGGTGACATATATTAAGTAGTTTAGTATTTAAATTAATGTTATTTTTATTTTATTTTATTTTTTAGGTAGTAATTTAAGGTAGTTGATATATATGTATTTTTATTATTTGCTTTTTTTAATTTATTCATTATAAATATTTTTCATATCAATTAACTTGTGCGTAAATGTTCTAGTTTTTGATAATAACCATGATTTGAATTTAGATTTAAACATGGAATTGGAATTTAATAGTCTTAAGCTAAGTGGTACTTGGTTGTATACTTTCGGACCTAGAAAGGAAAAGCATCCCTGGGCTATTGTTTTAGTTACTTTTGGTATTACAAAAGAGCCTTGTCTGTACTTTGTTATATAAGAGTGCGTAATACTAATTTTTGATTTAGATCGTTTCTGTTCTAAGATTAAAGAAGAGCAGTACAGTTGTTTGATATCTAATATTTGTGCTAAAGAGTAGAGTGAATTACTAGGATATAATAAATTTTTAGAAAATATTATTTTCAGAATCCATTTTTGAATGGTCTCTAAGTTCTTGATGTGTAAATTGTAAACTTCTCCCCAGGCGACTATCCCATATCTTAGTTGGGATTCGACAAGTGCATAGTATATTATTTCCATTTGTTTCAAATCTAATATTTGTCTAAACTGTTTAAATTTGGGTAGGAGACTTCTAACTTTTTGTACTAAGGTGTTTATATGTTTGTCCCATTTTAAGTTGCAGTCAATTACGATATCTAGATATTTGATATCTAAAGTTTGTGGAATCTCAACAGAAATATCCCCGCAGTCGATTTTAAGTGCGGGAAGATCAGGGATTTTAGTTTTACTTATGGCAAAAGGTAAATACTTTGTATTATTAAAATTTATAATGAGCAGTCGGGAGTCGAACCATTTTTTTATATTTTTAAAGTCAGCTGCCACCTTGTCTAGGAGGGTTTCCCAGGTATTATCATAATAAGAAATGGCTGTATCGTCTGCGAAGCTTATTACTTGCTCTCTGGAACTCCGCAAAAATAGATTATTAACATATATATTGAATAATATCGGGCCAAGCACCGTGCCCTGAGGAACTCCACAAAGTACAAACCTTTCATCACTTATTGTATCATTTATAGAGACCCTCTGAGTTCTTTGGGACAAATAATTTTTAAAAAGATGCAAGTTGTTTCCACGAATTCCCTGGTCTTCGAGAGTATCCAGCAGTATACCATGATCCACTGTATCAAATGCTTTGGCAAGATCTACGAAGATACAAAGTGCAGGTTTACCTCCATCAAGGGCCTTGTATGCATTTGACGTAAGCTGCATAATTGCATCTTGCGTAGATTTGCCTTTTTGAAAACCAAATTGAGCATCTGATAAAACCTTGTACTTATTAAGGTAATTAACTAATCGATTTTTTAGTAATGTTTCTAATATTTTAGTAAAGTTGGAAATTAAGGAAATGTGCCGATAGTTTGAACATTCAGTTTTTCCCCACCCTTATACAAAGATTTTATCAAGGCTGATTTAAATATGGATGGCCATGTACCTATTCTAATAATATTATTAAACAGTAGGCAGAGAGGTTTTGAGATATAGTCTACAACCATTTTGAGCGTTTTTGAAGAAATTTTGTCGTCACCTGGTGCCTTATTTAGTTTAAGGTTCAAAATAATTGTCTTAATTTCACTTTCATTAATTTCGTAGAGATAAAAGGAGTTATTCAACACAATTTTTATCTTTTACTCCCTTTAATAATGAGGTGATGTGGTAATGGGGATGGTAGTGGGGGTTATCGATGCCAAAAAAATTTCAAGACCTTGGCTTTTTGTACATACAGTAAATTGCAATTTTATGGACTCGACAACCCATCGAATTTTTAGTCCACACCAAAATTGGAAAAAAAAGGGTTAAAACCCAAAAGTACAAGGGTAGCGGCCAAACATGGCTACCCCCTCATTTTCGAGGGCGGCCAATATGATGGTGATAGTCACGTCTCTACCTCCTCAAACTACCCCTAAACGCAAAAAGCCACCCCTTTTTCTATTTTTCGTTGTAGGCCTTCGAGGACTTGTTGGATCGTTTAAGGAAACTTAATATGTCCTGCAATCAGACATCCTAACGACTCCCAGGAGTTGAAATCACCCACTACCTCAACGATGCTAATATTATTTAGCCTCCTACCTCTAACCAACTACCCCTAAATGCATAAAACCTTTTTCCCATTTTTAGTTTGTGATATAATTTGTAAACGCAGAAGAATAAATTAACATTTAATAATAATAATTATTGAGATATGAAATATGATGAATACTAGAACACATTTATTGATAATTACGAGATTCAGAAATTAACAGACAGCTATGTCAAAATTATTACAACAATTAACATTAACCAGTTTTGTATAACCTGAAACATCAAAAGCATGGACATATTGAAAATTAAACAATTAAACATTTTACTTAAACACTTCCTCTAAAATAGTAAATTGTTTTTACAAATACTAAATAATCAAATCATACCGCGCAGTTGTTTGAATTGCACACGCGGAATTGGTTTAGTAAGAATATCCGCTACTTGATTTTTACTTGATACATGTTCTATCACAAGTTGACCATTCTGGACTCGCTCACGTACAAAATGAAAACGCACATCTATGTGCTTCGAGCGCTTGTGAAATTCCGGGTTCTTAGGTAACTTGATAGCACTTGCATTATCAACCAAAAGCACGGGTATAGATTTTAACGGTACAATTTCCTTGAATAGTTGACTCAGCCATATAGCGTCCTTTGCTGCCTCACTAGCTGCCACATATTCAGCCTCTGTCGTTGACAACGACATGCTTTGCTGCCTCCTACTAGACCAAGTAATAGCTCCGCCGCTGAACTTGAAAAGCTTACTGAGCGCCGTGTACTGGAGTCGCTAGCATAATCGGCATCACTATAGGCTTCCAGTTCGCCTATCTTTTTAGCAAATTCGTACTGGATACCTAATGCCGATGTACCTTCTATGTACTTCATAATGCGTTTAACCATTATCCAATGCTTTTCTTCCGGCTTCTCAAGGAACTGTGACACGTAATTTACAGCGAAAGCAATATCTGATCGCGTCGCAACCCCCAAATACATTAGACAACCTACCGCCTCTCTATACGGGACAACCAAATCAGCATCAGTTGCTTCCTCTATTGGTAGACATTTTTCCATTGGTGTTGATACAGGATTTGTATCCTGTATATTAAATTTTCTGAGAACACTCTCAGCATATGACTTTTGACTGATGAAAATTGAACCGTCATTGTCTCGTTCGATCAGTATGTTCAGGTAACATCCGACTGGCCCAATAGTCATTTTAAACTCGGTTTTTAACTTAAGCAAAAAATCGTCAATATCAGATTTCCTCGTTGTAACGACCAAACCATCGTCAACGTATAGCACCACTACCAACTTTCTACCATTTTCAATTCGATAGAATAAACATGAATCTGCAGTACTTTCATACAATCCGAAGTTAAACAACACATCCTTGAAACGTTTATTCCAGTATCTTGGTGGTTGTATCAATCCATACAGGCTTCTCTGTAGTTTACAAGCACGATTAGTTCCATCAATAAATCTCTCAGGCTGCTCCATATATATTTCTTCTTCAATTATGCCGTTGAGGAAAGCAGTTTTTATATCAAATTGCGCCAACTCGCGATGTTCGTTTGCTGCAATACTCAATACTGCTCGGATCGTATCAAATCGAGCAACAGGACTGAAAGTTTCGCTGTAATCGATACCTTCCCGCTGACTAAACCCCCGGGCAACCAGCCTCACTTTATATCGATCTATCTTACCATCATCCTTTCGTTTGATACGGTACACCCAGCGATTTGAAATGCGTCCTGCTGGTAATTCGACTAAAGTCCAAGTCGAATTTTCCTTCAGCGATTTCATTTCCTCTTCCATAGCCGCCTTCCAATGGTGTTTTTCCGATGACTTAGTTGCTTCAGCGTAACTTCTCGGCTAGTCAATTTCAGCTATCATACTTTCAATCAAACGATCAGGAGCTGTAATCGTTGTGCGGTCTCGTAATTGTCTTGTCGTTGAATCAGTTGATAAACTAGTAGTAGGCTCATTTTCTGATTCTAATTTATTTTCTTCCAAGTTGTCGCTCATTTCGGCAGGAAACAGCGCCAATGTCTTTCCAGCGACTTCTGGTTCAAATACAACACTTTTGCTGCGAACAACACGACTTTCAGGCTTCATCCAAACTCTAAAACCATCCACATCATCTGAATATCCGACAAATACACCACGTTTTCCCGTCGCGTCCCACTTCTTCCGCTGCTGTGCTGGCACATGCACATAACAGTCGGTACCAAAGACATGAAGTTTATCCAGGTGTGCAGTCTTCCCTGTAAACAATTCATATGGTGTCTTTCCATCGACGCGGCTCGGACCAGTTCGATTAAGAACATAAACGGCGGTGTTAACTGCTTCAGCCCATAAAAATTTTAGCAAATTATTCGCCAGAAGCATTGTTCGAGCAAGTTCAACAACAGTTCTGTTAGTACGTTCAGCACAGCCATTCTGCTCAGGCGTATATGGATTTGTAATAATTAACACCATTTGATTTCAAAAGTTTTTGAACGTCTTTATTGTCAAACTCCCGACCGCCGTCACATTGAAATGTTTTCATGACGCGCCCGCACTGATTTTTAACCATATTCAGCATTTCCGAGATTTTCTCCACCGTCTCCGATTTTTCTTTGAGAAAATAAACTAAACGTAAGCGTGAATAGTCACATGTAAAGCACACGAAGTACTTTGCTCCACCTAACGATACGCATTCCATTGGACCACACAGATCAGCATGAATGACTGCTCCGGATTCTGCCGTACGCTGTTGACGTGATTGGAAGCTACTTCTATGCTGCTTCCCCTCAACACATGCTCCGCAAAACTCTTCATCAACTGTGATGTCAATTCCACGTTCTTTCAGGATTTTCTGTACATGACGTTTGTTCTGATGACCATAAGTGCTACCAACTCGTCGTGTTTTTGACCTCTCTGTTGCCGACGTTTTTCGTCTGACGTTAGCACTTGTATTAAATTAGCAAACGTCTGTTGGTTTTCAGCCCTCGCCCACCACGCCTGCCTAAGACTTTCATAATCATCTGATAAAGTATCCAATAACTTCACCATTAACGATGACTCATCTGGTTTTACATTTAGTTGTTGCATACGTAAAGTCAATCTTTCAAATTTGCTGATGTGAGTTACCATATCATCAGCTGGATTCATGCTAAAACTAAAAAATTCAGCCTGGACGGTGTGAGCTGCTTGTTTTGTCTGTTGTTCAAAAACAGCATACAACTTGAACCACATTTCCCTTGCAGACTCACAAGTTACAAACAATGCCATAACTTTAGCCTCCAACGTCTTGACAATGATTTGACTGGCTGCACGATCGGCCTTATCCCAAATGTTCAGACTCATCTCATTATCTTCCGGAGTTGCATTATCCACTAAAAAAACTGTTGGTTTTCTGAGGTCACCGATACACACTTCGTATGCTCCCTCAATACCACGGAGTATATTTCTAACAGCGAATTTCCAGATACTCCAATTTTCGGCGCCTTGCAGTTTTTCTCTTCCGTGATATTCCATTGCTAAGACTGTTAAATACGTATTTCCAAATACGGCCAAGATTCACACTACTTCGACTCGATTGCCAATATTCACGTATCTGACTGAAATCAAACAACAAAGAAAAGACTTACCGAAAATTCCAGTATTTATTGAGCACTTAGTCCGTACGGGAACCACGCGCTGCTACCATATTGAGATAAACGAAATATGATAAATACTAGAACACATTTATTGATAATTACGAGATTCAGAAATTAACAGACAGCTATGTCAAAATTATTACAACAATTAACATTAACCAGTTTTGTATAAACTGAAACATCAAAAGCATGGACATATTGAAAATTAAACAATTAAACATTTTACTTTAACAATAATATATGACGCATGCCTAGCATAAGAATAAAAATCATGTGCATAATGTGAAAATGGGAAAAAGTGGTGGTTTTTTGCGTTCAGGGATAGTTCGAGGGAGTAGGGACCGCGCGACGATCACCATCGTGTTGGCTGCCCTCGGGGGGTGTTTGGTCGCTACCCATGCACCTTTGGGGTTTTTGCAACTTTGGCATGGACTATTTAGTTTTTGTTCTGTTTCCTGTTTTTTGTCCTGCAGATTGCGATCTTTTTCGAAGGCGGTTTAATTTTGTTTTCACATTTTTTTTTGATTAATGTCAATATTATACCTACTGCTTCCCAAATCACACTTTTAATAGCTAGCCTACTTGCTGTGTTCCTATTTACGAATCAGTAATTGAACTTTTCATATAACTACGTTGTGTCATTTTATTTATCACTTGTAGTACCAATAAATTTAAAAAATTTAATTACTTGCGTAAATTTTTTATCGCAAAAAGAATAAAGTTCACGTAAAATAAATTGATTGCCAGTTCTAACGCTTTTAATTAAAAATAAATAAATATAAATTACAGTTTTATGGTGCCATTAATAACACTAAATTGTTGGTGCGAGAGGTCGCTATTTAATGTTAATTCACACACACACACAGCAATAACATTATAAACTTCTAGATTATAAACTGTTTTGACACTTTTTATGGAGCGTAAAATTGCGTGAACACACGATCTTTAGTGTACATTTTGTTGCATTATTGATGTGGATATAAATAATACACTTTGTACCATTCGGATTAATTTTTTCCGCTTGAGAATGAATAAGACGCAGTGCAATTAAAATCTTCTTACACTCAGAAAAAATCTCAACATACTTCTCAGAACCATTTTATTCGAAATTACAGACAACATTTTTCGCTTATTGAATTCTATCTTCTTCTTCTCATCATCTCTCTCCTTCTCCTTCTTCCTTACTAAGCACTTTAGAATTTTTATGCTTGAAATTGGACATATAATCACATCCTGAATTTTCTTGTATACCCTGTACACTTGGTGGAAACGTACTGCCTTGCCAGCTTCATTTTTCAAACTTTATACTTAAATATCTTGGAAACCTTTGATTTTAGGGAGTTGGACCCATTCAGACTTTTAATCACCAGTTTGAAGTACTCCAGTACTCCAGTACTCCAGTTTTATGACATTTAACTGAAACCACTTTTTACATAGGTTCAGATATGGGGTCTTTTAAACCTAAAATGTGGCCTATTAAGAACTTCACCGGTACTCTAAAAACTAAGAGGGATCAAATTATGGAGGTTTGGTGCCACTACTGCGAACCATTTCTAAAATGAATATCCTGAGATAGAAGATGACTGGCAACAGGGCTACGAACACGAACCTTTAATACTTAGATCAGAAGCGGAGCTGTACAAAAACTAAAAACTGGCAAAACAGCTGAGGCCGATAATGTCACAGCCGAAGTGCTTAAGGTAGTTAAAGTTGGACTGAGAATCCATATATGCCAAAAATTATGGGAAACAATCTGGACCGTTGATTGCAGAACCTCAATCTTTGTACCACTACATAAAATTGGAGCGACAAATACCTGTGATTGTTGTAGAACCTCCCAGAATCGACCTAAGCCGAAGCCAAAATAAAAATTCGATTTAGGTGAAAAATGAGGTACTATTAGGACACTTGTATCATCTACTTAGATCCTGCCTAGTTTTAGGATATATCCCAATATCCTGAAGAAAGGTTAAAGTGGTCTTCATACCAAAGACAGGTCGTACTATATACGACCAGACTAAGGCATTTAGACCAATAAGCCTGACATCCTTTCTTTTAAAAATATTAGAAAGGCTAATAGAAAGGTATATAAATGATGAGGTATTGGTGCGATCACCAATTCACCCCAACCAACATGCATACCAAGCTGGGAAGTCTGCAGAGACGGCCATTCATCAGATCGTCGTAAGAACTGAGAAGGCGCTGGAGCAGCAGAAAGAACTAGCCTTGGTGGTGTTTATGGATATCGAAGGAGCATTTAATAATCCTACCTTCGATTCTCTCTGTCAAGCAGTTGCGAACCGCGGCGTGGACCGTACCATAGTTAGATGGATATCGTCCATGCTGAGAACCCGCGACATTGAAATTACGCTTCGTAATGAAACGGTTAGGGCCAAGGTGGGGCGGGGGTGTCCGCTACTGTGGAACCTTCTGCTCGACGGGCTACTGGCCGAATTAAATGAAGCAGGTTTCTATGCACAGGAGGCATATGCAGATGATCTGGCTATCATGATAAGAGGCCGATTTGAAAAGACTATTGCAGGGCTCATACAAAGGGCTCTCAATATAGTTCAGGAATGGTGCAACAGACACGGGCTCTCTGCCAACCCTGGCAAAACAGAGCTAATGCTGTTCACTAAAAGGAGAAAAATAAGCGATTTCCCGCTTCCTTCTCTCATAGGCACACGTTTGTGTCTTTCCCGCACTGTGAGATATCTAGGGATAACCTTGGATTCCAAACTGTCATGGAAGGACCACGTGGAAGTTCAAACGAGGAAAGCGTGCGCATCTCTATGGATGTGCAGGCGCATCTTCGGTCTTAAGTGGGGTATAAGTCCAAAGACTACTCTCTGGGCTTACACATATGCGGCACTAGTGTGGTGGCGCTTCCTAGAGCGCTTCTCAATCAGGGCTCGCCTATGCCAAGTTCAAAGACTAGCGTGTATAACAGGCGCAATCAGAACCACTCCAACGATTGCGATGGAGGACATTCTTGGACTCGCTCCCTTGCACGTTGAAGTGGAGTTTGAAGCTAGGAAAGCAGCAAACAGACTGTTCAAAAATGGAATGTGGAACATGACGGGCCAAGGGCTAGGGCACACAAAGACTCTGGCTCTACCGGTAAGGGACCAGGTTATCGCTCAATCAGGTAATGACCGATGTCTCCCCGTCTACTCTTTCACAATTCCATATACCGTCGTGTTTCCCAGTCGAGACGTCTGGGCACGCGACAAAATGCATCTCCTGAGTCCCGGTGGTCTGGAATGGTACACAGACGGATCCAAGACGAAAATCTCAGCAGAGGTTTCGTAGACAAACATATTTACATATGCAGCGACAGCCAGGCTTCTCTGAAATCCCTTGCGTCAAACAAGGTGATCTCTAAGCTGGTGCTTAACTGTCGAAACATTTTGACCGAACTTTGTGAACGCAACTCGGTTAAACTAATATGGGTGCCCGTACATAGTGGTGTGGAGGGCAACGAAGAAGCGGATCGTCTGGCGGGAGAAGGAGCAAAAACTCCCTTCCCTGTCCCTGAGCCAGCCTTCGGTCTGCCAAGAAGTCTGATTCACTCAGAACTGCAAGACTGGGCTGCGGCACAGTTTAACAACTATTAGGCTCGAGCCCCTGGTATGAGGCAGTCGAGGCTCCACATAAAGGGGCCCTCGGCTGCCTCTACCCTAAAGTGGTTGCTTGGGCTCGATAGAGAAAAAATGAGACGGATGGTAGGCCTAATAACAGGACACTGTCCTCTGAACAATCACCTACATACAATGAGGTTGAGAGATGATCCAACTTGTCGGATGTGTGGAGTGGAGGAAGAAACCATCACTCATATCCTATGCAGTTGCGCCCCATTAGGAACGTCAAGGCATAGGCTTCTCGAGAGGCAATTCTTGCTTCCAAAGGAACTACGGGATATCCCTTGGAACAGGCTGCTTTCCTTTGTGGAAAGCACTGGTCTTTCTAAGGGATCCTACACGTCGCGAATGTACAATGGGCCGAGGGTCCTGAGTACTGCGGATTTCGACATCTGCTCGCGTACTCTAATATAATCTAGGTAAAAAATTCATTTAAGGGCATTTTCGATCATAGCATGCACGTCCTAAGGGCTTCAGCGCCACAAACTAGCCCAAAAGGATCGTTATGAGTTCATTAAGACATTAGGCATGACCAATGGAAAATTCGAAGAAGCACCGAATTTTCACTTAGAAAAATATGTTCTGGTCCAGGCCCTGAGAGTGAAAGTATAAGGTGGTCATGGAAAAATGAACGAAAAATAAAAGTATAATTTTTGATCAAGAAAAAATTGATCATATACTTTTACGAAATTATTTTAAACTTTTTTATTCCTCCACCAAATAAAATGACCATGGAGATAGTCATTATATATATCATTCGAAAAACTGAATATAAAATTTTATCTATGTTAGGTACATATCAAAAAGGGTAAAATCAACAAATGTAGCGAAGGCGCGTAGCGTCTATAGGGAAATATTGGCAAAAAATCAGTGAAAATGGAAAAGGCCAGTTTCTCAGATAAAACAAGTTTGGATTCACGCCGTGACTCATAATTTGGACGTGTGTGTTGGATGGTCAATACAAAGCGATGGTAGGAAAGCCAAATGCAGAGCTTTCCAAATAATAAAGTTATAGAGAAAACCGCCTTGTGCATAAATTACTGAAATTTCAATACATAGATCAGAAGAGGCTATAAAAAACTAGAAACTGGCAAAGCAGTTGTAGTCTATAAAATCAGTGCGGAAGTGGTTAAGATAGTTGATGAAATTGGACTGTCATATGTCAAAAATTATGGGAAACAAGAATCTGGACTGTTGATTGGAGAACATCAATCTTTGTACCAATACATAAAAAGGGACCGACAAATACCTGTCTGTGATAACTACAGATATCACAAAGGGTCGGTGTTTGTGACGTTACATTACACTGTGATTTGGGACCTCCTTTTGTGTTTTAGCTTGCCGTTCTTCTTCTGAGCTTTCTTTTTCCTCCATTTCTGATTCTGGCAGCGCACTCCATTGCATACATTTCTATTCTTTTTTGTTATTTTTTTTTCCTATCATTAATATTGAAGTTTTCTATTGTTCATTTAACTCTATTTTGCGTATAATTGCGGCTTATTTCAGATTTATTTTCTCAACTTTTATCATTGCAGCATCTTTAACACCGTGTAGATCGTTGACTGAGAGTTGACTGTGCATATTAAGTTGATTCGGCTTCACAGGTACACAAAATAAAAAAAGTTGTCTGTTCCTGGAACATTGAGTGACCCCCATGTATTTCGACGTGCTGAACATGAATCAGGTATCCGTTTAGCTCCATCACCTATGACGTTTTCTATGAGGTTTTTATAAAGTTCTTTAGGTTATTTTCGCGAATTACTAAAAATTGGTGGGTCATGGAGCGTTGACCTATTTCTGATGAATGCTGTCTGACAGACAGGTGAAGGCTGTCTACTGTTTGGTAGTGAGATGTGTTTTTCTAGTTGTTCTAACATGAATTGTGGGTAATGTTTGTATCCTATGCTACACAATGTTATTCTTCCTTTAGTTTTTTGGTCTAATGCTCCATATGTATCTTCTCATATGCCTATTGTTCTTCCTTTTACATTTTTTCAGACATCCAAAGGTTTCCTTTAATTGTTGTCCTGCTGATAGTATTTCTATATTTTGGAAGAGTTTCTTGCATTTTTTCCTTATGACTCTTCTCTTTTTCTCATTCAATGTTTCTTTTAATCTATTTAATCTCTTAACGTCCTGTATATTTCTTCTCTTTTTAGTAGTTTTTCTATTTACTCGTTGTATTTTTTGTCATATTTTTCATGATGTAGTAGAGTGACTTTATATACATTGCATTTTGCTGTTTTCTTTCCTCTGTCTATGTTTCCAGTTTCTCATTTAGTATTTTGTGGTGTGTATTGACTTCTGTCACTATTTTTGCTTTAACGTTTTCGACTCGTTTACACAGTTAACACCTGATCAAAACATTTTTTATGGATAAAAACATTGCACTTAGTTGTGATACATTTTCAACCACGTTTATCGGCGTCACAGACTTTTCACTTTTCACTTCTCTTGTATTTCTGGTCTGTATAATCACTCTAGTCTCTCCATCTTTCTCTACTTATTTTCTAGTGTCTAGTCCTTAGTCTCTCTAGTCTGTCTCTAGCAACTCTAGTATCTCTAGTCTCTTTAGTTTCTCTCTGGAACATAATTCAGACCGCCAGTCTGATGACCTGTCATATCGTGGCATATTCGTTTTACAATTAAACAAATATTAGTCGATAAATACTACTCTTAGACAGAGAAAAGGTTCGGCAAAATTTTCAAGTTGGGGGTAGCTCGTTTCCTAGTGCCAGTGATAGGCCTCGGTAACTGAAATAGACCAAAGTAAAATAAAGTATATAGTAGATAAAATGAAGTTGAAATTATATTTTTTTGAAGGGCCGTACTATGATACCACATTGTTATTTTCGTCAGTTTTGCTGTTGTCTACTTGCTTTTTTGTATACTTTTAAGGATTATTTTATTTTATAATGTATCTTATTCTAAAGTTTATATTTTGATGTATTATGTCTATCCAATTTACAGATATACATAAATAAACATTATTATTTCTTAATTTATTAGGAATGTAGATAGCGGCATGAATTTCCACCTACAAAAGAAGTCAATATAAAATATGTGTGTTGGTGATTCTAGCAAAAAATGGAAATAACTCGCGACAGGAATGAGTACATAACAAACAGGTTATTAGATGTAGCCGTAATTGAATTAAAGTTTTATTATGGTTGAGTGGGATTTCCAGTTTATATAAAATATTAAGCAGTGTATCGCGTGTTATCGCGTATTAAGGCAAGCTTAGTTGAATGGTAAGGACCGTTCATCACGTGGATAATAGTAATTGTGACCGTTTTAGACGCGTTTGCGATGTAAGAGGTTGGAAGCGTGAAATAACTGAGATACGAAAATAAATTGGTAAGGTCCTTACTCGAGTTCAGAAACTGTGAGTCGCCAACGAACATGGAAAATGTATGTTTAAATCAATGAATATTATTTCCTTTAAGAGCTGTTCACAGAGCTTCGGAGTTTCTTTAAAAAAAGCATGGAAATCTATTATTATTTATTTATTTATTTTTTTTTTTTATTTTTTTTTTTTTTATTTAGATACATCATCCAACAGTCAGAGACCAATTACTGGATGAGAAGTACATACAATTATTAAATCATTTACAATAATAAGTGTAACAAAGAAAACAATACATAAACGATACATAAAACATAAATTATTGTGTGTACACAAAACACACGTACACACATCTACATACATGCACATATACATCTACCGAATGTCATAAGAGAAAAAGCTTATTGCAGCTTCAGTTTTTTAATGGATGTAATGGAACAGTTAAAAATATCAAGGTTTTCCTGCAGGCAGTTGTAAGTACTACACATAAAATATAGAGGGGAGAAGCTTAAAGCATTTGTCCGAGGCGTGGTAAGGTAAAAAGTCATATGATGCCGGGTGCCCGAACGTGGTACATGAAACATCAGTTTTTCAACTATTTCAGGGCAATTTATGTTGTTGTTAATCACTTTATGTAAAAATATGAGTGCCTGTCTTTTCCTACGATCCTCTAAACTATCTGCAGAGAACCTACTTAATAGCACCTCTTGGGGATATCCAATTTGCGGATATATACCGTCCATCTTATATGACAGAAATTTTAGAAATCGTTTTTGAATGCCTTCAAGTGGGTTTATATAAGTAACATACCCTGGGTGCCAGATTAAGGACGCGTATTCGAGCTTCGATTTGACATATGCATTAAATAAAAGTGTTAGTAGATTGGTGTCCGTGAAGCCCACCGAATTTCTGATAACAAAGCCAAGGTTTCTATTTGCAGAGAGAAAAGTATCTTGTATATGATTTTTGAACGTTAATTTGGCGTCGAAAGTTACACCAAGATCTTTAAAACAATCAGTTCGTTTTAATGGTTTGAGATCAAGTTTATAATCATAAAGAAGAGTTTCTTTCCTATTAGTGAATGACATGATATTACATTTACTGACGTTGAGTGGCAGACCATTTTGATTGCACCAAGTTATAGTTATCTCTACTCTATAGTATAGTCGATAGGTAGATTCTTATCCTAATAAGCGCGGCAGTTTTGAAACTTTGGGAACTTGTATATTTTGATGCCCTGAATGAAACACGAAAAAATGCAAAATGTGATCTCAGCCGCTGGCGCCGCCATATTGATAAAATGGCGCACAAAATAGTTTCCTTAAAATATCTCGCTTCAGGTGCCTCGTAGCGCAAAAAATGTTCTTATGAAAATAAAAGAGGATTAAATTTTCTACAAAATATGTCTTATACATTTTTTCGATAAACTGAATAGTTTCGGTGCAGCAGCCGATCGAAGTCAAGGATTCTTGACTTCGTAATTTCTCAGTTTAGTGCGACTTTTATGAAGGAGTATTTTTGTGTTGAGACAAAATTTGTTTTTGTAAGAAAGTATTGTTGTAGACTACAACGAACCTGGACCTTCGAAGTCAAGCACCTAAAAGGCCTCACGAAGCAGGCTAGTCGTGGATTAGGCCTACAGGGGATAATCACGTAACACGTAATCACAAATTCCCAAATTTTCAAAAAGTCCGCACTTATTCACACTAAACCCCATGTTTTATGCTCTCACCACTGTATTACTATAGTAAAACTTGAAAAGAAATGTTTAAAATACTAATAAAATATAATAACTAATAAAAAAAGTTTAATTATACAGTGTGACACACTTAAGATGAAGACACATCTGTATTTAATTTATTCTTAGTAGAGATTTGAATTTTGATACAGAGGAGCTTCATTTCTCAGTGTACTCAACTCAAATCTCAGGTGTAACCTCAGCCTATTCTGACCTCATGGGCAGGACAGATTCTCAATACTTTGCTTCGCGTAGGAAATATCGAAAAAAGCTACGAGAAAAAGTTGTTCAGAATTTTATTCTAACCTTGGTCACCGAGTTTCGAGACAAAATTCGACTTTTGAAATTTTTTATCATTTTCACTCGGAAGTTCAAATTTTTTATCACAAATCATGCAGCAAAAAGAAGACAATTGGCTCACAAAACGTCTACCAAAACGTTTGACAATATATAAAATTTTATAATACGATTATGAAAGAAAATAATAATATGAACTATGTTTTGTAAATATCTAGTTAACAGAATAATTATTACAATGAACTGATTAATATAAAACCATTGGTGATTTATGACAGGAGATGACGGATTAACAAAGCAGGCGGCGAAATTGGTTAGTTTACAAACAGTGTTTAGATACCAGGAAGGAGAAAGCAAAACAACGGATAATTATATAGCAAAATACTAACTCTAGGTGTCAGGTTTGGCTAATACATAGTACTTTTAAAACTGAAGAGTTATGGTTTATATACTCGTATAAAGATGTTACACATTTCTTGTTACATATAGTGTACGAATATAATTATATATAAAATATAGATGTATAAAATGTATATAAATGCGAGACAAAGAGTTATGATAATTAGGTTATAAATAAAACTAGATATATATCACAGTCGCAGGTTAGTGTTCTTGGGCCAATTTCGTGCGTCCGGTGTGAGAAAAAAAGTTATTATGTTATAGTGATCCGGTGAAGCAAGTATCAGGACATTCTAGTGCTAAGTGGGAAATTGTCTGCCCTTGAGCGACACAACTATTACACCATGTGAATAGGTTTTTCCTTACATACTCCGTGACCTGTGCGAATTCTATTTAAGTTGCACCACTCTCTTCTGGGCAGGGTTAAGCCAGGCTTTAGAGCAGAAAGTCGACTGGTCTAAGGAGGTGTAATGATGCTTGCGGGTAACCACTAAGTAGGAGTTGTTTTTATTATGCCCGTTATTATTCGCATAGCCTGATTTAGCTAGCTGAGTATCTATGAGGTGTGCGTGGCAGCTGTTTAACCAAGCCGGTGAACAATATTAAGCAATAGAGTACATTAGGGCAAACCCTTAAGATTTCTGCATTAGCTCCCCATGATGTATTTATTGGTGGGTATTAAGTTAGTTCTAGACCTCAATTTTGCCGATATTTTGTTGTCTAAATGTAAGTGTCCTGTCAAGTGTAACACCAAGATATTTAGGGAGAGAGTTGTGCTCTAGTGTGGTGCCTTCAGATATCACGTTAAGTCTATGTTGTGCTAGATGGCTATTCAGGTGGAAAGCGGCCACTTCAGTTTTATTGGCTTGGTTGCATGCCCCATTTCTGAAATATTCATTTAGGATGAGAAGGTCGTCTATTAGAGTATCCTCAGTATGATTCAAATTTGGGTCCTGGGTTGCAATGGCCATATCATCTGCATATATAAACTTGTATGATGAAGTAGTTGGTACATCGGAAATATAAATATTGAACATCATAAGTGCCAATACAGAACCCTGAGGTAGGCCATTCTGTAAGGCCAGGAACTTGCTTTTCTTTCCAAAGCCTTTCATCCAATAGTTGTAAAAATGCTTTGCGTGGGATGAGTTGGTATAACTTGAAAAAATGTCCGTCTTTCCACAGTGTGTCGTAAGCGGAAGTTTAAACAATGAAAGCAGCTGATGTCTTGAGTATTTCCTAAGAGCTCTTTTCGATGAAAGTAGTGAGAGCTAGCACTTGGTCAGAGCAATTTCTTCCAGGCATAAAACCGGCTTGTTCTATAGGGATATTGTTGCTCATGCATGGTAATAATCGTGAGTGTATTATTCTTTCGAGAATGTTGTAGCTTACGCTTAATGGAGCTATTGGTCTATAATTTTCTGCAAGGCTGGGATCTCCAGTCTTGAGTATTGCGATGACTTTGCTTTTTTTTTGAAAAGTTTCGGGATTTTATGAGTCAACAGAATATCATTGTAGAAATTGAAGAACTAAAACCTGGTATTAGGTTTCATATGTTTTATAAATTCTAGATATATATTGTCTAGGCTTGCTGATTTTCTGCAGTGAGTAGCGTTGATTACATTTTTAAGCTCCTTTAATGTAATGGGTTTCATGATAGGCGTATCTTGCTGATGGCTTTTATGGATGTTGTTGAGTTGAAATTTGTTTTCTCCTTTATGTTGTTATTTCCGTCTTTGAAAAATGTCTGATTTATTTAGCTACAGCATAAGACGCAGGCATGTTAGGATGTTCCAGTGGTGTTCTAGGTCCACTTTCAAGTTTCCTTAGTAGACTTCAAGTTGAGCGGCAGCTGTGTGTGAACTTGAGAGTGTTTCTTTCCATCTTGTTATTCGAGCATTGTCCGGTCAACTTAGTACTTCCTGAAACAATGTTTGATTAGTATGGCACACGCTCTGATTTCACTGGTCGCACACCCATTTCAGAGACTTCAGGAACGCTAACTTTATGACCACAGTGCATCCGGTCGAACACCTATTCCGAATTCACCGAGGATACAAAATTAACCTGAAAAACAATAAAGCTAGAAACGGTATCAGCCAAGACGTTATCTATTATTTTTATTATTATTACTAGTCGCTTTCTACCTGGAACGTCTGGTTCTGGCGGGCGGTCGTTACGGACTGCATATAGAGTGATGTGGCTTGGATGGACTCTAGAACAATATTATCAATGCTAGCGTGGAGCGAATCCAGTTGTTCTGCGCACCGGCTTGATGACAATGATGGACTTGTAATTATTTCGGAATACTTACAAACTTACGTTTGTGACTAACGTCACGGCTGCGGAGTCATTTCATAACTATTCGGATGGCCTGGGCTAGACTGATTGTTTTCACAGCGACCGCTGGCTGGTACCAAAAATGGAGCATGCTGTTTATTATTCGCTGCCGGGTGGGTTTCGACGGCTTGACGTTGCATAGTTGATAGTTTACAAGAAATATACTACATAATTGTAACAACAAATTATATAGTTGTAACTAGGCTTACCAATATGCTCTTACTTACATC
Organism: Rutpela maculata; assembly: GCA_936432065.2. NCBI lineage: Eukaryota > Metazoa > Arthropoda > Insecta > Coleoptera > Cerambycidae > Rutpela > Rutpela maculata. The sequence goes on from OW386293.2 coordinate 27,047,250, forward strand.
TTTTTAATTAGAACAGGTCTAACACATAAGTGATATATTTCTGTGGAATTTGCATTTTTCGTGCCTCTTTTGAAGTATTTCACCAGAAAACTTTGGTACGTTTTTGGGGCTATGGTTTGATCTGTTTAACCTTAATGTAAGAAACATGACTTATGACGACTTGACGACCACGAGACGATAATAAATAAATCGGCAGGATCATAGTGGTGCATCTATGCCATAGCAGTCTCTGTGCTCGTGTCTCTTGATCTTCCTTAATAGCAGACCTACCACTTGTCTTATTATGTATTGTTTTTTGGGGCACTCTCTTTGGCAGATTTCAAGTCCTTAATAATAATTTATTGTTATTGTGAAGTATATTTTGCAGTTGTATTTCCAGAACAATATTTATATACTTGATATTTCCACATGTAATACTTGTTTCTCTGTCGTCTTCTCTCACAAATATGTCTCAAGAGATTTAGGTTCGTAAGCAACATCTTATCAAAATTTGAAGGTTTTATCTTTAAATATTTAGAAGAGCCACTTTTTTCATGTTTCAATTCCTTATTTTAACCCCTCGAAGTTAAGAATATAAAAACAAATTCTTTTTAATGGGTGTCTATGAGTGGTAGTGTGGGTGGATGAGGTAAAAAATATTGTTGCAGCCTTTGGTTCTTGTACACACACAAAATCATAATTACTTCCACGTCCAGTAGAAGTATAGTGATTGAAAATTTTTATTGTTCAAATAGGCTTAGAATGTCATGAAACGTCGAGATTTTAAGTTTTAGCAAAAAAATTCTGTCTGTCGTTTTGTCGGTCGGTCTGTCGGTTGGTCTTTCGGTCAGTCTGTCGGTTGGTCTGTCTGTTTGTAATTATTATCGTGCGCACGATTACCCTGAAACCGTTTGAGATATATTCATGAAATTTGGTATACATATGTATTTTAACGAGATCTGGAACTAGATTATATTTTGATCTTAATTCGTTAAAGGGTTGAGGGGTAAATGAGGGTAAATAGGTAAATCAAGCAAGTAAAAGTCCATAATATTGGTATTTAGCATATATAAGAGAAGCTAAGGTCTCAAAAAATGTTTTGACATTAGCTACCCTCATGACCACCACCTAGTTACTTAAGAGGATGAAAAAAATAAAATTGGGATTTAGTGTGTGTACAAGAACCAAAGGCTTCAAAAATTGTTTTTACTTCATCAACTGGACTCTTCCTTGCTTGATTTACCTATTTACCCTCATTTACCTCAATTTACCCCCAAACCCTTCAACGGAATAAGATCAAAATATAATTTAGTTCTAGATCTCATCAAAATACGTACGTGTACCAAATTTCAAGTCAATATCTTCAACGGTTCCAGAGTAATCGTGCGCACAAAAAAATTACAGACAAACAGATGTTTTTTTGCCCAAATTTAAAATCTCGACTATTTGAATAATACAAATTTTCATTTTTTTTGGGTTATCATACTTCCACTGGATGTGGAAGTAGTTGAAGAAAAATACGTATTGAATTTTTTATTGTTAATTTGTGTTAGAGAGGTCGAAAATTGATCAAATTACTTTTTCAAAATCACTAAAAATTTTCAAATAAAGGTGTATGACTTTCATACTGCAGCTAAATGTAATTTTTCAATACCAAGCTAATACGATGTATCAGACATGGGCGCAGCCAGGGGGGGGCCATGGGGCCCGGGCCTCCCCCAAGCCGTCTTCCATGAGCCAAAAAATAAAGAAGCAGTATCTAAATTATGAATATTTTGTAATTAATGCCAATATTATCTAATAGAGGAATCTACATACACATCCGTTTTCAACCATTTCCTGAAAAATTTTCCTCATCCACTGGGGAGGCCGGTCCTATTGGCCCCCCCCCAGATGAATTTTCCGGCTGTGCCACTGGTATCAGAACACATTCTAGTGAATCACTTTCTGGTGATCATTTTCTAGATTGAAAGTTTTTGGCTGCAAAAATTTCAAAATGGCGGAAAGAGTCATGAAATTAGCACAGTCATATACAGAATGACCTCTAGAATCCAAAAATGCAAAAATGTGCAGGTTGTTCCATTTAAAAATCATGAGTAGGGGTGGCTGAAAGTGATTAAGTTGATACCCGGTTTACCTAGTTAAGCCCCAGCTAATTATTTTACTTCGGTACTTTAAATACATTTCTACAGGACAACTAATAAAAACATCTGATGTGTTTCCATAAATATATAAGCTACACTCACAACCTTAGACAAGCAAGTATGAATATGCCGTCTTGCATAGAAGACACTATATGCGACATACTCTTTGGAGCCGGTACGTTAAAGAGCGTTTGTACGATCCTCGGCCTCGTTGTGGTCTCTTTGTTGCAGGTTGCATTTATTTAATGACTCTCTTTGATGCTCTATGCTTTACGTCGATGACCTGTAAATTTTTATCAATCTTCATTACACCAGAGAATAAGGCTGAATAAAATTGAAAATCTTAGGTTACAATTACATAAATACTATCCGAGAATAGATAAAATTCAAGGTAAATGAATATTTATACAGAGATATTTCTCACATACGGGGTGGCATAAATTTATTGTTACATGATATTACAAGGGGGCAAGGAGGCAATGAATCCCATAAAAAAATGATTTTTGTACACATTTGGCCTAATAGTACTGGAGGATATGAACATTTTTTAAAGACATTCCCACAAAATTACTTTATGAATTTTATCATTACACTAATGTTGACGATTGCTAAAATGCCGGTCTGGTAGTGGCGCTGCTCGACAGTGCACGGTGGTACGCCCCGAACCCTATCAAGAAAACAATGCATTCACGTCATAGACTCATGGATGAAAGTTTTTTTAATAACAATTTAATGGCATTTGATGCTATGCCCTTGTATCTAATATACTTTGCTATATTTGGAGTGCTGCAAGACTTCAGCCTTGGGCCTTTACGTTAATATTAGTTATTAATGATGAATATATTGAATTTCAATGTGAAAAACTAATATTCACAAACTATTTAAAAATTTTCTGTGTATATTTCGAGAACGATTGTATTCTTGTTCAACGTAATCTTAATTTAGTCTACTTTGGTAGACTTTGCGTCTAAATTTAAAGCAGTATTGTACACAAAAGAAAACTAAATTTTCTAAGTTACAACTATGACACAATACTGGTACTGTTCCGGTTAATGGTATATTCTTTGATCTTCGTCGCACACAGGCTTTGTGACCCATTGTGCATCCGTTGCAAATTTAGTGAATATCCCCATTCAGGCCGGATTCTAACACGAAAACCAAAATTCTTCCTAATGGGGCATTATTTCATCCATTACCGGAAAGCCAATGCCGAAGTGTTGTGAGCCAAGCTCACAAGACTATGACAGGAAAGAATGTGTGAAGTTTTTTCCTCATTCCCGCAGAACCTGCTGTCGGGGCTATCAACCACCCCATTAATTTGCAGGTGTTTTTTTAAAGAGACGCATCCAGTCAAAAGACCTACCGCTATTCTGACACGTTTAATTTACTAATTTAAAATACTTAAAGATTTAGTTGTCTTATGAGTAACTTGAGTATGAATCTGCAATCTGAAATCCACATTATCCAACTTACTATAACAATAATGAGACTTTACTGAAGAAAATTGCCAAAAAGTCACCGTTTTTATAACAAAATTTCTTTGCCAGGTTTTTATGAACAGATGAATTATTTTTCACACATAGAGGAGTAACCATTACCAAGTCTGGACATTTGATAATCGGCATTTCATTAAGTCAAGATCGTTTAACCAACATTGTGAGTGTGTGAAAGGGTCTCACTGGCATAGTAAGTGATTAGCTGGATGAGAATTACAACCAATTGCATGTTCTCATTGTTCGCCAGACCTAACACCATTGGATTCTCATATCTGGGCTACTAGGAAACAAAAAACTTCTATCAATTTAAGAGAACAACTAGCCCAGCGCATATCAAATGTCTCAAACATACGGAGAGCGGACAGGGAACAAATACGAAAGAATTCGTCGTTGAGAAATGTGATGAATTGAATCGTGAAATTCTTGAATATTTGCAACAGTGATTGCTGTAATTTGTTCAATTGTCAAGAGATTGAATGATTAACCTCCAAATCGAGGGCAAAATATCAAATATCAAGGGTATTCATCTCTTCTCGGAAGAAGAGTAGGTTTTAGTATCGAGATACGGATATAGTCGGATCTGTTCTGCGCTCATCGCTAAATACGTTTGTTACATTGTCACCACTTGCTCGGATGTTATTTTAGGATGAAATTTGACTTTTAGATCCCCCAATATTCTTGTCAGATGTTCTAATTGTTGTGTCAGTGACGTGTATTCTCCTAAGGCCATTTTAAATCAAATAGGAAGGTTGTTGACATACATAATAATAAGATTGGGGTCAACACGGAACCTTGAAGCACATCCAGTTTAACACTAAGCTCTTCTGGTACTGTATTATATTATTTCACCTTCAGTTTTCTAGTTAACATCTAGGATATAATCTAATTTAATATTAGTTCCCTTATGTCCATATTTTATAAGAAAATATCTACATTAATTTGTCCGTCACTTCTGAAAATTTACGAGTGCACAGTACAGAGGGGGACTTGTAGGGACATGTTTATAATATTTAACTATAATAAATAAATAATTCCAATTAAAATATGTTTATATTCAAATTAAAATGTAACATTCCAAAATAAAACATAATTCATTATATAAAAATTTGTTGTTATTTTTTATATCTACAGAATCTTTTAATTGAGGCAAGTGAGCTGCTATACACACTCCCCCGTTGATAAAAAGAATAATTAATCAGCCAAAAGATCAATGGAAAAACGTATTTTTCTAACAAGAGTTGGCGAAATATCACATTTGCCAACTAACAAAAAAGCAGGTTTGTGTCAGTTCTGACAGTTACGACTGTCTTTCTATTATTAAAAGTAATTAACTTATCTGTATGGAATAAAACTTTAAATGGACCCTCTTACAAAGGAGAGAAGATAGGTTTAAAACGTTTTTTGCGAACGAATATGAATTCACAAGTGAAAGTGTCGGAAGTGACAAACGATTTATGATTAACGTGAGGAACTGGAGAAATTAAAGTCAAATTATGAAAATAAGTGAGTAATTTGTCGATAAAATAAGGAATATCAGGAGAATCATATGATTTCCTGAAAACTCGCCATTTAATTGTAGAGTTTGACCAAATATTAGTTCAGCTGAAGAGCATTGCAAATTTTCTTTGGGAATTGTTCGAAAAGCTAATCATATAATAGGGAGTGCATCTACCCAATGTGACGTGTAAAGCAGTTTTAAGGGTTCGATGGAATCTTTCCACCATACCATTGCTTTGAAGATGGTAAGTGGTGGTACGTATTCTATGGAAACCCAAATAGTTTTGATTAAAATTGGGCGCCCTGATCAGTTGTGATATATAAAGGTACGCCAAATCAACAAACAAAATTTTGAAATAATGTACTTGCTACAGTCTTTGCTGTCTGGTAGAGGATATGCTTCTGGCCATCTGGTAAATCATTCGATCACTGTTAGAACGCAAGAGCAACCTTTGGAAGGGGGTAATGGTCCAACTAAATCTATATGAATGTGATCGAACCTGCCTTTAGGTACTTCAAAACTACCTACTGGACTTTTCGTATGACGTTTGACTTTTACAGTCGGACAGTTAATGCACGTTTTAACCCACAGTAACTAATGTTCTAGTGGCTTTTATTCCAGGATGAGATAAGCTATGAAATATATCACGTCGGGGGTCACCAATTTATACTATTTAACTATAATAAATAAATGATTCCATTTAAAATATGTTTCTATTCAGATTAAAATGTAACATTCCAAACTAAAATATAATTCGTTAAATAAAATGTTTTTGTTATTTTTTATATCTATAGTTACAGACTCTCTTAATTGAAGCAAGTGAGTTGCTACACCATGCTCTTCGAACGCATATAATTAATGCGAAAATTTAACTTATTCCAAATTTGTTCAAGAGTATCTTTGCTATCGTGTATTTATCTCGACGAATATGCTGTATGTCAGCTTGATATTACAATGCATATTGGAGACAAGAAATAAATTGGAAAAAAATGAAACAACAACGCGTCGGGCATTTCAAAATGGTGAGTTTCTGACATTTATTTTCTTCAATTAAACGCTATTTCGATCGGTTGTATCGATTTTTGAAATGCAGAAATACTGTAAACCTCACTATAGGTATATATTTAAATATTCTTTTTTTTTTGTTTGTCTTTTATTTCGTTTTCCGTTCTAATAATAAATTATTTTACTATTATTTTTATATTATTTGAACTAATTGATGTTTAATATACATACCCACATGTCATTGAGTTAAACGATCTCTAATGCAATATGAGGGACAAATAGGTAAGTAATTTATTTTGAAAATATTGAAATATAATTTCCAATAACTCAATATAATGCTATTACCCTCCACCATTTGACTAAATTTGCAATGCGACAATTTAAACGTGTGTTCCCTTAATCTATAAAGTTTACAACCGTTTTATCACCCCTTCGCGAAAGACAATTACTAACCCTACTATATATATGTATACGTATTTGATTTGCATCTGCAGCCTTTAGACACTTGCAGCTGCTCCCTCTCGGACTCTAATCAGTCGCTAATATGTTTACCTCTCTTGTTGCTTCAATTCAATTACATTACAATTGCAAATTGTGATTGAAAGATTACGTGTGCTTGACTTTTTAACTTGGCTTCCAGTATTTTAATCAATTCTGTTTAAATTGTATTTAGCTGTAAATGAACGAGTACTAAACGTTCATAAAATGTAACAATATTAAAGATCTAAAGTTTAATGTGCTTTGGATGTCTTTCTTATCTGTTGGCATACAGGGTGTTCCCTAGGCAAGTGCACACAAGAAGTTCATATAAACATATGGCCTAAGTAAACCATGACATCTGCTCACATTAGAATAGAACAAAATATAATAGAATATATATATATATTTATGTCAAAAACATGATTACACTTATGGAAATGTGTAAGATGCGTGGTACAGTGCTATATACAATATATCATTTAATTTGTGAGTCAACACGCACTTTACAAACGCAATATACATTCATAAAATTTTAAATTGAAACTTAATTTGAAGTAAAACAGAAAGTAGGAACAAATTATTCCTAGTAGTTAGGGCATTCAAGCAGCTAACTCAAGAAACCAGAAGAGATGAGAAAAGAAAAATGTCCATCATATCATTAGGCAATGACTTAACATTAAAGAACACGCGAAGCGAAAGCCAAACTTGTCACTACATTTGGAGCAATGGAAAATCATTTTCACAAATAGACCATATCTTGGTACGCAGAGAGGTAAGTAAAGAGAGGAGCAGAAGTCAGTACAGACCACAACCTACTCTGTGAGAAACTGGGGGGTGGCACTTAAAACAAAAAAAGATATTGGAGCTGAAATGGAATACAATTTTGAGAAGAAAAGCTTCTAAGCAACTTTTAATTTAAATTAATAGTCTTTAAGCTATAACGACTTGGAAATTGGGAGAGTAGCTTGAAAAGGAGGTATTTCAACACGATTTTTGTCAATTAAGTCGAAAAGTATAACATTGAGAGAAACCATGCTAGAGACAAACAAGGAAGCTACTAAATGGGAGATGAATTTCTTATTTTTTTAATTTCTGTAAAATTAATGGCTTCGGAGATATGGAAGTATAAAGATGGCGTCCGAACGTTTATAAGACGAAGTATTTAGTTAAAATGTTAAATATCTCAGAAACTATAGCATTTGCGTCAAAAATGCTAAGAATTAAAGTGAAAGACTAGTAATTAGGCTTTCAAATGATTTTGTTTACTTCTGTAGCATAAAAAACAAAGCAGTTGTGACAGAAACAATGTGCGTCCTCACATTGTTTTTAAATGAAACGCCGCCATTTTTTTAATGTAAGTAGTCAGTAATTAAAAAAAATATGTTATCATATACTGGTTTTTTGTTAACATATGCAGGGTGTTTCAGCAAAAAGTCCCCGGGTCATTATCTCGTAAAATATTAAGATATTTAAAATTTGTAAATCGCAGATAATTGACACCAAAAAAGGTCTTAAATAACTGCAGTTAGAATTGTTCCTTCGCAGTGCACAGAGATGGCGCTGCAGTGAGAAATTATTTTTCGATGGCTGGAACCTTGAAACACAATTCATACGATTAATGAATAAATTGTGATTAATTTTGATTATATAAAAAATTTTGTAAATACCAGCCGTTTTGGAGCTACATGAATTTTTTTCTCCATTTTTTTTGTCTCTGTAAATTTTGAAAACTTCTGTAACTTTTCTGTTTATCATTTTAGAACACCAATTATTTAGAACTTTTATCTTATTATATTCCATACTTCTTATATTATTACATATTTTGAACATTTTTATAATTTTCAGAATTTTTCAAATGAAACTAATTTTTAAAATTTGAAATTAGTAAAAATTTTCAAAATATGTAATAATATAAGAAGTATGGAATATAACAAGACAAAAGTTCTAAATAATTGGTGTTCTAAAATGATAAACAGAAAAGTTACAGAAGTTTTCAAAATTTACAGAGACAAAAACATGGAGAAAAAAATTCATGTAGCTCCAAAACGGCTGGTATTTACAAAAATTTTCGCATAATCAAAATTATTCACAATTTATTCATTAATCATATGAATCGTGTTTCAAGCCAGCCAGCCATCGAAAAATAATTTCTCACCGCAGCGCCATCTCTGTGCACTGCGAAGGGACAATTCTAACCGCAGTTATTTAAGACCTTTTTTTGTGTCAATTATCCGCGATTTACAAATTTTAAGTATCTTTATTATTTTACGAGATAATGACCCGGCGACTTATAGCTGAAACACCCTGTATATAGTATAACCTAGACGCTCAAAATTTTTCATCCGTTTACAAGAAAAAAATTCATTTAAACTATAAACGGATTTTCGAAAAAACGTAACATTTTTTTTCTCAGCAAATATCTCAATAAATATTAGTTTAAGCGAAAAAATGATAGATATCGAAAATGAAGCTTGAAAACTGAGAATGAATTTGTTTTGCTTTAATATTTACGAAGGATTAATAGTTTCGGAGGTATTTAAGTTTATAGATGGCATCCGAAAGATTATAGGCACGGTGTGCCACAACTAAATCAAAGTTGTTGCCACTCGGATTTTTTTACACATTCTTTTATGTATATATAATCAATTTCCATGATATTTAAAATAATTCATCGCAGAAATTTTTTTTACAAGCATTTTACTTTTTTTGTTTAATGAGCCACACAAAAAAAAGTGGTCTGACCTGCCGACCAAACCAGTCTATCCTTATGTACTTGGACCCTCTGAAACAGAATCCGAAGTCAGAATTGTCAGATTCGCTCGTTTTTCACCCAAAAAACACCCCGAAAACAAAAAAAAAAGTGATCTGGCCTGCGGACCAGTATGTATTTGGACCCGTTGAAACCGAATCCTAAGTCAGAATTATCAGACTGGTTCATTTTTCAGTTTCTGAGATCAGTGTATCCTAGGGTGGCCCATCTCTATAGGGGGTGAATTTTTTTTTTGCGTATTTTTTAAGTCACCCCACGAAAATATACTATTATACTAGGAATAATTTATGTCAAAGTTTCAGATAATTCGGTGAACGGTAACCCGTGCCGCATACAGGTAGAAATTTGTAGATAAGATTTTATTACGGTAATACACTTAAATTTTACTTAAAATACAAATATCTACCTCTTTTCTCATAATGTTTTATTGATGTAATTAATTCCTAGAAATTATTTGTTTTGGAAGTTTGGAAATATAATGCACCTACGGTAGGTTTTTATGTCAGTTTGTAATTGTGTTTTACAGTGGTGACATTATAAGTTCTAGCATACGTTCCTTTTTGAAAAAACATTTAACGATGGCTGATGTTAGATCCTTACGAAAGGATACTTTCATTTACTTAGTTGGACACTATTCGTCACAAATCATTGGCAATAAATTGCCGTCTAATAGACAAGTATTACAAGTGCTCTTTTATAACATTCGTGAAGTGAAGCTAAGTGTACATGAAAGTGCTAAATTAACAATAAAAGAGGTGTCAGTTTTTTGGGATAAAGCTCGCATTCCGACACGTCAGGATTTGCATTGTGTTAAACAACTAGATAAACTTTATGCAGAGTGGAGGAACTTACAAAAATCGGCTAAAAGGGCCAGTGCGGGAGATAAAGAAAAAAATTTCGTTGAAAAATTGGACGATCTCTTTGACATTTCTCATGCAAATGCATTGGAGTTGATGAAAATAGATGAAGATAAGCAGTTTTTAATTAACCAAAGAAAAACGGGACGTCCTGGATTTATGCATGGTATTGATTACCAACTTGCTTCTCAAAAAAAATCAGCTGAGGAGAAATTACAGAAATTATCCGAACGAATGCAACGAAGTCAACAAGAAAAAGCTAGATTAGAGGAAACAGTCACCTGTCCATCATCAAGTAGTAATTCAGCCGACTCCAACGAAAATGAAGATGAAATAATCGAAGCCCAAGAAGAGTTGTTACAAGACCAGCCTGGCCCGTCACAGCCAAAAAAGAGGAGATTGTATGGAACATGTAACATCATCACACCAAAAATAGCCGCTGCATTTGATGCTTGCAAAATAAGCGACAGGTATGGAGTCCATATTTTGACGGCAGTAGCAGAAGCACTAGGACATGACACCACATCTTTGTCCATCAGCAGAACCACACTTCAGCGAAGAAAGAGCTGAAATATTAAAAACTTCCTTCGGTAATTCTGAATTGCCGGCCCCAGTCATCCATTGGGATGGAAAACTTTTACCTTCTCTCACTGGAATGGGAAATATCGATAGACTTGCTATCTTAGTTACTAGAGGAGATATTGAACAACTACTTGGAGTACCAGCTTTGCCCAATTCAACTGGAAGAGAACAGACTGAAGCAGTTTATGATGTGCTTTGTGAATGGAATTTGGACGAAAAGGTAATAGCTTTGTGTTGTGATACAAGAGCATCAAATATGGGTTATATAAATGGGGTAGCCACACTATTGCAACAAAAATTAGAAAGAGATATTCTATATTTTCCTTGTAGACATCATATTTTTGAAGTGGTTTTGAGAAGTGTGTTTGACACAAAAATGCCTTCCTCATCTGGTCCAAGTGTGCCACTATTTAAACGTTTTAGGGAATTTTGGCCTAAAATAGATCAAAATAAACTAAAAACTGGATTTCAGGTATCAAAAATTAAACACATTTTACAACCAGTTAAAGCCGAAATTGTAAAGTTTCTAAATGCAGCTTTAACTTTGCAACAGCCTCGTGATGATTATAAAGAATTTTTAATGCTTTCTAAACTTTTTGTTGAAGAAGAGCCCACTCACACGACATTCTATCAACCAGGGGCATTTCATCATGCACGTTGGATGGCCAAAGCCATTTACTGTCTAAAAATATTTTTTTCCAAGATCAGTTCCAACTAACTAAAAAAGAAAAATAGGTATTGAAGATATATGTCTCTTTATTGTAAAGGTTTATGTAAAGGCCTGGTTTACAGCGTCATTTGCTAGTAAAGCACCGCTTCATGACTTAGACTTTTGTAAAGAACTCATTAATTATCAAAATATTGACAAAGAAATATCTCAAGCCGCAAGTAGGAAAATAGTGAACCATTTGTGGTACCTTAATTCAGTAAATGTTGGCTTATCTTTCTTTGATGACGATACTTCAGTTACCACTAAAAGAGAAATGGTTAAAGCTTTGAATAGGAAAGCATCAAATCAAGAGGGTATTAAACGACTTATGATTAGTAACATTACTGACGTTGAAAACAAGGAAATTCAGGACTTCATATGCGAGAACACTAAACAGTTTTTTCAAAAATTAGGTTTGTCTATGGAATTTTTGGAAAATGATCCAACAACATGGAGGGAAAATGAAAGTTATACCCGATGTTTCAATATTGTAAACAAAATTAAAGTTGTAAATGATGCCACTGAGAGAGGAATCAAACTTATTACTGACTGTAATGACATTTTAACAAAAAATGAAGATCAAAAACAGTTTTTACTCCAAGTTGTAAATGATTATAAATCACAGTTTCCAAATGTAAAAAAAGAAACCCTGTCGCATGCTTTGGCCTAGTGCAAAAAATATTGTTTTTATTACTATATGTCTTGTAGATTTAGGATAATATTTGGTACTATGTATGAAAAAAACGTTTCATAATAAAATACACAAAGATAAAACGAGAGTTTTATTTCAAAAACTTCTAGTCTAGTTTTCTTAGACTACGAATTTACAGTAGTATGACACATGTCATAGTCACAACAGATAATGTCTTTGATATTTATATGACTTGATTAGTCATTCTAAAGATAAATGTTGCTGATTAAAAAAAAAACAATGCATCAACCAAAGAATGTAAATAATTTCATTTACTTTTATTATTGCATAATAATGCATTCTGCGGCACCCCTTGCCTTCAATTTGCCTCAATAATATTTTGAGGGGACTGTTTTTCCTTCAAATGGAACCATTTGCAGGGGTGAGAAATAAAAAATTTCGATTTCGAAAAAGATGGGCCACCCTAGGTATCCTTACCAAATACATAAAGATACACTGCAGGCCAGACCACTTTTTTTGTTTTGGAGGTGCCTTTTGGGGTTGGGGGTGAAAACCGAGCGAATCTGACAATTCTGACTTCGGATTCTGTTTCGGAGGATCCAAATACATAAGGATACATTGATATGGTCCGCTGGACAGATCATTTTTTGGGGGGGGGGTGTCTATATTTGGGGTTAGGGGTGAAAAACGAGCTAATTTCATAATTCTGAGTTCGGATTCGGTTTCAGCGGGTCCAAATACATAAAGATACACTGGTTTGGTCTTAGGTCAGACCACTTTTTTTTGTGTGGCTGTGTCATTAAACAGGTAAAATGCTTGTAAAAAAAAATTCTGCGATGACTGATTTTAAATTCCGAGTGGCAACAACTTTGATTTAAATTTGGTTGTAGCACACCGTGTTAGTTTAAACATTGAATATCTTAAAACTTCCATAAACATTTCTAGCAAACAGAATTAAAGACGATAATTAACCAATCTTTTAAACGACTTTTTGTTTGTTTTTGTATCATACAAAATAAAAAAGTTATGGCCAAAGCAATTTTTTTTACAAAATTGCGCCATTTTGTTATTGTATTTGTCCAGTAATTAATTTTTTATTCAAAAATGCTGTTTTTTGTTAATATCACCTAGATACTCAAATTATTTTGTCCTTTCAAAACACTTGCTTTAGAAAAAATTTCCATCCTCCATATTTTGACCGCAATTTTCAAAAATTTCGAAAATTTTGGAGAAAATTTCAAAAAAATCTTTTGTTGACATTGTATTCGTAATCTGTAACCTCGGAAATCACCCAGGCATATTTTTTATTCGAAAACTTAACTATATATAAAAACCTTAAATTTCAAAAAATTATCTGCCCCATCACTCATGTTTCGGATTTTGAATAATTGAATATAACAAACATTTAAAAAAAATCATCAAAATAGGATATGTTTCTGAGGGATTAGAAGATTTACTGATTTTTCTTATTAATATTTTATATTTTTTTACGACAGGATTTAATGAAAAATGTTCTATTATTTGTTTGAGTATAATTTTGTAAATGCTTACCTTATCTGCATCTTTATTTTGTAGTATTAAATGATATTTAAAAAACATTTAAAAAATATTCACTGAATATTTCCACCAAAATATCAGCATTGTATGCCCCTCACTATTCTGCCCAAAAAACGAAAAAGGCAGTAAGTGACAAAACATCGAATCTGAATAAATCGAACTTTAATGAATTTATGGCCCTTCCGTAAAAATAGCGCAATGAAGTAAAATTATGGTCTAAAATAAATACAAAAATTACCATTTTTGTCTTTAATATTAATGGAATGTTGCACTCTTTATAGAGCGGGAGCTACGTGGCTTTTTCGGCAGCTCATCGTTTTATGAACTTTGAGATATTTTTATGGTTTAATGGATGATAACGATTCATAAAATCGACTTCTGACGGGGCACCTCCTGTCAGGAGCGTCACGAACACTGTTTAAAAATTAGTGAAATCATGTCTTTGTTACAAGGCTCATTTTTTTTGTGTGTACACATTTTATGTTTAGAATGAATAAAATAATATCGCCAGAAAGTGTGGGCCGTCAGGAGGCGCAGCCAGAAAGGTAATAATGATACAATACATCTGAGGCACAGTACGGAGTCAAGTTAGCCGAAAGTGTTAAATTCCTGTATTTAAGAGCCTATGGTACTTTTGTTGACACTAAGAACTTTACGGAAAGGCTATTCTATTGTTAAAGGAGCTTATATTTATGTTTTAAAAAGGAGCCAGAACTTGTAACGATGAGTTTAGAGTTCTGAGATGAAATATGCGAAAAAAAAATCCAATTTTCTTCAAATATCCTAAACATTTTCTTTCTGGCTAGCCTTACTGACGGGAGTTTCTTTCTGGGAATTTTTTTCTGTGTTCAAAACATTTAAATAAACATGCTCAACCTTAAAAAAGTTTGTAACGATGATGTTATATAACTAGGTTTTTTTACCTCTTTGACCTTTCTGGTTGCGCCCCTGATGGCCCACATTTTCTGGCGATCTTATTTTATTCATTCTAAACATAAAATGTGTACACACAAAAAAAAATGGCTTTGTAACGATGATATAATTTCACTGATTTTTATATCTTGAACCATGGCCAACTCGACGGGCTGACATACATACGCCAGAAATCTATTTTGTCGTTATTTAAGTTCGATAGAATTAATCAGCGCATAGAAAATGCTTGTGACGATGAGTGTCCAAAAAAGCCACTTAGCTCCCGCACCGTTAATTTAAGAAAAAATCACATACTGCCTTCTGCCTCAGTTTTTCTGTAATTGTTTGATTAAAAAAGTCAGCAGTAAGTAATGAAATTTCAAGTGTTGGTCTTGAATGACACAATAGTCACATTCTTCGTTCTCCAGTTTCGTAAAGCTGATTTTTAATGCTAGATAATTAATTCTGAACATTTTAAAGTGGAACGAAAAATCTGCTATCTGCGGAAGTTCATGCACATACTGCCGTTTGGCCAAGTACAACATTTTAAAACGCAAATATTATTCTAAGGTAAATCGCAGTAATTGCTGTTCATGTACATACTGAATTATATAGTCCGGTAAACTCTAAGGTGGCGTATGTATGAGTTGGTAACACGACGTACGATTTGATATGCGATGCGCATAAAGCTATCGCAGTGACACAGAGATGAACTAGTTGCGTATGTCTTATTCTCTTAGTTTATATGATGAAGCGACTTTTGGACGCGCCAGCTTAGAGTTTACTCGACTATACCTCTCAATTTTTTTAAAATAATGCCACATACTGCTGTTTGACATTCCATTTAATTCGGTTAAACGCAGGAAATTTTAAAACAGGATTAATTCAGAAGCTGCGTCACTTACTGCTCTTTCATAATCAATAAAAATGTAATTTTTTGACAATTAATTATTTTTATTTATTTGCTTTTATCATGATTAGAGAATATTATGTAAGTTTTGATTTGCATAATACCTAAATAATATTCTCCAATAAAAATGTAAGTTTTCAACATTTGTCACCTACTGCTTTTTACCTTTTTTGGGCAGTATTCTGAATTTTTAATTCATTTGATTAATTTTATTTATAATTTTCCATATTTCTTTCGTTTTGCTATTACTACTATGTACATGTGCATGTACTTTCCATACCAATATTTTTGGCTTGGGTAATTATTATTTTCAAAATTTTACAATATATTTTCAATTATGTCATTTTTGTAATGCACACACAGATTTTCTAAACCTCGCTCATTCAAAGTCAATTTAGAGGGACCCTGTATAGAAAAGTAATTTTTTACAATCTTACAATCAATATTACAACGCACATTTTTTGGCAAACGTGTATAATAAAGATTTACAAATTTCTAAATGTATCGAATTCAACATCGGCAATTAAAATATTACAAGTGCGAATATAATTGAAAAAATATACAATCGTATTTGCTGATCTATTCTCAACTTGTAGTAGGTGGATATATCAATAAATAGCATAATCATTGTAACAGTTTTATTTAAGATCTTTTAAAATGTTCTAGGTACTTAACATAACATTTTGTTTTGGTGAATCACGCATAAATACTTTTAAAAATAAATCATTGTTTATATTAAGTGGTATTAATAGTAGATTTTACTATAATAAAACCAGATATACAAACTGAGAATTACTTCACTCGACCTTAACATATTTGTTTAAATGTAAATGTTATTGGAATAGAAATCTAGATTTCGAAATATTTCCTAAATGTATGCGAGGAGAGGAAGTTTACACTAATTAACGGTGATAATAGGGCCACAGTTAAGATAATCAAAATATTCTAAGAGGCATGTTAAAACTGTTAACAATAAAGTGCTGCATTAAGGTAGAAGAGACTTCCTATTTGTACAGAAAATTAGGTGAACAGAATTTTTTGAAAGGCGACCGTGTTCGAAATGATTTACGGATAGATTTTATAATAATAATAATAATAATAATAATAATAAAGATCTTTATTTATTTACAAATATATAGTAAATAATGGGCGAGATTCAGAAAATTGAGCAAGTGCTCAAATTCTGTTCTTCCACCTAACCCAAACAAAAAAAATAAGAGGAATTCAAGAAATAACATTAGGTGCTATACTATAAGACATTATTATGAATAACAACATATCATAATAATTATAAAGTAATATGTAACAAATATAGAGTATTTAAATACAATTTAACATAAACTTAATGTAGACACAGACGTACACACATAGACATTGTGTCATAAAAACGTTAAATAAATACTTTTTCAACGTTGATTTTGACTTGAATTTATCCGGCAGCGCATTAATACATTTAACTATGTTATATGAAAAAGATCTTTCAAATATGGTCGTTCTGTGTACTGGAGGCGTAAGAGTGTTTTTAAAACGAACATTGATATTGTGAATATCAGTTCTGAAATGAATTTTGTTATACAAGTACGTTGGGGATTTATTGCATAATAAGCTGTTGAACAAACACATTTCATGCAGATGTCTTTGATTGTGCATACTTAGCCGTTTGTTATGTTTTAACGTGTACTTAACTAATACGTTCAAATCTTCTTATGTCATAAATTAATCTCAGACAGCCATTTTGAAGTTTTTGGATGCGTCTGGAGTCAATACTAGACAAACAATGATCATACACTCACAATAATTCAGCTGCGACAGCACTAAAGAACCACATAGCAGAGATTTTAGCTGGATGTTCAGAACATGCCTGAGTTGATAATTTATTTTTAAATTAATATAGGCCTTTTGTTAATTTGTTGTCTATATACAACTCTAAGTTCCTGACACTATCGTCAAATTTTATTAAATTATTATTTACATTAAGTGAATTGCAAAAATTATCTAAACAAATTTCTATCTGCTTTTCTACCAAATGCTATTGCTGTTGTTTTATCGCCATTAAGTTTCAAAGAATGCTTTTCTGAATGACTTGATAATTTGAGTAAATCATAATTAATGGCGGAAATGGCTTAAACGGAGTCCTGCAAATTAAATCTAAGATTTTGGGTGTCGTCGGCATAATAATGCTGAGAGCTGAGAACACGATAAAAAGGTAGACGGAAAGTTGCATGTATATAGGGTGAAAAATAGAGGCCCCAAAACTTAGCCTTGAGGTACGCCAGTACTGACAGTTAAAAAATTTGAAATATCAACCCCATAAGTTACCGCCTGACATCTATTCGTCAGATAATGTAACAACAAATTTGATGCTTCAAGAGTTATGCCGATGAAATTAAATATTGAGAACAAAATTTTGTGATTCAGAGTATCGAATGCCTTCGAATAGTCTAGTAAAATTAATAGTGTTATTTTTCCGTTATCAATTGCGGTAAAGATATCATAGGTAATCTTCAGAATTCTTTCGGATAAAACCGATTGACATGAAATTTGGACAGTAATTAGGGAATGGCTCGAGGAACAAAAGTCATATAGTGCCGATGTGTGCTTTTACCCTGGTGGTGGATGTCACCCCTTCTCGGGGGTGGAAATTATTATGTTCAAAGAAATTACAGAAATCGATAGAGGAATGAATTCTAAGTAATAAATGTTCTATGAAATTTTTCGACGAGTCAATACTTATTCTTGATTGAAAATGTTGATTTTCCATCTAAAAAATCCATGTTTTAGAACGATTTTTCACTAACAACTCAAAAACTTTACGTTTTGCCAAAAAAATTATTATAAACAAAAATTAAGTCTATAAAATAACAAATAGATTGATTTTTTTTTATTTCTGTAGATGCAATACGAACCGAGTTATGGCTCGTTGAAGGTGACTTTTTGTCCGCCAAAAACTGAATTCGATCCATTCATTAAATAACGGTAAAACGGAAAATTTTTGGAGGAAAACATATTAGACAAGTATTTTAAAAATACTCGAAAAGATCTTTAAAATGAACTTTGGTAAAAGTCGTTAGCATAAAAACTAACGGAATTATGATGAAAATGAAATGGTTGTCTCTTTTTTTTTCGCAGAAAAAATCAGCAATGAAACCAATGGCTTCACAGTAAGAATTGAAATTGAACGTAATCCATTTACAATTTACTTTAAGTACTAATAATATGTTCCAAAAGTTTGATTGTTTGAAATGATTTTTAAAATTTTTTAAAAAATTTTAATTTCTTCACAATAATTCAAAGACTAAAGAAGATACGTAAAAAATGCCACCGTACAAAAATTTAGGTCTTTTTCTGAAAATGTTTTTTTTTTATTTCTCTAGGATAAAAATTAATTGAGATATCACCGTTATAAGTTTGCATTTTAGTGCGATGACCACCTTCCCCAAACTCTTTAAACTCAAAAATCTCAAAAACGAAAGGTTCAAGGAAGTTCAACTTTACATTCCTTGTAGTCCTTAAAGTTCCCTGTAAAATGATTTTTGGAGCGATTGAATAGTTTAAAAATTAAGAAAGTTATTATTGAAAAACCAATCATAGCGCATCTGTTCGAGAAACGCTGATAAACCTTCGACTGTATTTCTTTAGCAGCTTCGTACAGTAATATTATGCAGTACTTACCGGCTTCTAAAATTTGTACTCTAGTATTTTTTACGTATTTTATTTAGTTTTTGACTTATTGTGAAAAAACCAAATTTTTTTAAGAAATTACAAAAATCATTTCAAATTTGAATCAAGCTTGTTTTCAAGTATAGGCATTCTAAACCGGTCAAACTTCTGGAACATATTGTTAGTACTTAAATAAAGTAAATCGTAAATGGATTGCGTTCAATTTCAATTCTTGCGGTGAAGCCATTGGTTTCATTGCTGATTTTTCTCCGAAAAAAAGAGACAACCAATTTATTTTCATCATAACTCCGTTTTTACGCTAACGACTTCTACCAAAATTCATTTTAAAGGTCTTTTCAAGTACTTTTAAAAATATCTTATATGTTTTCCTCCAAAAGTTTTCCGGTTTTCCGTTATTTAACGTTGAAAGGATCGAATTCAGTTTTCGGTGAACAAAAAGTTACTTTCAATGAGTCATAACTCGGTTCGTATTGCATCTACAGAAATAAATTTAAAAAATAATCGATTTATTATTTTATAGGCTTCATTTTTGCTTATAATGATGTTTTTGGTAAAACGTCAAGTTTTCGAGTTATTAGTGAAAAATCGTTCTAAAACTGCCTTGCAACCACTGTCTCCAGTGGTTGCAAGGATTGGGAAATCTGTGAAAAATTCACAGATTTCTCAATCCTTTTTTAAACGAAATGGCTAAAGAAAATCTAAATATTGATGGAGAAGTTGTACAACATACTGTTGTCCCAATTGTAGGTGACGGAGCATGTGTATTCCGTTTGCTTTCATTGTCAATGTACGGCTCACAAGAAAAAGCGTTGGAGGTTCGTAAACAAATAGTCAGCTTTTTGTGAGACAATTGGAATTAATTTTTAATTATGGGAAGACGGCTTCCTTAAATGCAATGAATGTGCAGACGAAGTTCCACCCGAACGAAGTTCCACCCGAACGAAGTTCCACCCGAACGAAGTTCCATGCGGACGAAGTCGCGGGCATCAGCTAGTAGACTATATTGCAAGTGTGTATTTATTAGAGAATAGTAAATCATTTTAATATGATCTTTTTTCAAAAATTATTTAAGTTTTTTGAATTTAGAAAGAATAAATCTTAGTTTTTAATAAGTTATTCTGAATAAAATTTACACTTTAAGTGTCTGTTAGTTTCCGAATATTTTCATATGGTCTGCACTGTCAATTATTAGTTCTCCTTGTAAGTATGGAATTATCAGATTACGGAATTAAACATTGGTAGATGTTTTATTACATAAGAAGGGTAAGCATTTACTTTTGAAACATTTATTGATAAACACCATTTCATTAAATCACATTTTTACTTTTTGGATTCTGCTTTGCAATTGCCCAATATCGTCCCAGCTTTAGGTTATATAACTTAACACTACATCATCTGCAAATGATAATGAAAAGAGGATAGGTTAACAATTTATCGAATTCTGGGTGCTAAATGAAAAAATGCATGTTCTGGTTCCCGCAAACACCTTCATAAAACATTTGCGACCCTGAAATTCCAAGAATATTATACACTATCAATCATACTGTACATTGCCACAGAATATTTTATGTCGCAATGTTTCATATTATTCTTTAAATGATCCTTAATAACAGTTTGTTCTACTTTTACTCTTTGACTTAATAAAATTACAGACAGTATAACAATTTAAATGGTTCTCGATGTAACCTCCAATGATTCTGTTAACATACTTGTACCTGATTATTATTAACGTAAGACATTCAACACATAAATATATTAATAAACATTACGGAATGTTGATAAATTAGAAGGTTAATAACCGAGAAATTTTGAAATGATTCAGAAATGTTAAAATCCAATCTAATGGTGTGATTAAAATCATCAATGGTCTCCTGCCAACAAAGTGTCTGCATTCCGTACCGTTTAATAACGCTTTAATATACAGGGTGATAACGGAAGTAATTAACTTGGTTTAATGGTAAAATCTAGAATTAAAGATAAGAACAAAAATAGGGGAGGTCCCAATTAAAACATCCGGCACCATTTTCTTGATAACTAAAAGAGATATTTGAATTATGTAAAAAGTGGACTAGGATATATAAATTACCCCAGTCAAATAGAAGCAAATTTTGACGTTTCAGGGAAAAACCCAATAAAGTTTTGCAAAGATGTTCATTAAGGCCTGCTATTGAACATACTAAAAGTTCACAACTTTTTCTCTTGCACACAAGCCGCCATCTTGAAGAAATGGTGCTCAGACTCAATTTTGCAATTTTGCCTGTATCCCGCTAACCATAAGCGATACTGAAATTATGCTTCATATAAAAAATGAAGATTATAGAATTCTCTACAAATAATATTATATGAGACTCGAACTCAGGAGAAGAGAGCGACTAGCCGTGTTGACTCTCACACAACCGTTATCTAGCTTACTGCTACCATCCCGGCAACACATGAAAAACGCCACTACACATACATCCATACCCTAGTCAGGATTCGAACCCAGGACCCCGTGGTTGCAAGCCTAAGACAGCCTACACCACTGAGTCGCCCTTCCTTCTCGCAAGTATGAAAATGAGGAGAATAGTGCATTTGATCGGTACATTTCTAAAACCGTAAATATCTCTTGTAGAGAAGAAACAACATATCGTTGTGTTAGCCATAAAATTCTAAATGATTTTCAAAATATTCATCGTATAACCGCCTGTCTGCCCGCCTGTCCATCTGTCCACCTGTCTCTCCATCCATTACGTTTCTTGTAATTACAATAAATAACCTGTGAGAGAAAAATCCCATTTTATTGAAATTTATATAACAGGTTAAAGTTAGCTAGAGGAAGAACCCTTTCGATTTTGAAAAAAAAATCCAACCAAAAATACAAAGGTTGTGAAATATTTTATTAAAAAAATACACGTGAGGTGTGTTGTAATATTTCATAAAATTGTAGGTTTAATTTCCATACTTGCCATTTTAAACATCTTTCGATGGTATCACCTTGATTGTCGAAACGTTGGTTAATATACTACACTTTGTATTACCTTTGTGTTTATAGAATCTTATCAAAGGTGCTACAGCACTCTTCGCTTGCATTTTTTCCGTAAAATGTTTCATAATCTTTATATTTGAAAAGCTATTGAAGGTTAGCTTAAATGATTATATTAAAAAAGTTTTAATTACCTGTATGCAATTTGGATTTAAGGAACAAAAATCTACAAGAATCTACAAAATGCCATTGCACAAGTAACTGCAAACATATTTAATGCTTTACATGAAAGTAAACCAGCCTTATGTGTTCTTTTGACCTCGTAAGGGCTTTTGATACGTTGAGCCATTACAACTACTAGATGCATTGGAGGACATGGGTATTCGAGGAAAGTCTTTACTTCTGTTCAAAAGTCACCTAAGCGAAAGAAAACAATATTGTCAAATAAATGATGTTAGAAGTAATGAACGTATTGCTGAATACGGGGTACCTCAAGGCACGGTAGTAGGACCATTACTTTTTAGTATATATATATATATATATATATATATATATATATATATATATATATATATATATATATATATATATATATTAATATTTGTTCGAATTGAATTCTAGTGGCAATATTGTGAGTTTTACTGATGACACAGTTATTTTTTACATGGGAAGAATTAAAAACAGAGGTTGAAATTGATTTAGTCAGTATAAAAAAGTGGTTTGAGTATAAGCTACTCATAATTAATTTTGGAAAAACTAAATGCTTGCAGTTCTCCTGCTATAAAAGCGGTTTACCAAATTTTGTTTCCTTAAAAATCATATATGAAAATGTAAACTGTATTATAGAACAAACAGACAAAATAAAAGAGTCACTCTGGAATTACCATATAAATGACATGGCACAAATTTTACGACTAATTCTCTTTAAGTTTAAAAACTCTCGGAGTATATTAGACCAAAAACAATTTAAAACACTATATTACGTTTTGATAGAATCAAGATTGTCATACAGTATTATCAGGTGGGGTGGTGCAGTTGTATATTATGTAAAGAAATTAGAAATACTACAAAAGAAGTTTCTGAAACTAATATATCACAAAGTTAGTACATACGCATCTGATGGTTTATATAGAGATGCGCAAGTACTTGATATAAAGCAATTCTATTTTTTATCCAACACTTTCATATAAAATGATCTTTATTGATGAAATTTTGAAGGTATAAAGTGGCCCATAAGTCGTTAGTGAGATAAAGTAGTGAGCTAAAGTATACTTTAGATCACTAGAGAGGTAAAGTGATTTAGTCACTAAAGAGTAATTTTAATATAAAAAAAGTCCAAGCAATTTATTAATTGTCTTTATTATACGGAAAATTAACAAAACAAAGAATCCATGCACTAACACTTATTTATTTATATTTATGTTAACATTTATTGTCATTATATTCGATTTTTTACAAAGAAAACTGCTCTCCTGTATACAATTTTTCTCTATACTAGTAACGACGTATGTATCGCCTGACTCGTTGCGCTGCTCTCCCTGTATTTTTTTAGCAAAAACAATCTTGTTTGAGACTGAATCGTCCAAATAACCCTCCGCCATGGTGGATGATTTCCATCTACCGTGACATTTAAGGGTGGTATAGTCACCCCCAGCATTGGCCAAAAGAGTTGCCGAGGAACGGTGCATGCTATGGCCCAGTATACAAATCTGCATCTGGCAATTGCAAATAATCAGGCTACAATTCTTGGAATTTCTGAAACTTCTTGATTTATTCGTCTTGGTATCTGGTATGAATATATACAGATATTGTTCTTTATCTTTTATATCTTCGACGCTTAAGTAGGTCAGTTCACCGCAACGGCAGGCACCGCAAACTCCCGATATCAATGGAACCTAAAAAACCAAAACAATTAAATACATAAAAGCAAGAACATCATAATAAACACCCACCTTTGACATAAGATGCTCATCGTCAGCGGCATCCATCAAATATTGTTCGATATGTGCTCTTTCCAAAATTTTGGCCTTTTTGGGTTTGAAATTTCTTGATCGGCTTTTTAAGTATGCCACAAGTTTTCCATATCTTATTATATCAAAGTTCCTGTATACTTTTAAAGTCGCCTTTATCATAGAATATTTAGTCCACATCGAAGAAGGCGCAATTTTTTTTACTCAAATGTACAAAGTAAGCGAGAAGCACTTCTTCGTTTACAGTACTAACTCCTCCTCTTTCTTTCATTCAATTTTCAAATTATAGACATTCTTTAAAATAGGTTACTTTGGACTTTTCTGGAATTAAATTGGCAGTAGCTTCTTTGGCTTCTTGCAAAAATATCGGTCGGAATTTCCATATTATATCTTTCACAATTTTCCATTTTAATGCTAATTACACAATGTTTATTAAACAAACCCCTGGTCACAAACAAAATGGACAACAACCACAGCTTTCTTGGCACATCCATTCAGAATCTACTTAGCAATAAGCTACTTGTATTTTATATTTTTAGAGAAACACTGTTGACTTTGGCATTGACAACTAACAAAAAATCGATGACATGACATTCTAATAATTTTATTGTTTGTCACTGAAATAGCATTTATATGAAAGTGTTGGATAAAATGTTGTATTAGACACGTGAGTTATTACATATAAGTCACTTAAGAAAATTAGCCCACTCGCCCTTCGGGCTCGCGAGCTAAACATAACTTACTAGCCTAACAAATAACTATTGACATTTTCACTAATATAGATCACAATTACTAAACTAGGCAAAAAGGACATAAATATAAAACACCAACAATTAGGCATGTACATTCACGTAGCGCGAGAGATATGACAACACAACTTACACAGCGCAGTAAATTCGCCCGTCGTCGGCGAAGCATCTCAGCTCTCAGTTATTTCATTTCAGCCAGCTGGCACACGCGATGTTGTAATTCTTACTCCCTATGCCTAGCCCGCGACTACACGCACTGTATCATACCGTTCACTATATTCACACTATAATCACATATGAAGTATTAAACTTGTTATAAACAAAATCACCCACGTGCAGGCTAAGCCTTGTGGGCCACTTTGTTTATTTGCAAATTATTAATTTTATATAGACGGATATAAAAATTTATATTTAATTTTGATACATATCCTTTGTATTAATTAATTGTGTATTGTATAAGTATAATAAACTTATTATTATTATTGTTATTATTGTAATTGTAATAAAATTATTATATTTCTATGCGTGTTTCATGAATTTAAACTTAAATGTTAAATTAGTTCATATGTCTCTAACCCACACATATTTTTAAATGTATTCTCATCAAGGCACAATTAGATGGATTAAATGAATTTTATTAATACATTGTGGTTCCCTTCTTCATCAGCTCTAATCAAATTAAATATTATTGATCAATTTAAGTCAATTAATCAGTTAATTTAGAGCCCTCATAATAATATAATTTAATAGAGCTACATTATATTTAATCAATACAAATTAAGGTATTAGATGTTCTATTTAAAACACGTTTTTAATTACATGTCGTTAATGAGTTGGGTATTTTATAAGACCTAACGGTGTTGTTTCTGAATTAAAACAATTATAAAAAAATATTGGTTGCAATTTCTTTCTGGCATAAATTGGCGGTTAATGATTGATAATCTCTATAAAATATATCGA
Source organism: Rutpela maculata (assembly GCA_936432065.2). Classification (NCBI taxonomy): domain Eukaryota; kingdom Metazoa; phylum Arthropoda; class Insecta; order Coleoptera; family Cerambycidae; genus Rutpela; species Rutpela maculata. The sequence goes on from OW386293.2 coordinate 27,073,123, forward strand.
AGTCGTTCTGGATATGTTTCGAAAATTTTTCGACTATCTTTAAATGCATGCTTCGCATTGCATACATTTCGAATTTGTTTTTCAGTATTAGAAATATGCAGATCAAAGACATATACTCTTCGTTTTCTTATTCGCAAATAGCAAAATAAAAAAAATTAAATATATTTGAACAAAAAACATCTATGTACCGCAAAGTTTATTCCCATAATAAATAGCTTTTTGAAAAAACTAAATGTAACCATAATATACTCTGTTCTGCTCCGAAAAAAAGTTATAAGCTAAAGTGTAGAAAAAAAAAATCGCGATTTTTCGCGTTTTTTGCAGATTTGTTTATGCTTACATTTAGTATAAATAGTATATTGTTTTATTAGGAGTAACAGTGACACTTTCGTGACGAATCTGTAGGTCACAGAAAGTGGCGAGTCACAACAAGTGGCTTTTACTCCAAATAGAACATGCTATTTTTTCTTCTAATGCCGATTAGCTATAAAAAAAATGGAGATAAAAAATCTTGAATTTCACCACCAAAAACGTATTGTATTAATATCGCATGGCCGGCGAATTTAACAAAATATACGTTGCTATGGATATGTTGTATATAGGGTTGCCAGGCCTAAAACGAATATTTCTTGTGTTTCACACTGAATTATTATTATTATTATTTATTATTATTATTATTATTATTTTTAATTATTATTATTAAGTGTATGAAAGAAGTTGACAAGACGTTTCATAGAAGGAACTTCTTGTTAATATACTAACGTAATATGAACGAATGATTTCTTTGAAAGTCATCTGCCAAATACCCAAAATATTTTTTTTAATAAAAATTCAAGAGCAGTAAATAAAGTTCAAAAAACGTGTACAAATAAAAGTAGTGAAGAACCTATCTAAGTAATAATTTATTTCATGGTATCTGCTACCAAACACGGCAAGGACAGACGTCTCCCTCAAAGGTTGTATCGCATCTACATGTAATGGAGAATACTGGCCCAAAAAGATTCACAATTTCTTAGAAGTCTATGTTATGGCTATTTGACTTGGGGCTGGCGACAATATATTCACTTAAATCTGGTTCGCTTGTGGCTCGCTTTAAAAATTCCAAATATATTATTTTATCATTCACAGAAGTAGGTATTTGATAATTTAACTTGTTACATCTTTATATGAGTTATACGAAACTTCCCTACCTCTTAGCGAAGAGGTACTAACGGCATATGGTAGAGAGTAGAGGGCCAAAGGTGTGCTTTCGTAAATGTAAATATCCGTATCACCGCCTCACAAAAAAAATAAAGTTCTGATCCCTGAACGCGCCCATAATATTCCCATGTATTTTTCGACGCTGAATCCGAATCTGATGGTAAAAAAAGCCGTACACCTCCAAATTTTTGCGCTACAAACAAAAGTAACCCCCAAAATGGGGTGGAATCACCATATACATCAGGATAGAGTGAATGAATACAAATACATTGTGGAAAACGTGAATAACGTATAATTTCTGTATTCAGCGGGTCAACTTTCCAAATTCTAAACGAAAACCACCCCCATAATGGGATAGAAACTACTCCTATATAAATATAAGTACATAAATGCCAATAAATCAGGAAAAATATTGAAGTTTTTATAGTTTGGAGTAAATTGTATGAATCTGAAGTGACTGTAAGCTAGCCCTAATGCTCATGATCCAAAACTACCCTTATACATAAAATCGAAGGACAGGAGTGCCAATTCATTCCGGACGAACTAAATTTTTAGTATGCTGAAGTCTGGAATATAAACCTGCAGTGTCACTGGCTTGGACGAACTCTACATTTGAGAAAACCTGATCTTCATGTTGCAAATGTATTTGACGTATTTTACGGCCCATTTATAGGTGTACCTCCGGGATTCCCTCCATGGCAGTTCCCGTAGCCCAGCCTGAGTCATCTAAATTTCATTCTTTCTACAGATGACATTGGCATACATGATTTTGATGTTCTTGCACTTTGTTTTTTATTCTCCCGAATTTCATATTGCCACTTTTTCATCTAACTCTGTATATTGATGGATGCTCTTTCATCCACAGTGTTGCCGTTACGTCTGTTCCATCTTGATTTGTTGTTTTTTTTATTTGCTGTTTGTTGCTGTTACTTCTTCTTTTCTCTACAATTTTACGTTGGACACGAACTAAGAAACACCACAGCCAATGAGAAGATCATTTGAGAACAAGACAAAGAGGTATTTTAAGAAAAGAGATTGAGAAATATATTCTGTGTCCAGAGATTCAAAAAAAAACAATATTTTTCAATTTATTGCCATTTCTGGACTCTGTGCTGTGCATTTATGTACGTATCGGTGTTTTCCACTCCATCCTAGGGTATTTGTGGGTAACGAGTGGGACGAACGGGTAGGAGTCATTCCGGATTCATACACTTTACTTCAAACTGTAAAAACTTCAATATTTCTCACGATTTATGGACATTTTTGGACTTTGTTTTGATATGGGGGTGATTTTGGGTCATGACTGAGAGTGGCACTTGAAGTCACTCCAGATTCATGTACCGTATAGTACACTATGAAAACTTCAACATTTCCCACGATTTATTGGCATTTATGTACTTTATTTTCTATATAGGAGTATTTTCTACCCCATTATGGAGGTGATTTTCGTTTAGTAAATGGGAAGTTCACTGCTGAATACAAGAATTGTATGTTAATTATGTTTTCCACGATCTATTTGTATCCTTCACTCTCTCCTGATTCAGTGGCGGCTGGTGAAATTTCAATATTTTTTTTCTCGTCTGTGGCGCATGGGACCCATACGAAACTTGGGAAATAACATCTAGAGAAGCACTTCTCTAATGACCCCTAAAAAATTTTGAAAAAGCAGTTTGCGAAAAAAATTTTGAAAATTCGCTAGCCTCCCCTGGGTCTAGGGACCCCTGTTTACTTTTATTTTTTTTTGTCATATGCATTTGACTTTTCATAAAAATGCATCGACAGATTTTGGAGTTTGTGAAAATATTTTCATTACTAACTGAAATACAACGAATTGAAATATTGTAATTTGTTAAATTGAAAATTACAAAATTTCAGTTCATTGTATTTCAGTTAGTAATGAAAATATTTTCACAAACTCCAAAATCTGTCGATGCATTTTTATGAAAAGTCAAATGCATATGACAAAAAAAAAATAAAAGTAAACAGGGGTCCCTAGACCCAGGGGAGGCTAGCGAATTTTCAAAATTTTTTTCGCAAACTGCTTTTTCAAAATTTTTTAGGGGTCATTAGAGAAGTGCTTATCTAGATGTTATTTCCCAAATTTCGTATGGGTCCCATGCGCCACAGACGAGAAAAAAAATATTGAAATTTCACCAGCCGCCGCTGCCTGATGTATAGGGTGGTTTTACCTCATTTTGGGGGTTATTCCTGGCTGTAGCACAAACATTTGGGGGTGTATGATTCAGCATAAAAAAATATAAGGGAATATTATGGCCGCGTTCAGGGACCAGAACTTTACTTTTTTGTGTGGTATCTTCAAGTGCTCAAAACAATTTCTTCAAAATTCAAAATGCACCTTCTGACGCAGGAGTGTATCTTCCTGAGAGCCATCCGGTGCTCCGGTCTCAAGATCAAACTACCGGATGGACTTTATTTATTTTCACGGTAAAAATCGGCCTGGGCAATTTTTATTTATTTTTTTCTTAAAATTCATTTGGAGGTTACGCGCCTCTTGCACTTTTCTCGTTTCAATACTTTGTGTTTTGCTTATTAATTTTTTAACTTATATCATTTTTGTTGGCCTTTGTTAAGTGTTCTTTCGAGAACATCAGTTAAGTCGTGAAGTAACAAAAAAAAACAAGTAAAACTTTAGCGTATTCCGGATTCTATGTCAGGGACGTTGAAAAAAATGCTTCACAACATCGAATTTTAAAATTTCGGCGTACTTTATAGTAACGACAAAAAAATTTGAAAATTTTTATTGTTCAAATAGGCTTAGAATGTCATGAAACGTCGACATTTTAGCGGAAAAAAAAATTTTCTATCTATCCGTCTGTCAGTTTGTAACTTTCCCTGTGCGCACGATTGCTCTGGAACCGTTTAAGATATTGACTTGGAATTTGGTACACGTATGGATCTGGAACAAGATTATATTTTCATCTTATTACATTGGGGTAAATTAAGAGTAAACAGGTAAGTAAATCCAGTAGATAAAATTGGCATTTAATATATACAAGAGAAGCTCACGAAGAAAATTTTTTGGCATTAGCCACCCTCATTACTACCCCCTCCCCATTATTAAAAGGGATAACAAAAAAATATGATTTATAGCCTGAGAGGCAGCGACCTTTTGGAGCTAGTTTTTTCATTAAGGCTGATTTTTACATATGTAGTAGTTTATACAAGAAACGGCGATCCGCTGATGCACCTGCGGTGGGAGAAGCTACGAGAGCGCCACCCATGCTAAAAAATTTATTGAAATAAAAAAATTACCATCAAATTTGAAATTTTGTATGTTGTTTAGTGTTGTTAAAAAGTGATAAAAAATTATTGCCAGTTGTTAAAATGACGGTGGATAAATCGAACGCTGCTCATATGGACATGTTGATTAAAAGTTTGAATTTTAGTAATTTCAAGGTCCATATTTTGTTATATAACAATATGTATAATGTATTTGACGAAAAATTGAGTCAGCTGATGGTGATGGAGGGGGAAAGGTCGTCAGCTGACGCCATAAACATTGTAGTTCACGTCTACCACGTGGCGCGCAGGCCATACGTATCGAGTATCGCGCATTGTTTTCATAACAAAAGCTGACAGCTTTTCCCTTTTGAGAGACCCAAATACATTGAATAAATATAATAATCAACTGAGTATGTCATAAGGGAAAAGCTGTCAGTTTTTGTTATGAAAACAATGAGCGACGCTCGATACACATGGCATGCGCGCCGCGCGCTAGCCATGAACTACAATGTTTATGGCGTCAGCTGACGACCTTTCCCCCCCTATCGCCATCAGCTGACTCAATTTTTCATCAAATACATTATACATATTGTTATATAACAAAATTTGAACAATGAAGAAATTACTAAAATTCAAACTTTTAATCAACATGTTTATGTGGGCAGCTGACATATTACCCACCGCCATTGTAACAGCAGACTATGATTTTTTTAATTACTTTTTAACGTTATTAAACAACATACGAAATTTCAACTTTGATGGTAATTTTTTTATTTCAATACATTTTTTACGTGTGGGTGGCATTCTCGTAGCTTCCCCCCACCGCGGATCAGCCTTAATGAATCACAAAAATGTGTCGCTGCCTCCCGGTCTATTAGTGTGTGTACAAGAACCAAAAACCTCAAAATATTGTTTTACTTTATCCACCTCCACTACCGCCCCCCTATCACCACCACCATCCCACTACTGTTGTGGGATATCGTTTTATGGGTTTTACGGATTTCAAATAAAGTTCCATAAACAATTATTTCCACATACAAAATTTTTTCGTTGTGAGAGACTTGGATAGAAAATCTGGATGTGGTAGTGGTGATTCCTTGGGCAGCGGCTTTTTTTTATTGTATCGACTTTCTAGGGTTCCTTAACAAGCACACACTGTATACGATCGACTTAAAAGTGTTTTTGTAAATAATTTACTAAGTACATAGATTAAGATTAGGATATAAAAACATTCTAATCGATGTTCTAATAGAAATGTTATGTATGTTATAAGAAAAGCTTTCAATTCCGTGAGATAATAACAACCGACGTTATGTTCTTTAATTCTTTTCACCACACTTCCGGTTCGCTACCTGCCTACCCCTCTTTCTTTCAGATCAAACTGTTGATATTTTATAGATTAGAAAATAGAGTCGTGAGTGAAAAACAAGTCTTCTTTGTGCATTTACCGATTGTGTACTTGATTGTTGATTTCTCCGGTGAATGAAATTACCACAATAAAGGCCCCCGTAAGAGCTCGGAGCCATTTAAGAGGTCTAAATAGGGTGAAGACTGAAGAATGATTACTTTACCAAATCAATCAAATCCGAATTAATAATGGTTTTATTAAAGGACGGTTGAATATTAACGGTGGGTTTATATTTGATGGATGGTGGTCTAAGCTTTCAGGAATTAATTTGCCGATCTATGCATCGGGCATGCTAGGCGTATGTGCAGGCGCAAATCCTTTTACAGTTTACAATTCGTTTTATTTATCTTTCAGTGGCGTAAATAGGGTATAAGGTAACCTCATAACATTATGAGACAATATCTTTATAACTCAAAATAACCCAAAACTTGTTAACTTGCTCTGTAAGTTTTATTTTTTGACGGTCGATCGACATACTCGGCACGCCCTTCGCCAACCAAACTGTAATCTTCTGGAAATGATTTAAACTAAACTAAATAGTATATTTCATCCTATGTTTATAGTAAAGTAACTAGAATTTTCTAACTTCGGAATTCAATTCATTTTAGCAGTTTAGTAGCAAAAGCATCTCAATAAATTTCTATACCAAGCGAGGACTTGCTAATTTACAGGGGGTGGAGAGAAAATACGGGCCCGGGGGGTAGGGATTTTTTAGAAAATTGATGAGCGGGGAGAAATACAAAAAAAAAATTGGTAAGCGAAGATCGGGCCCCCAAAACAAGCCCGGGCGCCTTAAAACGAGTCCGGACCCGGCGAGAATCACCCTCGCACCCTCCTCCCCCACTCCTCTTTCAGGGGTGGCCAAAAAAACATTAGCTGAAATAGAACCAAATTTTGAGAAGAAAAGATTCTATTCATATAAATTGATGGACTTTTAAGTTATAACGACTTGAAAATGGCTAAATTATCCTGAAAAAAGAAGTTTTTGTCAAATCGAAAAGTATTACATTTAACGAAAAAATGCTGGAGACAAAGAAGAAAGCTACTAAATTGAGAATGAATTTCGTTTGTTTATAATTTCTGTAGAATTAACAGTTTCGGAGATCTGGAAGTATAAAGATTATGTCCGAACGTTTATAAGACACCTGTGTTACCTTTGTCTGCCTTTGTGATAAACAATCACAATGTTTTGTATTCATCATATGATATTATCCCACAAATAACTGCATCCAATATGTTCAATTTTAGAGACCTGAGGGCGTCAATAAATTGTGATGAAACGTCGACTATTTAAAAAAGCTGTTTTCCTAATCCTAATAATTTTCTGGTCTATGCCAGTCAACCCTTACCAGCATTATTCAGAATTCCGATCGAACCGCGAAGATTAATGAGAGATGTTCTCTCAAAGTGAATAAAAATTAAGAAGTGTATTACATCAAAAAAGGAGAATCATCAGAAGGCAGTTCGAGAGAAGCAGTAAGCAATCTATTGGTAGGTATAACAACTTTTTCTTGTCTCGCCTTTTATCTTCGGTGTTTCATATAATTTAAAAGAACCTCTCTGAGAGTGGATAAATCAAAAAAAAAATTTGGTAAGCGAAGATCGGGCCCCCAAAACAAGCCCGGGCGCCTTAAAACGAGTCCGGACCCGGGGAGAATCACCCTCACACCCTCCTCCCCTCGATAGGCTGGCTACCTCTTTTCAGGAACCTCTCTGAGAGTGGATAAATCATCTTGTGTAGCGGAGCAGCAACTTGGCGAAGGTAAAGTAAAATAAATCTAGTGAGTCCTGCAGACGAGTTTTAAAAGGTTTATTTGCAATATCACCAAGGAGCTAATGAGAAAAAGATTTGATGAGGCTATGTGCCCAAGAGGCAACCACGACGTGTGACGTGTGCTATATATATCAAGCAGAAACCATCTAAAGTCTGTTCGCTGATAGAGTTCCGGTGTGACGTCACGAACGTCTGAACTAAGATGGCGTAGGTTCGTTGGTGTTTTCGAATGCACAGTGGCGTAGCTTTGTTTTATATTTTACTGAGGTATTTAATTAGATTTATTTAAAGGATATTGAATTATAAGCATATATAACACGTCTATTGTAAATTTATAGTAATTTAGGTTAAATGAATGAATTATAATATCGAATTGTTTTGGTTTCAAATAAAAAATATGATAGAGCACATATAAAAAATAAATACAGTTAAATATTTGCAGCTAAATCTTTTCTATTCATTAACAGAATTTTGTCAAATAAGTATATGCAATCGTAAAATAAAAATATATACTTAATACTAATTACATCGAACCCTATATAAAACAAATATGGCAGTAAAATAAAAATACCTAGTATAAGATAAATAAATAAATAAATTTAGTTTTCTTCGTCAATGTCTAATTCTTCCGAGTCCTCATCGTCGCTTGTATTATTATTATCACTTATAATGAGTGATTTAGACACTTGGATCAAATTGAGCTCGACACTTGAGATAAAGCCTCATTCTACATAGCAAGAACGGTTTTATCACTAAAACTATCTTTCCCGATGGGTTTGTCGTAATACTCCTTACAAATTCCCCAAACAAGTTCTATTGGGTTGAACTGACAGTGATATGGTGGAAGTCGCAGTACTTCATGCCCACGCTCTCTAATTAAATTATCGACAACATAGTGTTGCTCTGTTCTGTTATTTTCAGCTATTTAGAGCAATTCGGTTTTAAATGCGGTATCTCTGAAATCTATGTTTTTTGTTTAGCACTATCTAAAACAATAATGCTTATTTTGTAACCCCGGCAAGAGCCTCTGTCAGCCACTTTTCAAAATTTTCAGAGTTCATGTTGTCATGGTCATCTGCTGACTTATTCTTGGTGGAGAAAACTAAACTCGCATCTTCATCAAAGCCATGAATAGATCCTGCATGTACCGAAAAAATCGATTATCTTTTTTCAACTTCTGATAGCCAAAAAAGTGTTTCTCTAGTTAATGTTATTAACCAAAAAAAATTTGGTTCATTTCCAAAAAGTCTTTGAGGGGTCGCAGAGGTTTTGAAATTTTCTAAAATTCTTTAATATGAAACGCCATTAGCTAAAAGAATTTTTATTCTAATTTAGTATTTACTTGTATCCAGCGTCTTTCGTACACTACGAAGACATCAAGGACATTGATAGTAATTCGTGCTGTGCGCCAACGCAATCCCCTCTAATGCCTCTGCACTATCTAATTCTAACGAATTGAGTTATTATCGAGTTTATTTTGACGGTCGTAAAGATCAAACTTTGGTAAATACTAAAGAAAAAAAACTTATTATAGAAAAATTATAATAGAGGAGCACGTTATTTATTTCGGAGCCATTTTGGCCATATGTTTCCAGAAACTGGTTCAGCACTTAATATTTCTTAGCCAATTTTAAAATTTCTGCAAGACAATAATATAAGATCGGACAGTATTTTGGCAATTGGATGTGATGGAACAGCAGTTAATACTGGTTTAGAAGAAGATGTAATTAGAATTATTGAAACTTCTCCGAATAGGCCATTGCAATGGTTAGTGTGTCAGTTGCATGCAAATAAGTTGCCATTAAGCCATTTGTTACAGAATTTGGACGGCCATGCAAGTGGACCGCGATGTTTCTCTATTGGCAAAATGTTGTCAGAATGTGAAAAACGACCAGTTGTGAAATATCAGAAAATAGATGCCCAAAACCTCAGTGATATAGAAGCAGTATTCGATCTCAGTACAGACCAATGCTATTTATTGGAAATCTGTAAAGCATTATTCAGAAACTCTTGCCTTAAAAAATCCTGGAAACTTAGGACATTCACATTGGTAAACAGTTGCTAACCGCATCCTACTCTTATATGTTGCTACTGAGGATCCAAGCGAAAACTTACAAATATTAGCAGACTACATTGTCAAGGTTTATGCTCCGACATGGTTTGAGATTAAGGCCAAACCATCCTATAAAGACGGCACAAGACATCTTACATTGATTAAAAATTTCCGCTATCTTACAGAAGACCTACGCGAAATTATAGATCCTGTCATACACAGAAACACATACTTCGCACATCCAGAATATATTATATTGCCGATGATTATTCATAAGCGAAAACATTCGTGAATTGAGACAGCGCAGAGTATTAAGTCCAGGAAAAATAAATCAGAAAATGTAAGATTGTTTAAAATACCACAGCTAAATTTTAGTTGCGAGGATTACGTAGATATGATTGAATGGCATGATATAGTAGTAACAGAACCACCAATCATTACACAAGCGCGGATCTAGAAATTTCAATAATTTTTTTCTCGTCTGTGGCGCATGGGACCCATACGAAATATGGAAAATAACATCTCGAGAAGCACTTCTCTAACGACCCCTAAAAAATTTTGAAAAAGCAGTTTGCGAAAAATTTTTTCAAAATTCGATTACCCCCCCCCCCCAGGATTAGGGATTCCTGTTTGAAATTATTTTTTTTTGTCATATGCATTTTACTTTTCATAAAAATACAACAATCAGTTTTGAAGTTTATGAAAATATTTTCATTACTAACTGGGATAAAACGAATTGAAATTTTATGATTTGTTAAATTGTAAATCACAAAATTTCAATTCGTTGTATTTCAGTTAGTAATGAAAATATTTTCATAAACTTCAAAACGCAGTGTTGTATTTTTATGAAAAGTAAAATGCATATGACACAAAAAACAATTTTAAACAGGAGTCCCTAAACCTGGGGGGGGGGTAATCGAATTTTGGAAAAATTTTTCGCAAACTGCTTTTTCAAAATTTTTTAGGGGTCGTTAGAGAAGTGCTTCTCGATATGTTATTTTCCATATTTCGTATGGGTCCCATGCACCACAGACGAGAAAAAAATTATTGAAATTTCTAGATCCGCGCTTGTCATTACAACCTTGGCTGATGAAGAACTACATGATATGGTTCCCACAGGAAAAATTGAGGCCTTGCAGTTTCCACGTTTTCCGTGCCACACGCAAAGTATAGAACGGGGAGTAAAATTAGTTACAGAAGCTTCAGCTGCTGTTTGTGGGTTCGCAGCTAGAGACGGTTTTATTAGATCTCGGATAGCATCCCGGAATGATGCCTAAATTTGATTTGAAAATTGATTATAAGCCGTAAAATCCCAATACAGTTGGATGGTTGGGTGTTGGGACGGGTGGAACTCGATATGCAGCTACCTCCCCGTGGTGAGTTTTGGGTTATTACTATTGATTTGCATTGTAACAAGCAAAGTGCTCAAAAAAGTAAAAAGAATTACTACATATTATGATAATAAATTTGAGCGCCCCCTCAAGGAATACTTTGTTTTAAAAAATCTTTTAGGGAGTTCATGAGAGACTCATAAGGTACCTTTTTTGGACTATCAGAATAGAAAATAATGTATCTGAAATTTTTAATGCGTTTTCGGCCCACCCACCTAATGTACAACTATAAATATTTTACCTTCTGTAGCTGTATGACGCCTTTTCGATTTACTGGAATCATATTACTCCTCCCCTACTAAAAATCTAAGTTTTCGTCTAAGAACACTACTCTTTTCAATTTTTTTACGTACCTACGTAAAAACTCTAGATATTTTACACATCAATCAATCAATCAAAACAAATTTATTAGTATTAGGGATTACAATAATGCGCCTGGGTCAAATCTCGGTTCAGAGCCGACCGCACAACCACCTTGCGTAGCGTCGTGGTGAATATGCGGTCGGATGAAGCGGATCTGGTCTCGGCTATGACAACGGATCAAATGAAAGTTAGGGCACCTATTTAAAATATAAAAACTTACACCTAACAATTTGTAAATATAACCATGAAAAAGTTTTAAAATACTTAAGACTACTTAAATTTAAAACTGAATTCTTATTAGGGCGCGCACACGCGCACTGTTTTTTAAAAAGATCGGGTTGATGATACGGGGAGAAACTCAACGAAAAAACCCGTTCGAACCAATGATGACATTCATCCGATGGTCTGTCTGCGTTCGGAAAGGTAGGGTGGAAGGGAATTTATGATTTAAACGGTTTTGATTTGCAAGAAGTTATTAGTCGAGAGGGGATTTAGAAAAGAGACAAAAAGGACAAAAGAACAAAAATTAACAAAACTAACAAAAATGAGACGAATGTGTGTAAAAGGTGGTGAAAATTAAAAGGTGGTGAAAGGGAAATTGTGGTATAGGAAAGTGGGACTAAGGAAACTGTCGAAAGATAGGCAACGCCTGGTATAGTAATGGGTATTTCAAGTTAAAAAGTATGGTATTATGCTGTCTGATTCGTGTAATGTCGCGGGTTAGTGGACTATCGCCCAGTTAGAATTGATAGAATTTTTGCGGTATATTTTGGACGAAATCCGCTAGTGGGGTTGTGTCGTGGCAACGTGCGTAGAGATCTCTGAGGGAGGTGTACCTACCGGAGTCTGAAATGAGGCGCATAAATGTATGTTCTAAAACTCTAAATTTCCGCATTGTCTTGGCCGGGATGCTGCACCACACCTGCGCCGCGTATGTGATGGCCGGCCTGATCACCATCGTATACAACAATTTTTTATTAGTCCTATTTAGTCCGCTACTCCGCGCCAGGAGCGGATACAGACTCCTGGAGTAGACCTTTCGTACAGTCTCGTTAACGTGAGTGTTGAATGCCAGTCTTCTGTCCAAGTTCACCCCCAAATAGACTAGTATTACTATGAGAAGATGCCAGGGCGGAGCCAAAATGCGCGAATATTTTTACCAGTGGCATAGCTTTATCTGAGGTATAGGGATGTGTAATTGCAATAAAAGTTTCGCGGTCAAGGAACTGTGAAAATTGAGTAGATTAAAACTTGCCAACTGTTACGAGTAACCTTTGTTCAGGAGAAGTGTAAGAATAGTAAGTTGTACTAAACTTTGCCTAATAAAGTTGTTTTATTATCATTATTATCGTCGCCGCCGCTCTACTGTAGGGCACCGCCGCCACTGGTGTTGACATTGAATGTCACGTAATTCTTTCTCATTGGCTTAGAATGATGGAGTGCACAAACTCGTTTCTGCGCATATTTTTTGCTGGCATCTTCTCATAGTAATACTACTTTACTTCACGCACCTTTTGATTGGAATTTGGCGACTCCCGATCGAAATTGGTATTAAAATGCGGTTCTCTGTGAACCGGCGCGTGAAGAGTATGGCCTCCGACTTTTCGGCGTTGATCCGAATCTTCCACTTGTCGTAATACGCTGTGGCATGGGCCATGTGCGCCTTTAGCAGCATGTTCGCAGTTTATGCATTGTGCGAATGCGCGTACATGGCCATGTCGTCTACGTACTTGGCAAGGTTCGTATTCGGAAACTTCGGAAAGTCGGAGACGTATAAGTTGTATAACTTGGGTGACAGGTACGAGCCCTGGGGGACACCAGCGCGAATGTCCCGCCGAGTTGAAGTTTGTTATTCACCCTGGCCTGCAGTGATCTGTCTGTCAGGAAAGAGTGAATTAGTTTTGTGATATGCGTAGGGAAGTTCAATGAGTTGAGTTTGTGGAGTAAGCCCGGGATCCATACTGTATCGAAAGCTTTCTCAATATCGAGCAGCGCCATAACGCTGCTTTTTCCGCGGTTGCACTGCACTTTGACGTCATTCACGATCCTGACGACCTGGTGCACAGTGCCCCTGCCTTTCCTGAAACCAAACTGACATTCATCGTCGATGTGGAGTTCATCATGGGCAGCGTCTAGTCTGACCAGGATGACCTCCACCAACTTGGTACTTTTCTATTGTCATCTTTTTTAAAGGAATAGCCTAATTTTTTAATAACTTTATGTAAACTGCTACGGCCAATATCGAGTATTGCTCTAGATTTTAGCTCTTCTAAAAGAATAGCCAAGGAGATATGTTTATGATCAGACACCATATCGCAAATAACATTTTTTATTTCATATTTTACAGCATCGTGTAACTCTGTTTTGGACTTTTTACGATTCCGTTTAACCGAAGCTTGAGGTTCCCCATTTTCTTTATCGATTTTCGCTATTTTTCTTACAGCCTTTTCATCGATTTTTAAAGCCTCACCCACTCGCCTTTGAACAGCTTTTATTGACAATAAAGGTCCACCATTTTCATTTTCCTTTTGAAAATATTCCAACAAATTCAAAACTAACTGCTATGATTGCAGATTTAAAAATTCACCAGGATGCATGTTTTCTATTTTAACAATAGAACAAGACTAAAATTGCTATACCTACTATACCCGAATTCCGAGAAAATCGACCCCCCTCTGATATCGCAGTCGCATTCGACGACGACACGCGTTACGCAAATTGGTTTGGTGTCGCACGTCGGTTATAACTTGACCACAAAGATTAAACTTACGTTTCAGATTAGGTTACAGATAATACATCAATAAAGACAAGGAAGGATAGAGCTCCGGACGATATTTCTTATACTATACGACCGTGATTCTATCAGTGAACAGACTTTAGAGTGATGCTTTGATTTCAAAACGTCTGATAAGGTAGTGTGAATAAGAAGAAGGAGTCCCCTAAAAGAGAAAGCATTTTTTGAACTTGTAGATTCCTGTAACTAGCTAGCCTCCTGACGTGAATTTTATATTCGTTCAGAACAATATCACTTCAAACCCTGGTTACTGAATTATTCTACAATTATTGAATAGAAACACGTTATGTTCTTAATACAATCTCTTTATTCTTGAATTATAATTATCTAAATTACACAACATATCTAAATCACCAGTCGTTTTCCGACATCACAGTAACAAATTTTGATATACCTAGTTCAGTTATATATTAAAAAGGATAATTTGGTTCGACTTCCACAAGCTCTGTCTCATCCAACAACCTACACTCAAGTTCTGTTACAATCTGGCATACTTTTAATTTCGCTTCCGCGGCCAGGGCGGGCGGAAAACTCATAACTGTGTTGGCCATACTGTCGAAAAACATTTTAATTGGGTGTTGTTTTGCCTGTGCAGCATCTCTAATTTCCCGTAGCAGTTGTATACTCTCGCTTTCCTCTTTCACATCCTCTTCACAGAATTCGCTTTTTAGTCTTTTGTTTCCTGTGAATAAAAAATGCGGTTATAGGCGACTTATTTTATATTTCCAATATTGCATCTGTTTATAACGATTTTACCAACTTATATCTTGAGGCTTAAAATTAGTAAGAATCATAGATTTTTATCTTAAATACATGGTTTATTACTTTAATTAAATTTAATTTCAGATTAGGACACATCGACGTTTACTACCAAAGTGGCATTTAATTCATTTAGAATTGCGCATTCTAATAGCCAAAGAAACTGTTGCCATATATTTTTTTTGCAGTACAGGCCTATATGAAGTTTACCAGTATTTTGATAGAGGCCAATACAATAGATGTTCTTGCAATAACGAAATCTGCAATACTACCCATATAAATAAATAATGTCTTTATTTGTGTTCTCACAATGGCGGAGTTCAGCTCTCTAGTGCTGCTCTTATACTCAACCAATTTTTTTAAGAAAAAATAGATAAGAAAAAATATTTTTTAACAATATAAGTACATAATAAAAGAAACTTAATAGGCTTAACACTTTTTTTGGGAAGATAACTATTCATTGGTTTCATATTTTTTTTTTTACTTGAAGTTCAACAATGGGACGGAAGCTTCTTTATGTCAGTAGGGATAGAGTTGTAGAGAGATGCTGCTAAATAAATAAAAGGTCTACGAAAGAGAGTATCGGAGAATTGACAAGCCAATAAAACTCAAATTTTTTAAGTGCATTAAAGATCGTGGAGTTAGAAGTTCATAAAGGTACTAAGGGATAGAAGTTGCTTATAACTTATGTGTAAAAGATGCCAGATGATGTTGTCGTGGTTGCGTCATATTTAACCAATTTAGCCAATTTAATGTTCGTAATTTTTCACTAACGTGCTAGAGTGAAATTACTTAGAGAAGATAACAGCAAGTCGCACATCGCGTATAAAAGTTGGCATAATATCAATGCCCCGTGCCATCCATTTTATATTTAAATATTAATCAAGGGTAGTTGGCAGTCTTAACGCCCATACAGCTGTAAAAATAGCATCGTTACCTAGGTAACGAGTACGTGGTAACGATATCGGTCTCTGCGTATTCTATGACGATGTTATTTTCTCTAAGTAATTTCACTCTACCTCCTTGTTAAATTAAAAATACACCGGATACATGAGTTCTGCACTTTTTGTATCCTGGTTGCTGTCGTTTGATCCCGGCAAGGACCGTAGACTATGTCACAGTAATTAAAAGAGGAAAATACAAGTGCATCACATAACACAAACTTTAAGTTTTTAACTTAGAAGGTGACAATTTGAATATGGTTGTTTTAGTGAACAATATATTATTTTGTTCAATACATTATTTACATGTGGGACAAACAGATCTATATCTTTAGTAAGTCCTAAATTCTTAACAGCAGTTTGAAAAGTCAGTCTTCTACGAAGATATTAACATTATCATATATAAATTCTTTATTGTTATCAAATAGTAGAACTGTTGATGTTTGCACGTTGATATTTAAGCAATGTCTGG